>JACAXG010000023.1:6430279-7120279 GCA_018881555.1 Amblyornis subalaris
AATGCTGGAGCCCAGTCCCAAGCTGGAGAGTTCATCCTGATCACAGAGAAGCTCCTTGTCTCCTGCACAGTCTGTACCAYCTTGTCACAAAATACACTGGTCAGCTGGGTACCAGAGATGCCACAGGCAGTGGCAGTGTGTGAGGGCAGCTTGCTCAGYCTGTCTGGCTGCTCAGCTCTGCAGTTCCAAATAAAAACCCTGCAAGGCCAGCTCTGTGTGTTACTGCCCCAGAGATATGAGCTGGCCACCTCACACTTCTCAGGGCAAGTGTGCTGCTGCTACAAGGTCTGCAAAAACCCAGCATCTCCATCCAGTCTACTCCTACAGTCACGTTTGCATTTTTCCTCAAAACCAAAATGGCCATAAAAAGACTCCTGACAGGCAAGTTTAAGCTGAAATGCCTGTGAAAAGATGGCAGTCACAGGAAATACCAGCTCGCAGCAAGGCACAGCCAAATCCAGCTCCATGCACAGGGCAGGGTAACTTCCTCCCTGCAACCCTCCAAAAAAGCCTCACAGATTATTTTGTGTGCTGAGGTGGTGGCATCAACACTCCAAAGCAGCTCCTCCTCTCTGCTCTGTGCTAATACACCCCCATGCTTCTCTCAGGAAAATAAACAGGATTAGAAAATATCTTAACCAGAACATTTAAAACCCACTCCGTTATCCAACTTTTATTTCACACTGTTTTTTCCTTTGTCCACAGTAGCAAGCACACGTACCCACCTCAAAGGCTACATAATCAGCTTATGTCATTCTCCCATTTTACAACTGAGGAAACAGATGCTTGGGAGAAAGCACAATTTGCTCATTGTCACACATCAAATCTAGGGAAAAACCAGGAATCAGAATCCAGGCTCTCGGATCCAGGGCTGGAGCCCCTTCTCTAAGCCACACAGCCTTGGTGAGCTGTTTTACACCTGCCTGAAGCACAAAGCCCAGCCTAGATGGGAGAAAATGTCAGTGATCTGGCAACTAACAGGAGAGGGTGAAAGCAGATACACATCCCTACACTGCCAGGACAGTGTCATTAACAGAAAGTGGTAYAAATCTGCACAAAGAAAATCATGTTTCTGTCCTGTACTGTAGCTCTGCTGAACAGGAACTAATGGCTCTAACTGGGGCAAATCACAAGCGTAAATAAGGCCTAAAGAAAATGAGGGAGATCACGTTATGGAGGTGTAAATAATTTACTCCAAGTAATGCTCTGATGCGACGAGAGAACAGCTTCCAAGAGAGATCTCCACTTTTTGTCTCTTGCTCTAATCTATGGAAACAAAAGGCAGGAGAGGAGTGGAACACCAGAGCGTACCGGGGGCCTACTCCCATGAGAAACAAGCACACGGAGGGGGGCCGGCAATTCCGTTCTGCCAGCTGCCACCGCGTCCCTGCCACCGGCTGTCGGCACGAGGCAGCCCTGCTGTGCCAGCTACACCTGGGCACGGACAGGCAAAAACAATTCACATCTCAGCCCAGAACGAACCACCATCAAACCAGTGCCCTGTTCTCTGCGTGCCTGGCAGTTACCTCGTGCCTTGCCTAACCTTACCCTTGGGYGCAGGGCTTGCTGCTAACCTGGAGTGTACCAGGCTATTCTGGAGCACCAGGGGATTACAGCGCTGGTGCACCATCGGATTAAGAGCAGGCTGCTTTCAAAACAGAACAACTGTCTGCTACCGCTGCTAATCTTAAAAAAAAAAAGGCACCAAGGGAATCAATAATGGAAGGATAACTTCAAGGTGAGGGAGATTCAATTYTGTGTTTTCAAGTGTTTTGTTGTAACGCAACATGCCATGATTTTTATTTATTCATTTCAATGAAAACACTGTCTGACAGAGTTACTGTGCTGCGAGCTGAGGCTCTACATAAGCATAATCTGCATTTACTTTGTTCAGAAGTGCATTTTAAGCACTGTATTACAGGGCTCCACTGACTTGGAGGTTTCTAGTTTATAAAGTYTCTCAGTGGAAAACAGCTCCTGCTCAGCTCAACTGTGGTTTCTACTTCTGACCCAATCCACCGGTGAGTCCCAGGTCTGAACCYCAGTTTCGGAGGGGTTACCCAGTCTGGGCTCCCACACAACTTAGTGCAAAAAGACCTTCACCCCAATCGTCTCAAAGCAAATAAAACCAGCCCATACAAACCAGTCAGTGATCTAGCTCAGTGAAGAGGTGGAACAGCACAGACTTGACCACAGGACAGAGCATTAGAAATCTTTTTTTTCTATAGCAGTTCACTTCCCTGTGGTTCTGGGCAGATCACTTAACTTTCCCCACAGTTATCCACTTGTACAAGAATAATAATTATACACAGTGTCTTTCCTTGCTGAAAGGCAACTTGCTGTATTACAGAACTTAAAAGAAAGGGATGGGGGTGAGTCATAATTATGAAACCTCTATAAAGTCTTTAGAACAGTCCAGTGTGTAATATATACCTTGCCATTCCCAGCTCCAAACCCTGACACTGTGACTTGGGAGCAGCAGTTGCTATCAGTCTGCTAAAGACAGCAATGACATTTTCATTAGCAGAAAAAACCCTGAGCATACTGGAAATGTATCACTGCATGGAGCACCCCACCCAGGAACMACTCAATATACTCCAGTACCTGTCTATCATAAGCAAATCTATTCTATCCCCTGAGAAGAGGAAGAGGAGGGGGGRAAAAAAGCCATGGCTCCTTCACCRTGCCAGAGGGCATATTTTCTATATCCATCAGACTTAACATACAGTTAGAGCCATCCTGTTAAAATTTTAGCTATGGGAATCTTCAAAGCTGCAGGCTACAGAGAAAGCATGTCTCTGATAGCCCAGGATCTTCTCCCAATTACTCTTTGTCAGCTCACTCTCAACATCCATATCTCACTGAAGGTCAACTCTGGCTGAAAACATCCAGTACAGACTCATTCACGATAAGAGTAAAAATAATGAAGACACATCCACCCTGGAAAACAGTGCATGTTCAAATCTAGTAGGAAACCCAAACAGGGTCCCTTCTGATTTCAGCTGGCAGGACAAATGTCCCAGTTGAGAGAGACAAGCAAAAGAAAAAAGAGAAAGAGATTGTGTGCTTTTACAGCAGCCTGTGATTGCTGTCATGTCGTCATTCCCCTGAGTGTTTCCCCTCCTGGGAGAGATCTGAGAAAGAACAGCCTCACACACTGACTGGGAGGACATGGCCTGGAAATTCATTCTGGGCCTGAGGAATGGGGAAGGAAGCCACAGCCATCATCTTCCACCTCATTYAGAGCTGGACTCACGTTTTTATTTAGGGAGTGTAAAGAGTCCAGGTTTCAGCCCTGCCTCCACAGAGGCAYGGTTTTTTCCTGCCTGAAGTTTTGCGAGTGGAGACATTCAGAAAACAGAAATACAAGCAACAATATAAATTGCTACACCAGCATACAAATATCGGGACAGAGGTATCGCTACACAATCACACAAATACATTTTCTTGAGTAGACAATGTCTTGAAAGTCACTCTGAACTTAACAACCTTCACATCAAAGCAAATAAATACTGTGTAATAAAAACACAGTATGAAAAGTCTAGAGATATCCTTAAAATCCAACTGCTGATGAACTCAGTTTTCTGTGCTCTCTAAATATGTTCTTTATCAACATAGTAAATTTATTTTTTTTATGCAGAACAACAGAATCTCCACAAATTCCATGAAAACTATCCCCTTGTGAATCCCAGAGATCATGGGCAGCATCCTGCACTYTCTCTGGTCGATGTCTCCTCAACTAATAATCACTTTCTTAACTTCAGAGATCCACTACAGCCACTGTACCAGAAGCTACATAAGTAAAGAAAGCAGCACAACCTGAGGSTGAAAAATATCCAGTTCCAGCACCCAAAAGGAAAGGTAGAAAGTAGACACTAAGAACAAATTATGTCAAGGAAACTATTTTTTAAAAGTAGGAAAAACATTAAGATTGTTCAAGAGAAATTTCTGAAAATGAATACAAGGATGTGAAGAATTTTTTCCTAAACCAGRAAGGACAGAAGACAATTAAATCTACCGAGGGGTTCCTGGAGAAGTTAAGTACTTTGCTTCATTACTCTTTAAGGAGAATAATGGGAAATTCTTTGTCAAGGGATACTCCCTCATGGGAAATCAAGAAATTGCTTGCAGATGGAGAAGTCCCTAAGGAAGAGACGATTTAAGGACCTTTGCAGCTCTGAAGAAAAGCTTAAAAGCAAAGGGGGAGGGTTTGCAACACTGGCCTCTTTTGGATATCCCATCACTCAGCAGGTGAATGGTATCAAGATACAGACAACACAGAACAAACCAGTTTCACTAAGGATTACAGTTCACAGAGATTTGARTCAAGAGGCTGGACACAGACCAGTTACAAGAAAAGCAAAGCAAGCATTGGAAACAGTATTACTCACACAGAACAAAGCAGTGSGGCTTTGTAAAGGTAAATAATGTACCTTTACTCCTTTGAATTTGGCAAATGCCAAAGTGAAAGATCCAGCGGCAGAGCAGACCTGTGGTCTTTTGAATGACAATACCCRCTTAAATAATTATTTTAAGGTTAAGTTTCGACCAAGAAAAGAAAGTTTCCAACAAAACCAAAGTACACATCTGTCTCTCCTGGAGAGCAAGGCCCTGGATGTCAGTGTCAGAGATTTTATAGGTGTGCTACTCCTCTGATAGAGACAGCACGCAGGTGGATGGACTACACACTGTCAGCAGCTACACTTGGGTAAGCTGGAAGTACCAATCCATTCAAGTCTGGAACAACAGCTCCGAATCTGCCCAGCCAGACACTCCCAGCATGTGCCTCACTGAGCCCCCACACCATGCACGGGCTGCCAGTGATAGCAGCTCAATCCCACAGGTAACAAATACCTTCATTTTTTCAGTGGGTTAATTTTCAGTCAGATCATTGAGCTGACTCAGCTCAGGGGTAGCTGCACAAGCTCTGGAGTTCACAAAAGGRAACAGCCTTGAGAGAGCAGCACTTTTCTCAGAGAAGCTTGAAATAACTGTAAGACCATGCCCCAATGACAGCACAACAGTTTCATGTTCACTTTTCACACAGCCACCAACTGAAGCCACCACAGGTCACAAGATCCTGACCATGTCRCCACCAAACCCTTCTCCAACTAGCCAGGCTCCTTTTCCTGAATCCTTTGCAGCTGGCACTCTTTGGTCATGCAAAACAATCCCGTTCCCTCTAGACACTGGACATCTATAGYTCCCAGTGAGCTTTTATATGACTAGAATATCTCCCAGCTACTAGCTGGACTGAGGCACATTTCATGGGATCACCAAACCATTATCAGTAATTATGGAGCTAGGCTGGAATTCACACTGGTGATTTAGCTGGAAAATGTCCCATCTCAATATCCTGAACCATCCACTCTCCACATCTAATTTGCTCTGAAATTACACATCGCTGATCTGGCACCCCTGCCCTGCATGCAGGACCAGCCTCTTTCCAGGCCAGTGGTTTAGACAACAGGAGATTGTTCCTTATCTTCCAATGAATGCAGTTATCAGAGTTTTGTCACTGCTTTATGAAGAGCTGATCCAAAGRGCTAATTCATCCTTTCCTCCTCTAGGATGATCTTCTGAGAAAAATTCCTCTGCACACAGAATTCCCGCTTAACTAACCTTTCTGACCAGGGTGTCAGAGCTGAAATGTGAAGCACCCAAGTTCCCAGTGACCCCAAGAAATTTCCCTGGCCTATCTACACAGACTGTTAGCTCCCTCAAGTTATTCTTGGTCAGTAAAACTCACTGGAGAGTGACACCTGCCCATAACTTCTTCAATCCCTTCTACTAAGAATTATGCTCATAGGTGAACATTTCCCTCCTCTGTCCACAGCYCGGGGCAGTGCCAGCCATGACAGGTTCAAGCTCAGGGAGAAGGAGGGACAAAAATACTTTAGTCCTCCTCCACACTTAACACATACCAGTTAAGATTTAGCTGGTGCTTGTGCTATTTTTGGCTATTCTGTGCTTAAAAACAGAGGGAACATGGCCCACCACCTTGTTCCATCAAAGGGAGGAAAAACAGGGCAGTTAAGCACAGCAACAACTGGAATTGTCACACATTGATGCAAAGCTCACATCAGTGCCAAGGAAATGCCCTCCTGCTTCAGGCATATCTATCTGTCTCTCCTCTGATCCATTTTCAGCTCTTGTTGTAAAGGTTTCTTTGACCTCCCTGCACCTGGGTTACAGATCTGGAGATTCGTGTAGGTGTTTTCTTGGGTTTGTTTTTTTGCAGAACTAGAAGTCAGTCACCACAAAGAATTACAGTAGAGTTTAAGGAAAAGAGAAGAGAAAGAAGGCAGGTTTAGTGACCAGAACATGTTTTGTAGAGGAGCTGCTCTACACAAGGACTAAATACCCACCCCACCAGAGCRCATTTGCAATACACACATTTCTGGCTGCTGAGGTACTGTGCCAAACATGGCAGTAAATCCTCAACTGTTTGGCAGATCATCCCAACACAAACATTACTGAAACCAAGGAACAAATGCATCCAAAAATTATTTTTCTGGGATCCACTTGCTAAGAGAATGCTCAATAAATATAATTCRAAGTAGGCTGGTACTTCATGGAAAATGCTTAAGAGTCGAAAATCTTCCCCAACCAAAAATAAAGAAACAGTTCATTAGAATTTCTCCAGTTCTCCAATTCAATTTATAAGCTGCTTTGCCGAAACCAAAGCAGCAGCTAGCCTGAGGTGCCAGCATCAGTTCTGAATCTGCACTCAAAGGATTCACTCACCAATTAACATTGATTCTTTCTGGTACTCTTTGCTGAGGTGGCAGCGCTGGGTCACACAGGACACGTATCTCTCCAGAACATACCAGCACATTTCATAGTAGAAAGGATACCGGAATTTGGCGTGCACCTGAAAGCAAGATCAACACTGTCAGTCCACGGGGAAGGGAGAGAAGTTTGCAGCACAAGGGCCAGTCATCATTCCCATCGTGTTATCAAGAGCACAAACAGTGTGAGGAGGGGGAGGGGAGAGGGTGGGAGCGAGGGAGCTGAATGCCTCCAGCATACGGAATGAGGAGCCAGCCTGCCTGCCACGACAGCATCATTTCTTGGTTCACTAATTTGTATCCTCTTGGGGTGGTGGGAGAGGAGAGGGTTTGTGTTCTTGTGAAATCATGAAACTGATGGATGGCCCCKACGGAATTATTTACCTGCCGTATAAACATAGGGTGGTCACATACAGATGTTAGTCACTAAAACTCAACTTAGAATAAAGGTGTGGGTTTTCATCTCCTAAACACTATCACAGGATTTTTATCAARATTTAGGCAACAATTTAGGCAATATTACCTAAAATGAGTCAAGCAGGAAATACCTCTTTTTCAACTGTGGTCATCTCAACAATTTGATTAAACAAATGAACACACAAATTCTTGATTATTGATAATYACACATTAAAGTAAAAAGCCCTTATGTGATTTACCTTTTGGTAGCAAGTTAGCTTTTGCCACAAACAGAGTAAGAATAGAAAAGCAGGATTTTGACAAAAGATCCTGTCAAGCTGTGCACTTTTTCTTACATCTCAGACCTGTTGTTCTCACACAAAAAGCTTAATTCTCCAACACGAGTTATTTTTGAGAGTATTTCAGATTCAAAAGAAAACAAAGAGGGTTTCCTTCCTTTCCAACATAGTGTTCTATCTATGTGAGGTCACTGTACCAAAGAAGAATCTGGGAAGCTCCTAAAATGCAGGAAGGTATGTGTATTTGTTGTGATTTGTTAAAAATGGATGCCATGTATCTTGCATGCATTTGTACTTACACTGTACACCTCTTTCTCCTGGTGGCACAGAAATCTGCATTTTGCAGGCCCACGTGCATGCACTGCACTGGGATTACAGGAGCTGCTTTAAAACATTCTCTGCATATTCACTGCTCCCCTAAGCCCAGAGATGGGCACCCATCTTTAGTGAAAAGCTGGACTGCACCAGAAAGGAGCATTATCTCAGAAAAAAAACCCAAACCAAAACACCATCCACCCCAGATAACCCAAAAAGCCAAAGTCTAAACAGAACCACTAAGCCAGCACCTGGAAACTCAAATTCAGCTCTGCAAGGCAGGCACTGTCCAAACATCTGTGTGGTGATCAAAGCATCCACTTGAGCAGATCAGTGAYTTACTGGAATGCCCATATTTGAAAACTGTCCCCAAGGTGGACAGCCAAAGAACTTGCCTCTGTTCCCAGGGCACAGGAAATGCAAACACTTTTAGYAGTAAAATAAAATGTAACAAAGGGAAAATATACCGTATTGTCGCACTAAATGTATCACAGTGTAGGATTAAAATACTCCATGGCAATTCCCAAAAGTTAAGATCTCTTAAATTCAACACAAACACAGCTGGCAAATCTGAACTGCTTGTTGCTACAGGTCATGCATCCAGCACTGCTCCACCTTTCCAAATGTTTCCCTGTGTGGTTTGTAACAAAGCACACATACCAAAAGAGAAGGGGAAAAAAAAAAACAACCAGCCAAACAACAACCCCCTAAATGTGAGAACATTTAACCCCAGGGCCTTTTTGCATTGAAGAMAATTTTTCCTTTAGTTTAGTTATTTGTCACAGAGAAGAGATCAAGTCACTTATGACTATTAGGGAACACAGGGGAAATTAGCCATGCTAAAATATATGCTAATAAAGGAACTCAAATTTTTCCAAGAGAGCACTGCAGGAAACAAAATTTGCAAAGAATTGACTTACAAACAGGAAGCCGCCTTCCACCCCTCAGCCTTCAAAAGGTTTTCAGCCACATGCCTGGGAATATTAAAGACATCATTGCTCAACATTTGTTGACAGATTCTGAGCTTCACCAAATTTAGTTGTTACCAATGTTAATTCAATGTGAAAGACAAGGCAGTAATGCATGCAGTGCTCCCATTATGTATATCAATCTTTAATATTCAATTTGAGTTCCTAATTGCCTCGCTATCAATGTTCCAACCCACAGCAAATCCCTCTATGCCTCTGTAATCCACTGTTTGCCCGAGAAGGCTTTGCTTTTACAAACCTTCAGAARGAAGAGCTGAAGAGCTCTCTCTACCATCTGCAGAGAGAGATACTGTGCAAAGATCTACAGGGCCTTCTGCCAGTAAAGAGACTCTAACAGTGCTTTAAAAACTTTTAAAGTTTGCCTTATGGAAAAGTATAGAGGAATATGCTCTTTATGATATCCCTGAATATTTATTAATTGTAATGGATGTGAACTGCATTATGTGCATGTCCATACTCTTTCCATTGTACACTCATAGTCAAATGAACTCTTATGGGGAGGGGGGAGAGGAATGAGAGAAAGAAGGAAAGAAATTAAAAATGTTCTGTGATGAGTTCGAAGTGTAATATCTGATACAGACACTGCCACAGGACTAAATTCCCCACCAGCAGGGAAATACACTGGATCATCTAATAGGCATTTCCAGCTCTAACTTCTGTGATTAATAATTTACAATCCACTGAAAAAAAAAATTAATTATTCCTGTACAGCAAGAAAAAATCCTCTCTGGAATATGATCCATTTCTTCAGTTCAAAGTGAAATTATTTTAGAGATTTATATACCCCTCCAAAACMARAACAAAAACCCTAAGCAAGTAAGACACAGGCTTTCCTGAAAAAAGTATTAGTCTCTTCCACGATGCCCATTAAAATCATTACAAACTCCACTTGCGTTTAATCAATCTAATCACAATATTGAAAAGCAATTTATGATTATTTACAAAATAATTAATCTAGCCACTTAAAATGCTATCTTACATTCCAGGAAACCAAGTGAACAGCAAACACCATCATCTGTGAGTGACCACCTTACGTATATATTCGGAGTGCCCTTCCTTGTTCCTACCCATGTTCCAATATTTTAAGGCAGTTAAATTTAGATGAATAGAGGTTAAGTTTGACACATTCTTCCTCTTCAGTACTACAGAGCTGTATCACCCCCATGCCAAACGAGGAATCCCTGCATGGCATCCTGCTCTGCAGTTCCTCAAGCTGGGCTTGCAGAGAGCTAAACAGCTTGGCCTGTTTGACTGGCTGTTAATTGGCCTCCAGGAAAGCCAGGCTGCAAAATGAGAGTCTCAATGAACTGTAAGGCTGGAGAATATTTGTTTACCTCAATTGCACATTAGGAGCTGTTTCCAACAATAGACATGTTTTTTATTACTCCTTAAAACTATTTTTAAATGGCTACAACCCTCTTAAAAAGTCTCCCAGGGGTATGAGGAATTAAGCTAGAATAAGCATGACAAGTATATAAACTAGGCAATTTTATCAGGCTGTAAATCAGCATTACCATTTCAACCATGTATTTATTCTTGTCTGAGCTGCTAAGACAATAACAACTACACCTAGCATAAAAATGACTTTGAATATCAGCAATCAAAGATGATTAAGCATTACATAGCAGGTTTAAACACAGTGAAACCTCCATAAAATTGCTCTGTGTAAAACGAAGAGGGGAAGCACACCTGTATTACACTTTGATTTGAGTGTGGCAAATTACTTTGTCAATCACATCATGTAATTTACTTCTGTGCTATACACAATGGAAAGATCAATACTGATGAGAAACTCATTTGCAGTATGTTCACACTGGCAAATTTGGGTGAACTGCATTGTACTGAGTCTGCCAGACCAGCCAGTGTATGAATGGAATTATTTCAACAAAGAAATGACAAAATTTGATTGACAAAGCAAATAACGTAGTAACACACCAGAATCCTGTTCTGAAACCATTTCCCCTTCAAGATTCCTGCATGATATTTTTAGGCTGGGGGGAGTGTTATTATTTCTAAATAACAGTATTGATTTTCCTGCCTTTTATCAAACTTCTGTATGCCTTAGCTGCACRGCTTCTATTTTGTTTCTGTCCAGAAATCCTTGCTATTCTTCAACTGTTCACACAGTTCTGATTTTATACATCTGCCCACGAGCACAAGTTTGTGAACACAGGTACAGACTGTGCGTAACACGTTGCCAGCACACAGCAACATCCAAGTGCTGAAATTGCTTCTGTGAAGTCGTGGATATTCTGGGCTGTTGGCTTTCATTGGTCTTTTTTAAAGCACTCCAGTATTTTTGCAAGGAAAATGATAAAGAACTACACAGACTTCCAAGAAAATTTAAACAAAAAATTACAAGAAGGAAGGAATTCTGATTTGGAATTTCCAAATGTTGCAGTGTCCCTTTCCCAACATATGGTGACAGAACATTTTTCAAAATGCAGATACCCAGCTCCCAGAACCTCCTCACAGGATCAGGCTGCCAGTAAATTTTAAAAGGCATTTCAGTGTAACTGGTTGGTAAGTTCCTAAAAGTTACCAAAATATTTGGCTGATACAAGGAGTTTTGCCTCCTGGTATGGAAAACTTAGAAAATCAAAGCTGCACCCAGCTTCCCAAGGAGAAGGGCCTGACATGAAACACGACTGAGCAGGTACAAGCCAAGGTGGGTGATCTTGACGAAATGTCAGTTTTTATACAACTTATGGAAAAAATAGCATTTCCTTCCCATCTTCCCCACAGACACCAACGGAAATAACTCATCGATCCTTCCTCCCAGTCTCCTCCAGCCTCCATGAGAGTTGCCTGTGCAAGCATCCTTCCCAACACCACCACACGCTCCCCTGCACACCTGCAGTGTATTTCCAGCATGTACTGCTGGTTTTTATTTAGTCACTCTGGAAACCTTCCACTGCCCAGCACCTCTGCTAGGCCACAGTGAGCCCCTTCCTGCTTTTGCCACCATAACTTCTTCCTGTCCAAGTCCCTTTGCACTTTCTCAAGACACTTGACACTCTCACCTATTCAAAGCCAGGTTGAATCCACTCTGGTCTCTACCTCTACTTCTGCTCTCTGCCACATTCCCTCCGATCTAATTCTTCTAAATTTCAGCTTTTGTCTTCATCTCTCTTCCCACTAGGAATTCATTTTTCTGCTTAATATTCCTTCTCTTCATTAAAGTCACGCCAGGAAGCCAACTGCTCCCAYCACTGTTTTGCAATGTGAAGTTTACCAGGCCTTGTACCCACCGGGAAGCCAGGGAGGCTGGGGGGAGGACACCCTTCCTCCCACTGAGTCAGAGATGTACTTCAAAACAATATGTATTTGCCTCAGGCCTATGCACTCTCACTGTGAAGGAAGAAATTTTGGGTAAAAGCCAACTTGGAGCCAGAATTGTGCCCTCTTGTAAAGGTGAACAGCAGAGAACTGCACTGATGTCCACAACATACCATTTTAAGACTTTTTAGTGAAAAAAATTGCAATTTCCGGCCATTTTGCCAGCCCGAACYTCCATTTGGAGAGGTAAATCCTGTGCCAGTGATTTACCAGCACCATCTCAGGGCRAGGCCTCCAAAACAGACCCCGCCTGGATTTGCACATCCCTCTGATCCATTTTTGAGTCAGAATGCCACAATGGCCTTGCACAGCTTATTTAACAGCCTACTAAAACAGTGGCACTTCCTTCAGATTCTGCTGCTTTATGATACTCAAAGGATATGATGACCAGGTGCCCTGTTTATTAACCAAGGATAAAATTGTCACTCCCAACAAAGGTGGCACAGTAACCTMCTCCAGCCTTTCCATCAGGTAGATGCTACAGCCAGATGAACATCACAATGTTCAGATTAGTGTCCCACCCCAGACTCTCTGTTCCAATAAATTCTTGCATGGTATCAAGTCACTGTAGTGACTGCCAATTACAGAAGATGTCATTTCATACACAACTTCTGCACAGCTTTGTCAATTCAGCTGTGGGCAGCAGAACCAGCCCAGTGCCATCAGTTCTCCAGGCTCAGGTATCCACCCCAGGTGTGCACAGAGAGGTGATAAGCAGTGGGTTACCAGAAATACTGGTACAAAGGTCTGTGAAGTGCAATATGTTTTTGTGCAAAAAGGAAAGATGTTTCATATTATGAAAGTTTAACAGGCAGACAAAAGACATAGAAGGGACACATCTGTAGGAAGCAGATGAGTAAATCCCACTAAAAATAACCAACATTTGAAAGTCTCATTACTTCATGTTTACCTCTTGTTTCAACGACTCTGACACGGAGATCCCGTCACTTGTTGTTTGTCAGAAGGGAATACGAGGGAGAGACTATGACAGATCATAGTCACAAAGAACTGCTCAGTTAAAAAGAGAATCAAGTATCCTTACCCTTGTTCTGTCCTCAATTTCATAGATGCGAAGCTGCATGGGAACATTAAAGCTATGCAGGATATTTCCACCAAACACCAGAGAATCTACTGGAGTATAAACCGCGTGTATCCACCCTAGAGAGGGAAAGCAAAGAACTGAGAATGCCTCATGCTACGTAGCATTACAGAGCAATTTATAATTAAATTTTAACAACCCCCTGAATCCCCCTGTGCAGGGGATGAGAGGTTAAAGCAGTGAAAGGTTAAATGGGATGCTCACAGCCACACTTCAGGACTAGTCATAGCAGAAGGGCATCTTGTGACGTGCAGTCTTACAACCCTCTGTAAATCAGTTCTTCTATTTATTCACCGAACAGTTACAGTGTTTACTGAGCACACGCAAGTTTATGACTCAATCACATCCATGACTAAGAAGTAAATTCAGTCTGTTCCATACATTTGGCTCTCAGACTGGCACCTCCAGCACGGCTGCAAACCCTGTCAGCAGGGCTGTGGAACTGGACTGAGGCACAGCAAACTTCCTTCACACCAGCAACAGAACATATACATTCAGATGTAAAAGATTTCAAATTATTACCAGCCCTCCTTCAGAGGTGAAAGTTTCATCTCCTACTTCCTGAAGTGACTGCGAAATCTTTTTCACTGCAAGCCTCAGGTTAAGGCATTTAACATTTCTAGTACTGGAGCTGATGAGACTGTTCCGACCCAATCCTGCAAGGGACTGAATTCATTTCACAGGCTCCAAAGAACCTTCTATCACAACGAAAATCCAGGCACAGCAATTCAGGCAGCCACACTCTGGCTCTTCTGCCTCTGCATTGTTTGCTTGGTCTGTCAGGAGCTGAAGCTCTGGCTATGCAAGACTGTAGCCTCTGATCTCTGCAGTGAAAAAGGAATTGATCCTGCTAATGATCCGGGACCCACAGAGACCTGACACTTTTTTTCCCCCTTCTTTTTTAATGAAAAGCATTACAATTTATAAACCAGCAGACAGCAAAGCAACATGGGGGGCAGTCAATTTTCTCCTGACTGTGCAGTACTTTCCATTAAAGCTGTGGCAGCTTTCCTTCACTTCCAGATCAGTGAGGGAGCAGGAAAATGCCATTCAGCCTAGAGGGTTTTCCAGCCAGCAGCCACAAAAGTGCTCCTCCACAACAATCTTTCRACCATAAAGGCCTGTAAAGCTCTATCTGAGAAGTCCTCGAGCCACAGCAGAGGGCAGGACTGGGGCTTTCATTTAAGGGCATGTTGGTAGAAGAGAGATAGGAAGGAAAAGAAATCAGCACTAGAATTTTCTCCCTGGAAACACAAGCCCATCACTTTGGATACATTTTTCTGAACTTCAGAATCACAGAATGGTAGAGGTTGGAAGSGACCTCTGGAGGTCCAATCCCCTGCTAGAGCAGGACCACCCARAGCCAGCTGCATAGAACTATGTCCAGATGGCTCCTCAGTATCTCCTAGGATAGAGACTCCACAGCTCCTCTGGGCAACCTGTTCCAGCTCTTCAGTCAATTTACAGGTCTGATTCCACACACTAAATGTGATGCATATAAAACCAGCGGGTGGCTCACGGCTCTGGCAGCTCTCAGAATGATTCCATCTTTCCTTCTCCAGTCAGTATAATTCCAGTTACAGTGATCCAGCCTGTTTATTACTTCCAAATCAAAACCCAACAACTAGAAAAGAATTTTTTTTTTCTTTTAAGAGTAGGGTGGYAACTACACACATCAACACTGTAAAAACTTCACAGCTGGAGTAGTTCAGCACCTCACATGAAATATATCAGTCTGTACTAAGAGCAAACTACCAGAAAAATAAATGATCTTCCTGATCCTAGTCTTTGGGAAGGAAAACAGAGCCAAGGTCAAGGAAGTTGGGGCCACTGCTTGCACTGGGTGAACGAAGATTTCTGTGGTTGGGGGAAAGAATGGAAAGCACCTACTGAAGCAAATCTGCTGCTGGGTCCCCAAAGCCAACTTACTGGCTGGGTGCTGACACACAGGGCTGGTTTGCGTGACAATCCACCTTAATTGTCAGGTTTAGAAATGAACAAACTGAAACCTGAAAAAGTGAAATGACTTTCATGGCCACACAACTGAGTGGTGGCAGAAGACAGCTGAGAAACAGGCAGTTATCAGCAGAACACTGAGGAGTCCTCACCATCACTTCCCACTAGAGTTCTCTCAGCACAGGTGTCAATGTTCAACCTTACTGGAGCTGTTATTCTAGTGAAATGATCAACATAATTCAAAACACAATTTCTTAGCAAATATTTACAACTTAATTAAAAGGAGTAACTGAGCTGAAACCTGGCTTTCTAGTCCTGTACAAAAGGTTAAAAGAAGATATCCCTTAATTTAATAATYAATAAAATTAAATCCCATCAGTGCAGTTGTTCTTCGAGTGGGTGCTTCTACTATAATCACACAGTAGCCTCCTCCTACAAATTRTATTTCCCGAGTGAAAATTTCACACTGGAGTGCAGCTGGTTTCATTGTTTCCTGGTCTTCGCATCTCTCATCACACCTTCCCTGACTTCTTGACTCTGCCTCCACGAGATGCCAAGGGTCTTTGTGTTAACAACTGCTGGACTTTCTTGGTAGTTGTCCCAATATTTTGAGGAGAAATGTGAAAGGATCTATCACTGGCTCAAGCCAGTGCTCCAACAAATGGTGTCCCAGACGTAACAAACGCTCAACAGTAAGATTAACAAACAGAAATATAGTTTCAAACCTCTATTGCTGCAGAGCTGGTAGAGGTGCAACTGAAAGTCTTTTGTAAGGTATCTGAGACAACCTCAGGTTCTGTGGATAAGGTCTTTAACTCTCTACTTGCATTTATAATCCAGGACTAAACATCTTATAAACAATTAGTACCTCCAGCTCTCAGCTTCTGAATTAACTAAGCACTAGGTTCTTCACATGCAAGTATTTGTAAMAAAAAGACTGAAAATACTGCTGTTAATGACACAGTTCTCAATAGCAAAACCCTTTAATAACACAGCACTAAAATCCATCAGGGTTGGGAAAATAAAAATAAACCAGAGACCAAGCAACAAAGTCAAAGTCATCAACTATAAAGTCCTGGGAAGTAAAGTTCCTACCACTGCCAAGGCAGGGAGTGGGATGATTCCCAGGCATAGCTCAGAGATGGGTATGGATGATACCTGTGGGTACCATCTCTTCACTCCCTAAGTGCTGAGCTGGGCACACAGCTCAGTCCCRGGGAATCCCAGATCTCCTGCAGTTCATGTGCTCCCACAGGCAGGATCCAGTTCAGCCCCTATGCAGGACACAACCCTGTCAGARGAGTCACCTGCGCATGGAATAGATTTTGGCCACTCAGCTGTGCAGCATTTCAGTCACACTGCATCCCAAAATAGCTTCCACTTGCCTGAGGAACGTACGTGCATAATTGAAACTGCAGACACGAGCACCAAGAGGTGGATTCCAGGGACTCAGGACAGAACAGGCAAGGTTAGACAAAAAAGATGGGAGAACTGAAAGGTAGAAAATCCCAGGAAGACCGGCACAAATGTTACAGAGGAAAAAAAACATTAAAATCTCTTGTTCTAATATTAACCAGACTGCATACAGAGAAAAACTGGAGGTCAGCACCAGAAAAGTAGAAGTAGGAGGAAAGAGRGATGAGCAGAAAACAGGAAACAGTTTCCATCAGGGTAATGTATTGTGGAAATGAGCTCTGAGAACAGAGAAGCTTGRATGGCACATTCAATCCATTCCCACAGCTTAGCTACAGCACGACTCAGAAATAAACTGAGGAGGATAAATGTTCATTGTGACCATTTGCAAACAAGAACACCCATCTTCTCAGCTTCCCAATTACCAGGGTTTTTAAAGGGGAAGATAAATCCCCAGAATAGGAGATGGTGCGTGTATGGTTAAGGCAAAAGGGCAGCCAAGAGGTTTGCTTTAGTATCACCCACCACATCCCCGCCTCACCTTCACCTGTGCCATTACTTTTTGCTGGAGGAACTGACAGATCTGTTGCCATGTAAGATCATGTCATCCTGTGCTGGACAGCCTGTCATGTCTGTTCACGTGTGTCTGACTTCCAGCTCTCACAGCACAGACTTGCCACCCAGCCTCCAATACAGACACCTCTGGAGTGAGTTCATCAGKTCTCTCCTCAGTGACTGCTTTGTGCTGCTTACACAAACCCTGCTACTGCTGCACAACCTCTGTGTTTCATGGCTTAGTGCAAGACAGGAGGTAACATCTCACCTCTTAGTAAATGTCTCAGAAACAGAGAAAAATGCCACAAATTTAATTTTATCCTTAATGCTAAAAGAAAAAGCACTGGAGTAATATCAGAACAGCTGGAATAAGGACTGAAGAAGTCAAAAGTTAGTGGAATGAGAAGTTCTTMATTTTTGTCTGAAAGCCACAAACAAAAGCACCTGCTAAATATTACCTAAAGCTACAATTAAATCCTACAGATGAGAGAAAGACATTCACTGTGTGGCTTCGAGGACCAGTCATGAACTGGAAAACTCTTCCCTGTGGGCRACTACTTCCCAACCAGCCTGTGCTGACAGCGGTGACGCCGGAGTGAAGGTGGAACCAGCCCCTGGAGCAGCTCTGGCACAGCCACTGCCCAGTCCTGCCCCACGACAGGCTCAGCCATGTGGGATAAATGGATTTGGGAGTACAGACACTGCACAGTCACTGCTCACAGCCCTCATGTCAAGCCTCAACATGAAGACCGTCCACKTACGGTTTTTCTGAAGTCGATGGTTTTTATTTCAGTTCCTGGCGATCAATAAGTGCTTTTTCCTTCCCAAAACAATCCTAGTATATGAAGCCAAGCCAAAGCTAAGCAGGAATTCTATTCAGGAGAGTCAGAAATGCTCTCAGCTGATTTACAGTTATGAATTATTCCACCACTCCTAAGATACACTTGAATATTTAGATGTTATCATCTCTAGTAAATCAAGAAGGTAAAATTAACAGTAACAAACGTTTTTCTGAACAGTTAAAAGACAGATATGATCTCATTATCTTTTGAATTTTATAAAACAAGTATTATTAAACATTGCAAACTTGATAGAATATTTCAGTGGGCTGCAGATTCCTACTCAAGGATGCAATCATCCATCTGAGAATAATGAAAAAGAATATTAACTTATAAAGCTATGGGGCAAACAGCCTACAAGCTCTAAGCCAAAACCATGGCGCATCTGTTTCCATTAGTAACTGAACTGATATTTTGCCTTGTGATATAGAAGTCAYCACACATTTTCCTGCAATTCTACAGCAACTCGGGGTGGAAAAGATGAAATATGTATGTCTCAAAAATAAAAAGTGACTAAAGAGATAACCCGAGAGTGGGCACTGCCAGCAAATCTCAAAAGAATGACTGCATCACAGTAGTGCCCACAACCAAATATATCAAGGAAAGTTCGTGTTTACATTTTTAAAGTYAAAAATTTACTAATTTTGCCCCAGTAGTACAAATAATACAGCAACTCTCAATCTTAAATCATTTGTAAGAATTAGGTAGAGCACTGCATTAAGTATAGAACCAAAAATCCAACATTATRCTGTCACCTTCCATCTGAAAACAGACACTCAAGGCAAAAAGCCTCTCCTCTTTGATCCTCTTCACCAATCTTCTTCATATGGTCCCTGAGGTTCCAGGCATGGAGATTCCATTAATGTCAGTGGAAGCTCACAGAGTGGGAAAAGCTAAACAGCAACCAAAAATAGCCAGGCAGCTCTGCAGCCCTAGCACAACACCCTGCAAAAAATGTACCAGCCAGATTTTAATAGCCTGTCATTCTCCCTGCTGTAAGGGCTATGTGCCACCTTCTGGCCCCATCACACAATAATCCATCAAACTCTCACTGGCACAGCAGAGGTGACCTAAGACCACACACTCYTAATAGGCAAAAGCCCACTGATAACCACTGAGACAGCATTTGAAACACTTCRAATCCTTGCAAATAGCTGCCTACAGTCCACACAGAACATCTCTTTCTGTCCACTCTCCTTCCCAGAAACATTCATCTGAGAAAGGTCGTTATTCCTGCATTTGACTGGAGACAAGAAATCTGGAGCACCCTTAGGTTACCACAATAATTAAGAGAGACTCTAACAGCATGTTTCCATGCCAAAGGCCCYGAGGTGCAGTATAGAGAACATAAGAAAAATAAAACAAACAGCTTACTCCTCAGTGGAATACTGCCAGCTCCCAGGTGAAATGCAACTGTTACAAAACTGCATGCAGCAACACGAGGAGAAGTTTGAAGAAGAACCAGAAAGGAACATCATCCAGTTGACAGCAAGTTACCCTGTCTGGATTCTGATCATAGGAATAAATCAGCACTGCAAAAGTCTTCTACAATATCTAATGGCAGCCCAACATCTCATCTCTTCCATGGACTCACATTAAAGCCTACAGAAGATCAGAAGAGTCAACCCAAGCCCACAGCTGCTCATGAGCCCACTGCCTCTGACCATTGACAGAGGCCAGAAAAAGGCTGTAAGGAACAGAAGATCATTRKAGCAACCCTTGGTAGAATCAATTACCTCCTCTCAAAGGAACCAAAACCAGGATGTTTGCAAACATTCTGAGWCCAATCACACTGCAAACCCTGGAATCAACTTGTATCCACAGGAAGTGTGGCAATTACCTTGGAGGTCAGTAAAACTGGTCTTCACAAAACGTTASTCCATTTCTGGAAGAAAACAGTATCACTAACAATCCAGAACTGGCTCCAGTTCATCTTTTCAAGACATGCACTGATTACACTCTGACTTCACAATGTTAAGAGACAAAAACCACTGCAAGACAAAATTTCCACAAGATACTACAAACTGGCTGCTTTTGTATGCACCAATTTCACATGTGCAAACTCTCCTGAATTTGAAGTGCAAGTGTCTGCACCARACATATATACACATGCATGAAAGAAAAGGTCATTTTTTGAAAGAGAGGCCTGGCAAGAAATTGAGAGAAAAGCAAATGAGTTTAACATATTTCAAATTATGGCAAAATCTTGCTTGGAGAGGACAGCAGGGAAGAGGAGAAAGACAATATCCAYGTCACAGGTCCATCACTTACATATTCAGCAAGACTAAGACTTAAAAGAGCAAGTAGATTGAAAAAGGACAAATTTTTGTGTATGCTTAGTTTTGAGCTTGAGTTTAGGTAACAACAGCAAAAATAGTACAGGACAAGCTCTAGATTTGATTGTGACTGGTAAAATTTTGTTGTTTCCTTAATGAGACAATAACTGAGCACTGAGATTATGGTTTRTTTCTTCCAGATCATCACAGTTTCCACCTGAAAAGAAGCCCGCTCTATAAAGAATTTCCCTTCTATCATGTGAGTCAGATATGCAGCATCCCCTGTTCACTATCCCAGAGTGAGATGTGTTACCTTGACCAGATTTCATCTGTGGTGAATGTTTACCATATGAAAACTTTACATATTAAACTTTGCCCATGGTAACATGCCCAGTGCAAACACCCTAGGGCCGCGGCACTCTTCCTGCGTAAGGACAAGTTTGCTCCCACCCTGGGAAAACAATAGTTAGGTTTCTCCAGAAAAAAAATGAAAAAAATCATTCCCTGATACTGGTAGCAGCTATGGCATCCTCCCCTCTTGAACCTTCAGCTGGTCTAARGTCCTTAATCTAATCTGGCCATATACCTCAATCAACAATTATGCTGACAACCATTATATTAATGGAAAATGCCAGGGTCCTAGCTGATTTTATCACTTTACCACAGATTTTACCACAGTTATCATCCTTGACTCACCAATGGGAACCAGTAAAGTGGAAGGAGAGAACTTGTAAGAGTGCATTGCTTGCGTGGAGCAGCCCTATGGGGCCACCAGGGTACAGCTGGGCTCCTGCATGAGGCCCCTTAGAATTCCAGCTTACTTCCCCCCTTCCCATACTTAGAAGAAACTCCTAAAATGCTGYAAAATGCACCTTGGCCTCTAACAACTCACTGTGCTGACAATACTGGGCTTAATTCCTCCCTGATACCACAGCTCGGATGGCGTTCTCGGTGCTCTGCAGGGTCAGAAACATCGGTAGAAATCTACTGGTTTAAACTTAATCCTGAAGGGATGATGGCAGTGATGGAGAAGAAAATACCCCGAGGCCCTGGCGAGCACTATAATTATGCCTTCTGTAAGAATGATCCCCATYCTTGTCCAAGTGGTTTGTACTTTTGGGGATTTACTGGATCTACTGCTGATCCCAGATTCTCAGAGAAACCTTCCCTTTTCCAGGAGCCTGTGATCTCACTCCCTCACATGTCTTCTTACAGTCTTGTCTACCTACTTCACCCTCACACTGCTATGGTATAACAGCATTTCTAGGGCTACTCCCAAAAATTACTTGAAAACAGGAGCAGAGCAGGACATTTTATGAGAAAGGTCCTTTGCTGAAAGGACCATTCACAGTCCGGCTGAGCACTAATCCCTCTACACCTTCTGTGGCCAAACCTGTAATTAGAAGGTATTTCCTYGTAGATGAGTTGAGGCTGGTCAAGGGTTTATCAGGCTCAATTGAAAATACGGGACACACTGGTTTTACAGACACCCATAAACAGAACCTAAACACTGAGAACACTTCTAAAGCACATWAAAACCACTTTCAAACATTAACTAACGTGATATGTGCACAAACCAGAGCAAAGAGGTCACAGGAATTGACCTGTTTTACACAGCTATGCTCAATTCACTGACCTGGAACAGCCTTTAATTAGGCATTTCCATACTCTTAAAACAAAGACAGAAATAATGCCCTTTCACATAAATAAGAGATTTGCAAATAAGTATTCCAAACAAAATACAGCAGAGCAAAAACCCTTCAATCTATGAGGTGATTACAGTGAAATTATTCATAAATGCCTTTCAAATCCGGTGTGGAGCCTAAAATGTCTGAGGTATTGGCATTTCTGTATTCGAGGCTTTCCTAAGAAAACAGAAACTACAGTCAAAAACCCATTTGGAATCACTTYGTGTCAGCCACCATGTTACAGCTGTGTCCTGTCCAAGCTCCCACAACCTGCAGCGTTCCAGCTGCTGAACATGACTAAACTGACATTCAGAAAGTCTTACTTGTAGAAGGCATTTCACAGGAGGATGGAGATAAACAGAAGATGCAGTAATGGGATCTAAGCAAACAGAACAGCCGCACTCAAACACTCAGTTCAAACAGTAACAGCACATTCTGACCTGTTTCAAGGGAAGATCTTATTCCTTTAATGGATTAACTCTTCCACCCTCAAAGTCATTTTGCCTGTCACCTCCCAGGCTGATTCTTACCAAATACTTCCAAATGTGCACATTTGTGGCCTTCAACTGATCCTAACAACGCTCCCCAGCTGGGAAGAACAGTCACTGTCTCTGCATGACCTGCATTCTCTCTGTCTCTAGGGTTAAAAAATAATAATCCTATTTCCACAGAGTAATTAATTATAGAGCTGAGAAACTACCAGGCTGTCTTTCTGTCATGTAGAAAGTCTGCCTATATTTATTTCCCTGGTAAGATCCACTAGAGAGAGGCAATGTGTTAAATGATTATACACACACTTATGGTCCCACAATAGTCACGGAAAGCAAAGTCTGATATCATCTTAAATGAGGACTGTTACACAGTCCACCATTCCTTATTACAATTTAGGAAGGAGCAGAAAGGCCTGACGCACCAGCCTTCAAAGAAGCAACTATTTGGTGGCTTTGCAAGATGAGCCTGGATCATGCAACACAGCTACTGAGGTGGGCAGCAGTGTAAAATTGAGTGTGGYTGGGCTACTGGAAGATGTCCAGATTCAGCACAATCTCCATCAGCAAAAATTCTGAAGAGTTATGACAATGAAGTTGTTTTGCCAAGAAGCAACCCTGAGGGGAGCACAGCACCTGCTCTTCCATGGACTAGAACCTCTCTTGTGTTCCACCAGGGAGTCAAGACTCACCTCTGGCTACAGATAGAGGCAAAGAAGCAAGTTACTGAACTGCAGGTGAAACCTGCCAGAAGAGATCACAAAAAGAGAAAACTGTCCTTCCCAGAAAATTAACAGCAGCAGTCAGTACAGCTCTGATGAGAAGTGGTGAACTGACAGCTCCAGGGGCCCAAMTCCTCTCTCCTTTCTCCCAGTACAGCACAAGTGATCACTGCACACACTTTCTCACGGTACATTTTCCATCAGTCCTAATTTCTGGAAAATTAAGTACGTTTAGTCCCTAGCCTTTCTTCTGCCACAGCAAATAAAGAGGTCAGTACAGATTTTAGGTATGAGGAATAGTTTTACAGAGAACTGTTAGTCAAACACAATCCCAGTCATTCCAAAAGGTTAGTTAACAAGGATACCTGAAGGAATGAAGAAGGTGTAGCCTTGTTTCAGCTCAATTCTTTGGCACCGTTCCACCCTGTCTCCCAGAAAGATATCACTTTGCTTTCCTGAGAGAACCCATTCTTCATAAAGTTCTAGATTCTGCAGAGTAGGTGGAATCAGCCAGAAGATCTAAAAACAAAATGAAGACTTAACTATTACCAACAGTCAACAAAAGCAAATAGCTGAGAGATTCCACCAAGGCTACTGTGTGTCAGACAAACGAGCTGCTTTCTGCATGAAACACTTTGTTTTCCAGGTGTTGTACACAGAGGCACACACAGACAGCAGCAGCAATTAGCCCACGTGCTGGAAGTGACTGGATAACTGTCAGTTGTCATCTCTCTTCCAGAAACATCTTACTCAGAAGATGCCAGTGGTTTACTTGCAGTTCAGAACAGTGTGTTGGTATAGTACAACTTCACTGGGCTACAGAGAGGAACAGGATCTGTACCACCTGAAATATAACTGAATATAACTGAATATTTCAGTTCCCACTGAAATAAATGTCTATACTACTAATACACTGTCTATATTACAACTGGGAAAAACATCCTACACCAGGAAACATGTGAATGTAGCCATATATGCTTCTGTATCCTTTAATATTTCAGTTCTGGCTTATTGTGCCTGTGCACACCAAAAGAACATGAAACCTCTAAAAGGAACAGAAGCTTTAGCTACAGAAGGAGACTTGTGAGGGCACTCTGACCCAACAAGGGTACACACAGCCACATCTCGCTGCAAGACACTTCTGGACCACACAGCAACAGCGAGCCTGAAAGCACCACCACCAGCAAATAACACATTTGGTATTTCAAATAAATCACTTGTTTGCTTCATAACGGTGAGTGGTGTTCTTCTAGTTCTGCAAACTCTGTGTATATCAACAAAGCTGCTGAAACAGTCTGATCACTGGCTGATGCCCTCAAAAAAAAAAAAAAAAAGGAGGAAAAAAGAAAAAGAAAATAAAACAAGCCCTCCCCTCCATAAGAGGCACAGACAAATAAATCCAAATATCAAATAAAGTTCACCTACCTTCCCCCCACGGAAAACGTGATACCACACTGAAGTGCCACCAAAATCAATATGAAAATCAGTGAAGCATCCTTTCACACTCATCAAACAGTACCTGCAAGCAGAGTGAAGGACAAAAATGAGTCAGTCTGAAACAGTATTTTTCATGTCTTAATTGGCAGAGGTTAACTGCGTGTGCAATGCTGCTTCCACCAATTAAGTTTCTGCATTTACAGTACAGGGATTTGTCTCATGATTATAACGAGGTTTCTGCTAAAAAACACGAATCTCCATGTTGGAGTTTGCTTTTCATACAAGAGGAACGAAAGCTTTCAGAGTTAAGGAATGGAAAAACATTAAAAGTTAGGCTGTTCAGAAATATTTCTTATGCCACTGCCAGTCCCCAGGGTGATCTGTTTAACGCTCTCCTTCACTGCACGAGAGACACAACCTTCTCCAAAAGTTGTACACAAATTGCTTTAAAGTTTTGAAAATTCTTATTTGCTTATAAATCCTCCTGAATGTTCTTTACCTACTTGCCACTCATGCCATTTTTGCAAGGATTAGGGGACAGAAACCTCACTTGGCAAATTAACTTCTTTTTGTTCACATTTCCAGGCATTTCTGCATCAAAATACATAAAGGACCCGGCTGGCAGACACACTAAGTATCAAATCCACTATTTTTTATGCCGTCTTGATACAGGTTTTGAGCAGTTTAAAGTCTGCATTGCTGGAAAAGACACAAGAGCTGTGGTCTGGCTGCAGGAATCTCCAGCCTGCAGCCACCATCTGTAACTAATGGCCGAATCACAGCCGCCCTCCTCACTGTAGGCACCTTTGCAAACGCAGGAAACACACACCACTTAACCCACTAACCTCTTTTCCTTGTTCCGGTCTCCGTTTCATGGCTTTTTTTTTTTTGGTTTGGTTTGGTTTGGCTTTTAAGGGGAGTTATGGAAACACTACCGGAAGGAGATTTGTAAAAAAAGAAAAAAAAAAAGAAAGAAAGAAAAAACGTTTCATTTAAGTGTGTCTTTTTCTGCTCACATTCAGGTAGGAGCAGCTCAGCAGTATGCAGCCGGCGTGCAGAAGTCCCTGTAGATGATAGGCTGGGAAGGACCTTACCATGTGTCTGCAGAAGGCTGGCAAATCAGAGCCACTCTGGGTCCATAAGAGCCGCTGCCTAGCAACCACATCCCGAGCCGGAGTTGACAGAATGATACGCAATGCTGTCATGAAGACAGTCAATTTGTGGGCTTCAAAAAAGGTCCTGCGCCTTCATCTCACAATTAAAACCTCTCCTTGTGCAATTACATGTCTCTCCTCTTGCCCACTCTGGAATTTTTTTAATTTTTTTTTTTAATTCTTCAGAAGCAGGAAGAAGCTTTTGCTGCCCCTGGGGTATTTCAGATGCTTCAAAAATCACAGCTAGCCAAGAAGCTGTCTACACTCTCAATATGCTCCATTTCAAAATATGAGTCCTTCCCTCCCAAACACTTTTTTTTTTTAATTTCTCCTTTTATGTTTTCTCTACCAAGATGTTGTTGATTACAAGTCAGATAGAATTTAAAAACAATAAAAGAAGCCCAGAAAGGAAGTTGCCTTTCTTCCAGCCAAACTGCAAAAAGTCACAGATTGAATAATTATTGCTCATTAGGAAAAAAAAATCGGCATGGAAATTCTCAGCTTGTAAGCAGCGCTGAATATTAGAGGTTCATGTTGTTTTAAAGTAAAAAATTCAAATCCTTATGGAGTCAATTATTTTCCGTTTCTAAAAGGTCAGACGTAAAATACATCACRCTAACAAAAATTTTGTAGACAGTGCTACCTACCAACAATCACCCTTGAATTAAGATATTCTGGAAGAGCAAACATGGCCTGGGCATTAGTTGGTTTTTAGCTATTTCTCAGTAGTCAATAATCTAAACCTGAAGCAGTCAAACTGTTTATGTTCAGAGAGCAAATAACAGGATTGAATCCTGCCAAATCAAAGCGCTTAAAATTTAGTTTTGTGAGAAAACACCAAGGCAGGTATAACTGTGAACATGCAACGCTTTCTTTTCCTTATTTTCCTCATTTTCCCTCTGTTTTCTTGAAACTCCTCTAAACACAATTTCCACTCCAATAAAGGTGGTTTTAGTGAAAGAGCCACATATGGCGATTAATAAAAACCTGCAAAGCATTTGGAAAATAAACTGTTTTTCTTTCCATCCACAAACAAGCCATGCCTTAATTTCTGCTGTTAATCTCCCAGGCCTGCTTTTGTCCAAGCCCAACAGCTCCCAGCCGGCTCAGGAGCCTGCGGGAGGATCTTCCGCCATCCAGTTCTCTCCCTGGTTGCCAGAGTCTGGCACAATGCCTTTGCATTGACCTCTACAGCTTCCTCTTCCAATGTACACCGCAGTCACATGGTCCCAGCACACTCCATGCCACAGCTAATCTCAGGCACCGCTCGGCTCCAGCCTCAGCCAGCGGCTTCTCATCACCAACAGCTGCTAATTTGGGGAACACTCAACTTTTCAGGGTTTTCCATAACAACAATGAAAAAAAAAAAAAAAAAGAGGGGAGGGGAAAAAAAGCCATAACACAGCATCCATGTTGAAAGAAATCTAGGAACTACATCCCACTGTGTGCTGTGGTCGCAGCGCTCTGGGCCAGGGCAGGTACAGTGGTTACAGAACACAATCCACGTCAGGCATGGGGAGACAACCTGACCAGAGTTACACCCTGAAAACACAGGCGATGCAAAAGATGCCCCAACTTGAATATTTTTACAACTGCTACCACATCCAAACCCTGCACACTCCACTTTATCTCCCCGCCTCAGTCAGGGTTTTAAAACATGCAGCTGCTTGTAATCTGTTGTGGGGGAGCTTCCCTTCCCCATTGAAGAGTTTGTGTTCTCCACAAGCCTGAAATTTGCCGAGTTAATGTATTGTTATTTTGGAGGAAGGATTTGTGGTGTGGGGGAAAAAGAGAACTTCCTCCCACTCCCCCCCCAAAAAAAAGAAAACATCTGGGGAAATTTGTTAGAGAAATGATGCGAAGAAATATGGAGTAACCTGCAAACTCACGAGAAAGAACAAATACAGAGAGATCCAAAAAAAGAGAGGGAGATGATACAAATGAAGCTAAACCACTAAGCAAACAGCGAGCTGGGAACACAGGAACAACACAGACACCGCTCCATAAGCCAGCGCAGAGCCCACACTCCCAGGCAAACCCACAATGCACTCGCCACGCATCGCTACAAACCCGCAAGCAAACAGAGAAACAAAGACAGCGAGAGCCGCGCCGGGATGCGAAGGCACCGGCGGGCAGGGCASGCAGCGGCAGCGTTCATGCACATGGGCCCGGGGAGACGCGAGCGGACGCAGAGGCAGCAGCATTACCCTGAGCTCAGCTCCTTCTCTCCCGCAATAGGCACCGCGCACCATACGGCTCTATTCCCTCTGGCATTGCGAGGGCTCCCCTGCCACTGAGCTCAGCCCATAAACCACTCCCAAACCCCAGCAGAGGCTTCTGTTTTTTGTTCGGGCCAATGAGAAAAGTATAGCTCACTCTTCCTTCCTCCCAGGAGCAGCGCCGGCTGGTTGAAATCCCTGAGCCTGAAACCGAATACCACAGACCCATGAGCCAACTGCAAGTGCCAGCGCGGGGAAAGGCGCGGGCCTCGYTCCCCATCCCCGGGCGGGAGAGACGCTCCCGGGTGTCGGGGGACAGCGGCCCCCGGCAGCATCCCGGCACCGCGGGGGCCCTTCTGCCGAGCCTGGGAGCGGGGCTGGCAGGAGACGGCAGGAACAATAGCTACCTCGGGGCGCCTCGGCCCGCACCGACAGCGCTCCCACACTGGGGCCCTGCAACTGGAAGCCACAAATTGCGCCGCAAGACAAAAGAAACCATTGTCACCCGGGAGGCACCGGCCCGGCTGCCGCCCCCACCCCCGCCTCACCGGGGAGYGACCGGCCCCGCCGCTGCAGGGAGGGCCCGGCTGCCCCTCGGGGATGAGCCTCAGCATCTCCTCATGGAGGGCCCCCGCTTCTCTAAGGATGAACCCGGCTGCTCCCGCGGGGATGAGCCTCGGCTTTTCCTCAGGGAKGAACCCCGGCTCCCCGCTCTCGGAGGACCCCCCAGCACCCACCCGTGGCCGCCGGGCCAGCCCTGCCCGGGGGAGGCCGCTCAGATCCGGCCGGAGCGGGACCTGTGCCCGTGCCCTGCCGGGACCAACCTTCGCCCCGCGCCCGTCCTGGGGAGCGGTCCCCAGCGCTCCCAGCCGGAGGGAAAACAAACAAAATCGTCACACCCCGCGGTCACCACACCCCGTGCGCGCACCGGGCACTTCAAACGCACATGAAAGGCCCGGCTCCTGCCCCTAGGGGGTTACGGTCCGAGYCAGTCACACACAGAAACAACACCCGAGATAAGAGAAGCCAATTTTCTGCCATGCACCGGAGAGTTTGTGAAGCGACTGCAAATCACACTCTCAGTCCACAATGGGACCAAAGCGAGCGACAACACTTCACTCGTCCCACCCTTGCCCAGCCCCGGTGCAACACCAGGAGTGCGCGGGGTGGGCTCACATCCGAGCGTGGCGCTGCCACGAGTGGGGACCACACAGGGACCCCAGATTGACCTTCCAGCCGTCAGATTTTGGCACCCAATAGSTCATGAGCGCTGGAACCGCTCAACTTTAAGAATGAAGAGGCCTTTTTTTTTTTTTTATTGGAAGCTTAAATTTCTGAGGACACCACAGTGAACTGAACCAAGCTGCCGACTCACTGCGAGCCAGGCCTGTCTGCCCCTGAAACAGCATTTTGGTATCCGTGACAGCACAACTTGTTTCTTCATCCTGTGACATGGCTGTTCAGCTCTAGGGTCACCACAAACTGTTTTTAAACACTGGTGCTTATTTGAGTTACATGTGTGGTGCTGCAAGTCCTCCAAGTTCTACCCAAAGGAGGACTAGAGCCTAATGCACTGATGTGAAGTCATCCCATTTTATTTACTTTGCTAGCTTGGAAAGTCTTAACAAGAACTCGCACTTATTGGTCTAATTTTTGTACTGAAATTGTACTTACAGAGGTTTATATCAAAAGCAATTCACAAATGGTGTACAAAGTGCATACAAGTCTCTCACATGCACAAACCAGCACCAGGTTGTGTTGTGGGACCTGTGAGTTCCCTCAATTCCCTGTCTCCAGAGGCACACCCTGAGCTTCTAATTAGACCACAGCTCAGCAGAGCATTTTAGCATCTGTTTAAATCCACCCCTACTTAGTAAAGGAAYGAATAAAAAGGAATGGATGGCTGAACAACAGCCTGGGAGAGGGAAAATAGGGCTGAGGACATGCTAACAGGGCAGCATCCTTTTGTGAACAGGTAGATGTTTCACACAAGATACCCCATCCTTAACTGAAGGACAGCAGCAGTATAGAGACCTATTATAGCAGTGCTTAGATATTTCAAATAATAGGAAGAATTTTGAAGGTAAAAAGGGTGTTGCAGTGACTAAAGCTTTTGTTTTCATTTGTTCCACAGCACAAACATTACCAAGTTCTTAGAAGTGCCTGTTATTATTACATGTCCTGAACAGTAGCTATTTCACTGCCACTGCATTGCAAATAATCTTGCAAGGCTACAAACACAAAACCTAATAAAGACGATAATAATTTCAGCAGGGCTATCTCTTTTGAGAAATGAAAAATCAAATTAGTACTTTTTTTTTGGTTGGTTGGCTCAGCTGTATCCAGATTGCTTCAGTCCTGGGTGAATTTAAACAGAAAACCATATCTGAGCTAGTTTTCAGCTACCTGAAAGTGGTTATGGTGATATAACAAGCTTCTGCCCCTAAAACCTGATGTTACAACAGCACTGCCTTTTCCTGCTGCCGTGGCTCCTGCTTACACAGTATATACCAACTCTCATCCAGGGTTCCATGTCTGCAAGGCTTTTCTCAGGAACTTGCACCCCAGGATGTGAAAGAGRGTACACAAACTACTTCTCCACTTAATTCAGTTCTCAGAGGCTCCTGTGAGGTAAGTAGCCATTTACCTACAGACAGAAAAATAACTTCATTACCCAGAATTTTTTTAAAAAGTTAATGGTGCAAGTCCAAGTGCGAGGCAGGGTGGTCTCCAGCGCGCGCGGTGCTCCTGGTAACCGAAGCAGCGCAGCAGATGGAGCGTTCTCTAACTTCACTCCCAGCACGGAACTCGACGTGCAGGAGCCAAGACAGACATTTGTGTCTGGTAATGCCATCTGTGTCTGCGAAACTGCAGCGCTCTCGCTGGAGTGCTTTTTGTTTGTAGGGAACACGTTAATGGTGGGGATGGCATACTGCAAACTCTCAGAATTATGAGAGTGCTAAGAACAAGAATGGAATGAAAGAATCTCATTTCTGAGCAACAGCAATCATTAATAAAGCATATGAATATTGACGATTTGCATAAAAGAATGGGCAGCACGAAACAAGTGGCAGCACTGGCATTTGGCTGCACAACTGAACATGATCTCCTTAGTAAGGGTTTATACTCTCTAGATACTCACAGCAATAGCTGTGACCAGTATCTCCACAGGGAAGGGTCAATGTGAATTCCTAAAGATGGAGAAAGCCAATCTCTTGAGTTTATTTTTGAACTGGACAAGTTCATGGAAAAGCAATCTCTTGAGAGTCACTAAGCACACAGAAACCACTTACACCTCAGGACAGCCCCTGCCTGGACTGCAGACAGTCCAAGTTCAGAAGATAACTTTTAGGGGCTGCATCATTTTATGCTCACACTTTTCTTACATTCCTCCCAGGGCATCAATGCCAGCACTGAACAACAGACAGGTTACTGAGAGCCACAGATCTTTGTCCTGATCTGGTACAGCTTCTCTTGTGCTCACAGACTGTCACTGTTTGTTACTGGTTTTATCTTTGTGGCTTCTTCAGACTGATGAGAGGTTTGTGCCAACAGTGCTGTAAATCATCTTTCTCTAGTCTTTCTGTGAGATGACACTCACTAGCAACATCCTCATCACTCCAGCTGCATCAACCTCGCCTTTAACACTCATGCCTGGTAACTCCTTTTCCCAACATCAAACTCTATTGTCACATTTCAAGAGCTCACCGTCTTTCAGTGTTTAGCTTCCCTGTACCTATCACATCTACTAGTTTATCAAGCTGTCAGCCTCCACCTTCCCTTTGCCAGTGACAGCAACCTCAATGGCTCCGTGTCTGCTTCTTCATCAGGCATCTCCTGCCTTTCTACCAGGCCACTCTCCACAAATGGGAAAAACTCCATGTCAAAATCTGTTGAATTGCTACGTCTCTAAAATCCCTTTGAAACCTACCATCTGGCATTTCATGGTGCAAGTAGTGAACTGCAAGTATATACTCTGCTTTTTCTGCTAAATTGTGTTAGTCATGTTGCTACCTTATCCTTCAAACCATCTCTGCCTTGCTCTGTTTACTTGCTACATCTTTTTCAGCATCTGGAGTGTGCCTGCTGTAGGAAAGGAATAGTTTTCTTTGCTTCTTACCTTGTACCATCCATGAATCCACAGGCCCTGAATCATGATTCAGTTTCTCGGCTCCAGCAGATTATAAATAATGTTATTTAGCTGACTAACCACTTGGGAAGCAAGTGCTGCTCTGCCACTGGTTCATAGTGTGACCCCGGCCAAGTCACTTAGGACATTTCCAAATGCATATGTGAAATGGGGCACTCCAATCCACATCCAGTTACCCTAATGAGCAGTTTGATCCTTTCAAAATGTAGGATTATCTTTAGCTTCCACTGAAATCAGTGGTGCTGAGCATATTCCCATGATGCCTGTCACAGAGTCTCTTCTGTTATGGAGACCTTTACCTTCCAAAATGCTTATTTTTACAGAACAAGAGTAAATGCTGCATATAATTTCCTGACTGCACACTCCTTTGTATCTGTTAGTACCAATCTATTTTACAGTTTGGAAGGAGTTCTGAGTGATTTGCAGAACACCAGAGGTCGGTTCAACAACAGAGCCTGGGATGTTGCCAGCATTCAGTCTGGCCAATAAAACAGAAACAGCAGTGAAGGGCTTCCAGGATTACCTGGTGTTCATCAACCATACAGGTCATTACATCATTAAAGGAACCCCTATCTCAGCTGTACTCATTCCCATGAAACTTACAGTGCACATTTTGAGGCCTTCAAATAGTTCCTTTTTCCAATCACATAAAAAGTTTCAAAGAAGACATTCAAATAGAAGAAACAGTGAGGTGAGCCTATGCTTGCCCAAAAACAATAGCTGAGATAGGCAGAATGAGGACAAACTGCTCTTGTGTTCAGTCTCAAACTTGCCCTGAGCGGGTCCTGAGCCTGTACAGTCAGTCCAATATGTGACCTTGCTCTTGAAAAAGTGAACAGAAAAGTGAACTGGCAGGAAGGGCAGTGACAGAGTTTCTGGGAAGTCACACACACCTATTAAAAATGGACTTCAAGCTCATTTCACAAAACATTTCTCAGCTAATAACTTCTGTCATTAGCAGTTTAGAACCTGGAAAGGATCTGAGCCCAGCCTACAGCAGGACTGACTATACTGTGTGACATATCTGTGTGATGTGATTTCTTTGGGCAGCACTTTTGSAGAATTTACTTTTTAAGGTCAGTCTGCCATTTTCAAAACAGAGTTGCTTAAAACTGAAAAATAAAAATGCACTTTTCAAAGAGRTTTGACTGAAGATTGTATTCAGCAAAGTGTAAAAGGACTTGAAGCTACAGAGCAGAGCTTTTTAAAGACTTATTTTTTTAAAGACTTACTTTTTCACTTTGGGGTATTTCATCTCTGAAATAGCATTGGTAGCATCCGTCTGTCTCTCCTTCAAATGCTGTGGCCACATATTGTCTACCCAGTCGACTAAGTCCACCTGAAACCCCACCAAAATCAACTGTTAGTTTCTGAATACATGGTAGGACTTACTCTTGTTGGCTAAAACTCCTCCAGGGACAGCAGCAGATGCTCACAGACAGGGAGAACCTTGCAGTTCAGCAAAGWCATGTGCACCCAACTTGTTACCGTGCAGCATTTCATCACCATAACTCAGCTCTTTCCAACCCAGAGTAAGGGGAGTTTTACAGTCAATTTACCTGGGTGCAAATTTTGTCTTATGGGCATCCGTGAGCACCTTCTCTTGTGTTCTGTCTGTGGCATTTTTGTAGCCAACAGCCTGGAAATTGCATTTATGAACATTAAAATGCAAAAATAAAAGAGATTATACTATTCCAGTATGTTATGTTTCAAGGAAGACATAGGACCAATTTCACGAATATCACAATTGTATGTGAAAACAAAACTTGATTACTGTCCTGATTCTGAAATAATTCCCACATCCAGATATTGCAACCCTGAGTTTCCACAACAGGGAACCTGAATCAGGTATTTCTGCCTCATGTGGGCTCAAAGCTCTGCAGAATTCAAGGGAACCACTTATACAAATATATATATGGGAGTTGACTTTATGTAGTGGACTTCCCTAACACGCTCTCTTCTACTCCCACGGGAATGCAAATCTCTCTTTCAGTGAGATCTAAATATTTTCTGTTTTACAAACGACCGTGCACTCAGGCCATTTTAAACAGCTATGAAATAACCATTTACACGTGATAACAGGTACCTAACTGCATTTTTCATTTCTAAGCACCCAGGAAATTTGCACAGATGTTTAAAAAGCTTGCTGAGCACTATATGTTTGGGAAAACCAGCATCAACTGAGCACCAAAACTCCCCAGAGCACCTTCAAATTACCCGCTAAGTGTCTGAATGACAGCAAAAATCTGAATAAACTTCTAAATAAGTGTTTAATATTCAATTTRTGATCTGTGTGTAACAGAACACAAAACTCTACTTAAGAATTACTTCTACAAATCAGCAATTAGAGGTTCCATCTCTTTTTGACCTATTTAGGCAAAAGTGTGGTGTTTATATTGTCTTCTTAGGCAAGAGATGTGCCCAGMGAAAAAACTGCTGCTGTAACTAGAAAAGGACTTAGAAATCAGGCGAAAAGTGTCTGAAAAGAAAGTTTCAGTAGTTTCACACCCAGCTACATACTAGCACAGCACACRTGGCTACATTTCAGTGATAAATTAAATCATCTTTACTGATAAGGTCACAGTTTCACTGCCAGTGACTCCATTGGGAAGAAAATCACAAAAGCCCTCTACCTTTAAAAAATATGTACCAATCTACCCCCTTCCTCTACTGCCAATTCTGACATAGCAGTGATTATGCTGATTTAATTATGTATACATTTCTACATTTAACAATCGTGTTTTCAACTTTTTTGCTTTGGAACCCCCTGAATATTTTTTAGTAAAAAGGGGGGTTCATGTATAATGAATCCAAGCTTCCTGATAGTTTAAGCTTCCTTAGAGGGGGAAAAATACTAGATAGGTATTTAATTTTGGATGAAATTTTCCCTAAATACCTTGAGAAGAACTGTATATCTGTGCAAATTGCATGATTAACAGCTCATCAGGTACCTAATTCCTGTAAATTAAGTTCCACTGTCAAGGAGACCAGCTTTCTGCTTGGCTAAAAATGAGATCCTGACACTAAACGGGCAGGAGTTCCAGGCACTTCCCATCACCTTATTTAAACTCCACGGTTTATTTCTGGGAAGCAGCCGAAAATAAACCCCACCACCACAGGGTCCCTTACCACGTTGGGGCGCTTGACAATGTTCTCCAGCTTGGTGTGACTGAACTCCAGGCTGATGACGTTGTAGAGCTTCTCCCGCTGGGCCTCTGGGGTCTCGTAGTATCTCACRAACTGAGACATGCTCATCTCAACACCCCTCTGGGTGTTCACATCCATCACATCCACGATCCGGCGGCTTCCTGCAACACAGCAGCAGTCTCAAAACATCTGCCTTGGCTTTATTGTTGTATATATACATATATGTATGCGTATTATAAGTTCTCAATGACTGCAGGGAAACTGCAGGAAAAGAGGGTAAGAGACCAGTACCAGCCCCTCCATGGGTCCTGAGCAGCTCAAGCAGTAGACAGGAACTAACTTGGAACTGGACTTTTTGCCCAGTATGACACTAAACACTTCACCTGGTGCTTCACAGAGATGGAGAGAGCAATTTCCTCCTTTACATGAATTGACGTGAACAGAAGTACATTAAAATCTACGAAGAAATGATATAATATGGTAGCAGGGGGCAGGCAAGACAAATAGCTCTCCAAATCATACTGCAATTTTCTAAATATCCATATGTCTCTCAAGATGCTTTTACTCATGTACAAAAATTATCCACAAAGAGCAAAAACTGCCTTGCATCACCGGATACTGTAAACTGCTGAACATTCCCAATTCCAGTCATCACCAGTGGGGATGAAAGCACTAAATGCCATAGAGGAGTGAGCCCCCACTTTGGATCTCTCAACAAAAACTACAGGACATACTTTCAGCTCCTCGAGTGGCAGACATACAAGTCTCATTAGCACCAGAATGTTGAGCAGCAGTTTTAGTCGAGCCTTCAKCTTTACACAGATTAATCCACAATCTTCTCTTCGGCCAACTGGAAGGTTTCACCTCTCCCAGCAATTTCATCATCCTAATTAGCAGTTCATTTGTGTGTGAGCGAACAGGAGCCCATGAGAGACATGCCTCATTTCCAGGAGAGGATTCCAGCAAACAAACTCTCAACGCTTCCAAAAAATCCCTCCAAAACCATTTTCACTGCCGAAGAAATAACTCAAAATAAATTGCATTAAAACAAAATGTAGGCCTAATATGCACCATCAGAGGGAATTATTAATAATTACAGCACCTGGCCTATCGTGTGCTTGGGAGCAGTATTTCAGCAAGAGCGATAGCTTGGATTGCATCTCTCCATTACAAACATCCTTAGCCCCTGATAGCAATGACAGTGACAGATGTGATAATGATTCTGCAAAGGAACTCCAGATCATAAAGCTTTGAAATCAAAAAGAAAAATTTATATAGTGTAAATCTGGAATAGTTCCACCAGCCCATCAGTCAATCGCCTCATTCCAAGGCCAGGCAGAGGATCCCAACCTTGGGCTGGGCTCGGGACTGTCTGGAGTGTTGCCACCTTGAGGCAGGATSGGGAGAGTTTAGTTATGTGTGAAAAAGTACAGCAATTCTTAAATTTGGTATTTGCATGTTTGAAACAACATACATAAAATCTAGTTATGGGTTGGGATTTTTTGTTGTGGTTTTTTTTAACTGTAAACTTTACTATCTAGGGGAGTGGTCTTTTTTCAATTCCACAGTTTAGCAACTCGGGTGGAATCCTGTTAAACAGTCTCCTAATAAAAGCCATCCTGATCCCTGTTTCCAGAGCCTGGGATCAAAGCAATGGCTACAGCCCAGAGGGGTTAAGGACAGAGATACTGAAAAATTGTATTTGAAGGGCTGCGTGGCTGAGCCTGAGATCTGCCATGTTATAGTCTAGGTTTGATCTCTTTGCTGGAAGCAACCTTGTACAGCCTCTCAATTATCCTTTCTGAAAGAAAAATCAGCAGTTACCTGATGAATTGAGAGTATGAGGAGCAGTTCAATAGCAGGTTTGTTAAATGAACACGGTTATCAATTACAGGCAGAAGAGCTTAAGATTTGAATTGATAATCTCTTGACTTCCAAATTAAAGAGTAATTTGAGGGGATGTTTTTCTCTTAAGCCACAGTACTGTCAAACAAGCCCATACAGAATGATTCGTGGAGTACTGCTCACAGAATTTGAGATGTATAATTACAGGTTCACATCCTGGTGTTCACTGCCCACTGCACAGCAGCTCTGGCTCACTGCCAGCTTTATCTCTTCTGTCCTGAAAAGATTCAGCTCTTTCTTCTATCTCCTGTTCCTAGTACAAGGTGAAAAATATCACCTAGAAGGGTAGAGAACAAGGGAAAGAAGCACACAGAGGCTCCAAAAGTGGTGGCAGGCTGAGAGATCTCAGATGGGCTGGATTTCTGAACAGCTCCAACATGCATTTTACCATGATCCATTCCTGTTAACCAATTCCTAGGTATCCCTTGCCACTCTCTCACCCTGTCCTCGAAGAAGGGACCCCACTCAACCAAGCCTGGGGCAGCCCAGCAGGTCCCAACAGGATCTCGGTGACCCTGGCAGCCTCTCGCCCTCGTACCCACCACRTTCCTCACTTCAGCTCATGCGGACATGTATTAATGGATACCTGGATCCCTGTAAAAGAGCACCTCTTAGTGCTGATATGCACYGTGCATCACTTCACCCTTGACTTCCCTGGATGCTTTTCCAATATACTCTGGGCTGGGCAATGTGGGATTAAAAGGCACTGCTTCATCTCTGGCAGCAGATGTGACTCAGAGGTGAAGTGGTGATGCTGGGGGATTTTACAGCCTGAAGAAACATCTTCCTCTACTGCTGCTTGCTCATGGAGCATAAGTGAATCCCCAAAGGATCACAGACAGTAACTAAGAAACAAGCTAGTGCCATCTTTGACAAGGGGAACAGACAACAGCAAGAAGGAGATGGAAGAATCAATTGCCGGGATGTAAGAGGGAAAATAAAATCCATCAGGATAAGCTACAGAAGAACTATGCTTTACTTAAAACCCTAAAAACATATCAAGTTACTCCAGCCCATGTATTAGTAAAATCCACATTAAAATTAAGGGGGGAATAGCATATTTGGAGGCTTAATGACCAAGATGCTGTAAAGATTCTAATAGATTGAATTGCACAACGTTCCTATATGCTGCAATATCTCTTTTTTTAAACATAGAAATTGAAAGAAAAACATCTTGTGCAGAGTCCCTGCCTCCCAGGACAAGTTGGTTCGGTGCGGAGATTTGCTCCTTTCTGTTCTGGGCTTCTTGGTAAAACAAGGGCAACAGGGAGACAAAACTTGTCCCCTTGTCCCCTCAGAAAGAGAACTGCACTCCAGGAATGCAGGTTACACAGGCACATTCCCTGCATCAGCAAACACTTTCCCAAATCACAGCTCACCAAGCCCACCCCAGACACTTCAGGAATGATGGGCTCCAGCTCTGAAGTCATTCATGTTGATCTCCCCTGCAGAGTTTGCACCCACACTTTCCTTCACATATAGAATATTGTAACAATTTGCCAGAGAGGGAACAGGGAATGGGAAATGCTGGGACTATAATCGTCTCCTCTGGGGTCCAACAGCTGCCATTTCCTATTTCTAACAAGGTGAAGCACTGCCTTCCCCTGCCCTGACCTGAAACAGCTTCAGGTTATCCAAGCTGCCAGACTCCAGTCTTCAGWACAGCCCATCCTTTCCCCTGATGTGGATTTAGCATGGATATTTGGAGCAGTGGAAGCAAAGCAAACGGGAACCACACAGTCGAGTATGAGAAATGCACAGGAGGTGTGAATCAGAGCTGCAAATCACACCAGTGTTTTTTAGGCTGTGGTCTCTTCTCCAGCACAGCACCAGCAGGAAAAGGTGCAACTCCCCCACAGCAGAGGAAAGAGGAAATGTCCTTTCTGTAAGAATGATTATCAAGCCTGTCCATTAAGAGGATAAAGCTACCTTGGGGAATTACTTTAACCCCCTGTGACTGAATTGAGATCTGTGCTGAAGGTACAATATAGTGTTGACAACGAGAAACCAACCTCCAATGCCAAGGGAACAGCGCGCTGGTCCTGTCTAATCTTTATGCTTCTTACTAGCAAAAAATCCTTGGTTTGTAAAGCAGGATTTTTGGCAGAGCCTCAGGAAATCTGCCAGCCTCACTAGCGGGTTAATTGTACCTAAAGACTGAGGCTTTGACTTGCATCCCAGTTAATCCCCCCGGAGCTCCCGGAGCTGGAAGCACGTATTCTTCTGCTACCCACAGGAGACTATTATGATATCCCCTGCTAACTGGGAGGGATGTGAATCCGAGCAGAAAGCCCTTGCTCAAGTGGAGCTATTCCCGACATTCCCTGCATTTCAGAGCCAGAGTACGAACAACTTAAGAGACACGTCCCGATCCCATCGCTCCCAGTGCCACCAGAGGGCACAGAAGAACAAAGGGAAACGAGCCCGGCTCGGACATCGCACACGGCTCTCCCCCACCCCAGCCCACCTCACCCAGCACCCTCCCCAGCACAGCTGGGCCAGCAGGACACGAGCGTCCCAAGGCACCTCGCTTTGCAGCGCTCTCTGCCTTCCCTCCTTCCCCCCGCGGCCGAGTCTCTGTCCCGCAGTGCCACCCCGGCCGTGGAGCAGGAGCCTTCTCAGTGGGGTTGCAGCATGTCCTCCTTATGGAGGCGTGAAACTGCCGCGCGTGACGCGAGCCTTCCCCTCCAGCCCCTCTGCGGTCTCTGCAGCTTTATCATTTTATATAAAACTGCCAAATTGCGATAACCAACGTTATGAGCTGTTTTCGTGCAACAAAAGGCGAGCAGAGCATGGCCACAGGAAGAGCCTGAGAAACCTCTTCAGCCTTAATGCTACAGGACTGGGCTGGARAAAGGGGCTCAGGGCAAATCCTGTGTTTTAGTGGCATTGTATAGAATCAATTAGTATTCTTAGACCTACCCAAACCATAATTTTTAGTGATTCTTAGAAGCTTCAGACAGTGAAAAGCACATAGAAAAAAAAAATCCCTAAACAGAGAAACATTTTACTTTTAAGTTTTTATACAGTATCCAAATGCATTAACCTGCAGTATAGGCACACTCCAGGTGGCTGAAAAGGCAGAGCACACAGGTAACAATTATGGAAAGAAAAATAATACAAGTTCTAAGAAATTGGGAAGGGATATAACTTTGTTGAAAAACTTATGTTTTATTTATCTATCAAATCTGTTTTAAGACCATTGATCATTTCCTAAAATGTCTCAACATAAAATATATCTAACAGTAACAACATAGAAAAATGTTATAAAAATTATAACATAAATATTTATATTATAAAAATTATAACATAAACATTATTTTTGCCCTCTGAAACCTCATCATCAGCCCATAACAAGGAAAATTTTGGTCTTGATTTCCCTCTTACTTGGCAATTAGAAAATGGAAGAAGACGTTCAACTACCATTCATGTTACAAATTAATGTGCATTATACCAGCAATCCTGCAGCTCCCCTCTGGTCTAGAATGGTATTTGAAGGTGTCAAAGGGTTGGCAACACCCGCCCACATCTGATCCACTTATGAGGACATCTGGAGAAATATATAGCTGTGACCATGTCAAACCTCCTAAACATGCTGATATTAACAGATATTTTTAGGTAAAGACATTACACTTGAAGGTCGTTTTGGACTCAGGTATATTATGACACTAAAACGTAACTACCATAAAATATTTAGGATTTTRGGTGCTATTAGTCCAGAATAAGACAGCATTTCTAGTTTGGATGAGCTAAAGCCAAGGGTGCTTATTGCAGAAACACACTGTGACTATGGGGAGTTATTCTAAAACAGTTGTTCTGCTTAATTTCCCCACATCAACAATTCATCTTTAAATCCACCTGTAGACAGAGGCTTTGAGAAGCCTCAATTTCACTTTCATGTCCCAACATCATGGAAATACAGTCTTTTGAGAGGTTGTATTTTTGTTGTAATGTTCACTCAAAGTGGATTTATTGCTGTTTATAGCCRGACATGAACATGACTGTTTTTAGCAAAACTGTCCCAGTTTAACTAAGATTTTTTTRAAGAGTTTGCCTGTGTTAGGTAAAGGACAAACTTAAAGAGAGCTCAAACAGGAAGCTCAGCTCTAAAAATAAAACTGGTTCTTCTTCCAAAATGGCAAGTCAGCGGACATGCTAAACATAGGCAAATGAGTGTTATAATATTTAATTTTTACTTCTAGGAGCAAAAAAAAMCCCCCAACATAATAAGAGAGCATCAAATACCTTATTTTCATTTATTTTATTGCATAGAAATGCTAATCCTGGCTCAAAGCTCACTCAGCAGGCACGTCTGATGCATAGAGCCCCAGTGGAAACTCGTGACAGAGGTGGGAGGCTACATCCATCACAGCTTAGCCCAGCACTGGTTAGTGTTGAGAGCTAAACAAGCATCAAAAAAAAAAATTATATATATATATTCCTCCCTCTTTCTGCAAGGGAGGAAGATAGTGTGAGTTTTCTGCCAGTTCAACTTCCTGAACCACCTCACTGCAAGAAAGAGCAAAGCCTGTGCCAGCACACAGGCAGAGGATAGGAGAGCAATGCCAGAAGTGGGGAKACAAGGAAGAGAATGAGCAGGACGCCAATTTAGACTTGTTTAATTGACATGGCAAAAAAAGCAAATTGTTGGATGCAATGGGTAGCACAAGGAATAGAGACACTACCCCATGGCACATAATAGGCAGCAGCAGCAGCAAAACTAGAGGCCAGTTTAGATGACAAAGAGATGGTCTGGCACCAGAGCCCAGTACTGGTATTAGAGGGAGAAGTTTCTATTTCCAGTCTATCAGGAACACTGGGTAAGTTTTAACCTCTGTCTGCCCTAGGTCCTGGTTTCATGATACAAACTGTTCACCAATACTCAAGAAACTGATGAGGCTTAAATAATTTTTTTAAGCGGGGTCAGCTCCCTGCCTGCTTCCCAGCACAGTTCCACAAACATCAGGGGAAGGATGTGCAGCCAGCACAAGCACTGTGGGAAATCCCACAGTGACACAAACCACAGCCCCAGTTCCCTCCTGCTATTACAGACTGCAGCTTTTCTTCTTAAACAATAAGCTGTTTAAGGGGCACAAAACCAGTGAGTGTTAAGTGAAGCAACGTCCTCTGAAAGTCTGCAATACACCAGTTTAATAGACAGAGATTTCCACTTTATACAKTCACTGCTCCACCTTAACACTGGTGGATGCTAAAGTCCCAAAGGGTTCCTTCAGAGCTGCTACAAACCTCTTCCATTTTCAACAAATTAGCTAGAGCCCTCAGACTGTACGAAAATCACTAATGGAACCTTCACTTGAAAAAAAAATCCATTCAGAAACTCTGATGTCTAGCTAYCAATTTTAATTCTGCCCAGGAGAGAACACAGTGCAGCTCCACAACTTTGTGATTTTTCCTAGCCCTGAGCAAACATGGAGCAGGTCAGAAATCACATTAGGCTATCTGATTGACATACGGGACTGCTGGTGTCCCACAAAGAAGGAATAGATCCCATGATAAACCAAAAAACCCCCACCTGTTAAGTCCTACTGGTCCTGTTTACCACAAAGTGTGTTGATCTCTCTATCACTATTGGTTCATAGTTGGCAAGAGTATCCTAAGAGCACTTGCTTGAGACTGGAAGGATTTATTTGTACTTCCTCACAAGCTACTATGGAATTAGGGAGTAAAATGAGTTCTGTACAGTACAGCGGCCCCACCAAAGAAAGAGGGATACAGAGAAAACAGGAGAGGTCGCTCAAGGGAAAAGAAAGAAAAAACGACAAAGACAAAAGGATGAGCCAATAAACCTTCAGTGCTGTACTTTGGAAAGAGAAACCTGCTAGACAGAATTGGAATCAATCACTTCAATGAAATAGCACATTTTATTTTATTTTGTTTTACTTTTATTGTCTAGATGTTTCCTCTTTGTAGTACTCAAATTTTAAAATAAATGCAGCAGCCAGAAGTCTATCCAGCTCATACTAACAGTACTTATAAACCCTTTTGTTGACAGACCATTGGTTTGACTCCAGCTGAGCTTACAGGCACTGGGAAATTATAATTTTCAGTGGTAATATTTATTTGCTGATTTTAGGCCTGATGTAACAGATTTCCCACTTTAGAGCATGAAGCATGCTGACAGTCCCGACAGCATGACTATGAGGAACTTGGAACTTGATTTTAAAAACAAAACATTTTTTWAAAATAGTGTGAGTTTTTAAAACAAGTTTTGGTCACAAAACAATATGATGGAGGAAACTATTGATTTTTATGGACAGGATCTCAAACACATGTTGCTGTATAACATCTGAGACATATCAGTGGGGCCCTGACATAGGCTGCTTTCTGAGTCTCCATTTTTCYCCTTGGAAAAGTTTGTAGGCAGGTACATAACTCAGCTCCCTGAAAACRCAGGGTTTGGGTTTTCACACTGGGTAGCCTCAGATCAATAGGAATAGCAGTGACATGCAATTATTTTACAGTCACTTGTCAGGAACATCCAAGTTCAGCCTCCTCCTGCAAGGAGCCATTCTTATCTCCTGTCTTCAAAGTGCTCTCGGATCCCCTGCTCCTCTCAGCTACTGGAGACACGTAGGTCTCTTGTGGATCTGAGTCCCTTGATGAACTTAGGGTGTGACCTGCAGGGTCTAGAGACTGAGGTACCCTCAGTTTGAATCCTCACAGCCTGAGGAACATATTCACAATTTGTTATAAAACTACACAGACATTGGCCTTCCAAACTATGAGAACATTGAGGATGTTTCATTAACTCAGTTTTGTCAATATTCCAACAGTCCCACTTACATGAAAAGGAAAAAAGCAGAACCCAGAGTGCAAGCCAGGCACAGATCACACAGTGGGGCACAAAACCCCCATGAGAAATAAGAGGAGAAATCTTACAATGAATGGAAATATTTCCTCCAAGTACCTCCCCTCCCATGAGATCAGTGATGACTCCTCTCCCCTAAAAGACCCTGGTCCACCGTGTTTTGAAAAATGCATTATTTGGGCCTGGGAGCAGAGCACAGACCTCGCTGCTTCCTCCTTGTCCCTCCACACAAGACTCCTGGAGACACAGCAGTTAAYGACTCCTGACTCAGCTCTTCTGCTCTTCCCAACTTGGCACTCCCATTCACAGGACAAATCCCCACACCAGGGGAGAACCATACATCTTAATCAAGACTTAGATGCAAGTCTGGGGGCAGACTTTTGCACTTCCTTTGAGCAGCCAGTTTAATTTTGGGAAGTGCTCCTTACAACAGAGCCTCTCTAATGAGCTTCCCTCCTAACTCCTCTCGGTCTCCAATTTCACAACTTCCTTGAAACAAATGGAGCGTTGCTCTATAGAAAAAGCAACACTGGGTCCCTATTCAGCAGAAATGATGGAAAGTTTTCTGAGCTGCAGTGTGTGGCTGCTTTGTCCTTCTTTTGTATCTACACAGCTAATTTTCTTTCACAGGATGGAGAACTGTACATTGATTAAGACAAAATTTCCCCTACTTGCCCGCAGACCACACTACGAGCCTCTCGACTTGCTTTGTAGCTGGATGTGAATTCAACCATGATACAATTTTCAGAACAGATCAATTTGAGAGGAGCAGCAAACACGCAGGAGGAATGAACCAAAAAATCACTAGGAAGCAGCTACTCAGGGACACTTCTCTGGTTTGCTTTCAGCTTTTTTGAGTAGCTGCTAACAAAAAGCTGAACATTTGCACAGCCAGCTCGGGGACCATTGTGCTGACACACCAGAAGAAATGTATGCTAATATAAAAGGAGTGTTTTACACGGTCTCTGCCCTCCCTCCTGCCTTTACCCACCTGACCTGCAGCCACCACCACAATTTTCATGGAAACACCGCTTATGATTCTTTATTCAGTACTGAATGAAATTTATACAGGRGTATATGTACACATCTATAAATGTGTGTACAGTTTTTAATAGATATAGAAAACACATTTTATAAACCCAGAATAATCATTACCTACAATGTTTACATCTCTTTCCATTCCCCTTTCAGTATYACCTACTTCCAGAAGCATGGATTAGGGGGGTTCTTGTCTTTCTGTGAAGTACCTGGCATACATATTCTTGTTTTAGCTGGAATTCCTGAGGACTACAGCAGTGTATGTATTTAACAGAACAAAAATGGCTGGATGAAAGATGCAGAGCCTCACATAGCTTATGGCTGTTACGTACATTTGGTGGGCAGCAATCCTTTCTGTCCCAACTGAATTTAAATTATTTACATCAGCCTGCTTACATCAACTAGCCAGGGAACTTSTTCCTCCCCACCACAGTCCCTGCACAAAGAAGCCATGGCTTGTCACATTCACTACATCATTTACAGTTTACAGCAAAACTAAAAACTGAGACTCCCCAAATTCTGATTKTAGCACCTGAGCTGATTATTTCACCTTTCAGTCTGGTTCCCACCTGGGAAAACAAGGCCACACTTTTTACTGTACACCACTACACTGCAGAACTGCAGTTCCTCCTAGAATGAGCAARATGTTCACAAACCTTGCTTAAGGCTCTCCCCTGTAAAAAAAAAGTCTGGACAGCCAGGGAAATACTTCTCTGCAGGTCTGATTTCACCCACTGATGTTAAAGAAAGCTCAGATATTTACTTCAGTGCACTATGATGCACTTAGTGAATAAACCATGAGCAGATGTGTAACAGCACACAGCATCTCCTCCAGAACTTGTCAGCAGCACGAGGGAAGGCTGACCTGCACTTGCAGAGCCAACCCCCCTATTTATAGGACTTTTCCCTTGAAAACGTCRGGGATTTAATGATGTAATTTATTCTGTTATCTTGCTCCACTGACACCATGATTATAAACTCAGGGTTGAGGCAGAGACCTTCACACRTATTTCTTTAAACAGTCAATTTGCAACTGAAAATTTTGGCTCAGCTCCTGTTCTTTTGGTGTTTCTAATRAGGAGGCAAACCCCAGCAATAATCAGGTATCTCTTCAGCTGCTCCCACCAAAGAAAGCAACAGGATATGTAGAGCCTTGGTTTTCCTTTCACCCTTTGTCTTGAGATCAAAGCCTGCTGCCAGGTCTTTAAGGATTTGACAGAATCACAGGAATCAAATATTGAAATGATCTATTAGGTCCCATTTTGTGCATCATCTCTTTGGGCCAGATGAAGATTGCTCTCTGCAACAGTTACTGGAGCTTGCTCATGTTTGCTCTTTACTGCCATACCTCAATGCACAAATTGTATTACAATTAAAAGCTCAGCTTTACTTGGATTCTTTATACAAGAAGAAAACACCAAAGTCTTTCAATGCAGTTTGTGAACACAGCAACCAAACATTTCCTACCCTTGTGAGCATCATGGCCCAGTCCAGTCTACAGCATCAGATTTTAACAGCAAATTACATGACTGATGACACATCCTTCACTGCTCCTACACTTATTTTTTTTGAATTCTATAAATAAACCCTTGGTGAGTTAGTTAAATAAAATCAATCAGTGAGTTGATGTCAGTTGTTAGACCACCCCATGAATAGTCTAAGTCCTGTACTTGCACTGTTCCCACTGATACAATGCCTGGCTGGGCACGGTGAATTCCATAGGACAATGCTGCTGATCCTACAGAAGTGACCGCTGTGGTCACAACTTTAACCTCTTCAGCCCAGGGATCACAATAACCCAAAGTCTCTTTTCTTCCTTACAATCCTCAGCATGTTTGAAATCTCCCCTTTTGCCACTCACTGGGATTGCAAGCTCCACTTTGGGGGTGTACAACAAATAGTCACCCTGGCACCCAAAGCTACACCAGCCCAGAGAGGGAGGAGGTGATGCACACCATAGACCCAGCAGCACCACTTTGATTCATTTAGTGGTTTATTTAGTTTATTTAGGTGCAAGTGTAAAAGCTGGGATTCAGTAGCCTTGCACTGTGAGCCTGTGGCAAACAAACTGAAAAGAGGTCAGAGAAAAATTAAAAATAAAAGCAAATACATCCAGACTAGCCATTACTGTTTAGAGAGAGACACTGTGCTGTGCAGGGGCTCTACACCTGCCCAGGAAGCTCCTGGGCACACTGGGACAACCCAGGGTGACAAAGGCAGTGCRGAGTCACAGGGGGAGGCACTGCAGATGCCACAGAAATGCAGATACTCCTCTAAATTCAACCAGTGCTGACCCAAAAAAAAACACTAAAAAACCCCCCAAACAATAAAAAAAGTAATCAAAGAAAGCACAAGGAGCTCAGTGATAGACTGAGGCACACATCCATGTGCACTTCCTCTTTCTCTCTCCTTTACATGGTTCACAGCTTCCAAAAGTATTCAGTGCTCCTGGCTTCAGATTGTGTGATGTCCGTGAAGGAGAATATAAAGACAAAAATCAAACAAATGACAAAATGGAATGCTTTGGCTTTCTGACATCAAAGACTAAAGCAAATGACTGCATTCAGTCCTTGAATTCAGGAGTGGCAAAGGCTGGAGATGGTCCACAGTGACCACGGAAGCCCTGGCTTTCAGCAGCTTGCTGAGCAAGGCAGTCACCTTTCTCCTTGCTCAGCCCTAGGCAAGTGATTTCCCTTGTTCTTCAGAGTAATGGGCATAAAGAGTTCACAGAGGTACTTATGTACAGAGTCGAGCTGACAATCTGGGAAAACACACTCTTGCTTTTCTGCCCATCTATGACAGGCGGAAATAACACCAAAGTTTTAGTGCAGATGAGGCAGATGTTTAAGGACACTTTAAGAGGGCCAATGACCCTCAATCAAATTTTAAATCAGCTTATGAAGAGATGACAGTGACATTCTGCCCTTTGGAATTAGCAATCAAATCTACCTTATGCAGTGAAATTACAAAGCTTAAGAGTTATTAAATTACAACAGAGTTTTACATCTTTCAAGAGTTGTCTCAAGCTCTTAAGCAGGCCAGGAATTCCTTTCCACTTCTCCATTTGTATTCTTGGCTCACAGCCATTTCACAGATCAGACATTTCCAACTGCTGAAATTAATCCATCGTCTCAGGTTTTAAAAAGCATCCAGGATATCATTCATATGGAGCTGAGAGTCTGGTTATTGCCATGGGATGGGTCTGTAAAGTAAAGCTACTGTAGGGCAGTGTTTCATGCACACATTACACGTGGGTGCACAATCAGGCATTCATGTCAGAAACAAGAGGTCATGAATATCACCAAACCAAATTACAGCTGGTAGCTGCGTTTTTGAAGCAAGGAAAACAAAAAAACCTCATCAAGCAATGGCAATGTTTCTTTGGAATTCTGACAAAAGGCTAAAAMATAGGCACCTAAGCTCAAGTAAACACAAACAACAATCAAAAAGCCCATTTTTAAAAAAATTCTCCTTATTATTGCCACAGACCAGAGTTTTCAAAGGGAGATTTAAAAGTTTCTTGTTATGTCCCTGTGACTTATAGGTGCTCTACTGGTACAACAGTCATGTTAGGAATAGAAAGTAAGATTTCAGAACAATTTGGGACCAAAGGGTCATTAACTTCCCATGGAATTTATGTGCTTGGAAAAACCCAGCACCATGTCCTTAAAGTGTTCTATAACAAATGTGCTTGCCCTGATTCAAAGAAGAGAACAAATGAGAGGTTTGAAAAGCACCAGCAAACTGTAATGATGAGCACTTAAAAACCCAGCAAGTTTACACAGAACACAACATTTTTCAAACTGTGTTCACTCTCTATTAACTCCTACACACAATCAGATGCAGAGAGTTAGGATCATTCCATTTCACATTCACCAAACTTCCTCTCCCCCCCTAGGTTCAGCAAGGGATTGAATAAGTTTTGAAAATGCCACGCGTTGGAAACGCAAACCTGGAGGTTCAGGAAGATCCGAGGGATCTGCTAAAAAAATGCAGGGACAATGACATGTCAACATCTCCAGTGACAGGAGATATTAAYAAAACAAGACTTTTCATCTGCTTTATTTGAACATTAGATAGTGAGTGTAGCACATGTACTAACCTAAAACTAGAAAAGAATATCACCAATGATGTGCAATAGGAAGATGCTCACTGGTGTTTCCTCAAGTAATTAGTAGATAATTTTGGCATGGAGACAGGAATTCCTCCATGTGTTCTCAGTGTCAATGTGGCTGTTCCATCCAGCACAAATTCCACAGCGAGAAAAACRATTTGCCATAAGAACCGTGATTTTTCAGGTATCACTTACAGTCCATTTCCCAAATAATTTAGAACTTTTGAATTAAAGTTTCCACCTATGATGCCAAAAATCATTAACTGTATTATAAAAAGGGCAGGTGACAATGTTCTGGACCACATTATGGGCTCAGTACAATGACTCCAAAGGGAGTTTGCCCAAACATGATAAAAAAGGACCCATGACATGGTATCTGGCCCAGAGCACGTACAGGGATTGCTGATCCAGCTGTGATCAGGCACGCTTTTACATTAAACTTAATCTCAAAGTTAATTACAAATGTTATTTCTGCTCCATTGTTTCATAAATGCAATTTTATTTATAAATATCCTCCCGCTTTGCTGGCCATGTACACAGGAATCTCCACCCYCTAATACTTCAAAGGACATCAATCTTGAGGAAATGCAACTCCCACACTTTGACTGTTATACAGGAAAAACACTGTTGTTATGCAACACTACACTGTTCCAAAACAGCTCAACGTCAGACCCTCAGCTTCAGCAGCCTCAGAGACAGAAATGGCAGTTTATCAGCTATGGAACAGTTCACAGAAAACTGCAAACAGGGTCCAGATAATTACAACGTTTTTGCACAAGGGTCCCCTGCAGGAAAAAGATTTATTCTGTACCTTCAAATGCACACCTGCAGGTATCCATAAAATTTATAACTTTATTTTCTAATTTAGTGCAGACTGACCACCAGAAATGTTACCAAATAGCACTTCCCACACTGCTTCCCAAACCTTTTCTGCCAGAGATTTGGGGTTTTTTCCTGAACTTATAAATGGTCATAAATTAAGCAACATTGCTGAGTTGTTTGTGAGGAAGGTTATCAGAGATAACCTCTCTCTCACTGATAACCCAAGTGAGCAGAAATGAGGCTCAAGTTCCTCTCCTTTGTTTTTCTTAGCTACATCTTTTCCAGACTTGATATTCCTATTGATTATAAAACTCAAAGAGTAATTTTTTAAAAAAATTGTCATTCAGAATGCAGCATTTGAGCTAATTTTAAAGATTAACTCCTGCCACAACACAGGTAAATAAACCCAGTAAATTCTAACTAGCAGGAATGCAGTTAAAAGTCTCCATGCAGGACTGCAGTCAACACATCCAACACCCAGCTTGCTCCACAGCAAAAACCTCATGGAGTGCAGGTTCACTATTCAGTAACAATTTCAGGTAACAATAAATAACACAGATTTGTGTAATCTTTGCAGATTTCAARGAAACATACAGTATAATCTCCTACTCAAAATGTAGCTTTTCTTAGAGTTTAAAAACATTTATTTTGCAAAGATTGTAGGAAACATTTGATGACAGTCACCACTTCTCTGGTCTGTGTCTTATCAAAAGCCAGGCAGTTTGCRAGGCTTTGTACTCAGCCTCTCTTCACAACCTTCCCTCCAAGCACTGACCTGGCCTGACAGTGATAAATACTGTGGGGAGAACACAGGCAAAAGGTGATACAGCTCCARTCACACCTTTTACAAACAGATGCTCTACAACAGATTAAAAAAAAAGAAAAATAGGAACTCGATCAATAGAGCTGCTGCTTTCCAGGATCACAAAAGTGTTTGGAGGACACCTGTTAAGAGAAAACGCATTCCCTCCCTTCCAAATGGCCAATTATCCAGCATGAGATCGGAGTCTGGTCAGCACAACTACTAATTAGGGTTCTCCCAGCCCTTTTAATTTACAAATTGCTTCTCCATGCCTTCTMCCAGATTCTGAGAGTTATCACAAATGTCTACAAACACAACTGGACAAGTATTTAAAAGCAATTCTGTTCTGTATAGAGTTAATCCAGTGCATTCAAAATAACTTACCCACTAATAGCTTCACATCTCTGACGGTGAAATCCGGGTCAGGCATTCTGTAATTAGCAAAGAAAGCAATGTTAAATACTGTCAAGATAAGTATGGGTACACTCTCGTTACCATAATAAAAGAGAAATAAATGTATAGTGCTCTTTGTCCCTTGTGCAGGAGGTGGAATCAAGCAAGGCCTCTCTGAAGTGTGGACAGTGCAAGTTTWAATGACACACATGACATCTTTGCATTGACAAGTGTACAACAATTTCCCTACCCCACAACGAAAGAGAAGAGGTGTCTTTTCGAGCACTTTTTATCAGCACTAGAGTGGGAAGGAAGGGAAGGGGTGATTTCAATAAAATCCTAAACCTTTAYAGCTTAAAGCAACTCATGGTGGTTTGCAACTCATGGTGCCTCATGTATATTCCCCAAGGTGAGCATTATCACAACTGCCAACCTGATGCACAGAGCAGTAAAATGACCTGTTCAAAGTCACATCATCACTGGTTGGATTCATTGCTTGGAAATAAAATACAAAAAAATAATGAATTAAAGCCCCTTTGTCMTAATGACTGTTTCAAACCTCCTCATCTGGCAGAAGACAACCCGGCTGTATTTGGTGGRTTGGGAAATTGTTCAATTCAATTTGGGCTAATTCAGAGCTAAATTAAATGGTAGCATAATTGGTTCAGGGATGTTGATGCATTTACAGGATCACTTCTAACATAGGCAATGTTTTAGGGCTTAATGTAATTAGACAGTAGCCTGGTACAGCAAGAGAGCAAGTTCTACATGACAGGGAGAGAGTAAAATTCTGCAGCATATAGACTGGATGGAAAAAGAAAACAAAAACAGTAGTGGGGTTTTAAGGGTGATTGACTTCATTTTACTGACAATATTTCACACTTCACATTGCACAAAAGCTGGTTAAGGAATTGTAATGAAAAACAGCYCAGTGGGACCTGCCAGCTCAGTGCTCTGCCCCTCTTGTGCTGCTCCAGGTTGAAGATAAAAAACTTTCTTCTGGACTTTTGACATCATTTAGTTGAAAATCAGAACAATCCAGCCCATGGGCAAATGTTCAGGGCAGTAATCTTACTACTAAGAAAACACTAAAAGGTGAAGTTAAAAAATGCATTTACTGGCACACACATATCTTGAGAACTATTTGCCAAATTCTGCTTGACCACTTCGTTTTACYCTTATCACCTTCCTCTGGTGGGATGCAGAGGCTGGACAGTATCTTTTGTTAGTTCTCTGCCAACCCTCACATCTTTGCATTTGGCTGCGAGGGCCCCACAGCTTTGGAATTCACTCCCTCGCCGGAATGAAACAGCCTGAATCTACTGACCTTCAGGGTTCATTCASAGCTCATCTTTTTTTTCCAAGCACTAAGAAGTCAGAAGTAGGGAAAGGAGGAACTGTTTGTGGRGAACAAGAACGTGCAAGGCTTGTCTGCAAATGACACAGCTTGTTGCATTTGGTGTCAGAAACCTCCAACAATTAGATGGGCAATCTTTTCATATTTGTATAAATAAAAATAAAAGTCAACCACAAAGACAGACAACAACCCTATCCCAGATGGACGCAAGCAATTTCATTCTTTCTGAGAGCTTCAGCAGCAGCCAAAAATAAACTTTACTGAAACTCGAAGAATACAATCCTCCCAAACAATAAACATGTTTAGCTCTTTGGAAAATACACCTGGCAGATCCTTGGGGCTTTTTTCTCTGCAATCTCAGGATGTGTGATACATTAAAGAAGCAGTACACCAAGTGAAAAAATCCAGGCCTGAAAACAGCAGGTTTCAGGTACAAGAACTCATTTTGTAGTTGAGTAGCCTTGGGAGGTCCAACTTTAATTCCTAGCCATTCTGCTGCCATAGGTGCCACTTCTTCAGCTCCAGCCCCACCAGCATAACTGCTACAAGGGCTGGTTTGCTACAAAACTATGATAGCAAAAAAAAAGAAAATTGTTTTCTTGAATGTCACCAGTCATTTGTTTTTCTTGTATAACTCAGAACAGCAGCAATGCAAGAACTGCACAAAAATATTTTTGCCTTGCTGTTATGCAATTTTCAGACAAACACATCTTGTGTAAAACCACCAAAAATGCTTCTAAAGATTTCCAACACCGTAAAAAATCGGTGAAGGATAGTATAGCAGGGTGACTTAACTCCAAAATATGACTGACTCCATTTGAGATTTTCAGCAGCCTGTAATAACAAATTGTGTTGCTTGTTTCCTCAAACAGAAGAGAAATGCAAACACCTCAATGTGCACTGGGTGCAKTTTAGCAAGTGTTTAAAGATTTGCTAGAGAATCTATTCAAATCCTAATGAGGATGAGCTCTGGCCAGCACAGGTATCTGATTAGCCACAATACAATGCAAGATGACTGCTGTTCAGATAAGAGATAACATCTCTGCAAAGAGCATTCTCTCCCCAAGTTACAATCCCGGAAAGAGCCAAGCAGCCCTCCAAGAAAAACAGCTTCTCTTCTGCTRAGAGGTCACAGGTGGGCTTTCCTTCTTTCAGACGCACATGTAGCAGTTCATGGCGGTCAGAGGTACACAGGAAAGCAATTTTCAGAGTTTTGCTGTAAGGATTTTTCCTCATTCCTCTCATTCCTTGCCATTTCAGAGTACCTCCAAGCACAGTAAGCAAACTGCTCAGCTCTGCATTGTACATCTGCCAGGCACAGACATGCAGGCTGACTGCTCAGCACAAGCAGAAGCGGAAGCATGTATCAGCAGTTATTCAAAACGTCAGAAGTCAAAAATTATCTTATATCATGTATTTTGTAGACCACTGTATCTCCAAAGTCACCCTACATATATGTGGATCACCCAGTCTACCATATCATGATGGACACAGCCTCCTCAGGTCAAGAGACAGTGCTGGTGGAAACCACCCACACACTGAAGGTTCTCCACGTTGTGGATCAGTGAGGCAGGTGTCAATCCTCTTTTGATCTTGCTGGAATATGGTGCACACAGCATTGTGTTTCTACAAATCCACAAACTTTATGTATTGCATGCCAGCCACTTTTGATAGATACACGTAAGAAGTGGAAATGTAAATAAAATCAAATCATGTTATCCTGCAGAGTGCCAAATAGGAGAGTTTGCTCATGCATTTAACTTCTGTCATTTAAAATACACATAAACCATGTTTCCAACCTTCTCTCACTCTTCTGACGTTTATGCCCAAGGGTGCTCCTTTACAACATCCTTTCAAATTAATAAGTCATGCTCATTTAAATAAAAAATATGGGAAGGTTCAATGTCCTGTAAGAGATTACTGATCTACAAATTCTAGTATTTAATCTCCCAGAGCAGTCAGTATTCAGTGATTCAGCAGAGGATGGAAATATAAAACCAATTCACCCAACTAACTGTGAAATGGAGAATTCAACTGATTCCATGCAGGAACCATCCAAAACTCACTTATCAGATAATTTGCTCTTTTGTTGGCACACTAATTCAGCAAAAATATCCTCCAAAGAAAAAAAAGCTCTTCTCTGACAGTGAATTCCAGCTAGAGAAAGAAATTGCACGTGATGGGTGGATGGTTCAGAAAAGGGAGAAAGGGAAACAGCCCTAGGAAGGAGGAAAGATGCCAGGACAGTATTAGAGTGATACCAGCAGTCGGTAGGGATCTGAAAAGCTGACTGGTCAAGCCTGGCTGCTGAGACTGTTTTAAGCTCATCACAGCAAACTGCAACACACTTTTCCTTCACTGTCCAAAGCGTTGGTGTGTGACAGAGCATTGGGTAAGTGACTCCAAAACTCTTGCTGTGGATTAGCATTTACTCCTCTTCCACCTTTTCACAGTCCAGTTCAGATTTCAGAAATGCATTATCCCAACTGCCAGAGCTGCACAACTCCAAATGAAAATGAAGGCATGCAGGGTTCAGTCCTGCTACTTCTTCACTTCCAACACAAGTTCCAAAACTGCTGTTTGTTTGACTGCTTTGATACTGCTGATAAAGAAAGGCACCTGATTTTCAGTGGTCTCTTTGAGACATGGTTACCTATCTTGAAGAAAAACAAGCCAACGTGACACAAAAACCAGATTGCTCTTTACCTGATCCTGTTTGCTTGAGGAGTCTCTGACCTCCTGGACAAGAAACACCAAAGACCCTTCTCCAAAGRCAGTATCCCACCAAGAGTCTCCTGCGAAAGCACATGGCTAACCCAAATTGGAGGGGAGTGCCAGGTAGCAGCTGTCCAGATTTTGGGCACAGGAACAACTAGGAAGCGTGGGGAACATCACGTATCATCAGGAACAATGATTTCAGTGTTGAAATGTCTATGGTGAAATTGCCTCTTTACAGAATCCTGAATAACGAGCATCAAGAAGAAACAGATACCACATCCAGTGGGTAGGACACCAAGAAACAAGGTGTCTTTGTGAAGAGCCTTATGCAACACCCACAGCACATCAGGCAGCCTGAGGTTTGGAGGCACCACTGTTGGTACAGGCAGTATTAGGAAGCACTGGAACCAGGCTAGGGTACTGGTTTTCCATCCCCGATGATTCCCAGCCATTTGCAGCTGAGGATCTGAAGCCCAGGAATGTTTGTGTCTGTGGGATGAGCTCTCATTTCTGCACTTCTGCACTGCTGGAGCTGAACTGGTACCACTGGCACAGTGGGAGCTGGAACATCTTCCCAGTTTTCTTCTTGAACTGAGGGGAATTTCATGTGAACTTCCTCAAACACGGGAGGAGGATCTGGTTGCTAGGAAGGTGCTGTAGTATCTTTGGCTCCTAAACACTCCCCAGCCTCACAGAACAGCTGATGGCTTCTTCAGGAACATTCTTGAACCTTTTATCACTTGGCCCTTAGGAGCAGCAGTTTAAAACCAATGCATACAGACAGACCCTATTAAGCACTTCTTGTTCAGAGTTCAACATATAAAACTATTTTACTACATCATCAGAAGCATCACAGGATCTCCTGTTYGCTGGCAGTAAAAGGACACATGGTTGTCAAATACCCCAAACACTGTTTCTTCTCTTTCTCTCTTTAAATTATATTGGGGGGACTTGACTCTTTTTAGTTAATAATTGGGACTCCTCAGTCCCCTAAACTATGAGGTATTCCAGCTGAAACTGAGCAAAGAAATGATGCTTTCAAAAAATTAGTTTTCTGTCTTTCAGCTATAGTCAGTTACAAGATCCTAATTTCCGAAAGTATCAAGGAACATTCATCTAAACTATGGATTATATGGCTGATAAAGCTAATGCTTTTAATATTTCTTAGACACTGTCACTTTCACAAACAAAGTTGCAGGATCTTATTAAAATACCAAATCCTTTATGACCGGATATTAACAAAATGCAACCTCAAAAAGGCTCCAGTAATCCCATATTTAACTAGACATTATTAAATATTTACAAAGCTGTAACATTCTGAAGAGACATAATTATAATGGAAACGATAGGCATCATTAGAATTCCACCTGCAATGAAGGAAAGAATTGAGAAGTCAAAAATTGAAGGGAGTTTGTTCTGTCATTACAGCATGGATTAGGTGCAAAAACCTTTGGATTTTATTCCTAACTTTCCTTGCTGACTTATTTTTGACTGTGTAGTACCACGCTGCATGCACTTAACTTTTATAGACCTCATTATCTGCTTGTTTATAAGCAGAAAATAATCATTCCTCCTCTCAAGGGTGCCAACAGTCTTACTAATTGCAATCCATTTTGAGATCATCAAAAGAAATACCAGATACAAGTGGAAAGCATAATAGTTATTTAATAAAAGCATTTATTAAGCATCAAAATTTGGTTGTAACTTACTTAATTCCCAGTCCATCCTTATTTCTGAAGATGAGGGGAACTCTGAGAGCTTCTCTTTGCACATACTCAAAAGTAAAATCTGTGAAAATGAATAAGAACAACATCCAAAAGCAATTACAATAGTGTTGGCACCTCACGTTACATTTTCTCAGACTCTCCCCATTTCCCTTTTCTCACCGAAGAATTCCCTATCACCTAAAGAGAAATAGAAAGAGAATGCATATTTTAGATCCAAACCGGAAACCCAATGACAGACAATGCTCTCCCAGCTGCTCCCTATTTTTCCTGTTCACTGATGCACATAAAATAGAATCCAGTCAGTTTGTCAATTAAGGTCTGTGTTGAAACACCCAGGCTGTAATGAAATACCAAATTAACAGTTAAAAGATAATCCTGACTAAATTACTGCAAATCAGTTTGGTATTTTGGGGGAAAATGTGTAGTTTAAAGTGTATGTGTAAGCTTAGATAAGTAAAGTTACACATTTCTACTTAGAAAAATACATGTTTTCTTGTGAGCATTATCTGGTTCTAGCAGAAAGCCCTGATTCTGTGAACACATCATTCTTTTTATCTGAGAGTTACTGTTACTTTCAACAGAGCAACTTTTCTTTTAATTAATCAGAAATGTAACTGCAGGAGCTGATACTCAGAAATTTTATACAGCTCCTGGCACTTAGGAAGGCTGTGAAAAATGAATCATGTGAGGAGTCACAGTAAAATACACAATCRAAGTAAAAATTAAACATAAATTTGTCATGTTAGCACTGGCCAGCATCACCTTGTTGCTCCTCTCTGAGGATTACACAGGACTGGCCTTTCCTGGGGATTTCTCTATGCACTGTCTGACACAATAGCAGTGATTTGGGGATTAGAGAGGAAGTTAGAAGGCATCGATTTGGGTGAGCCATGCCTACAAAACCCCATTTGGAGCCTTCTGCCACAGAGAGCAGAGGAATTCCTGCAGCAGCCATGGACTGTTTCTATGGCTCTGCTATTCCCCCTTTTTTATAGGAAAAAATGACTTTTATAAAGTGTCCATATGCTGCCTTAAAATGGAAAGCATTGCTTGACTCTTCAGCACTACAAAATGCACTGCACTGCCAAACAGTGTATGCTCCCTGCATTATACTCAGGTACACACAAGCAGTTTAACTCCAAGATCCGTCCAGCTGTCCATGCTTCCTGGGACAGCATGAGCACCTCAGCCTGAGCTTGTATTCCTGATGTTGCTGTTCTCTAAAACCCACACTGAAAGTAAGAGGGGACCCCGAGGCCAAGCTCCCACACCTGCACATGTACCTCCCTCTATTTTTACAACTTTTCCTTTGCTGTATTCAGTTAGTAATTATGACAAGTAGGGATATAATGTTCCTACTTAAGAGTTACCAAATCAGAGCACTGTAATTATCCATTTACAGAAACATTAAAATTACAGAAATTTTATTGCCACTAGTCTCCAAGTAAGTGTAATGAATAYGCCTTTTAACGAAGGTTACCAAGTAAATATTTCTGTACTAGAGAAGTCATCTTTTCCCATAGGCATTCCCATTAAAGCTATTGGCTTTAGGTAAGCAAATAAATAAACCACAGAGACTTTTTACAGACACTGATCCAAGTCAGAAAGTCAACAAACATCAGGAATAATATTGGTGGAAGAAGCAGAGGAAGCTATATAGCCTTGCAGACTTGAGAACAAGTAGCTATGACTAGCTGCATTCAAGCCAAAAATCACACCACTGCGAAGAGTTATCATCAAAAATAAAAACAAGGACATGAGAAATAAAAAAAAAAATAAATAGATCACTCAACTAATTCCATGTGTTCATATAAACTGACTTTTTATTCTTACATACTACTGTCATTGTTTTGCCCAGATTCAATTCAACTCTTGAATTTATACAGAAAAAAAGTAAAGCAATAGTAAAAATAAAACCAGAGCAAATAGCAAGGCACATCCTTTCTTCCTAATGCCCCAACAAAGCATTTAAATCCCCTGTGGGGTAGAACAAAGCCGACACAGACCACAACAAAATAACAAAAGACACTCATTTATTTTCAAGTTCCCTAGAAAGGAGAGAGCTTCCCAAAGATTTTGGAGCTGCTGAGCCAGGGAAGCTGTGGATTGTGCTATCCTTCCATGGAGCAATGGCAACCACTGCAGTGTTTGGGAGCTGAGGGTAGAACACAATAATTTTCTGGAAAAATAATTAACATTTTTCAGCTAAAAAATAGTTGTTTGTGTTTTGTTTGGAGGAAGAGGGGTCAGGGTTGAGATTATCTCCTAAACAAATACCTTCCTAAGTAAGATAGGTATTTAATTTCTCCACGACATCAACTTTTCTAAAAGGAGCTTAAAATGCTCATGCAAAACTAAGCCTAGGGGAGAAAAGGAAATTTTCTAAACTCGATTAGTGGTTCCACACAGTTAGAACAATTTCAGGAGGATTACAGCCAAAACTTCTCTTTTCTGAGAAAGCCATCTTAAACAGACATCCTCAATCAGGCCGAGTTTTGGTGATAGTAATCTGAGATTAGGGATCCGTGTCAACAGTACAGCGGTAAATAAAGGTGACCTGCAACCCCCCTGGCCTGTTTGATTCCTGAGCAAACCTCTCCCGTTTCCCTTCCTGCCATGCAGCCGAGCGGCAGAGCTGGGCTGTCTGGCTCTGCTTACCGCTCAGGAATCCGAGTCACCTAAGCAAAGCAAGTAACTTTGGGGAGGGGAGCGCTGTAATTTAATATATGATAGACACACAAAGAAGTTATTGACTTTAAAGTCTCTGAGCCTGGYGAACAGGCTCATCAATCGCACCCTTTCGCAAAAGGGGTCCTGGATTCAAGAGGGGGTGGAGGGGGAGCGGGAATCACCTCCGGCTAAGTGGGGGCTGGGTTTTCGGCCTCTCCCGTGCTAGGACCTAATTCCTGAACATCCCGGTGCTGCGCTGGGGTCACAGTGGCGGGGCACGGCGGGGGGAGCGCTGGGCGCTCCATGGATCACCGCGCTCATCCCAGCACGGCGGCGGGGCAAAAGCCGCCCTCCGGCTGCGGGGGGGACGGGACGGGGCGGCCCCCCCGGGGCGGGACGGGCTGCAGGGCCCCGCCAGCAGCCGCCCCCCGGCTCCCCTCGGGCCGGCGTCACAGGATCCCCGGGCAGGGGCGCGGGCGCGAAATCCGAAGCCTGCGCGGAGCCGCACGTGGAGGCGGCGGCGAGCGCGGCCGGACAGCCCCGGGCCCGGCAGTGTTACCTTTGCCGTCCATGGCATGCACGAAATCCCCGTGGTACATTTTACTCTTTAATTTCTCTTCCAAATTGAAACTCCTGATGCTGACAATTTCCTCCACGTCCGAGAGGTCCTCGTTCTCATCGTACCGCCTTCGGCCGATGCAGCGCTAGAAAACACACAAAAACCAAAATAAAACACATTGTCCGGAAAGGAAAAAATCGAGGAAAGCACATGGATAGTGCAGAACTGTTTGATAAACACATTCTGGGGGAAATAATTAAGATGGCAAGGCACAAACTGAACAAATCCTGAACCCAAACAAGCTCCAATACAGCTGCATGCACCTTTTCCATCCCGTGACACGGAACTCGGCAGGAATAACAGGTGCTTGGCTTCAGGAAAACTCAAACTTAGGCTGCTGAGCAGGGGCTGGCGCTGGAAGGCGAGCGGGGGACACGTAACTCGCCGACAATTCACAAGCTACAGCACCGATGCGTTTTGCAATCCCGTAAAAAACCATGAACGGCGGCCGACGCTCGTAGCGACCGGATCATTTTTATTATTATTATTATTTTTGCACGTGAGCACGAGCTAATTCCCGGGGGAAGGAAAGCGGGGCGAATCTTCGCATCTGATGCCCAGCATCCAGGTTTCGGCATTTACATAATCCGAGTGTTTCCATAGTCACACCGGAAGCGGCGATTTAAAAACCAGATCGCTTTATGTAACGCCGCGATGGATGCGCAGCCCCCGCCCGCTCCCCCCGCCACCCCGCACGCTCGACAGCGCCGAAAGCGCGGGGACCGCGGCCGAGGGGCAGCAACGAGTTAAATGCGGGGGGATGTGGGGTAGGCCCGGCGGAGGCCGGTGCCGCTGCCCCGGGGAAGCTGCGGCGGGCGCGGAGCCGGGGCTGGAGGCGGCGGGGACCGGCCGCGCACAAGGTAGGTCCCCGGCGGAGAGGGGGGAGCCCGGTGCACCGGCTGCCGCCGCCGGCTCTGCCCCTCTCCCRGCAGCTCTCGCCCTGCGAACCCGCCCCGCAGTCCCGCGGACACGCGCGGTGGATCAGCACAAACCCGCACGCACCGGAAAAAAAAATGATCCATGATCGTCCCACCCTGCCCGTCCCTCGGTTCCATTCCGCCCCTTCCCCGCTGCCTCAGCCGCGCTCTTGCAAACTAAGTCGCTCCGCTGCCTACGTCCCACATGCATTTCTCCCTTTGCAAACAATTAAGCAAAATCAATTAAAAGGCACGAATAGGAAAGAGACCGAAGCCAGCTACACACCAATCTTCTTCCAGAGTCTTTCTTTGCCTCCATTTTTTTGGAGAGTTTCATCACTTATTTGTCAACAGTTCCTGTCCTGCATTTTTGGCCCAAATGGGGAGGAGGCAAAACAAAAGCCATCCAGGGCTCGCTAAAGTTTTCCAATTTTGCACCAGGACTTTTTTTTTGGGGGGGGGAGGAGGGGGAGGAAAGGGGAGGGGGGCGGCGGCGATGCCTTTTGCAAAGTCCTAAGGAACCATGTTCAGGCGCTGCGTGCGGAGCGGGGCGCAGGCGTCGCAGTGCCCGGAACGTAAACAGCGGCGGGGCCGGGGGGGTGGCGGGGGGGCGGACCGGGGACACGGCGCGGTACCGGCGCTGGGCTGGCCGGGGCGGGGGGGTGATGTCCGGGGGCAGGGCACAGGACCGGCGCTGGGCTGACCGGGATGGGGGGAATGTCCGGGGTACCGGGGCGGTACCGGCGCTGGGCTGGCCGGGATGGGGGGTTGGGTGAGATACCGGGGCGGTACCGGTGCCGTGCTGGTCGGGATGGGGGGGCTGGCCGGGGTACCGGGGCGGCACCGGCGCTGGGCTGGCCGGGATGGGGGGCTGGGTGCGGTACCGGGGCGGTACCGGCGCTGTGCTGGCCGGGGTACCGGGGCGGTATCGGCGCTGGGCTGGCCGCCGGCCCCGCCGTGCGGTGCTCGGTCACGAGTGCGCGGCACGCAGGCGCTGAGCGGCAGCGGGGGGACGGGGACGGGGCCCCACAAAGGCGCGGACGGTCCCCGGGTTGGTACTGCAGCCCCCGGGATGTGCTCGAAGAGTTGCGCGGTTCCGCTTAACCGGGGGGAATTTGGCCTCTGCGACTGTGCCCGACCCCAAAGGCGTAAAGACGGGGTAAAGAGTGGCGAATTAATGTAGCGAACACTTGAAAATAATCTTATAACACACGGACTTGGGGTTAATTGTGGTGTCGGCTTCGCTCTGTGCCTCTCCCACACGTGCGGTGCAGCTCGGCACGGAACGCGCACCCCGGCTGGTGCCGGCACCGCTCCCGGCACTGCACCCACGTGTCTTGTGAAAACCGGTCATAAAATCTAGAATGTATTGTAGATGGTATTAAACAGGTGTTAAATAAAGCAAAATTACCTTTGCGATATGCATGTACAACAGGTAGTTAGAAATCGCATGAAAAAGTAGGTAAAAATCCTATAAAGTAGCTGCTGATAGAAAAAATCTGCAGGATGGAGTTACTGCAGTTCCAAAAACTATCGGCGGGTCTCATTTCTACAACACCCACTAACATCTACTCTAAATTGATGCTGAGCAAGTATTGGGACCATCTGATTGCAATAGCAGGGTCAGAGTGCAGGTTTTGAACAGCCTCCAGGTTCCACAGCGTGGCTTCTCTCTGAAGTGACATCCTTTACTTCCCCTCCACACCCTCCAAGAACATCAAAGCGTACCCAAACCCAGGGTCGGGGCTGATGGCTTTGGCAGTGCTCCTCTGGTTTGCTTTTTGTAATCAGTTAAACGTCCTAGGTACTATATGAAACATATTAAGTGTTAATGCAAAATGTAAAACACATTAAAATTCAACTTTGCAGGCCTTGCCGCTGATCTCTTTGGAACAATCCCTATTTTAATGATCCATGACATGGATAAAGGCAGGATAGGACAAAGTTCTAACAGGATTTAAGGCAGCGAGCTTCTCCTTCTGATTCTGCCAAGAACTGTTTGCAGAATCTTGAAAAATCATGTAATCTTTCTCTAACATCTCCCTATTTGCAGATGATTGAACTTTATTATCGTATGGAAGTGTTTTATAGGCTATATATTGAAGTGTGGATTCCAGATGTCTGTTGGAGCAAGTGCATTATTAATCCATAATCCTGAGGAGATATATGCATATCTCGACCTTTCAGCCAAGATTACTCAATCTTAAAATTAAATACATGTGTACATCTGTAGGATTGAGGTCAGAATACAAGATAAATGGATGTTACTAGAGAATCATCAGACAAAAAACACATCATCCATCCATGCTACAAAAGTCCACCAAAAGAGACAGAACAGAGACATAAAAGAAAATCAACCCATTTTTCTAAATATTTTTTTTGGACATGAACAATCTGAGACTCTTCGTGTATCAAGCAAACCCACCAAGGACTGTATCCATCACAGACACCTGGAAACACCAGAGCACATTACGGAAGTGTGGAAATAAATGTTTCAGAAACACCACAATTCCTATCTATAGATCTCCAAAAATAGAAAACACTTTTTAAACCTTGTTKTAAGACAGCAATGATTCCTATTCAACTACAGATCATTATAGCATGGAAATAATCTGTGTGTTAATAACAAAAAACCTCTCCCAAACTTAAAAGAACTGGGGGAAAAAATAGGGGAGGGAGAGTGTGTAGGCTGTGGATGCTGAGAATACCCATATCCACAGCTGCACTAGACAGGATAAAAACATTTAGGAACAATATTAAAGTCTCGTGCTTAGTGCTGGCTGATGAGGGTTGGGGCTGGTTTCCTCTCTGAGCAGATCATGGCACAGTTTTCCAACAGTGTCCAGAGCTGGGCCCCATCAGGCAGTGCTTGGAATGGGACAGCCCAGGGCTGATGCAAGGCTGGCCTTCTTCACAGTCAAAAATACGGGAAGAACACATCAACATTGCGATATAGTGTCAAAACCACAGTATCAACTGTGGAAAGGGAGTGGTGGTCATTGGGAAAGGGGCTAGGCTGAACTTTTTGAAGAAAACACTAAAACTTTTTTCCTTGATGTTAATGTAGCTTAAATTATTGAAGATCTAATCACGCCAAGGCGCTGGATCCTGACCTCGTTAGCTTGAAACTGGGAGCTGTCATTTAATCAATGTTTTACTGCGAGGCTCATACTAAAACCAGAACTGAAGTGCTGTGCTTGGGAAGGCTGTATGAAGACATGGGTTCATTTCACCCCATTTTCAAAACAGTTACTTCCCATTGCATTGAATGGACTGAACTAATCTTAAAACATTTTTGAAAATACCTTTTATCCTGTAAGATCTACCATTCTATACCTTACCTTGGGTTAAGATGGAAGATGAGATATTTAACTATTTAATAGTTTTATGAAGGAAGTTAAAATACAATTTTTCTAGACGTGACAGATCAGAATCTTTCCYCTGCAGAAATTTCATCAACTAAACTTTAAGCTCTACTTCAGATGAGATTTGCAAAGATGTTTCCGTTAAGCTCCCTGRGACAGCTGACAAACYTCTGTTTGCCTTTTGCAACTTCAAATGTGTTGTTTTTAATGCAGATCTACCATGACTTCCACTTTGTGGTGGCTTGATTCGGTTTGGGTACAGTAACAGGAACAAATGGAAGTGCTRATTTGCATGTGAAGCTGGAGATACGTTTTAGCAAAGCTGCTCTGCCGAGGGCAGCACCTCGGTGTGCTCTGCACCGGATCACATTAATCACAGGGTACTCAGCGAACCTATTCAGCCTCCTACAGAAAATACAGAAGTACATTTTTAGCAGAAAAAAAAGAACTATGAGTATCCTTGTGACAGTGTACAGATTTCTCAGGGCTTTCTGGAAAGAAACTTGGACTTCTGCCACCTGCTCCGATTGTGTTCATGCATAAATGATCCAGAGAACGGGTTGACATTACCTCTAATTAGGGGTAATAACAGCCTGCTGAAAGGGCCTGTTCCCTTTTTCTTGCGTGTACATCCCTCACTTTTCCTGTGTTAGGTTTGGTGTTGGTGCAGCCACGGGGCAAGGCAGTACAGTGGCCTGACCCGGCAGAAAACTCAGCCATTAAGAAAAAAAATATATATGTATTTCATTAGGTCAATCCACTGAAGCTCTGTAGCCATTTGATCAGAGCGATCCACAGGCTGGAGAGGAGAGGGCTGAGATGAAGGGAGAGGGCAGGATACACCCTTTTGGTGGCCTTCCGCAATTGCACGGGTCACAAGTGACAGCAAACCCCGGCTCTGAGCCTCAGCGTGACTTCAGAAGAACTCCCTGAAGCATTTCTAAGAGTTAATTAAGCATGGCTGACTCTTTTAGTTTCAGCTAACTCTAGAGTGGCAGTGTAGAGGTGTGTAATAATGAGTAATAGAATTGGAAATAATTTATCCTGTTTAGTTTGTGCCTCAGATGGAGCTGTAAAATGGAACAGAAAGGGAGAAGGGTGCACGGTCCTCATGTTTTAGTTGCAGAAGAAGGCTTGATCCTTAATGTATGTTTTTCTGTTTAACAAATTGATTTTTTTTACATTTCTTATAGGAAAGGAATGCTTATTTCAAAGCTACAAYACTAAGACTTGGAAGCTCAAAATGACACATCGGTTTGGTTTGGAAAAGGGGTTGAGATGAAATGTCTTCACTGATTCTGTAGGTCCTTTTTCATACTATTTCTCTGAATGAAATACAAACTCAGCAGTACATCAGTGTTTAATGTTGTTGTATCTTTCAAAGCCCTTCCCAATAAACAGCAATAAGAGTGATGGGCAGAAAAACAGAGGAACAGTGAGTTCAAAGAGTCTATTTTAATACAATTATTTAGAAGTCCTTCTCAGATGTATGTCTCTTGCAGATGGWTTTTTTTTAAGAGAAATCTGATTTTAGGGAACAGGTCAAGGCCTAGGTGCTATTAGTGCASTAGCACTCCCTCATGATGTTATATTGTTCAACCATAATTTTGCACAGAAACAAGAAGAAATAGTGAACAATCCATGTTGGTTATGTACATATACATAAACAGTTGTCATAGCTTATGAGCAGCAATGCAAAATGTTTTTAAATATATAATTCCACAAGAACTAAATGACAGAGACTTAAATGTTTGTTTGAGATGTGGAGGAAGTTTTAGTTACTGTTTTTTGATGGTTATCGTATCTTCCAAGAAAAAAGTGGTAAAGAAATCGCAATTCATTTGTTACTCATTGCTTTGCAATGCCTCAGGCACCAGTGGGAGATGCAGAAAGTGTTGATTGTGGGGTGAGGTCTTCTGTTCTGTTTTGTTTTTTCTGAGAATTAAAGCATACCAAAGAAAGAGTAGAATTTTATAATCATAGAATCATTTAATTTGGCAAAAACCTTTAAGATGATCAAGTCCAACCACAAAGCTAACAGTGCCAAATCCACCCCTAAATACTAACTTATGCTGGACTTCCACTCAGATGGATCTTACACAGCAGGACTGTCACCCATAAAAGAGAAAGAAGGTGGCCAACATTCYGTGGAGTCAGTGATAGAACAGCAAAGGCTTTTATGGAAAGACTAAGTCAAACTCATTCTTTTACTGAGGTGTTTTAATGCCCCTAGAGATAAAAATCTCACTCAAAGTTGTTTATAACTAGAAGATGACTGTGTTTATTTCCCGAGAAAGGAATGAGATCAAATCTATGTGGTACAGGGAATGCCTCTGAAGACTTCAAATCGTTAAGATTATTTTTCTTGGATGTTTTCACTACATCTTTTTAAAAAGAATGCCTTGTACATGAAAAGCATCAAGTGACCTTGTTGGTATAGATTGTCATTCTCTTTGCGTAAGTAAGTGAACGACCTTGCAAATCAGAAAGGTGTGAAGAGAAGAACAAAGCAAAAATGTTAAAGACAATCTGCCGTGATTTTTCTGTGTGTAAATAAGGTGGAGAATGTCAAGGCAACACAAGCTAAGGATGCTTTTGACRGCTAATGGAACTAGCATGGATTCAGCTCCTATGTGACTGTCCATGTGCCTGTGAATAGTAAAAGCATCCTTGTCCAATATTATTTGTATTGTTAAAATCCTGTTTTTCTTAACTACAATTTGATAGCAACAGGTTTGTTTCTTAGATGTCCCTTAATTGTTCTGACACTCAAATTTGATGTGGCACAAGCAGTGTATTGCCTCACCTTTTCAGAAATCGTCTTTATAACTGTGCCAAGTGTTCCCTAARGAGTTCTGCTCTACGCTTCACTTTTCCCTCTGTAAAACACAGAAAAAATAAATTATGGTTTAAAGGGTTTATGTGAACGTGGTAATAAAAAAATCTTTCAACAGTGGCATGCATAGATGTTGACATGTTCTGCTTAATCAACCTTATCAACTGCTTGCTGATAAAGGCGGGTTTATCAAGAGCTCTGGGCCTACGAAATGTTGCGAAAATCTGAACTACGTGACAAATGATTAGGTGGGTCAGTTTTAACTGGAAGTGAGGGTGGATGCTTTGACCGGTTTGGATCCACAGGATAGGTGTAGGTTAAATGTTTAAGCACTTTAGGAGAGGAGGCTACAGAAGAAAGAGGTTGAGGCACGGCTTTGTGTTTTGTTCTGAGGGACGTGTTGCAGGGGGACACCCCGTCCTGTCCGCCCTGGGGAGCGCAGGAGCTCCCGCACCGAGCTGAGGGGCATAAACCCACCGGGAACTACAGATTCCGGTCAGCTGCACTCCAGCTGAGCTGCTCACCCGGGGAACGTGCCGGGGGCTCCAGCCGGGATTCCAGCGGGGGCTGCAGCCGGAGCTTGGCGCGGGGGTTAGAACCCACAGCCCCGCCGGGGCCGCAGCGCCCTGAGGGCCCGAGCCCGCAGCTCCCTCGGCGCGGCGCCCCCTAGCGGCACAAAGCCCGCCCTTGCTGCGCCTCGAGGCTGCCGGGAAGCGGCGGCGCGCGGCGGGGCCGGGGCCGGGGGCGGGTGGCGCGGGCCAATGAGGCGCGGCGGGGCGGGGCCGGGGCGGGGCGCGCAGGCTCGCGGGGCGCGCGGCGGGCGCGGCCCCGGCCGGCAGAGCCGCGGTGCCGCCATGGGGTGTTAGCGCGGCCGGGCCCGCTGTGCCGGAAAGAGCCACCGCCRCCACCGCCACCACCCGCCGGCCCCGCTCCGCCTCGCTTCGCTTCGCTCCGCTCCGCTCCTCCGCCCCGAGCCCATGAGCCTGAACGAGCACTCGATGCAGGCGCTGTCCTGGCGAAAGCTCTACCTGAGCCGCGCCAAGCTGAAAGCCTCCAGCCGCACCTCCGCTCTGCTCTCCGGCTTCGCCATGGTGAGCGGCCGGCCTGGCCCGGCGGGCGGGGGGTGGCACGGAGCTGGGAACGCTGCCGCCGCTTCTCCTCCCGGCCGGAGCTCGCTGTCTCGCTGCGGCTGATGGCTGCGGCGGGGCGGGGGTGTCGGGCCGGGCCCGGGCGCTGCCCTCGGGRCGGCGTGTGGCACCTGGGGGTGCGAGGCGGGCACTCCTGCCACCGCCTCGGAGCGCCCTGGCAGCGGGGGCAGCGCTCCCGGAGCTCGCAGCGGTAGCCCGTTTGTTTTGGAGCGCTTCGTGGCACGAGTTAAGAGCTGCCTCTCGGCTTTTATCTCTGCCAGATAGTGCAGGATTTGTTCGATTKTTACCTGTTTTCCCCGCAGAGGATGCTCGGGAGCGCGGAAGCCGCGGTGTTTCCCGCGTGTGCCGTGGGCAGCCCCGCAGRGCGCGGGGTGCGGGGTCACCGTGCCGTGTTTCGGGGTGTCCGGASCGAAGGGGCCGCGCACGGAGCCCCGAGGCGCTGCCTGGGTTGCGGTGCTTCCATCCCGCACTTCTCAGACCGCACACCTTGTGCAGCGAGTGAAGGGCGGGTGTTGCGCTGGAGCTGGTTTTAGAAAAATCAAGAAAAACAACTGGTTCAAGTTGGTTCCCCGCAGACTCATCCATCATCAGTCCTTTGCAGTTGCGTGGTTTCTAGTTTTTAAGAAAAACTTAGGTGTTGCTTAGTTTGGAGGTTTGTACATGGTTTAGAAACGTTTTTCTGTCAGTGTGTGTTTTGTTCTCGTGTTTGATGTGAAGCGCAGTCTAGTATCCGAATTGTCTCAGATGAAAGCTCCGTATAGACTGAAACACGGTAACTCCCAGACTTCCTCATCTGTCCAGATCTCTGACATACAAAGCTGCAAACGCTGCCCTCAGCCCCTTTATCTATCTGTTAAAAATGCCTCACGGTTTATAAATATGGATTTTCACCGCTCTGACTCGCTTTATTTTGATTTTTTGCCCCACTTGTAACAAACCGAGCATTTTCAGCTGTTGAATCTGCTCGTTTCCAGAGCCATTGTTCCAATGATGCTGTCGGAAAACACAGCAGCCTCCTGCGGGTCAAATAAATGTCACTGTCCTCCTTCAATGGCTAAAAACAGACCGCAGCTCTTCGGGGCGGTGGTGGAGTGCTGCTCGCTTGACTGACAGGCGGCTGTGTTCATGCGTTTGGGTCGGTTCTCCTTGGCTAACACGCATCCGGCCGGGAGCTCACACGCCGCTTCTGATAATGAGTTTTCCTCGGTGTACACCCGTTCTCTCGTGTCACAGCAGTTTGTGGCTGCTTGAGTCTGGCTTTTGCATTGAGAGAGAACGTGGGAAAAAATATAGTTTGTTGGTTTTTACAGGTTTTCGTTTAAGGGAGGTGGCATCTCAATCAATGCTATTATTTTCAAGTCATACTTAATGTCTTAAATTCCTTTGGCCTTTCTCTAAATATATGGTATTTGACTCTCAAAATCCATGGATGTATGAGGTAAGATTTCTACTTGTTTCTTATTTCTCTAGAATTCTAGGAGTTAAGTCTCCTGYTGTTGAAAACTGCTGCTTTGCATTTGTTGCTTAGGGTATTTCAGGAAAAAGCCACTTTGTTCCAATTAGCAAAATCTCTCATTGCTAAGAATGTTACATGTGAACGTTCATATTTTAATTTTCCCGAAGTTCCTCAAAAAAATCCACTTTTTTTCTTCCTTTAGCAAGACCAGCCTGGAAATCTACTTGTAGCCTCTTTGGTTTTTTACTGACAGACCTAGTTCTGATCCTCTAGCCAAGACTTTCTAGTCTAGTTTCAGAAGAGCTGAGATAACTTTTAAGTAGTTTTAGGTTTCTTTTTTAAAACTTTTCTTATCTTTTAGAGTTGTCTTTCTGCCTTGAAAAGCTGGGCTGTTCTGCTGTCAGGTCTGTGCATTGTTTACTGACTGCAGTTCTTTGGCACTTGATACTTGAACAAAATGCTGCTGCTGAAGTACAATCTAGTCTTGGATCAAAGCTGACAACAGCAATGAAGGGTCATTGTTCCTCTTTGCCTTATCACGAAAGGAAGAAAGAGCTTAGATGACACATCCAGGACCACCCAGTGAATTGATAGGAATTGTCAGGAGTGGAATGTGCTGGTTTCCATGCCAGCCCCATTGATCCTTGCTCTTTGATTAAACAGTGCTTGCATCCTCTAGTATAAGCTGAGTGTTGAAGTGCTAAACTGTTCCCTTTTTCTGGAGTATTTTTATGTCTAACTGCAGCCATTTTGCAAAAGTCTGTTCCCTCAGGATTGGTTATGCATACCCTGGTGGAACGAGGCATGCCAAAGGCAAGGGATTGCTCTGGTCAGTGATGTGAAGTTTGAAATGCTCAGCCAGGTTTCAAACCCTGAACTGTTACGTTGCCTCAGAGAAGATTAAAAACCTGCTTTACAGTTAGTTTTGTTTCAGAAYCCCACATCAGGATTTGCCACCGTGTGTGAGCTTCAGAAACAATTGCAGGGTCTGGTGGTGGCAACTGATGTGAGAGCTGAGCTCCTGCCAGTAAACCTGAGCATTTCCTTCACTCAGGTTTCCATGGATGCTATCATCCAGTGCCATATGTCATTAAGGGAAAATCCATGAAGCTTATAATCTTCATTTCCCAATTTACAGGGCCAGCAAGTAATATCAATATCCCAGAGTGTTAGAGGTAAAGAAAGAAATTGTAGATTGTAGGGTATGCGTAGTCCATGAAAGAATGGAGGATTCCTTCCATGCACTGATGGGGGCATCAGGTRTTTCTTGCTTCTGTGTTATAGCCCAGGTATTGCTGCATGATCTTTTTCCCACTCATGCCTGGCTTTATCTCTTTTTATTTCTCAATCCAGTTTATTTGAATGTGGGAAATARTTTGCAGTTTGTATCCAACACTGCAAGCACTGGCTCATCTGCACCTGCAGCAGCAGAATCAAGAGCTCCTCAGTGAACAGGCTGCTGGCAGGTTACTTTTGTTTGAACAATTGCTCTGGCTTCTTGGCATCATTTTGTCACCACGGATGCATCACACAGTAACATGACAATGTCATGATATGGGAGGCAGAAATCATTTGAAAGATGTTAAATGCCAATAGTCATAAGATCAGAAAACTCAGCATTGCTTCCCGCCACCAATTAACAGCTTTGTGAAAATAACTGAGTCAGAATTAGGGGTCTGAATTATACACTGTGGTTGGCTTTGTTATATGGAGGATTTGGAGGATGGTATTTACCAGGCATCACAGTTTTCTKTTAAATACCTCTAGTGCTCCAAGCTGGCTGGGCTTTGTCTGGGTGGGGATATATATGCTTCAGATATTGAATATTATCRAAGAACCATCAACTCTTGGCTTTGAAATGTGGCCAGTATGGTCTTCTGAYGACAGCTTCAGTCATGTTCTGCAGAAGACTGATTGCAGTGATAAATATTTATTAAACTGATTTCCATAATAACAGTTGGTGCTGAGGTAAGGTTAGGTAGGATCTGGGGCTGCTGGTATCAGAACTGTGCACTGCTCAAGACAGCATAGTCCTTGTCTAGTAAAGGTCAGTTTGCTGTTCTAAATACTAAAATGGTCTCTAGTGAAGTTTTTTAGCTGTATTTAACTGGGATGCTGGTAGAATAACATGAAACAGTGGCATTTTGTAACCTGCAGGAAGGATTCACAGGCTCAGTTTTGTGGGTTCTGCTGCCACTTAACCTTGTGAAATGCTACTGCACTTACGGGTTAGAGCTGTGCTGGAGAATCTTCCCCTAGATAAAAAGTTTTTCAGTTCCAGTCATGAAAGCAAAGTTTTGTGCCTTCTTTGAACATCCCTGTCTCGAGGTTACAGATGAGCAAGGCAGGCAGTGTGGAGTACTGGGGCTCTTGCTGTTCTGTCTTGGGGCAGCTGTGAGTGGCTGCTGTAGTTTGGAGGATGTAAAGGGGATACTGAGCCTCTGGATAATCTGGACTTGTACTTAATAGATTTGCTGTAAATCACACTGTGTAGAGGTACTGCCTCCTCAAGATGCATTTGCTCCAATCATATGGGTATTGCCTTTTCACATTTGCTAGCAAAATAAAATGAAATCCTGTATTTGTATTCCAGTGTCAGCATCAGCAAATATTAATGTGTTGTGCCATTCTGCAGCATACAATAATCTGCAGAGTCAAGCTCCTGGACTAATGGATAAATGATGCTTAGTTTCCCTTCTGTATAAAACAGTAAATAAGATCATTATTTTGACTTTTCTGTTTTTAATTTCCGGTGAGTTATTCTGGCTCATACACAGTCTCTCTATGAGTTGTTTATAACTCTTTATGAATGGTGCAGACAGTCTGTGAGAGCCTGGCTCTGCGCCTCTGTCTCTGGAGTCAATAGTACTGKCAGGAAAACAGGGAGCCAGCCAGAGGAGCACTGATTCCCAGTGATGCTGTGACACCATCTCAYTACTGAGTTTCCTCTGTGGTCCCAGCCATAGACAAGCAATGATGGATGGCCCCTCRAAAAATGCAGTTGTGATGTTAAACTTTTTTTTAAACCATTCCTGATGTGCTAGACTGTATAAAATGCAGTCCCAGCACAGGGTTATATTCCTGCCAACCTGAGCTCAGAGGCATCTTTGTGGGAAAGGGGAGGAGAGGAAGCAATCTATAAGTAGCTCATAGATAATACAGATTTACTTGAGATAAGGCATTTTATTTCCTTTCCTCTACAGYACTGCCTGCTGATTCTGAAAAAGATGTAAGCCTGTGATTTTAATGTAAAAGCAGGGGCTTTATTTAAGCCCCTCTGGGCTAATAAGACATGGGAGCATTATAGATGAGTAAGTGAAATGAACTTGGTCAGGATATTAAACATTAAAAGAAGTTAAAATGCAGATTCTTCTAGAGGACAAGTTGTTAAATTTCTTGCAATATGGTAGTAATTAGGCTGCCATGACTCTGAAATCCAGGACTGTTGAAGGCTTATCATGGTTGTGTGCCAAAATCCAGTTATCTTTCTGAAAACATCTGAATGCCCACCATTTTTAGGCTTATGAAAGCTTCAGTCTCGCATCCTAATGTCATGAGAGCCCTTTAATTTCATCAAGAAGCTGCACTTCAGATGTGCAGCTTTGTCAAGAGCCATAGTAAATCTGTCAGTCATATCTGTAGSATTATCTGAAGTTAAAGTTAGCTCTTCTTTGAACCAGGGATTAGACCAGATGACCTCTTGAGGTGTCTTCCAGCCCACGTTRCACTGTGATTACGCAGCAAGGCAGGGCACTTGCAGCATGGCAGCTGCACGGCAGAAATCATGCCGCAAGTGTTCAGAGAAGCTTTGAAAGTGGTGAAGGAGAAGGTGCTAAACGTGTTGTATTGGAAAGTGTGCAGCACTGACGACAGTTCCTGCCCTGAGCAGCTCTTCAGAACAAGTAGAACAGGAGCACATCCTGCGTAGAACATCAGCGTGTACCTGTGTGTTCCAGCTTTATATGGATTTGGATCGTATCAGATGACCTCACCAAGGCCCTGTTCATGCAGGTGTTACTTTACAAGAGCAGTTGTGATCTGTTTATTTTGAAATCGTAGCATGAGCAAAGGAGGGAAGAACTTCTGACACTTTGCATCGCTGTTAGAAAACAGGCACAGGCCCTTGTGGTGAAAAATGAAGCTTTTTGTTTTCGGTGCCTGGCTCAAGCTTGGCCCAGGAAGTAAACTTGCAGTTGAAAAGAGTTGGCAGTTTTTCTGTTAGTTTACACTGAAAGAGTTTCCAAATTAGCTTTGCTGGGAGTTTGAGGAGACAGAAAACATGAACTGATTTTTCACTTACAGGTCAAGCTGGGGTTACTCTGCCAGACATGAACACAAGGAGTGCAGAATCAGATGCTTGATTTCATTACTACATGGAGGTGTTGATTAATGGAAGTATAAAAGTCTTCAATGTTTGGCAAACTAAATACATCAGTTCTTAAAAGAAAATAAAGTCTTCATCTTATGAAGCTCTTTAGGGCCATGTTTATGTTAACATACTAAATACTAAGATAAAGGATTAAAGTGTCTTGCCATGCTGGATGACTTTGAGTCTAGGCACAGCAGAAGACTTACAAGAAAAATCCTAAAGTATGAAAATGAATCCTCAGYGGTGAAGGATTGCAATTGTTCTGTGAAAAACACAGGAAGCCCAACATCCCACGAGTACGTTGGGACTTAACAAGCAATTCTGCACAAGAGAGACGTGACAAGCAAATGTTTATCCTCTCAAATGTGAAGTTTCCCACAGCTGAAAAATGGTATTTTTAAATCCTTGAGCGAGGATTGTATGTGCATTAATATAATTTTTTTGTTGAGTTTCTTGTAACGCTTGGAAACAGCTTGCTAGTTGGCTGGGTGGTTAGGCTTATGAAAATAAAAGCTTTCAATAAAGGAATTAAAAAATTGGCAAATGGCCTTGAATGCCTGTTGAAACATGTCTGAGCAAAACCTTTAKTTGCCTTAATATATTGGATGCATTGGTGATTAAGAGTTCTGGTGTCCTGGAACAGAAGATGGGATCCAGGACTCGGTGCAGCTTGGCTCAGCTCCTGCAAAATAGTGAGATTTGAATGTTCTTGCTGCTTTTGCAGCTGTCTTTGGGCCCTAGTTTCCATGCCTCCCTGCATCCATATTACCCATGAATTTTTCTTCCTATCAGCTTGATGTGCTTATATTTCAGATTGCTGTCAGGTTTTTTCCTCTGCATTTTATACGTATTTTGTCTGTTTAATGAGTTCCTTTGAGAAAGAGCACTGAACATAGAGACCTTGGTGCGTTGCTCCCTCTTTGGAACTGTCCTTTGTCTGAAAGGCAAATTTATCAGGAAAAATTATTTTAAGAGAGCTGTTGGGATTAATGTCACTCATCAATTGCGCATATGCATAAAACCACCTGACAGTTTTAAAACCACTTCAAAGGCATGCTAGTTCATTTTCTTTATCAAAAATACCCAAGCTGGTTTTATGAGTTTCCTAGTGCTGTTATTTGATGCTGATTTTTGCTCCTTAGGCACAGGCACGCTTGGAGATYTAAGGTTAGAAAAAGGCATGGCTGCTAGCGGAGGGCTGGAGCATCTTCATGAGTAGGCTCATCTTTGAGGAAGCAGTGATGCCTGGGAGCACGGTCTTATCTTTTCTGCAGACATTGTCTTTCCTCCAGCCTCTAACTGGCTTGCTTGGCTGCCATGGGCAGTGTGGAGACTTTCATGTTTCAAGTCTGTGTTCTGGAATCTGCTTAAAAATACTTRAGTGAAGGAACATGGCTGAGACCCCCATGGAAAGGTGGTCTTTCCTATGAAGGGTTTCTGCTCTTTAGAACTTGAACCCAAATGTCCAAGGAGRAAGGACCACCAAGGTTGTTTCGGGCAGTCTGTTGCCTTTGCAGGATTTCATGTTAAAGATACTTCAAAAGACTTTGTAAGTAAAAGATCAAAAGCTACATCTACAACATAACATGAAAGGAGAAATTTTTCACTCAAGGACTCCAAGTATGCTGTTCACAAGGGTCAGSTGTTTTGTTGGGATGAGCTGGAGGTGGCAAGGTGGTTGTGCTGTTATCACTTTTCTGCGTATTGAGGGTTTGCTCTACAACAGAACAGTAAGTATGAAAACAGTGGCCTTTGCTTGACAGCTCAGACCTAAATTTGGACCTAATGGAGAGGGTGCGGATTGACACGAAGAGAAATGTAAATGCAGACTTATTTTGTTTAGATAAGATCAACTTCTGGAAACATGGTTTAAACTTTAAATAACCTGTAGTCAAATAATATATGATGTAGGTAACTGCATCTCTCTCTCCCTTCCTTTTCAGGTGGCTATGGTGGAAGTTCAGCTCGACGCAGAACACGACTACCCTCAGGGGCTCTTGATAGCCTTCAGTGCCTGCACTACTGTGCTTGTTGCAGTTCACCTTTTTGCACTCATGATAAGTACCTGCATTCTTCCAAACATAGAGGCTGTTAGCAATGTGCATAACCTCAACTCTGTCAAGGAATCTCCTCACGAGCGCATGCATCGGCACATTGAGCTCGCGTGGGCATTTTCCACTGTCATTGGGACTTTGCTCTTTCTTGCAGAGGTGGTGTTACTGTGTTGGGTGAAATTTCTTCCTTTAAAGAAGAAAACTGACAATACCCCGCAGAGCAACAGTTCTACCATCACATCAGGACAGGCAGCAGCCATTGCATCGACGTCCATTATGGTGCCCTTTGGATTGATTTTCATTGTGTTTGCAGTGCACTTCTACCGGTCACTGGTGAGCCATAAAACAGACAGGCAATTTCAGGAACTCAATGAACTTGCTGAATTTGCACGGCTCCAGGATCAGCTGGATCACAGAGGTGATGCTGTCACCTCGGCCGTTACCAATTTTGCGTAAACCTGCGCTTAAGAAAACAAACCCACTATTCTGCTTCTGCCTTATGGTGACTCCCCTGTGGATGAACTGGTCGAACTGCTGATTACTGTTTAAAGAAAAATTATAAATGTTGTTCTAACCCTTTAGAGAGGGAAAAAAATGTTCCTTTCTTACAATTTTTGCTGTCTGAAGGAATGGGWGGTGGGGTGTGATTGCACTGCATGTGCAGCCCTCCTCCTGTGAACACTGTCTCGCATCTTTCTCGTTAATGCTAAATGGTGGCTGTATAAATACATGAAAAATAACATTGTACATTTGGGTATTTGTTAGGAGTGGATAGAGAAGTTGATGGCTTTTTTCTCTGTTTATCTGATGTTGGCATTTACTAGAAGATACTGCTTGTCCTATCCATATTGCATGGCATGATACAAATTACTTGGGACATGCAGCAATTAGCACTTGGTTTCAGTGCTAGCGTTGCTCTCCCTGGAAAGCCTGACAGATGGTAGGAGTGAAAGCTTTCCCACCACTTTCCCCAGTATGTTTTGCTGCCAAGTAATTATTACTTTACTGATTTCTCTAGTGCCTTTTTCCCRTGGCACTTACACATTTTGTAACTTGCTAAACACCCAGGACTAGATTTACTGCGATGTGGTGTGGCCACATGAGTAGGAATGAGACTTGACTCTACTCTTCTGTGGAAGAAAATAAAAGCAATAACTGTTTTAAAGTTCTCATGAGCTAGCACATGTTATCTGGAGAGGTATATTTGCCTGTTTCTCATTTAAGAATCTTTTCTTAAAAAGAAGGAACTAGATGGAAATTATCACTGGATAATTTTTTGCTTGAAAATCAGAACCACTGCTGGTTTTTTCCAAGCCAAAGTAGTAATTATTTTATACTTTTATATTGAAAATATATTTTTAATAAATCCTCAGATACAAGCAGCAAAAGGTGCTTTCTCTGTGTTGGATTCCCAAGTAATTAGCTATGCCTTGGTCTTCCTTGTTTAGAAAAGTGTTCTCCTTGCTGAAGTGTTGTATTTGATAACTCATTATACATTTTTTGCTTCCAAAGGATCTGGAAGACAACTTTTCTTGATGTATATTTATTTATGAAAGTAGGTTATTTGTAATTAATATTGCTGCTTACTTTCAGACACCTCTGTGACAGCAAGGCTACTGTGTTGTTCTTTATTTCCTCTCTAGGCAAAAACTTCCATTTGGTCTCCTACATAAATGGTTTGCCCAAGAAAGATTGCAGCAGTTGTCCTAGGCTGTTTCAGTAATTCTGGCTATGTCTAGGAGTGGGATTTTTTTGGAATACAGTTCTTCTGTGGAGTAGCTTTGGGCTTTAATGGGTAGAAGCTGTTTTTTGAACACAAACTGAGACAAGTTTCAAGTCAAAGGGAAAAAAACTTGACCTCCCTATCACAGCTGTCACTGTGGAATAGAAACCTGGGATTTTGAGACAGGAGTGACTGTGACAGTATGGTGGAGCTGTACCTGACAGCCTGGACTGAACGTGGTCTCTCACACCATCCTCCATCTCAGGTTATCCCAGTGTGTTCACAGACCGTAGGAAGTGCCTGTGGAGTTCAGGTGCAGAGTGTGGTTACTACTGAAGCAGATGGGACTGATCTCTCCTGTCAGCACTGCAGTGCAGAGTGTTGACAAGGTCACCCATGGTGCCTTTGTATTCTAAAAACGTAAAAAAAACCCTGCTGGGCTGGTTTTTTTTCAGCAGCAGTCTTGGTTCACAAGCAGCAAACAGCTTTCCACTTGGTGTTTTCACAAGTCCTGGCATACAGAGGCCAAATTGGATTTTCTCAGCTCTGCCATGGTGTTWTGCTTCAAATATGTTCTATTCCTGATGTAAATCTGATGGTGAGGGTTGCAACTACAGTCTCACAGATGCTCTGTCRTGGAGCACTGGAAGGATTACGTTAGTAAAGGTATTAAGGAAGCAGCATTCCAAAACACAAAATCTTGGTAGTAGGCACAAAACGTATTTTCCCATCCTTTACTGGAATACTGTCTTGGGGAAACAGGCCCCCAAAATSCCCTAGCAAAGGAAGAAAACCTGACTCAGTATTCACACTAGAGCAACTGATTGAAAGCATGTGTTCAGATTTAAAAATTATACTTCCGTCTGTAAATTGTGCATTTAAAAGTTACATGGTTCTGAATGGAAGTCCAAAAAATCAACTTTCCAAGTTTATTTTGTAAAATTCCTTGCTGTCCTGGATAAGTAGTTGAATTTCTCTTTGATTTGTGGATCTTTTACAAAGTGACTGAGAAGTGTGGGGTTTTCTTTTTGTTTAAGAGATACAGAATTAGAAGCTAGTGGGACATGGTTATTTTTAATTTTCTCGAGCTGGTAGGCTCTGAGCTAATGGCGCTGTTATTACAGCTGATTTTCTGACTATTTTCTGCACTTTAAGCCATGATATCAAATACGTTTTTCTCATTTTCCACCTGTGGAAATGGTCATGAAAGTTACACCATGGGTACTTTTGTCACTGTGTACCCAGGCAGTAACCAGACACAAACACATGGATCTAAACATTGAGTGCACTTAAATTTTTTTATCCCTTATTTATACTAATGGTGTTAGGCATTTACCTCAATCATTTTAAACATTGGTTATTGTGTATCACTTATTTGGATATAAAATACTTACATGAAATAAAATATACTCAATTGTTGCTGATTATTTGTTATCTAGAGGCCTAAAATATACTTACTAGTTAAAACATGATCTGTTGTAACTTCAAAAGCCACCTCTGGTCACARGTATGTATTGGGCTAAGTTTGGTAGGGGGAGTGGGGGACACAATTACTTGATTGTGCTCTTCCGTATTAGAGCACATACTAGAAACCCTCCTTCTCTAAAGCAAAGACCTTGAAACCAACAGCAATGTGATTTCTTTGCAGGAGTTACAAGTCCRAGGAGCTGAGCAAAGAATCACTCTSCCTGTCTTGCAGCGTTTTGGTGCTTGTGGTATTTTTGGGGTTTTTTCCCTTAATTTTTTCCTTTTCCAGAATAATGAGGGTGGGAGGGAAGCTACTGAGCAAACCCACCTGCAGAGTGAAGTGGACCTGAAGAGCCTTGAGGGAAGGGTGGGGCAGACCTCGACGTGATACACCACGGTGTGGATTTGAGACTTGAATAAATAAGCCAGGGTCATGTTCTTATCTTGAATCTTTTTTTTTTTAATCAGCTTCTGGTTATTAATTATGGCTGTCATCAAACATTGCCTGGGCCTCTGCTAAAACACCAGCTGGATCGTGTAGTTCAATCTAAATAGAAAGAATACAARTCAGTTATGCAGTGTAATCGAAGAAGCTTAAGGTTTTATAGATCTTGATTACTCAAGCATTGTTGGAGAGTCTCCCATGTATCAGGACTTCAGTTCATATTGCAGCCTTTCAGTTACACTTCCTTAATTTTATTAGTGTGTTGAACATCACTTCATCTCCTTGAAATAGCTCTGAGTGGACTGAGTCTCCTTTAACAAAACACATTCTTGGACAAAACTGGCTTTAATTTGTAGCCTGTTGGTCTTGTAGGTCTCACCTATAATTTTAATAAAGATGGGAGTGGTGGTGGTGACAAAAGGTTCATGAAAATCTGAATTCAGTTTTTCTCCTTTTATCTATTCCTTCATATTCTGAGATCAACAGATCTCTACAGATTGAAAGCACAATAACAGCAGTGAAAGCTGATGCTTTCTTTTTGCTTATAGAGCAGAAGAGAATTGGGTCATCACTTGGTCTTCAGGGAGTTAAATAAACAGCCAGACTTGAACATCCTGCCTTAGTGTACCAGCAGTTCATCCCAGGCTGTTGGGTTGTTGAGGCTCTTCTCAGTGACCTTTGACAAACCACATAAGGTAAATATTTTTAGATACAGAAGTGCTGCTCCTTTCACTCTTTTTGCAAAATAGAGATTGTTTTTCCCTGGTGGATATTTGGGGTTTATTATTCTGCACTGTCGTGGGTGTGCCTGGTACTTACAGGATTAACTGGCTTGTCAAAACTGTCTGTGCTTAAAGGGCCCTTGGCTRTAGAAACCAGATTTGGAAAAAGAGGGGCAGCAAAGATGTAACAGCTGTGAGCTTTGGAAGGCTGCACGTGCCCGGTATCGTTTGTAACAGCCCTGTCCCTGGGCCAGAGGAAGGTGGCTTTGTCTGCCACAGGGCAGTGCTATTCCCTGTGTTACTGGAGCAAAGTGGTGTGCTGTGGTTATCGAGGGTGGTTCTGCTCAGTTCAGCAAAGGGGAGCTTCCCCACCCCATCCTGCACTAACCATCCCTTGGAAACTGATGCCTTTGTTTCACATGTGTGGTTTGCAGACCGTGGGGGGTTCAAGCTGAGACTCTTATGGCCAGCTGTCACTTGGAGTCCATCTGTTCACTACTGATTCCCATTTGTCTTCCTCCAGGGGTATGGAGTAGGGGACGGGCTCTCCTGTCCTCCAGGTCCTGCACCAAAGCAATGTGCAAGGAGCCAGTGGCTGCCAGGCTGATGGCCCAGTGTGTTTTTGTGTCTCACCAAATCTTTGGGATGGGGATGTGTCAGTGAAGGGGAAAGGGGAGCAGAGGATGTCGGCTCTAGGGACCAGCTGGGAAGCTGCACACACCCCTCTGCCCCTGGGGCTGCTGGCCACGGTGAGCCCCTGACTCAGAGGAAAGAGCTGCTGTTGGCCCTGCAGCTGCTCAGGCTCCTGCAGGGTCTGCTCAGCCTCAGCAGTTGGGCTTGGTGAAATCATTTGGTCCTGACGCAAATCCCACTATTGTCTCTGTCTCTATTGTCCCTGTTTCCTTTGTGCTGCATCAGGTCTCTGAGTAGTTCTGGTGCACAAGAACTGCATTTTTTCAGATGTAGGTGATTGGGAGGCTCCAGCAGAGGCTGGATGAGCTGTTTGTCCCTTTGGGGCCATTTAAGACGCTGCTGGCCAAAAGACTCTGAGCACACACCCTGTGAGTGGGGACCCTACAGGGGGAAATCTCTTGAGGAGTGAAAAGCTGCCAGGAGAGCTGATCCGAGCACTGATGAATACAAACACCAAAATTCCCAAGCAATTACCTCTGGGAGTGGATACTGAGTAGGAGCTGGAGCTTTGTCTCTGCCAGAGTCAACCAGAATTCCACACTTTGGTATATCTGCTACCCAGATGCCTTCTAACAGCTGTCCCTTATCCAGGTAGAAGTATTTCCCTGGGCCATGCTTCTTTCCATCCTTCCAACCTCCTTCGTACCGATTTTCATTTGCTGCAATTAAATACATGAACAGACCTTGAAATTTGCAGCATTTTGTTAAGGGGTTACAAATGAAATCAATCAACAGAGCAGACCAGCAGAGGAGAAGATCATGGGTTTGCCTCCTCTTAGTAATTTTGAGGTGGCTGTGGCACTGTGTGTTATTTTGATTTTGCAGTGCCACAGAGGGAGAAAATGCTGCAGGAGGAGCCCACGCTTGCCCACTTGGAACCAGAACTGTGATCACCTGCTTTGTCCTGCTTACAGTGATATTCATTTTTTGCTGACACAAAAAATGCTCAGGGTGAGGGACTGGTCACTGAGTCACTCTTCACAACATGAAAAATTGCAAGACACAAGTTTCAGATTTGTCACTGCAACAAGTTACGCAGGATCTCTGGCTTGAAGAAGTTTGCTTGTCTGGGCAAGGAACAGAGCACTGATTGCTGTCCAGTCAAAATAATCTTGATTTCAAAGAACACTTTTAGTTAAGTTTTTCCTCAATGAATTACGGGGTGAGAATTGCTGTGAGAGTCGGAACGGCTCAGGCAGTCMGTCACAGACTGTTTTTCCAGCTGTACTGCTTCTCTTGGCATTTTTCTGTGAGTTGAGAAAAGCTTTTTTTGGGCTCTCTGCTTCTCTCCAGGAATCCATCCATACATCACTAACAGGGAAAGCAGAGCTGCAAGGGGAAGAGAGCAGCCTCATCCCTGGATGCTGGCTGAGGTGTCATACCCATGCTGATGCTGGGGCTGGGATACATCCAGGCCACCCTGCTGTCTCTAGGAGAGTCCTCTGCTCACCCCTTTTCATACAGTGTTTCGAAGCCCAAACCCATGGGGATTTTTGACCATGTTAGTGGAAACACCTTTAAGTCTCAGCTGAACTCTGCCCTTCCTCATGACAAGAAGTGGCCAAAATACCAGGACACCCTGCATGGTGCTGCAGGGATAGCTGGGGCCTGCCAGGATGCTGTAAGGGAAGAAGGAAAAACCAAAAACACTTCTGGRGAATGTGGCCGCTGGGCTGCTCAGGCCGGATTTGGTTTACAGGTTGGATTTGCGGTGGTGGTGATCTGCAACTTTGACCTGGTTTTGTGCTTATCTGCAACACCAGCCTGCCCTGCACACTGGTGAGAGCAGCTTGGCTTCTGCACTCCTGCCATGGACAAGTGAGAAACCACCAAAATCACAGCCCTGGCTAAAATGGAGGGGGCACTGAATGCCCTCGCTGCACTGTGGTGCCCGGCTGCTCCCATCTCCTCTCCTCCCAGAGCACCTGAGGCTGTGTTGCTCACAACCACAACCCCYGTGAATGTGAAACGCTCTGGTACAAAGCTGTTGGGGAATGGATGTAGCAGAGGCGGCAAGATCAGCATGGTGCTCTCCGCCAAGCTCACCCTCGCCGGGCACGCTGCCACTACAAGCAATTTAATCTTGAGCTGCAGCTCATCGCGACCTCCACTGAAGAACTCCTTTTCTTTCACATCGCAAAGCTGCTGGCACGTGGGCACACTTCCAGCAGCTGAGCTGAATGCATTAAGCTTGTGGGTATGAAATAATTGCTCCGCTAATTTTAACCAAAAGGAATCCAGCTCACAATCAGTTGCAGGCTACGCTGGAGGCAACTGGGCTCTGAAATGGTGCATCAGCCAGGGCTCAGCCCTCAGGGGCTGTTAGTTTGTAACTAACAGGGCCTTTGACAGGAGCAGATGGGTGGAAGATTCCCCCCTGGAAGCGGGTGCTGATTTCATCCAGATGAGCCATGGGTCTGAAGTGACTTTACAGTCAGCAGAGAGAGCATAGTCATGCATGTGGTGTGCAGTGAAGGTCATGCTCATTCCTCCCAGCTGCTTTGCTTAGCTAATTACTAGCCTTGAGATCACTTTCAAGCAAAAAAAATAGAATAGATGAATAATAATATGGAGATAATATTTCTTCAAATGTTCTTGGAATGCTGTGCCTTGTATTACAGAGATCCTTGGGATTCTTGGCTTCAGGGAAAAATGTGTTAAAACTCCAWGGAAAAGGAGAAAGGGAAAAAAAATTCAAATTTCTGTATTTATGCTGAGATTGGCCCTAACATTCCYAATCCATGATGTGCTTGGTGTTATTTATGGAAAAGGATTGTGTACTAATGAAACCCCTGTGTTCACTCAACATGAGCCACTGTCGGAAGTCGACAGAGGGGATGGAGTGAACTCAAAAGGAAAACTCTCTGTGTTTTTTTTTTTTTCCCCTGTGCCGGAAACTGGACTCTTCTTTGGTATGCAGAGCTAGAAAGTCTGTCTGGCGAAGTGCCTGGCTTGAAAAGAGAGATTTGCTCTTCTCTGACCCAACAGTATATTATCTCTAACCTGAACCATCCCAGTCATTTAAATGTAAATCACAGCAAAAATAAGCTTTCATGCGTGTGGGCTTGTGGGCTTGAGCAGTGCAATGCCAGCCCTTGCTCCGCCTGTGCTGCCTCCCGCTCYAGCCCAGGAGGGGACGGATGATGTGGAGCAGCCACAGCCCTGCTGCAAGGCTGCAATGTAGCATTCAGAAACCAGGATGGCATAGACACCCGGAGAGCACCAAGGCACCAAAGAGCTTGAAGGGACAGGGTGAGGACGGTCAGTACTTACGGAGCCGCAGCACCCCCTGCCCGTTGGGCTGATCCGCCAGCCACTGTCCCTCGTAGACGGAGCCGTCCTTGTAGAACATCTGTCCCCAGCCGCTCCGCACCCCATCGCTCCACTCGCCCTCGTAGTGCTCCCCGTTGGGGTAAAAGAACACCCCCCGACCCTGGACAGCAGCACAGAGATGGCTGGTTAGGAGCTGCTCTATTGAAAGGGGTCAATGTTCAATTTTGGGACATCGCTTTGATAGAATATTCCTTTGTTTATTACTCTTACACATGGCTGCTGGCAGCCCAGCTCAGTGGCTGTTCTCGTGCTGGACGAAACGAGAGGTTTTTGGGATATTTTTGGCAAATGGTGTTATTCCCATCACAAAACCTTGGGTTTATATTTCCGTGTGTTATTATTGGCATGATTGCTGCTAATATTTAGCTAAAAGCAGGTTTTACAAGTATATAAACCTGCCTGGGGATAGGCAGCATTAAAGGATATGTCTCTCAACATGGGGATTTCATGTCTTTCAACCCTGACAACGTTTCCAGCTCAGTGTGTCCCAGGCTGGGCAATTCCATCCYTTGTTTATTTTACATGTATGTTTGCCATTAAGAGAAGTACCCCCTGTACCGGGGAGTGTTACCAGTAAGATATATTTCCATATCACTAACGCATTTTCCCATTATTGTATCTCTAAACAACTAATAAAATCAGTTCTGGAAACAACTGATTTTTCTGCATATTAATTTTATTGAACTGCATGGATGTAAAGGAGAAACTTTTTCAGAAGAAAAAGCAGCCCTAGTGATATTTGGATGTCATTATAAATCTTTCACCAAAGCTCAATTATCCAAAATGTAACCTTAAAGAACAGGAAGGGAAGCTGCCTCCAAGAGACAGGAGCCATGGAGCCACATGCCCAGCAGAAGTGTTGGTGGCGATGAGCTTAATTTAAGAGCAGACASAAACACAAGGTTTCCACTGCAGATCTAAAAACGTTCCTACAAGGATTTTGCATATTACATTGCAGTCATTTCTACCAGATGACTTTCTCATTATGTTCCTTTTAGAAAAAACAGTTATGTGACAGGCTTAATTTCCAAAAGAACTCTTGTTATTTGCCTATTATGCTGTAAAACTCCCAGAAGGCAGCACATTTTCCAGAAGTGCTTACAATACAGGTTCCTAGTACTGCTTCAAGGATAAAAGGAATGAAAGGGATGGGTGGGGAGGATTAAGAGACGGGATGTGAAACCTCCCATCCTGCTTGGCTGAGCTGCAGGTGAGTCTGAGCAGTAACCACTGCTCTGCAGCAGCTGGTGGGAGGTTGGGCCTGGTAACCAGCAAACGGGTGGGATGAATCCCTCTCTAGCAAGGAGATGGCACTCTTGGATTTTTACTCTTGAACATTCAATTCAGGCYCAGTACTGGGAAAATTAGTATTTTAAATAATCTTTTTTGCACATGTGCACCCAACTCTTTCCTGTGTTTTGGGTCCCACTGCCTCACTGCTGGCATGAGCAGAAAATCTCACTTACAGCTCTTTGGTCGTTTTTCCACCAGCCTGTGTACACCTTCTTGTATTCCTTGGTTACTGGGTCAAGAATGCTGTATGAGCCATAACCATCCCGCTTCCCAAACTTCCAGTCACCGCTGTAAATAGCTCCTGTTTCTTTCCATATCTGGGTGCCTTTACCTGTTCAACAAACAAAAGAGGACTGACAGGAAGACCATCGCATTTGTTAGGAGAAGGGTGTGCAGGCTGCCTTCCTGCTCCGTCCCACGCAGGGCAGCACTCCCGGCACGGAGGCAGGCTCATGTCTGGGATTCAGTTTAGCTTCCCAAGTCAGAACCATCATTAATCTTGATCAGGGGCTTCCTGTGTGGCCTTTGCTGAATGCACTTAAATCTTTCCAAACCTCAGTTTACTGCTTGTAAACAAGTCTGTCCTGCTCYGGCTGCTCTGGGCTCAGCCAGGGTCTCCTTCCCCTGCTCTGTCTCCTGCAGCCCCTGACACAGCTTGGGAATAAATTAAGATTCCTGGAGCCATATCAGAAGCTAAGAGAGCTCCAGGGACTGTGCAGCCAGGGCACATCCCAGTGCATGGAGCTGACCGCAGTTTGCTGTATTTAGAAAGGATTTTTAAACATCTGTAATAGAGATATTTTGGGTAATTGCCCCTGAGTGCATGCAAAAGCTCTTCAAGTTACCTATTAGAAATGTCTCTGCACTTTTGCTTTACATAAATCAAATACATATATATATGTACATATAGTCATACATGAATAAATGCTCTTCCAGGAGCATATAGAACCACTGACGGCTCTCTGCCCCTAGGAACCTTTGTAAGGGCATCTAAATTGGTACTTTTTCTCAAAATGATCTATCTTACCATGCTTCAAGTTGTCCAGCCATTCTCCAGTATACTGATCCCCATTTACAGCATAAATTGTGTGTCTTAATCCACATTTCTGAGCTTTCCTGTCCCATTCATAAAAGAGAGGCTCTCTAGCCCTGGGGTACTTTACAACGGGCATATTGTTGGTATCTGGGGAAGAAAACAAATTATTATCAGCCATAAATTAGAAATTATTAAGGTAGGTACAGGCAAAACAGTATTTGTGAGCTATGGTTTAAGATACACCTGAATCAGTAAGCGATGCCTGACTTCAGAGGGGTAAAACAGATACAACAAACAGGAGGTAACTAAARATTCTGAAGTACAAATCAGCACTATGTGAAAATGGGCTTGCTGCATAGYCTGGCCTGTTAGGAAATGTTAAATAAATCACAGCAGGTCAGGTTTGTGGTGGGCATTGATTTCTGCACCTGCCAGAGATCTTAGGGTGTACAGGGAAAAGCATCTCCTCCATACAACCGATGGAATGGGTCAGGCAGTTGTCCAGTGTCCCTGAGGCCCACTCGAAGCTGGGACACTTCATACCCTCAGTAGTAATGCAGCTCTGCCTTCTTTACTGCTAAAAATATCAGTCCTGTGGGTGCCTTGTTAAAATGGGTTGAAATGACAACGTTTCTGTCTCCCAGGAGGCTGCGCTCACCAGCCCATCAAGCTGCCAAGGAGGTGACTTCCAAGGTGATATGAGTTTAAAGCACAAACAGCAGGCAGGGAATGACAGGCACAGTGTGGAGCAATTCAGGTGTCAGAGGTCCAGAGGCAAAGGGTCAGTGTAGGGAAAGAGGAGGGAGAAGGAGGTGTTTTGCCTTATAAATACAGAAAGGACAATGGTGGAGTGCAGCACGGTAGCGATTTCTGGGCACTGCCAAAGGAACTGCTGTGCAGCGCAGTGGGAATTCCGGCACAGACTCGGAGGTGAGAGTGGTCTCCTATAAACCATAAACAAAAGCCAGAAGGTGACTGTAGAAACAAAAGGAAGTTTCTACGAATGCCCTCAACATCCAGAGCTCGGTTGGAGCCTGGCGGGSTGGGATGGGATGCTCTCCGATTTTGTCTCCTGGGCTCCCCCTTCTGTCCTGATCAGCTGGACCGAGCTATATCGAGTGATTTTGCTGCATCTTTCCCGTCTCGGCAGAACAAAGCTCAGATTCCTGATGTGCAGCGGGGGCCGGGGAGCCAGGCGTGGGAGAAAACATGGAGCTTGGGAGGAGAGGGGAAAAGAAAGGTGCTTTAGGTCCTCGCAAGGAAATAAAAGCTAGAAATTTTAACTAAGAAAATACTGTTAGAGTACATCCTCAGCTCTCCACACAGCTGTGGGAAACGGTCATGAACAGCTATTTGGGAGGATAGCATTGCTGAATAAAAGTACTTATGTGTCCACAATGAGCCTTGGTTTAAGAACACCGAGGACAGGATCTGTCCCTCGGTATGATGGAGTCAGAGCCCATTGCAGAGGATGTATTTTTAGCAATGCAAACACACGATACACACTGAGTTCTTTCCTCACTTTTGGGTGCTGCAGCCCCTGGAGAACGGGGGTCTTGCCAATATTTGCCAGGGGCTGGCGATTTTCAGGACACCGTGCCAGACACCGCTGGCTTGTGTCTGTCCTGCCCTTGCTGGGGAAGCAGAAGAGCCGAGCTAGAGCTACCTGTACCCACCCTGACGCTGGCCATGACCTCTGAGCAGCTCATGCCTGTGACAAGAAGTCTCTTCACTACCCCTGCCAGATGGAAGCATCACTCTCTCACCATCACATCCCACCACTTCAACTCAAAGCTCAGGATTTACAAACCCCAGGGAGGATTCCCAGCTGCGGGGGCAGCCCCATCTGCTCGCCATGTCCTCCGACAGCCCGCGCAGAGCACCCGGGGTAATGCGGGCTGGCGGGAGCCGCCTTTATTTGCTGAATCCCCGTCTAAATTTACGTCAGCGATGCCAGGTTTGCGTAAGTGATAACGCAGTCGGTATTCGCCTCCCTGGATGTTTTCAGCCGCCTACTACCAGGGCGCGGGGAGGCTGGCAGCGAGAGGCAGGCGGTGSAGAGTCGTTCCGGCTGCAGCTCTCGGTGCCGAGGGCGAGAGGCTGCTGCTCCCGTGCGTCTCTGCCGCGGCGCTTGGAGATGAGGCTCTTACAGACCCCCGCGTGCTCCTCCAGACGCTGCTCTGCGACTTTTGTCAGGCCTCTGGKAAAATGCAGCTTGAGTTTGCACGGCCCTACAGGAAGCCCATTTTTTACACTGGCTCTTCGCAGAACTTCAGAGTAATGCGATGTAGCTACTTTTTTTTTTCCCCATCTTACATCTTAATGAAGAGCAAGGAGAGAAACACACCCGGCTGCGGAGAAGCGGCTGCTGACTGTCCCTGGCAGCACCCTGCCCGCCACCGCACCCTGCCTGACTGTCACCCGGCCCCGAGGATGCCCCGGCAGAGCTCAGTCCTTGCAATGACCCAGCACCACGGCACTGCCCTGCACCGAGATCCCTTTGCCGGCACCCACCGGCGCAGCAGAGCCACCCCCATCCCCTCCTCGCCCCCAGGGCGCTGTCTGCGAGCGGAACGCTCAAGGGCGCCTGTTGCTGCTCCTCCCCAGCGGGAGCAGGGCACCAGGGCAGCGCTGCGAGCGGACRACAGGGAAAGCCCACGAGCTCGGTTTGCAAAGCACCCTGGAGTTTGGCCCTGGAGTTTGGCCCCCGCTCTCCTGCCGCCCTCGATGCCGAGGACCAACCCGCGGACACCAACCTGTGCTGGTGCCGGCTGGGTGCTGCCTGCTGCGGCGGCGGGGTCGTCATAGCAACGTGCCAAACTCCTGCGCTAAGGGCCATGGGAGCGGCTCCGGGAGGAGAGGGATGTGGTGGGACATGGCATCACTCTCTGTTCCCCACGGTGAGCACGAGGGACGGAGCTGGAGCCACCGGGCACACACAGCGCTGTGGAGCTACGTGTCCTGAGTTCAGGATTTTACAGCAGAATATAAAATGCTAATAAGCAACGAGTGTTTCACCTCTGGTTGGTTTTCCATACACCCAGCAGCAGAAGGCTGGAAATGAAAGCACTGATTACTGCACCGATGAGTAACAAATAAATCAGCCTTGCAAATGTCAGGAGAAATAGGAGAAAGCCCCTGAAAATGCACATCAGCGGTCTTAAAGGAGAAATCTGAATAAACCTGACACTAATTCCCACATCCATTACATTTCTTCCACAGCCATGGTGAGCAGGGATTGCCACTATGGCCTTGTGGGTGTCTGTAATCATCTTCCCTAATGGGTAATTGACTGTGCACATTTCTAGTATCAAACCAAAGCTCTCCTACGACTCCCATGAGCCAAATGCATCTGATTCTCATCCTTTTACCACATTTTTTTGTGCACAATTCTGCAGGCTGAATGGTAAAAACGTTGAGGTAGGTGGGAAATCTTGTGATGAGACAAAGCAGCTGCCTCTGCAGAGGTGAGATACAGCCTGGTCTTCCCTGATGGGTGTTCATTTGCTGTCTTCGATATCTGTAGCACTGAACGTGGCTTAAATGTTGTGTCCATGCTCGGATAGGACAGAGAATGGATTTATTGCAAGTGTGAGTGTGACTCACAAGGCAAATATTCCATTTCCCATGACATGTGTGAGGGCCATGGAGCCAGAGGAGACAATGCCACTGCCTGGGAAATCAGCTGAAGGAAAATGAAGTGGAGGCAGGGAAGAGGTGCTCCACAGCCAACATGTCAGCTGGTGTGAAAATGATGGAGGGAGATCTGTACCACGGGAAAATATAAACATGAATTTCTTGTGCTAGATTAGATGAACTGGGAAGATGGCAGCTGCTGGCAAGCATTTCCAGGGATGTCGGAGAGGTGAAACTTAAAGACTCCTTTAAGCAGAAAAAAACCTGAGAGAAAACTAATCCTAACCAAGTTAGGAAATACTTATACAAGAGAAAATGTTTCCTGTTATTAAAAATGAGATGAAGATATTCAGGAAGGGTTTATTCACAGTCACTCATGTTAATGTGTTCTGGTTTGGGGCAGAGCCTAAGAATTACCAAAGACAATCATTCCTGTGTTTTACTGTGGCCAGTTGTAAGGGCTGGAGTGGGGACAGGGGTTTGTGGAGGAAATGAGAGAAACCCATGACGGAGAAGAAAAAGTGCTTATTGCAGCCCAAAATCTACAGCCTGAAATTACAACCAGAAATAGCCCTTTCTGGAAAAGTATTAATGATTTTTTTTTTATTTCAGCCCCTATATTGCAATGGACTTGACTGAGAAATTGGCAATTAAAATAATTAGCTAATTCAGACTATTTCACTTGTTTATTTTTAAACAATACAGGCTGTCTGAGGTTTTTGAATGGCAAGGCCAAACTATGCCACTTGTAACCACAGCTTCTGCAAACCAGAAGTTACATACATAATTGAAACTCAATATACATTTGAAAACAATAAAAACTTTAAAAGAATTAAATATTCTATCAACAAATTAAAATTCACAAATTGGGATCAAAAACTGCCTCTGCAAAACCCTCCATATCTGGATATGAGGGAGGGAAATGCTTGGGTGATGCCTCCATTTCTGGGTTGCTTATTTTAAATCTTTCTGCTCCTGGTCTCTCTGTGTTTTACTTCCATGGTCTGAGAGTGGGTTATCAGCACCCTCACAGACCCTTCTGCCCCCTCCAAGGAGGCTTCACAGAGACATTTATCTGGGAAGAGATCGTAATTCCCATCTACAGTTTTCTTAGTCCAGGTATAAACATCTGAATCATACTTAATTATTTTGTCACATGTTAATATCATTCTGAACCTTTTTGTATTACAAGGGTACAGAGTGGGAAAAGGTAAGTGTTTTCTTACAAAAAAAGACAAAATTAGACCAGCTTGAAAAGAAGGTGGTGATATTTGAAGTTTTATCAGAAAGTTCTTCTGACTCACTCAACTGAAATTTTACTTAGAAAATGTTATTCCATTATGAGAGAAGGAACCCTGTTAGTAAGTAGGAAGTGGGGACAATTTTTGTAAAGTGTGTCAGGTATCTAGAATATATAATTCAGTCAAAGAATATAAACCCAAACTGACCCAGAAATGTCCTAACCAAACTCTCTTCCTCTCCCAAGAGCAGTTGTTTCAAGGCACAACACTGAGGCCACTATGAAAAGTAGGGTCAAAAATTCAAGTTATGATGTGCTAGGGGGAGAATATGGGTCTTCCTTGAGGTAATTTCCCTTGTTTCAGCCTTGCCAGCCAAAATTTGGCCCCAAACTGCTTTTTGGCTGGTTTGTTGTTTTTTCTTTTTCTTTTTTCACTCCACTGACACCCAGGATCACCAGCAAAGCCTCCTTCACCAGGGAGTAACAGGGCTTCAGTTCTGCTGCTGTTTGTACTGTTGCTGCTTTAGCTGTCTGACAGTTGATTAAACCTTACATTTATTAAGACTGAAAGGAAGCTTTTAAATCCATCCATGTAAATTATGCTCTAACTCAGCCCATTATTCTGCCAACACAGTTCATTGCAACGGACTTTCAGCTCTTCACTTACTTCCAGGTTGGACACACTGAAAAGCAAACCAAGCACTGAGAGTTTGTGTGTGGAAACATGCCTGGAAACACACCTTTCTGGAGCAAGGTGCTGTGACATATGATGCACCTTCATTTTTTTCACTTTTAAGGGTAGGATTTAAAAAAAAAATTTAATATAGCCCTCAGCATTCTACATCTGAAACCAATCATTTCCACACTGAAAGGAGACAGCTGCTCCAAGCTGAGTTTGCTCTCACAAAGCTTGGGGAACCACCCAAGCGAAATGTCCAAACCAACCGAAAACTGTCAGAATAAATAAATTAAATTTATTCTGGCAACTTTGTAGAATAAACACAGAAAAAGCATTTAGGGAAACATATGTTGGAATTCCTTAAAGGTGAAGAGTGTGACAACAACATACTGTGGAAGTGGGATGCTCAGATGTGTGTTTTATCGCTGCTATATTCAAAAGAAAAGCCAGAGGAAGAGGTGGGAGGGTCTTGGACTCTGACCAAGCCTGTGTCGGGTGTAGCCGGATGAGCTGAAGGAGCTTCCCTACCACTCTGCTTTAAAGAATTGTTATTAGCAGGATTTAGGAGGAATTGAAGTGAAAGGTTTGAGGTGTAAACTTCACTGGTTGACTCTGGCTTAAGAGGCAGCCTTGTGGGAAAGCATTTAAAATTCTTCCCTCCTTTTTGCTGGGAGCAGCTCTCTCAAGATAAAAACCATGTTGGTTTTACATCAAAACAGCCTAAAAGTAAAACCCCTGGGTTATCTGGAATGTTCAGGCACTTAGATAGTCATGCAGAGTGAAAGGTTGAAGTCCTTGAAGCTGACACCAGATACCCTCTCCCCATGAGTTCCTGTTGCTGCAGATTTACAGCTAATGGTCTCTACTTAACTACCTGCAACAAGGTAGAGGTTTAAAGGTAAAGTTATGATGTTAATTACTGAAGTCACCCAAAGCCGAGAATTATTTACTTTGCAACTGTGGAGCGCTTTGTAAGACTCTTAATATTGTTGGAGGCAGATAAATTTGGCCATACTTGAGCTAATGCCTCACTTCAAGTCCTTAATTTATTCCTTAACTGAGGGATAAGTCCAGATGAATACAAGATGAATCAGCAGTATCAATTTTCAACTGAAACATGTGCCAAGTATTTTATTTGTCATGGCTTATCGTCACCTGATGTTAGAATAGGGGCTCATCTACATTTATATTTTGTCCTTTCCCGTTTACTGTGCTGGAAAGAATCTGTATTTCTAGGACAGGGGAAAAGCATCAAAGGAAACAGCCTCAATTATCTTAAGAGAAAAGAATGAATGGAATTTGCATTCAGGAATAGTCTGGAGGGTGAAGGAAAGGAGCTCAGATGTGACTGTACATATATAACTATGTGTACTCAAATAAAATCTAACACCAAGAGAACAAACAGTCACAATTTCACTGTGATCCTTAACTTGATTTATTAACTCAATTCTTTGATACTTTTCCTGGCAGTGAATGGTTGATGAGTTGGGGATTAATCACAGTAAAGACAAACCAGAGATTTTGTGTTTGTAGATTTGCTGTGCAGTGGCCTTAGATGATCTCTTGCAGCAGAAAGCAGCCATTAAAAAGCTGCAAGATACCTAGAAAAGTGCTCATAAAATATTCAAATCCAGAGAAAGGCACCATTCCTCTGGTGTTGCCACAAGTGAAAGACAGGCGAAGCGTGGGAACGCTGAGTGCCAGCTGCACAGAGCCCTGCTCACCATCCAGGGCTGAGGGCATCACTGTTATCTTACCTTGCTTTGGTTTTACTCACAAAGATATGATTGAAATAACGAGATTATAGAAACAGCTACGCTCCCCCAGGAGGTGGAGAGAGATTACAGGTTAATTCTGAAATATTTTGTAGTGGTGCAACATTAAATACTGCAGAACCAGCTGTAAGGCCAGCCGTGCTACACTCACATTGTTTGTGCTTAATTAAATGCTTTTGTGATTTCTGTTTGAAACAAAATACAGATCTCTTGAATGAATATCAATTAGCATGTCTTAGTTAAAAAGTTGAAAGAAACCTTTTGAGGTTATCATTATGCACAGCCACAACATGCATAAGAATTGTTCCTTGACAAGAGGTGTAGGGGAGAGGTAGGAAAGTTTGGGATAAATGTCCGGGGATCCCTTGGTGTTCTGGGAAAGCTCCAGGGCCGACACAGCACAGCTCTGAGTGGGAAGTGCACAACATTTCCTGCCTTTGTATGGGAGACACCAACCACAGCCCTAACAAAATGTCATCAGGCTGCAGAATTACAGCCCAGGGCAAATATTCATGACTGATACTAAGAGTATTCTTCTGCTCTTTTGAGGCTTATAGATCAGCTGTGAAAGGAATACTTTTAAAGTTAATTGACAATTTATGATGTCTTCTAGAAGTACCTTTCCCTGAAGGTTAGGACTGACAAAAGCAATCCTACAAATGTTGAAATGTTTTTACTTTCTGGATTCCCCCAGGTCTGCAGGAGGGTGTCAGCACCCCAGCCTCCCCTCAACAGCAAGTGGTAAGATGCAGCTACATCTTAGGGGTGGCTCTGTGATAAACCGAGCTGACAGAGAACTGCAAAGGTGGAGGGAATCTTTTCATGTGGGAAGGAAAAATAGTTTTGCTAGTAGGGAGTATTCCAACCTTGTGGTGAACTGGAAAGTTCCGGCACGTATCCAGCGCAGAATTAAAGCTGTGATCTGAAATGTGATCCTTTTTCTGCCAAATTCTGTAACCCGAAATCCAGGCCTCCTGTAATATAAAGTCCTGTTACACAGGATTGGGGACAAATGCTAGAATCCAGGGAAAATTTAATACAGACATAACAAATTCCTGTGATGTTTCTATTACGTTGCTTAGTTTATTCTTCTACTTCAGGATTATCAAGACCTGCCACAACGCACTTTTGATCTCTGGACAATCAGAGCCTCACCAGAGGAGCAGCAGGGACAACGTTAACGCCCCCGGTGATTCTTAAACCAGCAGAAATCCCAAACCACTGCAAATTCTGAGCAGGTTTCTCTGGAAACCGAGGGCAGAGGCAGGCAGCAGGTCATCGACTGCATTTCAGGTGTCCACCCACACACGTATGAAAAGAACATGCAAAAAGGGCAAACAGTGTGAATAGACCTAGAGAAGGACCAGGGACAGCAAGAACACTGAGGACTCTCTCTACAGCCAATGTTTTTGGTTGTTTATGCCAAATCCAAGGAAACGAGATCCTACACATGCTCCTCATGAAAAGACAGCATTACATTTGCGTTTTCACTTTGGCTTCACTCCTCCCCTCCCCCTGGTACCTTTTTTTTTGATTGCTTCCTTCTCCTTCCCTTTTTCTTCCTCTTTGCCTATTTCTACCCTTTCACAAGAAACCCACAGGACGTGATGCCAATATTTACAGCTCTTGCAGCTCCTGAGCATCACACCCTGTCCTGGAGCACCAGGCCCTGCTCACAATTGGCCAGTCCAGCTGCTGAGTGGGTTATTATTGTAAAAATGAAGAGACCAGGAATCCTCTTGTCATTTTCTCTGATATTAAGGACCTGTGACCAAGCCCCAGGCAGCTGCAGGGCTGGGCGGCCTCAGCCCAGGTGCATGGTCACCTCAGCCACCACGTCTCTCTGAGAAGGCTGGCCCTGCGCATGGAGGGTTTTATCTCCACTCTTAGCCCCATGTGTGATGAACCACCCTTAAAGTGAAGGAAGATGCTTCCATGTCACACCACGGAGCACTTCAGGTGCTGCCACAACACGAGGGGACTCAGGTGAGGCGCAGGGTCCCCAGGAGGTGACCGGGACAGGGCCGGTGACAGCAGCTGAGCGGACCCCTCATCTGAGGGGAGCCCTGTCCTGAGGAGAGCACAGATCTGAGGGGGACCTTCACCTGAGGGGATCCCACACTTGAAGGGAGCCTTGGCTTGAGAGGAGCACAGGTCTGAGGGGGACCATGACCTGAGAGCATCCCGGGCCTGAAGGGAGCCTTGGTCTTAGGGGATCCCGCACCCGAGGGGGGCCCTGGCTGGAGGGGATCTGTGGCCTGAGGGGAGCACAGGCCTGAGGARGACCCTGACCTGAGGGGATCCCTCCCCTAAGAAAAACCCTCACCTGAGGGTTCCCTCACCTGACGGGTCCCTCCCCTGAGGCGGGCGGCGGGGGGCGGGGCGGGTGGGGGGGGGGGGGCGCGCGCCGCCGCGGGGCCGCGCCCATGACCGCGCGCGATGACGTCAGCGGCGCACGCGGCCGCGGGCGTGCGGGCGAGCGGGCGCGCGCCGGCGGCCCGCGGAGCTCGCGCCGCCCCGCGCCATGCGGGATCAGCTGGAGCGGTGCCGCGGCGAGTGGCGGGAGCTGGAGGAGGAGTTCCGGCAGCTCCAGGTGAGCGGCGGGGCCGTGCGGGGCATCGCGGTCCCTCCCCCGGCTGCGCGGTCGCGGCTTCTCCCGCACTGCCCCGAGCTGCCCTTGCCGGCTCTGCTTCGCATCGCGACGCGGGGCCGGCCCCGCCTCGCCCCACGCGCGCCCAGCCTGGGAGGGGGCCCGGCGGGAGCGGGASCGGGGGTCCCCGCCGCCGGCCGCATCCTCGGGGCAGTTCGGCAGGAGCAGCCGGAGGTGCGGGCGTGCTCACCCCCGCCCCGCCCGGGCGGCCACGCGTGCTCGATGCCTTCGCTGCGGCCGCGGGGTGCCCGCATGAAGCCCAGCGGTGCGGGGATGTGCATCCCGGCACGGCACCCCAGAACCACCCTGTGCCCCGGCTCTCCAGGCACGTGCGACAAGCGCATGGGACATCCCAGACCAAACCATGGCCACGGCCCAGGTACCTCTGAGGATGCACCAAGATGTGGTGCTGCGGTTCCCAGTGCTGGAACAAGGATGGAAGAGGGGGACATGGTGTGGTTGTGCACCCATGGCATGGTGCGAAGAGCAGCGCAGGCAGCGCCTGTCCCGCCAGCATCCCCTGGCGGAGTTTGATTTCCCGTGGGGGATACGAGGGGTCCAAGTGCTGTTTTTCCGTCTTGCAAAAGTGCATTGAGGGACAGAAAGGCCTCGGAGCGGGGGCCAAGAGCTTTTCTACAAAATGCTTTTACCTCCAGAAACCTCCCCTTCCCTGCTTGTCATCAGTGCTGCACCTATACACGTGCTTTAAATCTTAAAGCCAGTTTTAGAGTATGACCGGCTGTTCTCACTCTGGAGGCTGTTTTAGCCTCTTTTAGGCTGTTAAACAGAACGTGCATGCAAAAAAAGTGTGATTTCCAGATTTAGCTCGTTGTCTTAATTAAACTTCAGGTTGTACTTCTGTTAGCAGAAGGAAGGGTTGGGTGYTGGGGGAGACCAGCTGGCGTGGTTTTGTTGGCCACTTGTTTGCTGTATGCACCTCCTCGACGAGCATGCTGCCTGAGTCTGACCTAAACCACAGCAAATGTCAGTGACTTGTCCCTGCCTCAGTTTCCCCGCCTGTAAAAGGAAAGTAGAAATGCTTCTTGGTGGGGTGGCAGGTGCTGGTGGCCGAGATGTCATTGACCAGTGATTAGTGCTGTGGAGGTGTGCTCAGCAAAGCCAAAGTGATCCTGAAATGATGACAGCTGYGGTGCCTGTACGTGGTTAGTTTGGTTATTAAGGTCTTTAAATCGGATACTGGAGCTTGTTTTGGATTGTTCTTGTAAATAAAGAACAGTGACCAGCTGGGTCCTAACAAGGAGGAGAGCAAAGATTTGGTTTGTGTGGTTTTACCACCATGTTTATGCTCTGGGAAAAGTGGTGGGAATGTTCTGTGTTCGCTGGTGTGCTGGTACGTGGAGCAGCCATGCAGACAGCCATGTAACCCGTGCCGTCTCTTGGCACTAACTCTGCAAACGCTGTTTTACAAGTTATCATAGACTTTAAAATTGGCCCAGAGGTCATTGCTTGGTACTGGTGAGCCCCTCCTGAGACCTCCCTCACTGGGAAGGTGGTGAAATCCTTGCAAARGGTGCAAAAGCAGAGCCTGGGTATTCCTGAGGGAGGGGTGAGAGCAGAGGCTCCTCTCAATGGGTTTGCAGACAGTGAGCTCATCCTCATTATGGCCGAACGCTAATTGGGGGCTTCAGAGGCCCAGTGAGCTGTGATAAAGAAGTTCCTCTCACGGAACATCTGAGGCCACAGGGAGGGGCATCGGTTCAGCTCTTAAACCAGAATATGGGGCAGTAGGTTGCTTGAATATCCATGGGGTTGGGATGGCAGTGGTGGCCAGGAAGTGCGTAAACCCCCAGCCATGGATTTGTGGCTGGTTTTGTGTCTTTCCCCTCCTCCCCCACTCTGTTAGGTCCTCATCATCTTTTTTCTCCCAGATTTAATCTGGCTGTGAAATTGGAGTGCCTGCTCTGTGATTTAGCCACCCATTTCATGGGCATGGATCAGGATCAAATGGAGGATTAGGGGATTCAAGGATTAGGGGCTTCATTGCAGGGTGGGATGGGAGTGAGGAGCTCCTGAGTGGGAAAGCTCATTAGAAAGAGGAAATTAGATGAGTGTGGAGGATGCTTTTCCTCTTGCAGGAATTTCATCAGTGTCCATTTAAGCCCTGTTGTATCCGTGCTGGTTTGGCATCTCCCTCTCCTTGCTTGTTTACAGGGGTGGGTGCTTGTTGTATCCCAGAAAACCAGGATTTTGCTTGTTTCCCTCAGAGGCAAGGACCAAATGCCATGAATAACCTCGAAGGGCTCTTCCTATCAACTGTCTCCTCTTCTCCTGCAGGAAACACACAAAGTTTACAGGCAGAAACTGGAAGAAGTSACCAGCTTGCAGACAGCCTGCAGCAGCTCCATACACCGGCAGAAGAAGACACTGAGGGATCTRAAGCACAGCCTGCAACGGTAACAGGAGACCTGGAGGGTGGAGGAGGCAGGGATGGGATGTTTCTCYGTCCCAAAGGGCTGAAATGCTTGGATTTTTAGCACTTTAATGTACAATCTGTGTCACAGTGCTAAAGTTGCTCCRCATTATAGCCAGGTAAAATGTTCAAAACTGCATGAGAGATGGAGTCCTGTAAATAAAGAAGTTTCAGGGAGCCTGGGTGGGTTTCATCCTTGCAGTGTATGCTGTACACTGGAGGACTGTGCAGCTTCTGGCTGTGTGTTTTGCCAGGTGAGCAAAGCCTTTCTCTGTAAACTGCACTGGAAGAGCAACATCAGTCCTTGAACCTGAAGGTGTAACTTGCTCCTGGGTGGATTTGTCTCTGGCTGCTTRGCTGATCCCCAGGAGCCACGGGCTGAATTCCTGGTGTGCAGGCCTGAGTACAGCACCTCCAACACCACGGGCTGCCGGCTCTGTTGCTCCCTGCTCTCTGGTTAACATTAATGACTAAAACCACAGTTCACCAGTAAATYGTCAGCTCTGTGTCCTGTTACATCCTGAAGCTCTTCATACCTGAAGAGCTGCAGCCTCTGCAAGGGAAGTGCCTGAAACCATGCACGAAGTTCTCAAGATGGAAGGAGTTCCTTCAGAAAAGCACAATATTCCCACGCGATCCTGTCACTGAGCTGATGAAAAGAGAAACTGATTTATAAACCAGATGGTTGAAGTAACCTACAACAGCATAAACCTGGCAGTGAAATAAAGTCATTGTAAGCCAAATGGTGCTGCAGAAATACAGGAGCAAAGCCCATCACCTCACACAGTCAGCTCTTTTAACAGCATGGATTTTATGACAACATTGTTTCACTTTAAATTTAAATAAAAAGGAGGTGAAAACATGAACAGGAATATCTTGTTTCTGTGTTCTTGCAGGTGCAAGCCCAGAGCGAGTCCTGAGGAGTTTGCTCTCATTCAGGAGATCAGCAGCCAGATCAAGGAGAGGCAGAATGCCTTCTTTGACATGGAAGCCTACCTGCCAAAGAGGAATGGGTATGTACTCTGCCAGGGAGGCTTGCGTGCTCCAGGAATTTTTGATTTTTAAATGTTCACAGAGGTTTGCTCCCGAAGGAAAAGGTGCACGYTGAAGAAAGACATGTAAAATTGGATTAGTCATAAATCTATGGCTGAGCTGCTGTGTCAGTTGTACACAGAATTCATTAGCTGTGAGTGTATGTAAATGTGTGTGGGCAGTGCAGGTTTTCTGTTAAAATTACAGTAACCTGCCTTGGCGAGGGATTGTGCAGTTCACTGTTCCACTCTGAAGTTTTCCTTGGCCAATTTTTTCGAGGACTGAATCAGCACAAGACTTTTCTCTTTTTTTTTTAAAATAACATTTTTAACCAACTTTAAATTTGTACTTTCCTTCAAGTGGGGGTTGCTAGGACAGATTCATGTCAATTGTCAAGGGCTGTGTGATGCTGCAGCCCCTCAGAAGTTTCTATCAGACACTTTTCTTCCAATTCCTCCCTGTTATTTTTGGGTTTGGCTACATATTCTGCCCTTAGACTGTAGTGCAAAGAAGGGATTAGGAAAATAAACCTTTTCACTAACTTCTTGGAAATGCTGACCGATATTTCCACATTTAAAGCCTCTTCTGTGGACTTTTCCTGCAATTTGCCTTAATTAAAAACCTCCAGCAAATGTGGCTTTGACAGAGCCCCCGTCTCATCACCTTGATCTAGGTCATCCTGTGGTGTTCAGATAACTTACTTGGGTCTGCTCTTGGTTTTTGTCTTTCAGCTTGTACTTAAATCTGGTGCTGGGAAACGTGAATGTAACTCTCCTGAGCAACCAAGCAAAGTGAGTGTTCCCACACATGTGAATTTGGGGATCTCTGGGGCCAGCTGTGGGTATGGACTGAAGCCCAGAGAGAGGAATRGGTTTCTCTTAGAACTGATAAGTGAAATGTTGAGGGTGGGCAAGTTGGACCATGACACGGGAAAAGATAATGCTTCACGTAGCTCCAATTGATTCCATCCATCACTTGCTTTTAAGCCTGTGGCCTTCATTGTAAAGTGGGGGGTTTTTTTTGTGATGAAAAACAGTACTGTGACTTCTAGGCATACAGTGCTCCAGAAAATGGAGATGTAGATATATATATATTTTTAAATCTTACCATGCCAACCCAGAAACCAGCTCTGATGGACTTAAGCCATTGTCTTGCAGCTGAGACAGATCCTCCCTGCAGGCAGAACACTGCCTTTCACCAGCATCCGCTGCTTTTCTAAGTGTTTCAGCAAAACCTCTGTCTCTGGGCTTGGCATGTGGGTTTGTATGTGGTTTGGAAAAGGTGGAGCCACATTCCAGTCAAACACCTGTTTGTGTCCCTGAACGGCGTCTGTTCCCTTCCAGGTTTGCCTACAAGGACGAGTATGAGAAGTTCAAACTTTATCTGACAATAATCTTGTTACTCGGGGCTGTCGCCTGCAGGTTTTTTCTCCACTACAGGTAAGCTGCATTTTAACTTTTTATCAAGTATTTTGAACAAAAATATGCTGGATTTGAATTAACCCATGTCCTGTTAAGGACAATGAGACAGCTCTGGTGGTGTTTAGGCTTTGAGCACTTGGGCAGCAGGACACCTGCACCTCTTCAATTCTGGCAGGAGCTGTATTTCAGCCAATTGTTTTTCCTTTTTAAAAGAGTCTTTGGTATCTGGGAGAAGTCCAACACCATGTTTCGTGATGTGTTGTTATTCTGGCATCATGCTGTCCTTGGGAACGAGCAGTTGGTTTTACTCATGGGTTGTCCCAGGCAGGGACCAACACTGTGCTGCAATTCTGGGGTTGCAAAGGCAACCAAAGAGAATTTGTGTGAAATAATCAGACCTGAAACATTATCTCTAGGTTGTGATAAAGTGTCTGAGCATTCCACCATTCAGTTTTGCTTAAAAAGCAGGGAGGTGTTGGAGCCAGGCACTTCCACTGTGATCCCTGTGTGTCTGGGTGAAGGCAGGGTTGTACCAGGAACAATGCTGTCCTGTAAAGAGGCTGCCCCAAGTCCCCTTGGCTTCAGGAGTTTGCAAATGGCAAAATAAAGTTCTGGTGTTTTCTTTTTTTTGCCTCAAGAGCATAATGCTCTTCTGTTCTTTTAGTTGATTGGATTTATATAGATCTCATGGAATCTCCTGGAGATTGATCTCATTGAATTAGCCTGGAAATGCCTCTCTAAATTGGATCATCCGCTGCTTCCATGGTGCTTTCTCTCCTTCAGAAGCACTTAATGTCATCCCTGCATACCTGCTTATCAGCTCAGGATCTGCAGCRTTGGATCATAGGGCACTTCTCGGGGAAAAGGCCCTGGAGCCTGGCAGTGCTGCTTTGGGTTAGAGATGTTCAGCATGGGGCTTTGTGTCTGTAGCCTCACTTGGCAGGTTTTCATTCACCCAAGGAGAGCAAGGAAAACCAGGGATTTTTAAAATGCGTCTTTATAATTAACAAGATGGTTTTTTACTCTGTGTTTTTTGTGTTTAACAGGGTGACAGATGAAGTGTTTAACTTTCTGTTAGTGTGGTATTACTGCACGCTGACGATACGGGAAAGCATTCTCATTAGCAATGGCTCAAGGTACAGTGCCACCTGCAAAAACCATGGAAAGCATGAAATGTCCTTAAAAGAAAAGCAAGCAACACAAAGGGATTCAACTTGGCACTGAAACCCAGCAAATCCGAGATGCTGATGCCTCTCTGCAGTCTCTTATCTCCCTCCTCCTCCCTGGTTGCTTCCAAGGGCACATGTGGCCACATGAGGTCTGGGGAGAGAAGTTGCAGTACTTAAGAGTCCCTAAGTTCTTGGTCCAAAGTGTTGGCTGGTTTTGGTAGCTGTGGGTTAGTTGTAGATGTGGTCTGGGGTGTAAGTGTGCTGCCTTGTGTTAGAGGTCACACATCTTTGGTTGGAAATGCCACAGCATCCCTTGGGCATGAGTTGGGCCATCTGTTTTGTTGCCTGTCCCTCCTCCTCAAGCCAGGATCATTTTTTGTCTGTAAAGCCGGACTTCAWTGCTGAAATCCATGTTTCTTATCTAACTGCCATGATTTTTTCTGCTCAGGATCAAAGGCTGGTGGGTGTCTCATCACTACGTTTCCACGTTCCTGTCTGGAGTGATGTTAACATGGTGAGTCTGCTCTTGCCTGCTCGAGGTGCTTCAAGCTTATTTCATGGTGTTTATATCATCTGAGTATTTAAATCCAGTGTGACCACGAAGCTGTGGCCACAGGACACATGGCAGAGCATCAGACTTAATATTTGTTTGATGTTACAGATGTTTTCAATGATAAATACAACACTGCAAGTTTGTATTTACATTGCTGTTTAAAAAAAAAAAAAGAAAGAAACCCAAACCCTATGGCTGTCGTTGGGCTGCTGATGGCAAAATCTCTGCCAGTCTCCCAGTTTCTGTCTCTGTAACTAGGGAAACAAGAAGCACTTTGCTATAGAGGAAGGACACCACAAAATGAATGGTGTTTTTACTGAACCCTGATTACAGAGTTTAAAGCCAAAAATGCAAGTTACCTTGCAGTGGATGGTGGTGTTGGTCAGACAACCCAGTGATCCACCCCATGTACAGCCCCTGTGCAACCTGTCTCAACTTGGGCATGAATTGATTAGTTAATTATTAAAAATTGCTTTAAAACAACAAAAGCTCTGCTCCTGAATCTGTAAGGGGCTGACAGAGTGGCTGGGGCAGAAGGCCCCTTGTCCTCCATCCATCCTGAACTGCCCTCAGGRTAAGGAGCACAGCCACCCCCTGCTCCACTGCTCAGATTCTCGATGCAGATGCTGCTGAATGGCTTTGCTGCCTGGAGAAAGCTGTGATAATGGATGAGGGGACAGCATTTATCCATGTTAGAGAGGGGAAACCTAATCAATGAGAGTATTTCCTGTGTGGCTGTAGCCCCTCTCTGGGCTCCCAAAGGGTGGAAAGGGCTGGGCACCAGCTGCTGGTTCGTTTGCTAATGGGATCAGGCCTAGTGGTGAAGGGCAAGGGCACTGCATTGGAGGCTTTTAGCAAACTAATGGACCTCCCCTGTGTTTTGCTTCCAGGCCAGATGGACTCATGTATCAGATGTTTCGCAGTCAATTTTTAGCATTTTCAATATTTCAGAGTGAGTAATCTTACCTTGCTAATTCATGGGATAAAGTAATTTTGTGTCTCTTACACGCTTAGAAGAAAACACTTTTGTTTGGTAAATACTGGAGTATTAAACTCCAGTAGAAACATAGTGTAMAAATGTGCAATCTACAGATACAAACACTAATTAAATGCTCTTGGATTAAACATTATTAAAATAGTTTGATACTTACCATACTTCTGAATAACCAATGCAGTGATGTTTTCTCTCATTCTCCAGGCTGTGTTCAGTTCTTACAGTATTATTACCAAAGGGGCTGCCTCTATAGGCTCCGGGCTTTGGGGGAGAGAAACCACTTGGACCTTACAGTAGGTGAGGTTTCCTGCTATACTTTCTTTCAACAGTTTTCAGTCAGATTTTGGATGCAGCGATAGGGGGAGAAGAGGGCTGTGTGGCCCCCCATTGCAGAGCTGCCCCCTGCCCTACTGCCTGTGTCCCAAGGGAGGAAGGGCAGCAAGGCTTTTATACCCCTCCTCGGGTCCTGTGAGTCAGGAGCAGAGGGATCTGATCTTTGTCAGCATCTGGGGAGACTAAAATGGAGGTTTTGGTCATCCCCATCTTCATCCTCCTCCCACTACCACACTTTCAAGTATATTTTTTGACTTGGTTGGTTATTGTGGAACAGGACAGGAATAGCCCTTATGAGGTGGTCGGGGTGGGGAAGAGCTGCAGGTCCAGTSTTGGCTCTCTCTGCTCATGCCCTGCCTCTTCTATCAACCTTTTCCAGAAGGATTTCAGTCCTGGATGTGGCGGGGGCTGACGTTTCTTCTTCCTTTCTTGTTCTTTGGGCACGTAAGTTGGGCAACCCCATTCTCCCTCTGCGGCGCAGTGTCTGCTGCTACACCACACAAAGGTGCTTTGGATCACACATGACAGATGTTTCCAAGGTTTAATTCTTTTTGCTAGTAATTAAATTGCCTTTTCTTTCCCCTTTTGCAGTTCTGGCAGCTATACAATGCAATCACGCTTTTCGGATTGTCAAGGCACAAGGAGTGCAAAGAATGGCAGGTGAGTGTTGGCTCTGCTCAGAAAAAGCACAGAGCAGGGAAGAGGGGGTGCTTGACCACATCCTGAAAGATATTTGGGCATCTGACTCCATTTTAATATAATCCATGTTGTGATATTATGAGGTAATAAATGCTGCTTCTTCCCCCTCTCAGGTTTTTGTGTTGGCTTTCACGTTCCTGCTGCTCTTCCTCGGGAACTTCCTCACTACTCTCAAGGTGGTGCACACTAAACTCCAGAAAAACAAAGTGAAGAAGCTGTGACTCCCCTTGTCCCCAGTGTGCATCCATGCCTCTGCCTGCAGCAGGGCTGGCTTTGGGACAGATCCTCCTCAACCCCAGCCACATGATGGACGGGCTCCGAAGGACTCGTCTGTCCCCGTGTTTGGCAAAGGACTCTGCCAGCACAGACTCAGTATTAATGCAAGCATGGCTCTCCAGTCCACACTCCTGCTATTTATGTATATTTAATATAAAATGTGTTTGCTTCTGGGGTTTTTTTTCTGTATATAGAGCAGCATGCACCTGCCTGGCAAAGCGCCAGTGTGGGGAGAATGTGGGATCTACTGTAATTCCAATTCTGGAATGATACTGAACACTTTCCAGTTTTATTATTTAAATTCTGGGTATTGAATTTGCAGAGGTTTATGAACACTCTGGGTGGATCAGTAATACAGAGCGAATGCTGTTTTTCAAGGCATTTGTTTAAGACATATTTTCAGTGGCAATACTAACCTGTGTGTACTGTGAAAAGAAAATGCTCATCTTTGTACCATACTGCTGCTATATACACTTTTAAAAAGCTATTTAAAGAAGAGAAATCCTCTTTTGAAAATAAAATCGTGCAAGCAAAACCAGTTTTTAAATGGCAGGGAAGTCTGCTAGCCCTTTTCCAGGGAGACGAGGTCATCTGTCCAGGCCTGAAAGGACTTAAAATAAACCATTCAATATGCAGCTGCCTCAGCCCCTTTTTAGCAACAAACCCAGGGCCCTTGGGTTGGTTTTTGAGACAGGGTTCTGGAAAGGGGAGGACAGGCTCAGCTCAAGTATTAAATACTTACTTTAGATGCTGCACTTGCACCAATAATGAAAAAAATGTAAACACTGGGTCTGATGGATGGCAGAGGACAAATACTGCCATCCTGCTAAACTCCTCGTGTTGCACTTACTCATTGAACACCCTTTTTTGAGTGCTGTAACATCTGTACCTCCTCAGGCASCTTCAGCACTGAGCTGCCCTAGGCTGGGTCTTTCCCAATGGTGAAGGCTCCCTTTGAGCCAGCACAAAGCCCAAATTGGGCACATCCTTTGGCAGTGTGATCTGAAAACTSTGCCCTTCTCCTTGAGTGTGCTCATGAGGGAACAGATAATGCACCACAGGCTTGAGATGGTTTCATCACTTCTGTTGCTGCAAAGTAGCAAAATTATCTTTGCCGTGTCACTGTCCTGTGGGCATGAGCAGTAAATTGCAATTTGCATATTTTCAATAGCTTTCACACCAGCTGGGCTGGATCTTGCTATGTTGACTTTTGCACACCCTGTGAGGGGTTTTTTTGACTCCTTTGAACTCTCAGTTTATGAGATGTAAATTGTTTTCTTTTGAGAGCAATGCTGGAACCTGGTTCTGCAGGGGTGAGCAACGTGAGTTCTGCAGAATGAGAAATTCAGATTAAAAAAAGCCAGAGAGATTTCCACTGTGAAGCTGAGGGTAAATGGGTCACTTCCTGCACATTGGTGTTTCAGTTTTGTACTGGGTAAGGTGAAGGTTGTGTTTCTTTTACTGACAGGGTTGCACAATTCTTCAAGATTTTTCTACAGTCAAAGATGTGCACAAACTTCCAATTAAATTAATTTTCCATTTTAAGCTCGTAGGTATTCACAAGCCTTAATTAAATCAAAACAAGTTTTTTTCAAACGAAAAAAACGAAGATTTTTTCAAGGATCAAGATCTGTTTACCCTGCCTGTAAAACAATAATGATGGCTTGCTCCAGAACAGTTTATCACCAGCTGGTCGTGTATAGTTGGCCTTACACAGAAAGCTTTCAGCAACACCTGTACTGCAGGAACCTCATTTCCCCTCACAGGTTTGGTTTATGATGACTACAAACTAGGGATTTGCTGAAATCTGAGATCTCAGTGAGGAGATGTGCAAAGGAACCAGGAGATTTGAGGCACACGTACCAGGTTGTGCAGTGGGAGCATCCCTGATCCTTAGACAGACAACTGACACCTTCATCACTAAAGGGAAAAATTTAATTTAGAGCAGTAGAGATCATTTCAGGAGTGAATGAATATTTCCTCCAGTGTGCAGCAAGATTTGTACCTGTCTTGTGTTAAATAAGCTGAAAATGTTTATCGAAGACTGACTTAGCATTGCATGTAGTAGTTGCTTAGAGCACTTCTAACTTTAAGTGCTGTAAATTAACTATTTCCCATGATATCCCATTTTTTAATTGGAGCAACTGACATATTTCCATTGATAAATGCCACTTGCCATTCCAGCAGCACGCCTTGAAGAACTCTGAGGTGCAGCTCTGCAGAGCTGGTCCGGGGGATAGTGGATGCTCCATCTCACACTCAGGGGGCAGCCTGAGGCCAACTCATGCCATTGCCACCAAGTAAATTGACTTTAAAAACTTCATTTCTCTCTTCAAAGGCGCCTGATAAACTGCTTGAACTTCACCTCTAAAAGATGTAGGTTTTCTGCCAGAAGAAGACAGTAAATTGTAGCTATGACAAGCCACAGTTATTTTGCAGAGGAAGAAAAACCCCAACACTAAGTCATATAGTAGCAGTTGCTTTTCTTTGCAGTTTAAATAGTGAGTTGTTTGCTCTTAGAAGCAAAAGCCAGATGGGCAAAGGCACACAGCATCAGGCAACCGTGATGAACAGCTTTGAAAACTTTGTGAGAACAGTGTAACAAAAGTGCAAAAATACTAAAAATAATTAAAATTTTAAAATACAAATTATCCTAGGAATACAAACATGTMATGTAAAAAAAAAAAAGGTTTTAAAGTTAAACCATTTATAAAATCTGAATCACTTGGCTCTGTGCAGTCCAGATCATAACACTGAGCACACTTTCCTTTTCCTGTGGCGCTTGGCTTTCTTCATGGCACTCAGTGCAATGGTTGTGGCTTCCTTAAAAACATTTTCTATGTTTTCACGACATTTTGCTGAGCATTCCAGGTAAATTTCTGCATTAATCTCCTTGCAAGCTGCCTCACCCTGGAAAGAACAAAAAGGTAAGAAAAGATGTAATTTCAATGGATGAAAGAACGAAGGTGAGATGGGGAAAAAAGGGAATTATTTGGTACATCTTTGCAATCATGAAGGAAGAAGCTGCCTGAGTGCAGTGCTGAAGTGTGAGTGGCATTGGTAATAAACTGAAGCACTGTAAATAAACTTGGGATTTTTCCACTATGTTGATCCAAAGCCTGGCCTAAGAGTTCAGAGCGTTAGACTCTTGAGTTGCAGAGTCCTGACAGCACAAAAATATTCTCAGTATTGGATTTCTTTAAACTAAATGCTGAGTTACATACTTAAATGCGGGTAAGATATCTACACGGTGGTATTTTTTTCAGGCCTGACAACTATTCTGAGATGTCACCTTTAGTAATGAATGTCACATGCAAGAACAAAATCTGCACTGATGCCTTGTCTTGTTTTGCACATGCAGGAACCTTGACTTTTGCTTTTAAGCATCACGAGGGCTCAGCCAAAATCCTCGTAAAAACAAACGGGTGCCTGCATTTCTCAGCCATGCAATGGGAACAGACTTGAATCTAAAACATTTCCATGCAATCCCAGTTGTGTGAAATCACTACAGACAAAGCACAGTGATTTCTTACTTGTGATCCTTTTATTGTCCCTGCAGAGCCAGCCCCCAGGTTTGAATGCTTGTGAGCCTTTTACTGTGAATTCCAGGTCTGCAACCCATGGCTCATATACTCTGTATTTATTCATGATCTCTGGGAGTGGGGTCACTTGAGCACTTGTGCTTTTATRGGGGGGGGTTCTTCATATTTAAGCAGTTTGTCTCCTTCCAGTTGTTTGCAAGCTGCAAATACTGTTCAGTTCCTCTGTGCCTGGCATTGGAAGCATCACRTTGTGTGGCTCAAGGTGCCATCAGCTGTAAAAGACTGAGGTAGAGCATATTTCAGGGGAGAAAAACCAAGTGGGAGGGCTCACATAGGAGAGAAAGTTTGTATATCATGTGGGCCCTTGAATTTAATTGCATGAAGCCTCAGCAGACTGGCCAGAAGAGTCTGTTGCTTGTCCTGAACCCCTCTCATGTGAGGATGATGAAGGGATTTATTCATGCAAACCAGGGACAATCTGCAGCCGTTCACAGTGACAGGCTGGGATCTTGTGTGCAAAGGGAGACAAACTAAAGGGCCCAGCGTGGTTTCATGGTGATGCAGTTGCAGTTTATTTTCCTGCTGTTTAGAAGAAGTGGTGATTCATTCAAGGTCGTAGTGCACTTGACCTTGTTCCCTGGACGTGTGTCTCAGGCAGTTTGAAAGCTGCTGTTCTTGCTCTGAGGTGAGAGGAGAAGGATGGCTTTGTAGTTTAAAAAAAAAGAAAAGAAAAAGTGGAGGACGAGAGCAGAAAGGTCTCGTGTGACATGGGACAAGCTGTTCCATCTGTGTTTCTCCTGTACCTAGGACAGCTCTGCCAGTGACATAACACAACTTTTAAGTTTCACTGCTTTGTAATACTTAGAGATATYGATAATATGTAGTTTTCTTAAGATTACTTTAGAGACTTCAAAGAGCAGTCTCTCATGCTAGAGAGGCCTTGCAGATGTTCTTGCTATTGTCCTTGAAAGGATTTATTTTTAAATAGGATTTGCAAAACACATTTATTCCAGAACAGTCAGTGTATATAATCCTGGAATATGTTTCCCAACATCTCCAGTCTTTATCACAGCGCTGATCAAAGCACCAGTGATGGCTGCAATGTAGGTTAATAAAAATTATGAAGGAAGTCCATCAAACTTGTTAAGGCTTACAAACTTGTAACAGTAATAACTCAGCTGTGAAAGGAAAGAAGAACGAGATGTAATGAGCATAGAGGGCATAGACAGTAGTGTCCTTTCAAACTGTTCATATTTCTCTTTACCTYGGCACTAAAAATGGGTGGTGATTTGGCCACTTCCAAAAAGAACTCATAGAAATCCCCATTAGTGCTGACTGTCAATCATTTCTTTATCTGCATCACCTAATTTTGGAGTGTCTGTGATGGTACGTGTGAGGAGCAACGCCACCATGAGCTTTATCTCCTTCAAAGAGGCCACCACTTTAAATAGGCTGAAGTTTACCTGGTTGTAGGTGATGGGTTCCTGCTTGGAAGCCCTGAGCTTGCGCAGCTGCTCCTTGTCCTTCCGAAGGTCCGTCTTGCAGCCGATCAGCACGAGCGGGACGCCCCGGCAGAAGTGATTCACTTCGGGATACCACTGGGGGTGGAAAAACAAAACTTTCACATCTGGCTTTTGTTTGTTTCCTGAAATCAAAGCAATGCAGCTAAGGAACAGAAGCAGCATTTAATATAAGCAGCAATTTCAGAGTTTTGGAGTTTAGTCTACTGGGGGGGGGCCCAACATGCACTATTTACATTACAGAATTGTTTAAAAGTCCTACCCAAAGTCAGCTGCTTTATAAAAACATAGTGGCATCTGTCTGTATGCCAAATTGTTTATTTGCCATCTGTTTAAATTCTGAAGAGCTCCTCTAAAGTCGTACATAAAAACAGAATCTGGACTAAGTCTTGCTTTGTTTTCCTGCTGCTATGTCCAAGAACACTAATTTCTGTTTTGGAGCGTTACAGAAATCCCAGCACAGTGAAGTGGTTGCTCTCATCTCTCCCCTGTAGTTAAATATGTATGTGATGGAAGTAGTCTTGACTCTAAAATATGCAGTGTTGGTTGTGTGACATCGCTACAGATTAAGCAGTGATTTCACCACTGGTGTTTGATCTTTTTAGTGAGAGTCAACCCCAGTTCTGAGCACTTATGAGCCGTGGAGAGGTGAGCTCCAGGTCTAAGGTCTGTGACCTGCAGCTCAGCACACGATGAGTGATCTGGGCATCTACCCRCCCAGGGTACAGGACACTAAAAGCATCAGCATTTTTAATCTGAYATCTTGTCATATATCAGGCGTGCGTAATTCACTTAGAAGGCTGAAGTAATTAGGAAAGCCTCTTACCTTGGCTGCTATGTTATCATAGCTGGTGGGGTTCATGACATCGTAACAAATTAACACGACATTGGTGTTCTGGTAAGAAAGTGGCCGTAGCCGATCATAGTCCTCCTGCCCTGAAACACACAGGATGGTTTGGATAAAAGAAATCCCTGTCCTGAACAAGCAGGATGATGGGAATATATACGGACACATACTTGAGACCAGGAACAATGGTACTGTAATTGCATACATAATTGAAAGTTATTCATACTTGTAAAATTCCTTCCCTTAGATACAGGAGATTCCCCCTTTGACAAAACCGATAGTTTAGAATACAGAACACATCTTTGGCAGGTTTTAATAAAAAGTCTGCTTTGTCCACTTGCTAAGGACTGAGAAGCAGCTCTAAACACTGACTGCCAAGTTGCTGCTCAAAAGCAAAGTCATCAAGAGGAATCTGACAGTTATTATTAAGCATTTTCAATTTGACAGTGGCTGCATTCCCCCAAAAACATTTGCACATGTGATGCTGTGAGAAGAAACACTGTATTTGCTAGACAGGAATGCTGAAGTAGAAACCTTAGTGGCAAACTTGCTTTTCCCAGCCTGGTGAGCTGAGAGGAATCCACCTACACACGGGATTGTACAAGCCATGCTGCAGCTTGAGCCAGGTTTAACTGGCCTTTGAAGCAGGGCTCCCCAGCAGCTCTAAGGGAATTCTGCTGAATTCTGGAAAAGCAGGGGATTTGTCATACTTCTGATTAAGGATATTCTAGCACGTGATGTGACRAGGAGAAGCTGATTTGCTTCAGACCTGTACTCTTCCCCTAACAGTAATCACCATGCCAGGGTCTGAAGGTGTCTTGCTTTTAGAGATTAAGTTAAAGAAAGCAGTAATTCCCAGATATAGTTGGCAGCTCAGGGAAAAAACCCAATCTTTTTCATTTAATAAGGAAGAAAACATGATTTAAGCAGTCTGTAGAAGATGCATTTGCCACCTGAATGCTGCCACTGGAATCAGGTACATCTCTGTGATGCACTGAATTTCCAAAAGGAGAACTGGGAATGCTGTTCCTTCCCATGATCACCACAATCCACACAAAACCCAGACACTGCCTTACAGGGAAGTTCCACATCTCAAATGTTCATGTTGATATTTCAAACGAAGGAACACAGAAAATTTCAATGTGCCCCAACTTTACAGCAGTGATTCCTGCCCTGGCACCTGGTTCAGTCCAAAGTCATGTACTCATCACCTGTCAACATTTTTGTCTCCAGTCTGAAGAACTGCAGATACCAGAAGGATAATAATACCACAATATTTTTCTCCCTTCCTTAAATTAAATGATTGGTTGAGATATAGTGTATTCCAAGGCAATCCCTGCTGGTTAAGCCATTACTCAGTTTGCCTGAGATGTTTGTACAATGAGAATCTTGGGTTTGAACCACTTTGTGTTTGAGCTTCCGCAAGAGCAGCTTGCTGTGGGGAGGTGCAGAACAAAGAGGGATTGATTCCTCAGGGTTTAATCCAGACATAATAAACAATTGACAAAATTATGCATGTTGTATAAACACTCGGAGCAAAGACTGTACTGCTTATCCCTTCTTATTCTCCCAATCCACTACTTGTTTGCAACCTATTTACCATTTTGTTGGTGAGATAATCCCATAAATGCATTAAACACATCAGGTGCCAAACTTTTTTTTCCCCTCCTAACTTGCTCTAGTGCTGTGTAAGGTTTTCCTTGTTCAAGTTCAGGCCTCTGAGCTTCTACAAATGTAGTTTGTAAAACTAAATGGTCCTTCAAGTTGTTGTTGGCAATTTGTGAGCCAGACAGGACTGTCCCGTTGGGGGAAACACGTTTATTTGCTTGAAATCAGAACATACCAYTAAATTCACACTTTCCTGGATGGAATAGCAGAAAAAGTGTCTTCAATGATGTGATACAACATGTTGTATTGCAAGTCAAAAACTATAGCTATGCCCTGGTGAACTGCTCCTTCATCTTCAAATCCAGCTTTGCAGTTATGGGTTTTTAAGCAAACAACAAATGCATGAGAAAATGCTGCTGCATTAAACATGGCTCCGCGTGCATTTGCAATGTGGGATACAGAGCACAGAACAGGGTGGAGTGCAGAGAGCGGAGGGGGAAGGTGAGGTGGCAATTGCTTAACCTGTTACGGTCGGGTGGTTGCAGCACTCATGGGGAAGGAGAAGGAAGCTGCTCTTTAGGAGCTTGTCAGCTGCTGAGGATGTAACGGGACCCTGATCAAGCTGTGTCTAAACATAGACATCCCCTCTCTGAAAACAATCCCTTTCACCCGCTGTCCTCAAGTGCTGCTGGTGAAATGCAAGAACGGGCCTGGGAGACTTTCTTTCTCTGTAAAGCTGCTCAGTCTGTGGTCAGAGCTAATTTGGCACAGATTTAGGTCTTTTATTAGGAGAATTTTAGAAAGGAGGAACAGAGCTGAACCTAAGCAGTAACTGAATGTATATGCAAAGCCCCTATGTGTGCTTCCTCTAACACAGGTAGCTGTTTTCTTTCCCCAGTTAACAAAAAACATGCTGTGGAGGAGTTGGTTAAATATCTGCTTATGTGTGAGCACATCTGTGACTCCTGTGTCTTCCTCAATTCACTGTACCATCAGAGACTTCGGGTTTTTCTAAAGAAAAAACTCCACCTAACTGAATTCACCTAAAATTTGCTCATTCTCTGCCAAGGTCCCAGTCCTGCATGCCTCTGGAGATGATGTGTCACCCACATCACTGCAGTGGGGCCCTGTGGCGGAGTGGGAGCTCCAGTGATGGTTGAGGGTGAACAGGCGAAGTGAAATCACAGGACTCAGTCTCATGTGCATGTTCACCTCTCTCTGCTCTTCCTCACCCCTTTGCCAATTCATCACCAAAGAAGTGCCAGCGTGTGAGTTGCTTGCCAGCTCTGTTTTTTCACTACGCAGTTTAAAAAAAATTGGGAAACAGACATTCCTGGCAGGAAGAAAACTGGTAGAAGAGGACACTTGAGGCAGGAGTGGCACACTTCAATTAAAAAGTTGGGTTTTTTGTCTTACTTAGGCATGACTTCCCTTTCAAAGTTACGAAAAATTATTCYTGCATTCAGTGGCTTTTAAAATTTCTCTGAAGGCCTCAGGCTGCCATGCTTCTGTCATGACAGACCTGAAAAACCCCACATGTGCTTCCTGTGTAGAGCAAGTGCCCACAATGATGAGGCATTACTTCCTCCCCAGCCATCCTCAGCCCAGCCCAGCTCTGCTCTCTGTTCTGAGAAACTCCTGCACCAGGAATTGAGCCTTGTGTCTGAGCTGCACCTAAAGCATTGACACTGTTCCCTTAGTATGGAAAAATTAGAGTTCATTTACCTCTCAGTGCCTTTGCCTCTGTTGAGCACAGCTTGAAATGGAAACTTTTAATTGAATAAGCAGCTGCAAAAGGCTGTTTGCAGACCAGACAAGCGATGTTACAAAGCCTTAGCACATTGTGTATGTGTACCACCAACTTCCTGCAACAGCAAGAAGTGTTCGATGAGGAAGACAGAGTAGCAGAGTACAAAACTCTCACCAAAAATTCTTATTCTGGTACACTTTAGACTAACCCATTAAGTCCATTTGTTAATGGAATTCTTGTCAAGAAAATGAATACCTTTTGTATCTTGGAATGTTTGAGTCTCAAGCATTTTTTTTATGTCCTCCTTCCTCGGTAAATAGGACAAGCTCAAGRGCTCAAGCTGCACAGGACTTGAGAATACAAAGAATCCTTCCAACTTTAAACTGCCCACAGAKCTGAACCTGTCCTTTACCTTCCCATGATGTTGAAGTACATGCAGCTCTATTTAGTGTTGCTCCAAGCAAGATCCTAAATATTCTGAAGTCTTTTCTGCAATGGGGGAATCATGAAGACCCAGTCATACGTTTTGGAAGAGCTTTGCCTTCTCCTCCCCTGCACTGCTACATAACACTTAGCTGAAGCCCTTCACCTCAGAAATGGTTTTAACATCCTTTTGATCCCATTTACATTATTTTATAATAATCTGAATTATTTTGGAACCTTTCAGACTGAGAAGGAAAACAGAAGCATAAAGCTRTATTAGGATTGCAGAGATGAGCAAAACCAGCTCAAGCAATTCGGTAAGTCTGGAGAGGATTCATAAAATATGGCCAACAGCTGCAGGGTTAAACCACTGCACTTCAGTAATAAACTGAATGTTTAGACTCCTCTTTACATTGCAATTGCTGCTGTACACCCTCCTCAGAGCAGCATCACCCAGYTGAGAGAGAAATTTCATGAGTTGCTGCTGCATGATACAACAGAGCAAGTCAAGAGAGTGAAACACCAATTCCAAACCTGCATCAGCCACGTGCCAGAGGGACAGGAGTTCTTGTTTCACGAACTGGACACTCCCCTTCCTCTTCTCTCACTGCACTGTTTGAGCTTAGAGGACAGGACACAACTCTTGGTCCTAGTCTAACCCTTAAGGAACTCAACATCAGTTTYGTTTTATTAAAAACAGGATGGGATTAAAATGTGTGTTCAAGTGAGTCCTTCCTCTAGCATARCTTCCAGTTACAGAAAGAGGATGAAAAGCTGCTTGAATTAGAGTATGACACAGATAGGTACCATAAAAGTATGTAAGCAGCTTTGAAACAGAACCAAAATTCAAGTTTTTTCCCCTCCCAATCAAGGAGGATTCCCCCCCCACATCTTAACCAAGGTGACAATCTCCCCACTTTCTTTCTTGCTGTGTCTTATGAAAAGCGAAAGAAATTTAACAGGAAGGGAGGAGACAAGTGTCAACAGCCTCTAGAAACTCGCAGCCTTGTGGCCATGATGCTGTTTGGGGAGGTGARACATGCTGGGTTTCAAGGTTTCCAGATGAGAGATGGAAAGCAGTTGCTCTTTCATGGCAACGATGGCAGCTCCGCTTCCCAACATGTCTCATGRGACACAAAATACACCCCATTTTTCTCCAGTGGGGCAGTGTCTTAGTCCAAGACAGTTTTCAGAGCTGTGAACTCAAAGTGGAAGGTACACACTGCCTGCTAATTACAKGYATGAAAAGGGAAATTRTAASATGGGGGKTAGTGGTTTTAAACTAACAGAGGGTAGATCTTTACTAAAGGAGAATTTTTTTACAATGAGGCACAGGCTGCCCAGAGAAGCTGTGGCTGCTCCATCCACAAAAACATTCAAGGTCAGGTTGGACAAGGCCCTGAGCAAYCTGATCTAGTTAAAGATGTYCTTGTTCATTGCAGGGGGGCTGGACTAGRTGACCTTTAAACATCCCTTCCCAGCCAAACTGTCCTGATTCTGTGATAAGCCACCAGCACCGGGCTCAGCGAGCGGTCCCTGGGCTGCTGGGGGCTGCTGGTGGCTGCAGGTCTTGTGCAGAGCTGAACTGTGTGACACAAGGAGCTGGGCACTCCTGCCAGGCTTGGGAGAGTTCAGTGCTGCAATACTGGACCTGCCCAACCTGCCACCATCCCTGGATCCCGCCCCTGCTCCTTAGAGCCTGGAAGAGACTCCAAAGGCAAATGCTGGAATGTGTGGCACGGGGATTTTAAACGAGAGCTAGGAACTGCGGGACAGACAAAAATTCCACYCTGACAGCAAACAAACATAAAACCGACAAGTGCAGTGGCAGGTTCTTTGTGCCAACACACTGTATTAAGGAAATCCCTCATACCAGATTTCAGCTCTTCTCCTTTCCTCTAAGACTTAGACACAAAACACTTGCCATTCAGTAGAAGCTGAACTTGGAACAGTAACAATGACACAAGAAGACACATTGGCAAATTGGGTGCTCAGGATCTTACTACACTGTAGTAAAACTAGCAACAAAATTAAATTTTAGGTTAAAAGCCTTTACAATTATGTTTTCAGCTATCAGGTGCAGTATACAAGAAGGTAAGTGCGTTTCACTACTATTAAAAATGACTGGACTGCATTCGGTTCTTATTTGTCTTGGTGTAAATTTGGAACAACTCCACAGGCTTGAACTGAAACAGATGATTTACTCTGAGCTGAAACGGAGCACGTGTCAATTTTAGGGTTCACTTAGGAACGCAGCTGGATAACAGAGTCTGGGAACTTTGAGTGAAGTTGAACACAAACCATTTCACAAGTTCCTCAAATGAACCTGAACAAACAGGTCAGCATTTTCAAATAACTTTTACTGCTACAGCCTTTTGCTTTCRAACACAAACCAGCCTTTTTCTCCTTCCCTATTCAATCACACATGGCAGCAGATTAAAATATTTTCCTGGTTGATTGTATTATGCTTTGCATCTGGGAACTGGGTTTTAATACTTTCAGATATGTTTGCTATCTGATGTGAGTTTCTGAATTAATTGGGTTGTTAAGATAATGAATGAGTTGATGACCAGAACTGCCATTAGACAATCGACCCTTTTTTTTCTGGAAGGCACATTTATGTGCAACAGGTGACAGCAGATGGTTTGTTTGTTCTTTAATCTTTAGCATTCTTAACTCCAATGCTATGGTAAAACTATGCTGGTAGAGAAGCAATTTGAAAATCTGTCCATCTTTACAGTCTTCAAATATCGGTCTGGTTTAAGTTGACATAGCAAAATCTGCTGGAACAGAAATGGGGGCACGTTCACCAGAGCAGCATTTTACAGTAAAACACGGGTTTTGCTTATTTGCCTGAAGTTACSAAAGGCTGGGGCCAGGTTTGGGCTCAGTCCCCGGCCAATGTCCTTGAGTGGTGCCATCCCAGTGGACGCACAGGAACTGCCCCTCGCAGCCCGGCTGGGATTGGGAAAATGACACGCACGAGGTGAGAGTCCCTTACCTGCGGTGTCGTACAGGTTCAGGGTGACCTCCTTCTTCCCCACCGTCACACTCGTCGTGTACTTCTCAAAMACAGAAGGCGCGTATTGCTGCAAAGGAAGGAGAACGATCTCGATGATCTCAGAGGCCTTTTCCGACCTAATGGGCTCTGTGACTGTRAGAAGCGGTTCTGGCGGGGCCCAAGCCCTGGGGCCGGCCCCGGCTGCGGCCCCCGGCCCCGCGGGGGTGGCAGCCCCTCACCTCGGGGAAGGCGCCCTTGGCGTACACCATCAGCAGCGACGTCTTCCCGCAGCCTCCGTCGCCCACGATCACCACCTTCACCTCCTTCCTGCCCGACGGGGCGGCTGCGGGGCCGCGGGGCTGCTCCGCCGCGCCCTCGGGCACGGCCCCGTTGGCCGCTTCCATGGAGCGGGAGCGGAGCGGCAGAGGGAGGGCAGCGGGCCCGGTGAGGGCGCAGCGCTGTCGGGACGAGGCTCCGCTCCCTCTCCGCGCCCGGGGCGGGCAGAGCCGCCCGCGCCCCGCCGGGGATTGGCCGCGCTGCGGCCGCCACCGCCTCAGGTGCCGCCGGGCCCCGCCCGGGCCCCCCCGGGGTACTGGAGGAGTCTCTCCCGGACCCCAGGCCCTGCCGCCGGTCCCGGGCCGCCCGAAAACTGCGGCTCCTCAGGGTCACGGCGGGAGGGCCCCTCAGCGCCGCCGCGGGAGCCCCTCAGCGCTGCGTCCCCTCAGGCCCACTGGGGCAGCTCCCCCCGCCCGTCCCCCTGGGGAGCCCTCGTGGCTGCATCCACCGGGGGCATCGGGCCCTGTCCCCTTTGCCCTTCCACCCACTCACCCCATCGCCATTTATTTATTCCCATTCCACTTATTCCCACAGGGAGCCCCTCCAGCGCCGTGCTGGGTCCCGCCGKGTCGCCAGCGCTGAGGGGATGCTCCAGTTCAACCCCGAAGGCCGAGGGGAGCCAGGCACGGTGGGGGACACAGACACCCCCGAGGAACCCCCGGAAAGGCACCTCGGTGCCGGCACTGGCAGTGAGTAAACGCTTGTTTTCTACTGATTTATTGCTCAGATAAGAACTGACAGCTCTGCTCATCATCTGCTCACCACCAAAGGTGAGCTGCGATGAAAATAACTGGAATTTCACATTCTAATTGCAGAGATGTGGTGGCCCCAGGCACTCACATGGTGTTCTTTGGTATCGAGGAATGCAGGGGATCACAACAGCTGGGTATGTTTGGCTCTGGAATGGGATCACAACTGCTGGATATGTTTGGCTCAAATACACAGGTCAGGGCAGTGACACTGAGTTTGGAACAGACTTGCTCAGGTGCCAATCTGCCTCCACTCAGCACAAAAAAAAAAGTGGTTTTTTCCTGGCAGGAATTAAGAGTGTGCTCTATCGTAAATAAACCCTGCTAATTTTTAAGAAATCAAAATTTCCTCTAATTTTTTTTTAAGTACCACTTGTGGGAATAGCAACAAACCTCTAAGGACATGCTCGGGTGTAGCAAGATCGTTTAATCAACTAAGAAAAAAACCCCAACCCACAATTCGAATTTTCCTCTGCACGGTTGTGTCACTAGATGGCCTTCCAGACCCAATACAAACACAACTGTGCTCGGGCAAGGGAGATCCTGCTTTGTGCACAGGGCAAACAAAAACCTACAAAAGGATATTTCGGCAACACAGAAGAAGAGGGACCTGTAATACCCAGTAAAGTGTCATATAATTCAAATAATAATAATAAAAAAGCAGTCAAATTCACACYTATTTAAAATTCACCATTTTGCTGAGGAAAAGGTTGATGCAAGCACGTAGAAGCTGTCAAAAAAATGCTTTATGAGCTACAGTCTTATAAATCTTATCTGGAACACAATAAAAGCCATCAGCTTCTGTCCACTGTAATGGCAGAGCGCATTATGATGGCACAGGAATGGATGGGCCAGGAAAGGATTTGTTTTATCCTGAAATGATTTATTTGGACCTGGCTGAAAACCAGCATCACACTATGTATGATACAATCAGCAGGTAGGKTTAGCAGTCTTCCTGCAGACTGAGGAATATAATTCAGGGTTTTTTTCCCAGTCAATTATTGCCATAAAAGGGGGGGKTGGGGGATARAAGTATTTTGTGGTTCATTATTAAGTTGCTTTTTGCTTTTTGTTTTTGTTTTCAGGGTTTTTTTTCAAGTCTCACAATACAATATTTACATTTCTCACAGCTTTGTCTCCTTTCATATTTTATACTTAAGGAGACTTTYAGATTTGTACACCTCTAAATTTGGGATTAAACAACATAAAATGAGCAGATTTATAAATACAACTGTAAACACTCCAAAGACTGCTTTTAAGTAATGGATGTTCTACTTGTAATGAGTCARCCTAGTATGGATGAAATATAACATTTCAGTGTCTCATGTACTTAATGTTAATTAAAAGGTATGCAGTGCTTATGGGCATATCACTTTGGTTTGGACATTTTGCTGACTCCAAAAAAAGCAAAATCTAAAATGGAATTGTGTAACTGATTTAAATGAAAGAAGAYTCAACCCTCTAATGAAATTCATATCTAATAATTATTAATTGCAAGTGTCCTTCTCTTAGTTCAGTTTTGGCCTGTATATTGATTTTGGCACAAGTTGTTTCACCAAAAGCTTACACATCTGGAGCTCAGGGGTCAATGTGTGTGTGGAGATTCACAGTGAGCACAACAAAATCAGGGTTTTAGTGGGGTATGAAAAATATCTGTGCTCCCATCTTGGTGCCAATTTGTTGCTTCGCAATTGCCAAGGAAAAAAATTAGGAAGGAGTGAAAGGTTAGCACACTGCTTAGGAGAACTGCTGGGAATTTATGATTTTTAAAAGAAGCTTTAACACTCTTGATGGTATTGATGGGCAATTCAGGTTAGTTATGAGAACACCCAAAAAAGACTCACAGATGAGGTTCAGTGTTGTTTGCACACACCATCTGCTGCATGCTCATATTATTAGTTTATTTGGTAATACAAACTGGACAAGAATGGGGACCTGTTCTTCCTTATTTTCTTCAGAACCACATTTTTGAAATACACTTAACTTTTTTCTTCTTAACCCAGACCCCAGTTGACAAAGACTTCAACATAACAACAAGAACAAGTAACCCCATTTATGTCCAAGGAAATATTCATAAACTTAGTTAAGAATGTGCATAACAAGCCAGACCCTTAATTATTTATTTTTTAACATTACTAGTGATATTAATTATTTGTGTTTTCAGCTATGAATTCCCACTACACCATGTACATACTGAGCAAGAGCAATGTCTTGAAATATTTACAATAGGAAAGACAGACCCTAAGGATAGGATTTACCAAGTAAGTCAAGTGAATCTCTGATAAAGTTCAGAAGTTGCACAAGGCCAACAATTGTTTGTCTTGTGCACACAGGTTCTTATTGAGGGACAATCTCTGCCCCACAGAATTTATATGGACAGGGCTCAGAGGGTTCCTTKTAAGTGGGAGAGCTGAACTGTCCCTGCACACAGCACAAAGTTCTGGTGACAGTCAGTGTAAGAGGAGAAGCCTGTGACAAAGCAGGTGTATACTCAAGGTGATTCATCCTGTTTACAGAACAAATGTACAAAATTGTTTTTCAGTTGTGTTTTTCAGTTTGCTCGCAGTGCCAACACTGCTTTGACCCTCACTAAACCCTCCATACCATTTTCAAAATCAAAGCTCCCCAGTCTCCTTGACTTTCAGCTGCTTCTCAGTCTCCATTTCTGCAGCGTTTCTCGCTGTTCCTCTCGCACACGCAGAGCTCAACCATCTGGTCCTCATGGCCTGATATTTTACACACACACCTCCACCCCGAAAAATCCCTTGGGCCACATGATTCACCATCTATTCAAAACTTGCCATGTGCCTAGTTTTTTTGTGTAGTAGCTCCTACTGATGTAAATCCCTTGTTCCATAAGGGCTCTCAATTGCCTTTTTCACTGAAGGCAATGTGGCTGTGACACCTGCCAGTTTCCAAGACGTTTAACCCAACCCAAAACATTATTACATTGTTTTTTGGCTGAGTAGGAACCGTATTTTTTTCCCAGTGGGAAATGCTGCCAGAAAGGCATTAACTTTCTAGACTATTAAGTAATATGGAAAAATTACATTTCAATAAGAAAATTTCCTTTCTGCCTTTTCATGCCTTAGAAGTAGTTCCTGTTTCACTTGGCTCAAGTAGCCCATGCACTAAATCAAAAATCTTTGGATAAATATGTAAAATCTGTCCAAATGCTACCATAGAGTGCTGGGAAACAAAACAGGACAAGGGTCTGCAACAGGAGGTGTGAGACAAATTAAAACACACAACTCGGCAAAATCAGGCAGAGAATATTCAGGCACTTTGATGTAGTTTGGACAAACCTTATTCATAAACCACACACTGACGAGTACCTAGTGAGCAGCTATTTCTGGGGAACACAAACTGATTCTTGGGTTATTTTCTCTGGTATTCTTTAAATCAGGGGTGCTRACAATGTGGGCCAAATATGGCCTACCTGATAACACGCATGGCCAACRTGCTGTATTTTGAATTTCACTTTTCATTAGAAACTGAGTTCTTGGCTTTGCACTTGTGGGGAGAAAACACCCCATTTTACAAACCTGAAGTAAACCAGCATGGTAACATCTCAGCTTGATACAGTAGGTGCTTAGGGGCAGTTCCAAGTTTCTGTTTGCTCTCAAGCCAGATTCTATTGTGAAAAATGGGTAACACAAGGTTAGGATCATGCTATGCTCTTCTGGAACATCAAACACAATGAGTGATCTCTGCAAAGCATGAGATGAACAGGCGAGTGTCTGCCAACACCTCCACAGCTCTGCTCCCACAGGTCTGGGGGACGGACGTGTGTCTCCCAGATGTGCTGGCATGGCTTCCGCGAGCCATGGGCAGGAATTTGTCAGCACAGGCTGGCAGAGCTATCACAGCAATGCTGGATCTCATCGCCTGCCTCTGTGCTGGGAAGGGAATCTGGAGGTTTGACAGAGAGAGAGGGACTCAAAATGCCTTTTTTCAGGTGAGATCTGCAGTTGTGTTTGCCTTGGGAGCTGGGGTTGGCTTTGCCATGGGAACAGGCAGAAGCAGTGGGTTCAGGAGTGAGGCACAGCCTTGCTCGTGGCTGACAGCGCTTAGGGCTCTGCTACAGATCTGCATGAAATTAGTCATCATCAGATGCTCTTCTGCATCCAGATCTGCAGCAGAGAACACATCCCATCAGGAAGTAATTTTGGGAAATTTAGAGAAAAGGGCTGTAAATAGCTTTCCTTGCAACACAATGTGTTCTTAGCCGGTATCCAACCAATCACTTTAGTATAACCTCTAAAATCCCTCTGGTTTAGGCCTTCCTGTATTTTCACTACCCAGCACTCCACCTAACCCAGCAAGCACGAAGATGTTATTTCTTTTAAAATTGGAGTGCTCTCTGCAGTATCTGCTTTCTTCAGATCACTTTTCCCTTCTTCTCCTGTTCCCAAAGTATGTAATTCCTTGTGGAGAGAGACATTTTCTTTTAATGTACTTGCTGGTTCACAGTCAAGGGAGGATTGAACCCAAGATGAGTGTGTGTTAATTAAAATGACCACAGCACCCGGGCAAGAGTTGCATTCAGCTGCTTTATTTTATACAGCAGGGATTAATATGGAGTGGGTGAGTCAACTGTGGATGGCCAAATCTGGGTTATGCTCCCCAAAAGTCTGTTGGAAGATTCCACTAAACCTGAAATATGTGGAGTTGTACATTTTAGTGAGGTTTTAAAGAACATCAAGTTTAATTGAACCCAGGTTTGGCTTCCTAAATATGCTTTTCACTATGTGAGCTACAGTGCAGCCTGAACAAGGGTGTGTTTTACAGAGTCATGAGTCAGGCTTTGATCAATACCTCATTCCTGCACTCTTGCACCTGGCCCAGGCAGGAAGCTCCTAACCTTTTGGACAAGGATGTGGGGAAACTGGGAATATTCATAGGGGAAGAATAAAAGAGGGTGAAGTAGGCTAYAAGAGAATGGACTGTGGATGAAATAGGGGCACATTTTTGCTGAGTAATGCATGGCACTGACATTAAAGGGCAGTTAACGTGAAGTTTGCATCCTCCCCTCTGATATCTGTGCAAACTTCCCACAGGAAGGCAGCAGTGGCAGACTGAATAGATGATAAAACCCTCTGTTTATACAGGGGACACCACAATTTCTGCCTGTTTTTTGTGGAGTGCTGGATGTATGGGGAGAACTAAGTGGGAAGCACTTGCTCTCTCATTGTCTGGCTGGGAAGCTGCTCATTCATGGATATGGAGGTTTGGCAGGAGCCAGAGGAGCTTGTGGCTTGTCAGAGCATGGCCAGGGAACGGACAGGCACAGACCAATTTTTTCTCAGACCTAAGAGCAGCCATAACCCAGCCAGAGCAAACCCTGCACAGGAACAGCAATGCTCAGAGCAGGTTAATTAATAACTTGAGGCGCTGGAAATAAACCCAGTTGTAATTGAGCCATGTTTGCTTTAGAGCTGTGATTCTTGGCCTGTGCCTGGTTTGTGGGAGCTGGAYGGGCTGACAGTGCAGAGTGGCCTGGCTGGACGTCCTTACTGAGAGCCACTGGAGCGGGTCAGGAAGGTGTTCGAGCAATGGTGTGGGGTGGTGAGGGCAGGCACAGAGAGCAGCAACCTGACAGTGCTGCATGCTGCCCTGCCCTGCTCCACACCGCTGTCCTTGATGGCACATTTCCTGTGCGTTTCTCCCTTCCTACACACATCTCACCCTTCCTGACYCTCCTCATAACAACGGGCACATTGTCAAGTTCCCAGTTGCTTACTGGGATTAACATAGTAGCTTTGATTTCTTAAGGCAGGGAGATTTCCTGGTTAAAATTGTTCTAATTAAACTTACATATCTCATAATGCTAAAAATGCCCATGTGAACAGCAGCTGAATTTGATTGTAAAATGTCAGTGCCCCAAGACCTTTAATGGTCTAGGGAGTCTAACAATAGTATAGGCAGTGCTTGTTCAAAGATAAGGGCTCCAGGCAAATAGAAGAAGGAAGCAAATACAGCATCTCCCCAAATCAAACATCTTAAGACAAAAATCTTCCAAGTACAAAACACATCTGGCTGCGTATTTGTCAAGTATTTTATTGGCTTGAACTACACACACAGCGCCCACAGCAAATCCTTTTCACTGTAGATCTGGGTGGGCACCTCCATTTTCCTTTTAGGACTCAATTTTGGACCTGGGGAGAAGTGTTCTCAGTCGAAAGGCCTCCAAGCAAGCCGAGGCTGGTCACAGAGGAAAGCAACAGCTGCACGAGCTTAAATTCCTCTCCCCACCCTCGTGTACAAGCCATGCCCCTCAGTCCTCTGCATGGAGGAGCCAGAGAGAAGAATGTCCAGCTCCTCTGCTTCCCTGCCAGCTCCACTGGCATTTCCTATTCCACAGCCAATTGCACGTTAGGCGGCGACACCACCAAGTGCTTTTACATGTGGGCAGTGGACTGGTGGTGGAACTAAGAATCCCTTTAGGTCACAACCCCCCTGCAGATGTTCGTGACACTTTTTTACTCCCCTTTATGCAACACGTCAGGCGCTTGTGATAATTTACTGCCACAGGAACCACTTCCTGCTCGCTGCTAACTGCAAGTCCTTCCGGACTGCTGGCAGGCATTGCACAGGGAAAGGGAAAGACAACGTGCAGGGGAAGGTGTTGGGAAGCAAACAGAACCCTGTTCTTCAGCAGCTCCCAGGAGATGGGGAGAAAAGCAGCAACAGCTTAGCGGATTTAGTGGAAACTAACATCAGTTAGAAACTAACATCAGTTAGAAACTAGCAATGGCCTGCCCTCCTAAAGGTTAAACCAACCAAAATACCTGGAAAAGGTATTTTAATTTAAAACTTACCTTTAAAAAGAGAAAAAAAAAGGCAACCAAAAAAAAAAGCTAAAGCAAGTAGAAAAATAAATCAGAAAGTAGACAAAGATAAGAACAGAGCCTGCAGGAATCAAGTCTGAACAAAAGGCAGGGGCTATGAAAGGAGAAAACCACAAATGGCAGAGGTTGAAATGTAAAACCTACAGTTCACTGTGAAACATGAAGGATGCTGTTGTATTCCACACCTCCTCTTCCTGGGTGTAGCTGTCTCCACAAGGTGAAGGGCAGTAATGAACCAAGCTCCTTCCCTTTTCCTGCGTTTTCTATTCAATTATTCGCAGGCTGTGCAAGTTCTGCTTTATTTCCCCTCTCCATATGCCACACTCTCCTCCTGTTTTTTTTTTTTATTCTGAACTGTGCATTTGGCCTCTCTCCCATTCCTTTCTCCTCAGTGTGTGCCCCCTGCTCTGCCAGGATCTGCTGTCTTTGTAAACTCTGCTGTGCACATATGCTGGCTCTCCCCTTCCCTCCTGCCACCCCCTGCTCCCACTGAGTGTCCCTTCGCTTCGCTCCAGCGCTTTTGCCAGCGGGTCCGTGAGCCAGCCAGGAACGGAATGGTTTTGCCGTGGCCACTGCTCCCATTTCCATGCTGCCGGCTCCTCTCCAGCGATCAAGGGGAACCCGTGCTGCTCCCCTCGTACAGGACAGGCAGGGACAGCCCTGCAGCTGCTTAGCAACTGGGAGCTGCTGTAGTGCAGCAGTGCAGGGAGCCCATGGATGGCACAGCCTTTGCTGACGCGGCGCCTTCGGGCCCACTCGGCTGCAACTCAGGGCTCGGGGGACCAGCTGGGACACTCCCCACTGTCCTGTCAAACAATAAATCAAGATGCAAATCCTTAACTGCAGGTTTGAGAGCAATGGTGGCAATGTCAAGGGCAAAATAAAGTCTTGGTCTCGTGTCACATCGCACCAGTGGGATGACACTGCTCTGATTTGTAAGCTGAACTCATTCCATTTGATCTTTGTCATCGGTTTCTGGTTGCAACGTTTTATACTCCATCACTTATAATCAGAACATTCCTTGTATGTGCTGCATGTGTTAAAAAGGCTCCCAGGTCCCCAGCTACCATCGCATCCACACTGTTTAATGATGTGTCCAGAGATGCAAGTAATTTAATGCATAAATATCCTTTTAGAGTACTTATTTGTATCTTCATTTCCTTTTGATGCAAGCTTTGTAAGTGCCCGGCATCTTTAAATGGTACATTCTTTTCATTCTTTCTCTTTTATTTTTGTAAAACTGTACTGCTCAGGGGCCATGAAGCACTGAACTGTTTTGTGATTTGATGGCTTTAGAATGCTGATTAGAATTGCCAACCTTCTTGATTTATTTCATGATTTTTATAAGCTTGAAAGCATTCTAAGAAATAACCAGTTCTACATCCTGATGGGATCACAGCATTTCAATGGCAGCTGCATTTCAATAGGCTAGAAGCAACACAAAACATTCTGCAAGTCAGGTGTTGAAACAGCTTCTTTATTCCTTTATAGCTCAGGAAAGATTAGATCTCTGAAAGCACTCACTCCCTACCTTACAGAGGTGGCTTTGTCATAACACTAGCAGAAATAATATGATCACATAGAGTTTAAAAAGTAACAACAAAAAAACCCCTCAGCTCTGGCAAATATCCAATATATCCATCAAAATTTGTCTGGATCTTAAACACAGTAAATGTTTGTTCCACTATTGGGTGTCACCGTGCATCTCTGCACCCCGGCAGCCAAACAACACAGCCTAGTGATTCCCTGTCATTGTTCAAGGCTCACATCCCATGCATCCTCAGAGCATGCTGGGACACAGGTGAAATCTGTCACCAGGCTGCTTATTTTGGCTGACAATTCCCTAGACAGATCATCTGCTGTTCTTAGGAAGGAAAGAAAAATTTCATAGCAAGAGAAACTGAACAGGCAAATACCCTGTCCATATTCCTACTCAATATTCCTTTGATATTCTTAGCCTGGTTTCCTAAAAATAAAACTGTCTAATGCGGCTGTGTTGTTCTATGTCATTTTCCCCCCTCTTTCCTCCAGTCTCAATCAGATTTGGCAGTGGGGAAGAAGTCCCAAACGTATTTACATCTTGAATGAACAGCTGGGTAGAGAGTATGTAGTGAGGCATCACCTCTAAAAAAACCCATCTAACAGGAAGGTCTCAAAATGCACTTTGTAACCACCCTGCCCCAGACCTCTCATCTTTCTTTTATGGGTCCTGCAACCACCTGTTTTGAGCTCTGCATTATTTAATGGCTACATAATAGACACCAGGGCAGGCAAATGTTGCAGTGTGCCTCTGGCTGCCTTCCAGCTCCTAAACTGGGCTTTCTTCCCATGAAACTGGGGTGTGGTAAGGGATGGTGTAGAACCAGACCTCCTCCTGACACAATATTGACACGGCTGAGGTGTGTGTACACACACCCGGAACCAGGAAACACCCACAGTGGAGATAGGTTGTTTATCTGGAAGAAAATATAAAATCATGACCAATCAAGTTTGTAGGTGACACTCAGCAGTATCAAGAGGGAGTATTAAATAAAAATAATAATTAAAAAAGGCCATTGCAAACAACACCACTGTCTAAGGGTTTTCAAGAGGACCAGAGTAAAGCCATACAAGCAGAACAAAGAGCACAATCCTACAGTTCGGGGTTGTCATCCTAAGAAGGAGCAGATCTGAGGGTATTTTAGGAGCCGTGCTGGGAAACCAGCTGAACATGGACTGGTGTAATCCCCTGGATGCCTGAGAGAGACATCTGAGCCAGGAGGGCTCTTGGCTCGGGCATGGTCACTGCCGATGGCCCCTTCCCCTCTGCCCAGATCAAAATGGTGACAAACTGGAGCAGGAACAATTACAGGATTAGTAAAGATGGACCCGAGGGGGAGCTCTGCAGCCTGCAATGGAGTCTCTAAATGCTCCGCCTGAACACAGCTATGCTGGGACAGAAATCTGGTCATGGAGTATTCCTCTGCCAAGTAGACTGAGGGACAGACACATCCAGAAACGGAAAGCAGAAACTAGACAAGTTTAAAAAGGTACTTTGATTTCTGGTCTGTCAGGTAGATTTTGATGGAAACGATTTCCTTTTATTTTACTCCTTCTCACAGCCCATTTTAAAATGAAAATCTAATCTTTATCTAAGATGAAACTATGCAGCAGTTAAATTCTTTCAAATGAGAGAAAGCAACAAATTCACAAGAATCCTGAGACCTGCATAATGCAGGAAGTCAAACTAGATGAACTTTGGGTCTCTCTTGTCTTTTATAATCTATTGATCTAGTTTCCTTGCACAAGCAGTGGATTGTGAGTTGAAAACCTTCAAAATAAAGGATTCTGTGTACAAGGCAGTCTAAAACAAAATGTTGTAAACAGTCAGGATCATTGTTTGGCAGAACAGCTGCATATTTTTTATTTCACTTTGCCTCTCAATCTAATTTGCTCTTGTTGCAACACTTTGCCAAAGAAATTAAATCACTTCTTATTGATAACAGACAGGGATATAATTAGCATAAGACTTTCCCACTTAACAATGCCGGGGAGGGACGCTGTGGGCAAGAACAAACCCCTTTGCTTCAAGAATGTGCACAGAGTCACCACAAGCTATTCAGAAAAAAAAAATCTCTTTTTTTCCCCCTTTTCCCTGAAAGATCTCTTTATCTAAAGAGTCTCACGCAGCAAACCAGGGTCAATCTAACTCAAGTATGAAAGTCTGGTTTGACCTTTCTGGGATTTAAACACGCTGTACCAGAACATTTCGCTTTTCCGATATGAGGTTCAGCAATGAAACCACCCACTCTGAGAGCACAACCGGTCTCAACTGCCTTGGCGACTTTTAAACTACACTGAACATTATAATCATTCAGAAACTCTAAAAACGGAAAGAAATTTTCAGCTCAGACTTACAAAAACAACTTCCAGAAGTGCTGAGGACCCACACAACTCACTGGGGCGGCACGGCGGGCTTGCTGTCCAGCGCCTGCTGCCCCAGCAGTTTCTGGCCCTGGTTTGCACGTACGCAGCGCCAGGCACACGCGTTAGGACCTCTCCCAGCTGGAGAACTTCATGGATTCTACCAGCGGGAACAGCCGTCCTGGACAATGATTAATCGCAGACAAAGATCAGAGTCCTGGAAAAATATGCAGAGAGATGCAAGTACAGACAAAGCTGTCTAAGCTCCCACAGTATTATGGTCTGGCTGTGTCGCTTCAAAGCTGCGTTAGGCAGAGCTGGTTTGCTTCAGGGTTGAACAGATCAATGTTACGGTTTAAATGCTGGTATTGCTAACAGCCAAATATATATTTAAACATAAATCTTAAATCCCAGGAAAGTTAATAGCCCGATGCTGTTTAAATACGCCTTTTTTTAGTCGCTTCACGTGCTGACTTAACTCATTAAGATGCAAGCTGCAGAAACGTTTTCACTACAGTTCAAAAACCCCTGCAAACCCGAGCCCAGCTCTGCGCCGTACTTTGATCTACACGTCGCCTGTTTCGGCCATTTCCAGGAAGCTGAAATGCTTTTCACCTCTATTGAGAAATACCAGAGGAGCATTTTAATGGTGTTCGGCTAAGAACAACGTCACCGTTCCTTCCGATTTTGGCAGCAGACAGTCACTGAGAGCCGCCGTGACCCCGGCCGGGTGCTCAGCGCTGGCTCCGGCGCGGGCCCGGCGCTCCCGGCCGGGCAGGGACCGAGCGGCGGCTCGGGCGGCCCCCGGCCCCGAGCGCCGCAGCCCCCGACGGGGCTCGCCGCGCTTCAACGCCACCCTGGCGCTGCGGAAACGCTTTGGTTTTGTTGTTGGTTTGTTTGGTCTTTTCCCCCTCCATGGAAACGTGTTCTGTTTTGTGCGGACGGTTTGTCGCTTGTTCTCGACAGAGCCTGACCCGGTGAGGAGCGAGGGGGGGGAGCGAGGAATGGAGCGATGAGCGTAGTCGTTGCGAAAGGCGCGGGCTGCGGTGCCTCCTTCGCGGCGACACCGTGCTCCCTCGCAGGGAAACAGCCCTGAGCCTCGGCACATACCACAGCACAGATTGTACAAACCCACGGAGCGGCGGGTGCTGAGCCGCAGGAACTGCGGGCAGGGCGCACCCTGCCCGGCACATGCCGCTGCCGCAGGCAGCCTTTGCCAAGCAGCCACTTACCTTCTCCCTCCCTCAGGGTCCGCAGGACGGTCCTGCTCTAGCCTTACCAGGGAGGCCACCTCTCTAGAATGTTTGCTTTTCCTCCCTGTCCTGCCCTCTGAAGTGGTTGCTCAAGCCAGGCTTTCCTGGCTCACCTACTCTGGGTCTGCAGTGAGCACAAGCTGCAACTCCCCGCAGAGCACAGCTTGTGAAGCTCCGAGATAACCCCCAGCCTCCACCCAAAGCGAGCTGCAGCAGAATCTGCTCGGGAAAAAAAAAAAACAACCAAAAAAAAAAAAAAAAAAAAAAAAAACACAAAACCAACACAACCCACAAGGAGAAAAAAAAAAGACGGCACATGTAACACCTCGGCGGGCCATGGCGGCTCCACTGCAGCGCGGCACCGGCTCCGCGCCAGCCCTACCCGTGCGGGCCCGGGGAGCTCGGCGGCTGCAGGCCGGAGGAGGCAGAGCAGCCCTGCCCCGGCTGGGCGATGGCGGAGGGGGGAACAGCCCAGGAGGGGCAGAGAAGGAAAACAACAAAGAGCCATGTGACGGGGAGCGGCGGCCGCGCTCCCCCCGGCGCACCCGCTCCGGGCGGGGAGGTGGCGGCACAGCCCGGCCCCTCCCGCGGCTAGCGCTGCTGATTACCCCCGTCCTCCACACTGCCCGGGCTTTTTTTTGTGCATTTTATTTTTTCCCGTGTGTGTGTGTAGGGGGTGTTGTTGTTTGTTCCTCCTTAATTTTTTTCCTCTCTGCATTAGGCGACTTCCATMGTTTGGTGTTTATAAAGTGAGCGGTAGGCTGCGGCGGGGGAAGGGCGGTGTTATTTATAGCAGCCGGGGCTGCGCCGGCATTATCCAAGCTGCCTTTGTCCTCCCGGCCGGCCGCCCCCCCCGCCCGGCCCGGCTGGAGCGCCGCCAGCCCCGCTGCCGCAGGGCGCTCCCGCCATGTTGTGCGCGGGGAGAAAGAGGCACCGCTCCCTGCCCGGCTTCGCCCTTCCACAGCCCCTCACAAAGCGCTGGGGGAAGGGGGGGCGGGAAAGGGGAGCGAAAGGATAAAAAAACCCAAAACCCAAACCACCCCAAATCCACCATTTCCCTGCAGCGCCCGGGACGCGGAGCGCCGCGAGGCAGCGGGGGAGAGCCCGCCGCGCCACCGCCCAGCGCTGAGGAGAACGCGGCGCCGAAGGGAAGGAGAAGCCATGATGGCGGCTGCCCTCACACAGCACGGAGCGCGACYGGGAGCGTCGTGCCCGACGCCGGCCACCCCTCCCGCTGCCCGGGACACGGTGCTGCCGCAGCCTTTCACATAATAAACCCACCAGACTTCGGCGGGGAGGCCATTTCGTGGGCTGGGTGGCGGCACTAAAGCACAACTGCTGTGAATATCAACTGCGTCACGGCTCTCCATCTGTAACACTCAGGCTGCAAAGGGTCCCTCACTTGGAAGGAAACTCCCTCATTTTGGATATACTTCCAGAGCTCCTTTTTCCCCCCTCTCTCCAAGTCACTGCCTCTCGGTATGAAGGATTTTACAGTGCTTTTTAGGGAGACATCCGCCATTAAGACTCACCGTCGTGAAAAATACCCCCCCCATTTTGTTGCCTGTTTTTTTTGTCGAGCTTCTGTAATTAGACGGATAAAACATGTAAGGGATCCCTACCACCAACACCACCGCCTTCTCGCCTTTTTTAACATCAACCTCACTAAGATCTTACTGTTCACAGGCAGATTTTTTTTTTTTTTTTGGTGCTTTCAATTTAACAGCCACGTAACGCCTGCAATGGATCCACAGCGTCTCTGCACAAAAAAAAACCAACCCACCCAGGGCTGAGGACGACCAAGAGCTTTGTGCAGAAAGAGAAATCAAATCCCTCCCTGAAAACAGACGTTTCAGAGGCACTGTTAGATGTTTCTGAGGAGAAGGAGATCGCCACCGCTTTCAGACGACCATTGGGATCTTTCCACCCAGGACAATACCATTAGCTACAGGCCTGGGCTATTTGTTCCTCTGCAAGGGCAAAAGGGTTTACTTACCCGCACACCATAGTTGAATGCAGCTCTGAAGGTGAAGTTGTTACTCTTTTTTAAAATAATGGCTATAAATATATATATGATCTGTATCACCACTTCTCTCGTAAGTTTGCAAGCCAAAGCGGATCTTGTTAAGTTACGGATCTTTGTATGGCAGTGCTCTAGCATTAAAAAAAGAGGAAAAAAAAGGGGGAAAAAAGCTATAGAAAAAGTCCAGCTATGTTGACTGACCGTACGCAGCAAGGACTCCTGCTCGAGGCTTAAATCTACCTTCCTGTGGCAGATTTACTCTGTACATAAAAAGGACGTTCAGTGTTTTTCCACAGAGCACGCAGACACTAAAAATATTCTCCTCAATAGTTTTAGGCTGCACATGTCAGTGTGAAAACACCTAGTTAACATTTACTGGTTCTTAACAGCTTTTAAGCATATCTTAGCCAGATATATTGCTTTAAAAGTAAAATATTTCAAAAAGCATAAATTGGTTTAAACAGACAAAAACATAAGACATGCAAATGAAGGCTTAGCAATAAGGACCACTTCAGTAACATTAACATGAAAACTACACTTAGCAAGGACAGAATGGATTGGGTACTTACAACGTAGGAGGAAAGAAAGAAAAAAGCTTATCATAGTAAAATTGCCTTAGTTTTGTCAATATTCACTAGTCCTATACCTACATTTAAAACATTACCTTTTAAGCACCAAAGGAGTTAATAAAAATGGCCAGGAATGAAGTGTTTAATACAGGAGAGAAGTCTCTCAAATTTATTGTTCAGTCATCAGAGCTGCTTAAAGCTTAAAAACCCCCAAAACAACGAAAAAAATATAAAAAGAATGTATTTACTCTTTTTTTGTTGGCATTCGAAATTGTTAACTGCTGACATAGGGTGTGCCATGACCTAGTTACACAAGACAAAGATGGATCCCGAATCATAAGGGAGAAAAAAAAAATCCGCTTTTTTTTTTTTGGTTAAGGGTTTGAGAGATATATATATATATATTAGATCTTCCTTCTTCAGTGAGTCGTCTGGCACCGTGCTAGAGGCTCCCACCACCCCGCGTGGTGTGGATTCACATGGCGGATCCCCCTTTATGGAACAAAGGAAAAGCCCAGTTGGCCATTTCGCTCCACTGCAGAAAAATGGCTGCGGGTCCCGCGGCCTCTCCTTGGCTTCTGCCGCGCGGTGCTTTTACCCCGCCGTCTAATAACTCAAGCCCCATGGAAGCCGCGCTCCCATTGGCTGCGCCCGCCGCGCTGCCGCTGCCCCAGCCAATGGCGCGGCCGCTCCCGGGGCCGCCGCGGCCCCGCGCCCCGGGACGGCCGCGCCATGCGCCCGCCGCGCTCCGCCCGGCCCCGCGCCCGCCGAGCGCCGGGGGCACCCCGCCGCCCGCCCGCCCGCCTTTAATACCGAAAACAAAATGGAACCTCCCCGCTGATTGGCTGCCGACGGCTCCGGACCTTTAATAAGCAAAACTGCTCCCCCATCCTCCATCACCCTCCTTTGCGTGTGTCACCACCCCCCGCCCCCCCCCCCCCCCCCCCCCCCCCCCCGCACTCTCCGCCGCAGCAGCGCGGCGGGTCCGCGCTCCGCCCGCCCCCGCGGTCGCCCGGGCTCGCCGAAGTCTTTCCCTAAAAAAAGATTAGGAGAGGAAAAAAAAAAAGCAGAAAAAAACCCAACTTGTCCCACCTATAGGTCCATCTTGTTTAGAAACAGTTTGCGCTAAGGTAAATGCAGCGGGCAGATTCCACTCGCCCCCCCGCATGCCGTTAACCCCGCGGCGGGGAGGGAAAAAAAACCCGCGCGTCCCGGCGGCGGCCCATGCGGCGGCGCTCGGCGGCAGCGGGGCGGCGGCGGGCGGCCGCGGGCCGGGGGCTGCGCGGCGCGGCCGCCGTGAATGTGCAGGCGGCGGAGCGCGGTTAGGCGTTCGCGGCGCTCGCAGCGGTGTATTGTGGGATCCCGGCCGCCGCCAGCAGCGAGCACACACAATATGTGGTGGCTCGCGAAAACGGGAGGCAGGAGCCTGGCGGGCAGCCCGCGCCGGTAACCGGCCCCATGTGAGACGGGAGCTCGCCTTTCGCCGCCCGGAGACGATCGGCCGCCCAGCGCGATGTCTTTCCGAGAGACCAAGGCGGGGGAAAAAGCCAAGCACCCTGAAGATCATGGCAAAAAGCAGAGTTCAAGTGAGATTGGGTCTTTTTTTTCCTCCTTCGTGTTCTTTTTTTTTTTTTTTTTTCCCTCTCTCCTCTTCTCCTCCTCCTCCCTCTCTGCCTCTTGTCTGGCTRGGGTGGAGGGGGGGACCCGGTTGGCAATTCCCCCATTTTGGGGCTCGCTTCGCGGTGGATTTCCTCCCTGCCTGGGTGTGTAGAGCGGGCGGCTCGTTAAAAAAAAAAACACACCGAAACGAAGAGGTCTTTGTTGAATATTTTTTTTAACTTTATGGTTTTCCGTGTTTTTTTTTTCTTTCCCCCTTCCCCCTTTCTTTCCCCCCCTTCTCCCCCCCGCGTTCAGGTTGGATCAACGGAATGGAGAACAGCACGCAAGCCAGCACTTCTGTCGAGAAAAGAAATCACCATTGGAGAAGTTACAAGTTGATTATTGACCCGGCTCTGAAAAAAGGACAGCACAAACTCTACCGTTACGATGGACAACATTTCAGCATGCCTGTGAGTGGGGGGCTCCCGGGTTTCCCCCATTGTGTCGTGTCTCCCCCCGCCAGCCTCCGTCTTACCGGCGTTTTGGGGACTGGGGGTCCCTCCGGGTCGTGGTAATCCCCACCGTAGCGCATGTGTGTGGGAGGGGGGTCTAGGGGGGACACGCACAGCCACCAAAGTTACAGACACCTGACACTATGTATTCAACTGTCAGGAGCCCAAACCTGCGGCTTTTTTCTGTGTTTCCAATCTGTGTGCATTTCCCAGCAGTATTGCAATTTGACACGTGTGTGTGTGTGTGCGCTTTCCCCTTCCCTTGAGACAGCCCGTGCTTCCTTGGGGTTTATTTTTTCTTTTATTTGTGTCTTAAATTTCAAACCTTGTTATTGCTGTTTCTGTGTTTTCTCTCCTCTTCCTCCTCCTCCTTCTCCTAGAACTCGGGGATCGCTCCTGTGGATTGTGTCAGGGATCCCAGAATAGGGCGAATATGGACCAAAACTAAGGAGTTGGAGCTGTCTGTCCCCAAATTCAAGGTACTGCCCTGACTTTTGGCTTTAGCTGTGTATTCTTGTTTATTTGGGACTGAAGCCTGAGTTCCAAATAGTTTAATGGACCGTTTAAATGACAGTCATATTCCTATTAACATTGTTATTTAGCAAACTGTTTAACAATAATCCTCTCCTATAAGGATAACAAGAAATCAATGTATCTCTCGAACGAGATCACTTGAAGGTTTTGGAGCTGGGGCTTCTTGGGCGGGGGATTGGGGGGGGGGGCTCTTTGCTGACATGCTGCTCAAAATGCATCTTTGTAGCCCAGAAAGCCGGTTCCAATGAATGGCTGTAGTGGCAGAGCCTCTGCTCAGCTCTGAGATTCATCCAGAGCCTCGGAGGCGTTTTTTTCACCCCAAAGTTTGCAGGATGCTTTAACCCTCTCCCTCCCGTGCCATCCTTAGGCCCTCCCCCACGCTCACTAACAATGCCGAGTATTTTTACCACTCCCCACCTTGTGCCCGTTTCCAGATTGATGAATTTTACGTGGGGCCAGTGCCTCCCAAGCAGGTCACCTTTGCCAAGCTGAACGACAACATCCGTGAAAACTTTTTGGCCGACATGTGCAAGAAATACGGTGAAGTGGAAGAGGTGGAGATTCTCTACAACCCCAAGAACAAGAAGCACCTGGGCATCGCCAAAGTCATCTTTGCCACTGTCAAGGGTGCTCGGGAGGCTGTGCAGCACCTTCACAACACCTCCGTCATGGGCAACATCATCCACGTGGAGCTGGATACGAAAGGTGAGGGGGCACATTTTGGCCTCTTGCGTTTGGGGTTTGTAGAGCCCCTGCCTGTCCCGCACCCACCACAGAGGCTGTTGCGGAGGGCAGGGACCTGGTGATTAAAAATACGAAGGGAGCCGGCAGCGGGTCTGGTGTCTGGGGCCTGGGTAAGTCACGTGGAGCCAAATGTGTTGTCTGTTGCTAAGAGACAGCCCTGTAATTTGCAAAATGCTGCCATCCTGCCTGTCCCCTGTCCGTCCCTGTACCTGCTCGCTGCCCTCCCGTGTCCCCCATCTCCCTGCCCCGGGCTGGTCCTTCTCGGCCACCCGCCAGGGCTGCCGGACCCGGTGGCACCCGCCTTTTGCAAACTTGGGATTTTTGGGCAAGTCCTGGTGGTTCCTGGGACCCAAATCTGTGGATTCCGGCGGCAGCAGCGGGGCTGGGTGCTGTCYTCTGCGTGCCTGGCATTTCATTGATACTTACAGCGGACCGGGGGCTGGCACAGCAGAGTGCACACGCAGCACTTGTCAGTGTGTGCGAGTGTGTAAGTGTGAGACTGGCTCTTAAAGCGACAGCAGCTCCCTGTCCTGCAGGAACCAACTCCCAGCCCTGCTCCCAAGCCCTCAGGAGCCCAATAAAGGTCCTGGAAGTGTGAAGGCATTGCGTTTTGTCTGTTCTCTCTTCTCCAAGTGTGCTAGTGAAAGGGCTTTGCTCAAATCTCTTTGAATTTTAGAAAATGTCTAAAGCTGAGGAGGTGTATATCAGTTGCTGATTGTACTTCTTCGTTCCAAACGTGGCATTTCTGGTTTAAAACTGACTTGCTGCACTCTTTCTTGGGAAAAAGACGTTGCTTGCACCAKTTTCTTCAAAATGCTTATATTTTTGTTCTGTATTAGAGGGTTTCAACAATTTAGTGCACAACCAACGCAGCAGTTGGTGTGCCACATGTGATAGAGTAGAACAGGATGTTTATTGACATTACTGACCACTGTTAGAAGAAAAATCACAGTAGTAGTAAAATATTTTCTGTTGGGAGCTAGGCTTGACCTTACATGTGTATACTTTGAAATTGTAGTATCATTAATTTTTACAGACAGGCTCCTTCCCCCGCTTTGAAATTTGAAGGTAAAAATCACATTTAAGGACAAATTAACCATTTGCAGATTTAATAATATAAGCTAAAGCTGGCTTGTAAATGATGGATGTCTTAATGGCAATCATTTTAAACAAGCTGATTATACTACCTTCCTCCTTGTTCTCCTCTGTGTATAAACTATGCTGCAAGTATTGACCAGGCAGCTGTTCCAGAAAGTTTGTAGCACATCGGAGAAATAAGGGGGGGTTTATGCTTCTGTTTCCTGGGAGAAAATGCTGAAGTCAGTTTCAAATTGCATTGCTGTTTTGTTTGCCAGCTTTATGCTTCTAATGTATTTTTTTCGCACAGTTGCTTCTCTTTCATTCTAAAAGAGTAGGACTGTCAGTGTGCTATAATCTGTCAGAATCAAGTAAAAATGGTGTTCCTAAAATAGCAGTAGCAGGTTAGGACATACTTAAAATATATATGTATCGTTTTCAACACTTCTTTCTAGTATTCTGTTTTGCAAGACAATGAAAGATTGGTTAAAAACTTTGTTTTCACAGTGTAGCAAAATAAATATGAGGAGTGAAAGTGTCATTTTTATCTGTCTGGCGCGAGCATAGGCCTGGGAATCTGAAACTAATAAATCCAGTCCCCTCATCTGAGACAGGCTTGTTTGAAGAAACTTCTCTGGCTCAGTTTATCCATCTCCAGCCTGGACACAATTAATAATTACCTGTCTTACAGCAATAGCTAGGAATCATTTCACATTCATAAACCTCTTTGAAACTGTAACTTTTCCTGCATTATATTGGGCATCCAGGATGGATTATGAAACTAACAATTTATATTTTTTTAAAAACAACTGAAAATAAGCCTAACACTTCGTATTCTTGGCATTGTAGTGTAATGTGTGGGTGGTGTGTGTTAATATTTCAAGCTTATTTTCAAACTCTTGCAGTGAAGAGATCTATTTTGTCATGACTTCACTTGAACTAAAACAGTTTACATAGGTGAGGATGTGGCTCAGGACTTTGTGAAATGAGATTTGATACCTAAATAGCCTCATCTGCAGCACTTGTTCAACATAAGTCTTTTTCAGGACAGAATTGTGCTAAAGGGTGCTGTGTTTTCGAATTGAACGGGGTGATTCAAAGGGAGTTTGGGGTTTGATCCTGCAGGACTTTCTCATGAAAGTAGTCATGGTTTTGGGGGGATATTGCCTGAATTCATTTTCTGGGCTCAGGTGCTGGGTCTGTCCATTCTTCTATGTATTCTTTATCTTTCAGAGCAAAATTCAGACAGTTTCAGGGTCTGATTCTGTTGCCTTTGAAGCTGATGACAGATTTCTTACAGACTGCAAAATAAGTAGGATTAAGTTTTTGTAGTAATGAAAAATTCAATATTAAGAAACTGGGTCTTTGTAGACTTTAGGAATGAAAAGGCTGAGGCTCAGTAACACTYTATGGAACAGTTTGCTTCTCTGGCTTTATTCTTTGAAGGATGCCACTGAGTCCTCCTTAAACTATTGAAAAAAAAGGATTAATTGGTGTCTGTTTGGAAAGACAGCATTAACGGTTTTGTCCTCAGCATTCCCATGCATTGTGTTTGCATTAGTAACAGCTAGTTTCTATGARCAAGGTGTGTAGGGAGAGCTTTCTGAAGTGGCTCTGGGTGTTGGCAGAGGCTTCTCCCTTGGGTGAGAGTTTCACTTCTCAAATCTGCAAGCTATTTGCTTGGCACTTTGGAGAGGAGGGAAACGGCTGCGCTCCAGAAAGCATGGTAGGGAGCAAAACCTGCCAAGGAGGCTGAGAAGAGGAAAAAGGATTTAGAAACCTCCTTGTCTTGGCTGGAAAAAGGAGTGTCTGACTTCACTTGCCCAGCAGATTATTTAAAAATGATCCCTGCGAGCTCAGAGGTGATAACTGCTTCTCTCTTGCAGGGATGCAGCGGGCCGGGAGTGGTAGCAGGGTCATGTGAGTGTCAAGAATGTCTGTTTTTACATAGATTATGATATTTCTGTTTAATCAACTCTTGCATTGTGGTCTCTGCAGGCGAAACCCGCATGAGATTCTATGAACTGCTCGTTAATGGTCTTTACACTCCTCAGACCCTCCCTGTAGGCACCGAACAGGACGTGTCCCCAACTGGGAACGAAGCTCTCCAGGTAGGTGGGCTTGGCTTTTTTTTTTAAGACTAACTTTCTAGAAAATTCCAAACATTAACATTAGCATTTTAACATTTTTAATTTAGCTTCTTTTTTGTGTCTTGCCATAGTTCCAGTGGATGTTACTAATTCACATTTAAATATAACTTGCTCATAATTGCTATAGCAAATGTACCTCTGAATGTGGAGCATGTGGCTGATCTGTGTCTGCATAGCACGGGAAGTGCTTTTTGTCTTTCTGAGTGAAAAATGCCTACAGAACCGACAGAACGTGCCCTATTAACATCAGAAATTCCTGCAGTTAGGACTGGATCAGATCTGTCCCTGAGATGAGATTATTCCCTTGAAGTCAGGGGAATGATTTACAGTGGTACATTTGGCCTGGCGTCTGCGGTGTGTAATCCTCAGCGCGCACGGACTTCAGCCTTGCTTAAAGGCTAAAAGGTGGAAGGTGTCTGAGCTTCAATAGTGGCATCARTTTTCCAGAATCTTAATTAGTTGCTGGAATCAGCTTTTAATAAAAGCAGTGGGCAGAATTCCTCCAGGCTTCCAGGGGTCCCTCGATATTTAGGGCACAATTCTCTATGTGGCTTTACACGATTACCTGTTTCTCTGCGAACCCCACTGGGATGAGAGGATGAGGGGGAAGGGAAGCCTGTTTGTGTGAAGTCATCAGCCTCCTTGGCTTGTCTAAATGTACTTTGGCTCCACATTGTGACTTAAGAACTCATTTTAAGACATCAAATTTGTAAGAGATTTGGCAGAGATTTTTTTTTTCTTTCTCTCTACTTCTGTGTACTCCTACAACTTCTTAAAACACCATGATTTCATTAATTCTGTGATCAGATGTTCTCAGGGCAGGTAAGAGCTGTACGCTGAATGTGAAATTCCCATTGATCTGAAAAAAATAAATTTATCCTCTTCTCCTGCCAAGCACCTCAACATCACCAAGGCAAAACCCCAGTATTCTTTTAACAAAATCACAGAGAGGCTGTTTCTTCCTTACTCCTCCCAGCAAGGTGCTTTTAAAGGCAGGAGGGAGGCAAGTAATGATTTTGCTGGGAGCCCTGCTATGAGCAGACCCCGACTGCTGATTTCTGCTGGTTCCACATCTCAAAAATGGACAGATTTGTTCTTACTCTTTTTTCAGGGTTAACAGCAAAACACTTAATTGATGGTATCACCCAAAGCAGTCCCTGCTGTAATTGTCCTTAAGATTCTTTCTCTAGATGTTGTATTCATGTATTATATTATTGTCCTGAATTGATTTTTTTCCCAATTACCACCAAAATTATTGCTTTGTGGGTAACTTTTAACTGCATCATGGTTTTAACTCTAGAATCTGCCAACAAACTTGTTAGCTATTGCAGTTTAGTAAATTATTCCTCCCATTTGCTCCCCCCCTCATGCAGAGCAGCAAAGCCCTGACAGTTCTGCAATCCCTGCCTCCAGGCCATACGCAAACCCTACTGAAAAGCTGTCCACAGCACACAGACAGTGAAGGTTCAGAGGTGTGGATGTTGTTAAGAACCAGCCACATGCTCCCTCTTCTTTTCTGTGGGTTTTATAATAGTTGAGGAAGAAACTTTGCTGATGTCCCTGTGGTCATGGTGTCAAGGGGATCACATTGAGAGCAAGTCCATGCTACTGAGTGTGTGGGACATGTGTGAACATATCAGGCAGGTGAGAGCTCAGCTTGAGTTTAAAGGTGCTGGCATGTTCCAGGCAGGTCATTTTAACAGGTCTCTGTACCTACCTGTGCTTAAGAGAGGAGCAGCCAGCCTGTGGTCTCACCAGTTGGCTACCCTGGTGTGCTTTTGGGCAGTTGGAGCTCAGTCCATCCTCTCTTGCTAGCATGAGGATTCTCACTGAGCTCCTGCTTTGCATTATGGAAAACTGATTCTGGAGCTGATGATTAGTGTGGCACTGTTATGACTCAGCAGAGTCTGAGCTGGAGCAGAGCTGCTCCTAGAAACCCCCTGAACGTGCCTGTGAAGTGAGTTGCAGAGCAATTACTTGGCTGCTCTGTGGGTTTGTAGGGTTTCAGTTTCAAATGCCATAATCACGAGTGCTCTGAGCATTTGTCTTTGTGAAAAGCCTTAGAAAGGTGTTTCTGGCAGTTGAGAACTTTTTGTACGTTTTATACGTGTAGCCTTCTCCCTTGTTACAGTTGAGGGGTAGGGAGGATGGTAGGCCAGCTCTGCTGCATAGGTTTGGCTGCAGGCTGGCAGTTTGCGCACTTGTATGTTTTGATTTGTTCACAAAAAAGATAAATTGATGATTTCCCATCTCAGACTTTTTTTCTTTTCTTCCTTGTTTGCAATTTAGACAAGTCTTACATAATTGCTAGAAATTGAAACTCTTTCAGCTAAAAGTGGTGTGCAAGTCCCCTTTTCACCTGATGCTCTTGGGGGTAGCTTACAAGGAAAACTGTTGTATCTTCTTGCTTCTTGTTCCTCTTGCAGACAAGTTCCTCTTTGCCTGACTTTTTCTTTTAATTCAAAGGGGACTGTTAATAATGGATAATGGTTTGTGTTTTCAGGGACGCTGTAATCCATTTATTTTTTTGCCATGGAAATCAGTGAGAACTCTTGGGTACTCAACTCCTCTGAAAACCAAACAGATTAGACAAATGCCTCTCTAAAAGTGTGTGTTTAGGTGCTTTTCTCTCTTTTGTTGTTACAGTTGACGGATTCCCTGAAGCGCCTGAAGGACAGTACCCTTTCTTCCACGGGATCCTCCGTTACCCCAAACAGCAGCACGCCCTTTTCCCATGACACAGCCTATTCCAGCTGTCGGCAAGACACCCCAAACTCGTACAGCCAATTCACCCCACAGTCCCAAGGAACACCTCACACCCCACGGCTGGGGACACCGTTTTCCCAGGATTCCACCTATTCCAGTCGTCAGACAACGCCTGTGTACCATTTTGGGCAGGACAGTGGGTACAAACCCAGGAGACACGAGACAAAATTTACAGATGCGTACAACCGTCGCCCAGGACACCACTACGTGCACAACTCAGCAGGGGTGTTCCGAGGCACGGAGCATCAGTTTAGTACGTTCAAATCCCATCAGCAGGAGCCAGTTCAGTTCTCTCACACTCCTCCCCTGAGCCACCCTAGTTCTTCGAGCTACAAATCTGCCTTCTCTCCCTACCAAGCACCAGCTGTGTTCCCCCAGTCCGACGAGCAGCAGTTTCCCCAAACTTCCAGGGAAGCAGAGTACCGGAGACCTGCGCCGCCTCCCGCTGAGATGGTTGTGGAAAGCAGTGCTGCCCCAAGCATCGATTTTGTCCCAGTGAAGGAGAAACCGGAGGAGCCTCCGCCCTTGCCCGACTCGAACTCTGTTCCTGAACCGAGCACAGCATCCTTCTCTCAGACTCCAGAGAGGAGCGAGACCCCTGGCACCCCCACCATGGAGTCTGAAATGCAGCATAACAGTTTAGACTCAAGGATTGAGATGCTCTTAAAAGAGCAGAGAACAAAATTACCCTTTCTTAACGAACATGACTCGGATAACGAGATCCGAATGGAAGGTAGCCCTATTTCCTCCTCTTCTTCCCAGCTCTCTCCCATCCCAACATACGGTTCGAACTCTCAGCCCGGTTTCAGGGGTCAGACGCCTTCCTCGCGCCCTTCCAGCACAGGCTTGGAGGACATCAGCCCCACACCCTTACCTGACTCTGACGACGATGAGCCCATCCCCGGGACGGCTTCTCTGAGTCAGAATTCCCGGGGGACATCGGAGGCCAGCATGACTCCCATTGATCAGCTGAGCAGGACCTCCAAAATTGAGACCTCGGAGGCTAAAGAAATGGTGCCTGGTGACCAGACTCCAACGTCAGAAAAAATGGATGAGGTGAGTGAGCTGGAAGTGAGTTATGGAGCTTTGCAGGTGTCCCTAGAGCAGGATAGGGTGGGGAATTGCACTTTGTGTCGTCAGAGCATGGGGTTTCTGGTGGCTTTTCCTTTTGCTCAAGCCAGCTGGAAATGAGCTAGATATGACACAAAGTGATGGTCTTAATCAATTTGCCAGTCTCCAGCTTTCCTTATTTATAATATCAGCCTGCTGCAATTTATAGCTTCAGGAGAGCTCAAGGACTGCACAAGCCACCAAAGTTTGGCCAGTGCTCAGGCTGTGTGAATGTCCTGAGTGTTGACAGACACTTAAGCCACTAGAGGAGTTAATGGAGCACTTTCTGCCATTGCTGTGGTCCCTGAGCAGGGGTGTGTATGCAGTCACACACTTGCTTAACAGGGCTTTCATGTTGCACTGAAGTATTGAGTGTATATGGTGTTAGAAAGCTCTCCAGCTATTCCTGCCATCTGGTTCCAACGGGAGACAGTTGCTGTGTTTTAGTACTCACTTTGCTCAGGAGGGAGTATTTGGAAGGGGGAGGTGGTTCACTTGTGGGGGATGTGCTCCACTAAGTCTTCCAATAATAGAGCGAAGCTTGTTGCCTCTGCTGGGGCATTTGTGGCTGAAGGGAGAGCGAGAGATGAACAGCGTGGAGTGGTGCCAGCAGACAGGAATTATGTTGCATGGCGTGTCTGTTTGGGAGGTCTGTTGCAACAAATGTGAGTATGACTGCAGTGGACGTGTTGGTCCTATTCTGCTGTGTCAAGGAACAGTCAAAATACAGATCTTTGCAAATGCCAGACCTTTCTCCTCAATGTTTATAATGGTCATGCAAGCAAATGAAACTGCTGTCCCTGGTGTGCAAGAATGCTGCAGTCAAGAGGGCTGGTCTTGTATAAATGTCCTGAGTGTGGTAGATCAATTTAATTTACTCACGAAAGTTTGCCGGGGTTAAGCTGGCAGAATGGATTTCCCTCCAGTGGTTTGCAATTGTGAGGTTTCCACCAGAGAAGCGGCTGCATTTCGGGAGAGGAGGAGCTGCTCCTGTAACTATGGGCTTTGCAGGGTGCTTTACTGGAGGGGAAGCTCTGCAGCCGTAACACAGTGCAGGTCTCGGTGCTTGAATAGTGAAAACAGTGTGACTGTGCTGGATATTTTGGTTTTTTCTACATGCCTTTCCAAACCTGCTTGGCCTTGCAGTTGCCAGTTTAGCTTTTGAAACAATTCAGCTGTCTAAGTTCTCATTCATGATCCAGGCTGGCCCAGACTCCTCTCTTGGGAGGCAAGTCCCTTGCCAGTGGGGCCTGATGATGTGTTAATTAGGAATGGAGTTTTGATTCCTTGAGCTCCGGTCTGGCAGGCTTCAGAGGGGATACTCTCACTTTGCCTAAAAAACAATGAGGAAGACATCCCTAATCTCCTTGCCTTTCTGGGTCTGTATCTGCTGTCCTTGCTCTTGTGCAAGTGGGTTGCAGCCAGTTCTGAGTGTGTTTAGGAAGATGGGTGAGTGCCAGCATGGTGTGTGGGGTCGGGCACTTCTGTAGCTGACACGGGTGTTGGGGGAGTGGCTGGGATGTGATATTGTAGGTTGCGATATGGGGCAGCATTGTGCTGACGTTGAAGCTCACGTTAAGTCTTTGTTTCCCCTTAATGAGGTGCTGGTGTCAGAAGTTCACGTCAATGGTTCTGTGATATAAAATGATGTAAGTGCCTCAATCCTCTGCAGAAGTCAGAAGGGTGGTAGCAGGGTTTCCATGCAGGTCATTGCTGCCTTACTTGTCTCCTCCCCCCAAAAAAGTTGCTGTTTGTTTTTGGAGCTGTTTATTCAAGTTTCCTATTGGTCACAAATCACACTTAAGTTATTCTGACATGTTTGAAAAGTTGCCCGTGCCTTTCATTGCTCCTTGTGATGCACTAAAAACGATCTCCATGTGTTTTTGCTTCCTTTCCCCACCCTTTCCCTGCACAGTTTTTTGCTTTAGAAAAAGGCTCTCCTGGCTCCCCTCTCTTTTGCTGAAGGAGCAGAGCTGAACAGTGACTTAACATAGGCTGAAATTTGAGCTGCAGCTTTCCAACTGAGTGAGAGAGGGGCATTGAGTCTGTGTAAGGGCTGGAAAGCTGAACCTCCGGCTTCAGCCTATTGTGATACCACTATTCAACTCCAGTCCTTCAGAGAGTCCTCCAGCAAAACAGAGGGAAGGCAAACATGAATATTTCTAGTGACTGTGGCTTGGGGAGCAGAGCAGGAATGATATCTTAGCATAGGGAAGGCTAATTAAGTATCATAAGGAAGCAATAAATGACAGAGAGTTTGAACTTGTTTACTTCATATTTGGCTCTTCAAGGGTYGGAGCAGCCCCAGGCCAGCTCTCTTTGGGTGGGTGCTCTAACTGGGAAAATCTCAGGATTCATGAGGATGCCAGCAAAGTCAGAGTTCAGTTTTTCCTGAGATGATCAGTGCTTTTGAAGGACCTCCTCCTGTTTCCCATCAAAACAAGCATGGTTTTTGTCCATGATTGCTGATACAGTAACGTCTGTCCTATAGATGAAGCACTGTCAAATTGTCAGGCAGATTAACCCCCCCCAGATTTACCATAAGTAAAAGAGGTACAGCCAAGCCCCAGCAAATGCTCTGATTTATCATGCAAGACCCTGGAGTTTGATTTCAAGATCCGGTATGATACTCCTAAGCCAGAGTTTGGCAGGGATTTCGGGTGTGGGAGAGGAAGGGCTCTGCATCTGTCTGCAACACCTAACCCGGCTAATCTCGGAGCAGGGATTAAGGTCTGCAGAGAAAGTCCAGCTAAGCTTAGCCAAGGGACCAGGCTGAGAGGTGGAGCCGTGGGATGTGGGCAGAACGAGTTTAGGRGAGGAAAAGGATTCTTCCCAAACACCACAACCTGCCAGATGGGAAGACAGGGCAGAGAGGGCTTTTTCAGAACTAGAAGATGGCAAAGAAAAAAGGAAAGAAAAAAACGCTGAGCTGCATTGTTATACAAAGGAAATTTTTGAGGGTAGCAATGTACAAACTTTCCTTCCTATGTGCTTGAGAAGATAAAAAGGAAAGAATTGTAATAATTTCTTTTCACGGGATTTTTGCTGTTTCGGAAGTGCAGAGGTTAAGTATGTACAGTTTGACGTTTTGACATCCCATCTGAGCCAGGTCTTGTTTTGGCTTGGCTTGTGACAGGAAGAGGCCCTGCCTTTGTGCTGGGGAGGGTGACAGGATTGCAACGAGTCACTTTGTTGTAAATTGATGATGCCTTTCATGTTTCAGCTTATGAATGTATCAGTTTGTGTGCACAGCCAGCGTGTAATAGGAAGACTGTATGGTTGACAATGGTATTTTTCCAGATTTRTAAGTACAAAAGCACTTTTTAATTGAGGATCAGCAGTCTCCTGTCCTCCTGGTAGTTTGGCTAAGCACTGAGTTACTGAGGTGGGAGGGGCACCTTTAAAACGCCAAAGATCATCATAAAAATAAAGATCCTGAAACATGAATAAGGTGAGGGCAGTTCTCTTGCTGCTTGCTGGGAATTTTAGCATATGGGTTGGGGAGTGAACTGGAAGTCGCACAGTGCCCAACAGCTCTAGAGACCCTGAAAGCCTGTGCTGTCACCAGCTGTCTCACCCAGCTGTTTTGAGTGTTTTTCATACTGTGCTGGGTGCTGGGGTGCCTCTTGTAGGACAGTATCAGCATCCCTGGGACAAGCTGTGTGGATGCAGTGGGTGCTCTCCCAGTTACCCATGGAGAATTTCCCAGCTGTGCTTACACACAGGCAAGGTGGGTCAGGCTCAGTCCTACAGCGAGCTCTGCTGAAGTCCCTGGGGTTACATTTGGGCTGAATTTGCCCTTCATGTTGAAGCATGTTTGGGTTCTTGTGTGGTCATGGCCAGAACTGGAAGAAATTTTTGTTGAAGTGTCACATTGTCCCTCTGGAGCCTTAGCAGGATGTGATGACATTCCCCTCAACACACTGCCTTGTGTCTTATGCGGCTCCATGCTGCTGCATCCCCATCCAGACTGGGCACTGTTTTAGTAGCTGGTAAATGATTCCCCATTTCTGCAGAGCCAAATTCAGCCTTTAGTTGCTCAAACTCTTGTGAGACAAAACAGAGCCCAGGTATTGTCCAGGCAGTGAGAGGAGCTGTCGAGGGTTTCAGTGCCAGCAGCACCTGCAGTGGTTGCCCCAGGACTGGCTGATGCCCCTTGGAGGTGAGCTGAGCAGGAGCAAGTCTGTGTGTGCCTGCAGAAGGATGTTCTCCTCCTGTACCCTGCTCCCAGCAATTGGTTGTGTGGGTTGGAGGCAGCCCCATGTTCCTGGGACATTGGTGATGAGTTGGATGGAGCCTCCTAAAGATGAACCCAATCCCACTCTAGTGAGGGACGTTTCTGCGCTGAGGAGCTCAGAAGTGATTTATTCAAGGTAAATGCACGTTCAGGTTGTGAAGGTAGATCCTTAAGAGCCAGGAAATTTGATACCTTCGTTTCCACAGTAACTGTGCAAGAGCCCTTATGCCCGTAAGTAGCTGTTATGTATATATAATATATATGGGTACACCTGGGATCCAGTTTACAGCTGGAGTGGGATTCATCATTTCTGGAGGGAGATGGGGAGAGTAGATGGGGGAAATGGTTGCTCTGAATGTAGTCTTTTAATTGAAGAATGGAGAAAAACCTGAGAGCTGTGATTTATTCCCAGTCTCATAAACACTTTTTCAAATTTTCCTGCCTCCTGAGCTCTTGCAAATGCGATCATGCCTGACAGAACCGGTTCCTAATGGAAACTCAAAAAATAGGTATCATGTTATGACCATGAATTTCCAGAAATGCAGCCAGCCAATGCCCGGGCAGTAGAGATTTGGATGACTGCTGTGGTTTTACATGTGAATTACACCAGCCATGCTAAACCTGTGAAATTAAAATGAGAGTGAACTGCTTAAGCTGTGGGTTCAGTTCTGCCCTCCCTGACCCACGCACAGCAGCAGCGAGAAGCCACAGGGACTTCAGGGGATCTTGTGGAGTTTAAGCTTGTTCAGAAAAGAAAGGCAGCACACAAATCCCTCAAAAGGTGATTTAAATGTGACACTACACTGGCCCCTTTGAGAGCTCAGAGATCTGTTCAGCCTCTGAATCCTGAGGAGGGAGCACGCTGGGGCAGGACTGCAGCCCTGCATCCTCCTGGGGATGCTTGGGGCTGAGGGTCAGTACCCAAATAACCTGGCCAAAGCAAGGATGTCCAAGCTCCCAGAGCAGTGGAAATGCAGAGTTATCTTACCTTTTTTTTCAGAGCTGATGCTGGAAGACCACAGGCAGGGACTGCTTCTTGTGCACTGATTCATTTACCACATGACAACCTGCTGCTTCTACAAAAATTTATATGAAGCTGAGGAGTTCGTTCGTTTTTGCTAAATTGTATTTCACTTTTGACTTTTCGTAGTTGGCTCTGATTTGATTCTTGAAGTGCTTGCAGAGTGGTTAGCAGAGCAGAGGGCTTGACCAGACAAATGTTCGATAGAGGAAGCAGCGAGAGGTAACAAGCCCAGTGTCAGTTTTTAGTCACTTTTTCAGAGCAGGATTGCATAGGATTCAGCTGGTGTGATACACACCTTGTACGTGTATGCTTGGTGGGGGAAGAAAACCTGAATGGAAAAATATTTGATTGTTTGTGGTTTGGTTTTTTTGGATACCAAACAACTTCAGTAGAGTGAGAGAACATGTCTCTGGTTGATAACAGAGCTGGAAATGGTGAAATGCTCTGGAGTGTAACTGAAAAATAGAAAGCAGGCTGTGGTTGGGAGGCTGAGTGGTTCTTTTACTCTCACACCATTGGCCTGGCTTTGAGGCTTTTGCATTTTGCATACCTGATAGAATTGACATTGCCATTCCTTTTTATAAATCACTGTTGCTGACAATACTCTCACCACTAGCTCGGTTTGTTCTGTTTTTCCACCAGTGACTTTCTGTAAATTTTCGGTTGCTGGTGGACTGGCTGTGTATACTTGAACTGCTTGTTAATAGGTAGAGCATTGCTTATTTTGTGTTTGTGTAATCTGTAGATGCTCCTGCACTGCAAACTTAGATCCAAATTACAGTGTTTAACCGTAACACATAGCTTATGGTGGAATAATATCTGCAAGTCTGAGCTCTGCAGACCATCTGAGTTAGAGAGCCCTTGACATCTTCCTTTTGCTACTTGCGGAGTTCTTCCTATTCTTTACAACATTCAGGGTTTAGCAGTGATGATATTGAATGTTCAGATGTCATAAATGCAGGCTGTGAAGCCTCACATTGAAGTGACACGTTTTCCTCACAGTTTCTCCAACCCATTATCATTCCAGTTGTGTTTTGCATCTGATGGCTGTGAAAAGTGACCAAGGGAATGCAGACAAGTTACTGGATGGCGGCGTGTGTTGCAACATGCAGTGACACTGAGAAAACGTGCCAGTGTGTTAGGTAATCAGTAGAAATATTGAGAAAATAATTGCTGTTAACATATTGTGCTGGCAGCCGCCAGAACAGCACTAATTTCTGGGTCTGGTTTTGAAGATGCCGGAGCAGCCGCTGTGTTCTATATGTGTCTGTGTGTGACACAGAGCACTGAGCAGATGAGCTCTTATTCAAATTTTTGCTGGCTGGTGCCTTTCCTGGAGTCCTCTAAATAGATACAGTTCATCAGTAGAACGTTTTTTTCCCGTATTGCATCAATTTTGAGTCCCATGAGTTTGYCACCCCCCTTCTGTTAATTTTAATTTTCAGTTTGGGGTACTTGTTTGTACCTAGTGAAGACGGGGCAGAACTCAAAATGAAACTTGTGAGATCGTTAACTCTGTGCATCACGTACCTGCCCACGAGGGCTCCTTTGACCCAGACACGTTACTGCTGTCTCAGGATTTATTATGAAAGTGCAGTGCTTGCTTTTGGAAATGCCCATTCATCATGACAAAAAGATGCTCAAATTTTGTGCTTCTAAAACCAAAATATTTTAAAAAAAGAAAGGAGAAAGAAAGTGGCAAAGGGGCAAAAAAAGGTAGTTTAAAATGTTTTTTATTTGCATAGTGCTAAAATAAAGTCAGTGTCTGCTTTCACTCATTTCCAGCAGTGCAGACAGGCCTCATGAGGTGGAAATAGCAAGGCAGCAAATTGAGGTTTCTCRTTTCTCTCCAGTCTGGAATAGGTGGAATAGATTTGCTCCTCTGGCTGTTGCAGGAGTGTTGCAGGAGTGTTGCTTCAGGAGCAGTTCGAGTAGAGGAAGTTGTTGGTGGCTTGGGCTCCGGCAATGGCTCTGAGCACAGAGGGCACCGCGAGCCTGCGCGGCACGGCGCCGCCGGAACCGAAACGGCCCGGACGCGGAGCTGGCAAGCGGTGCCTGTGCTTGGGCGGCTTGCTTGCAAAAGGGTCACRCAGCTGGAGCTCTACTTCCAGTTTTCCCTCGACTTCGGCACTGTTTATTGGCGTTTGGAGTTGATGGCTGCTCGGAATGGCTGTGTTTGGACTGTGTATTTATGTGGAGTTGATAACGGTGTGCTAAGTGCAGTTATCACACACCTTTGACCAGCTCACCTGCGTTTTGCCCAATCTCTCTCTCCCAATCAGGCAGTAAGTCAGGGAGGTAGGTAGGAAAAAAGCTCTGAGAATGGTGAGGAGGGGAGGAAGAGAAGAAGCAAAGATGAATCTCAGCAGGGTCCAGTCCTTCTTGTCTGTCTTCTTTGCCTGCACCTTCAAGAATTCAAGGTGGGATGTCCTCAGGCTCACCACTGCCGAGATTGCCTGTGCCTATGAGTGCAGTGGCACAGAGCCTTAAGAAAAAGAGGACTGAGGGTGGTGCAGGTTGGGTGATGTGAAGGACGAACAGAGCTTGGTTTTTCCTGGGCGTTTTGCTGTCCTGATCAAGGACTCAGATGTCTGCTGCTTTTGTGGGTGGTGTGGAATGAGAGTTGCTCTCTTTCATCCAGATTTTTTCCAAAAGAGCTGTTTGTCAGTGAGCAGATAGAGTTCTGTGCTTATGTCCAAGCGGTGTGTCCTCCTGCCGTGGTGCAGGATCAACATGTGTTGCACACACCAGGGAGACATTCCCTTTGGAGCCTAGGAGGGATTGCTGAAGTAGGCAGCTTTTTTCCAGGTTTCCCTTTTCCCAAGGGACCGTGTTATTTCTGGTACCCTGTGTATCCCAGGCAGAACAAAATACACCTATTTGAGGTGATAGCAGTGTTGTTTGATGGAAGCAGGAGCTGGTGTGATGTTGGCACATGGCTCTGGGGACAGTTTCGCAATCCAGCCCGTGTTGCTAAGGGGTTGCCAAATGTGGCATTTTGGTTGGCAGATGTGGCTGAGAGTTTCCAGTGCAGATAACTGAAATATTGTCTTTGAAGGATGCAGATAAATGTAAGCAACTGTTATCATGGTGCTACAAGCATTTTGCTATTGTCAGGGAAAAAAAATACTTGGAAAATATGAAAATCCTTCATACTGCATGAAATTATTCAAATTACAGTAAGACATAAAGGGCAATCTACTGATGGAATGTGTGCCATGGAGACGTGCATGAAAGGATGCATTTTGACAAGGGAATCTCAGCAAATATATTTGCTTGTTAATACAGTGTCAGGTGGGATGTATCTCCCAAATTACCTCAGAAAAGTGGTAACAGCAGATGAGTTTGCAAACCTGAGGTGTGTTTCAGGTCAGTGAGGTGGTGTGGGTTTGCTGGAAAGGGGCAGCCTGGCCCCAGCAGAGCCAGGAGGGAGGACACCATCCTCTTATGGAGGATGGTGTTCTTATGCTGGGGTTGCTTTTAAATTCCCTGGGAACCAGCATCATGCTGGGAGCACCTGACCTGACTGCAAGGCACCAGAAGTCAGCTGTGATCCTTGCTGGGTTGGATGCTCAGGCTTCAGCTTGAGCAAGTCTTGTTGCACGTCTCTGTCTTCGTTCGTGGCTGGGGCACAGGTGCTGCAGTCATGGAAGTGGCAGTTTTTGCAGTATTTTTACTATTTTAACCGAGCTCTGGTATCAAGAGCACTGCACAGTGCAATTGTTCTAGTGAGGCACAAGTTCAGTATCACATCAAGAAAGATGTATTGATAATGGTATAAGTACCATTGTGCAGCTCTGGTGCTTCAAAAGGTGCTGAGGCCAAATGGTGCTAACTAATAAATGATTAGTTGCAAACTACCGTGCCAGCTGTTCCTGCACAACTGCTTAAAATATAAAAAGATGCCCATGCCTTCCAGCTGGTCACCTGGATCAGTGAACAGGGCATGGAATGCATGAGCAGAGAGCTGTGTTTGCCTGGTTTTGTTCTTTTCTCACAACTGTTTCACGTAAGTCTTTAAATAAGTAACCTGCCTTTTCAAGACTTCATATATAACTTCAAACTAATGAATCAGTCTAATGGGAAAGCTGCTTTAGAAATACAAATAAGAGCTCTGTTGTTGAGATGTGTCTGCTTAGGTATGAGCTGTAGAGATGCTGTACTGCCCTGAGCTTCTGCAGGGCTTTGTGCTCATCTCAAGCATTTTAGCAAGGCTCTTTAAAGCAGGTAGTAAAGAAGTGAGTAAAATAAGTGTCACCAACATGGGGAGGCCTAAAGGAGTCTGAGGGCTTGAGTTGGGGGTCTGAGGAGCAGAACATGGATCACTTGGTGCTGGCTGCTCTGAAGGGCTCTGCTGTGGACACACTGCCCTCCTGCTTGAGCAGTCACCTGTGGGAGAGCTTGCTTACAGCTCTGCTGCAAGAGAGCAGGAGACTTTGGACTGACTCAAGAGTAAACAAGGAAAAGGCACATCTTTACCTTTCCTTGCCTGTCCATGTTGTTGGGGATTATTTCCTCAGGGTTACTGAGAATCCTGCAGTGGGTGCCATGCAAAAGCCCCTCAGCAGCTCCTATAGGGTCCCTCCCCACCAGCAGATTGTAGCTGCTGCTGGACCTGTCTTCCACAAACATCTAATCCGTTTTTCAACCCATCTGCACTGCTGAGCCCGTGCAGCATCCCATGGCAGTGAGGTGCACAGCTGAATTTTGTTCTGGGTGAAAAGTGTTTCCATGTGTTTGTTTAAACCTCCTGCTTGTTAATTAGGGGACAGGTGGGGAAATCAGCACACTTTACCTCTCCTCTCTCTTTTGCATATTTTATGCCTGCACAAATGGCAGTGGGAATGCAGCCCAGCTGGGGGGTATTTCCACTCTGGTGCTTTAGAACACTTGCGGTTATACAATTTATTTTGCATGTAGTGGGGGTAGTTTGATAGTAAGTTTGGTATCTTCTTGAAGGTCATGACAAATGTTATGTCCTGCACAGAGATTATTTTTGTTAAGGGATCAGTCAGCAGTTGGCAGCCGCAATGGTTTTGTTTCTATTACCCAAAGGGAGTGGTAGGGGGAAAAAGTTGCATTTCCCTCATTGAACAGGTTTTGAAAAAGGACAGCTTGGAGGTATTTCTTGCTTTAGGCTTTGTCTTAGAAAAAGAAAGATTTTTATTGTTTTAATTAATGTTGCATTTTGCAGTTGATGAGCCTGATTCTGTCCTCTCTAACTGCACTCAGTTAAATCTGAGTACAGCAAGAAAAGGAAAATCTAAGCAGGAAATAAAGCAGTGAAAAATTGAAGATGCCTCCAGAGAGAAGAGAAATGTTACCAAAGGGGAACTGTTTCTTGCTGGCCTCACCCTTACTTTTGAGGAAGAACATCTACTCAGCTGCTGGAAATAGGCTCCTCAGAGTGAAGCATCTCCTGCGGTCTAGCTGGCGTTTAATGCATCTACGGCTTTGCTGGGAAGGACTTGCCAGGCTTGTGTTGTAATGCTCAGAAAATGAGGAGCTGATAAACTCATTAGGGTGCCAGTCACTGTTTGTGGTCACCACTGTGAAGGACTCTCAGCCTGGCCACAGCCAGGGAGGGTTTGTGTGTCCTGAGCCTATTGCTCCCCAGGGCCAGTCATGGGCACTCCCAGCAGACTCAGAGCACTTGTGCCACCTCCACTGGGGGCTTCTTCATCCAAAGTGGGTAAGTGCTTTTTGTCAGTCAAGATCATGTGGGCTGGCTGAACCATCTTCTCTGCAGCAGTTTTTCTGGGAATTTCAGAGACACAGCAGGTGTCCCATTGTCCTGTCTGGGGTGATGGTGGTGGCTGTCTGCAGAACAGAAAGCCACAGGTTTTCTTATTTGAAACCATAGTGTGTAGCCACCATGACTGCAGTCAGGATGATAGCAAGGCCCTAAAGACCTTATTAACAGTATATTCCCTCTTTAATGCTTATTTCTTTTCAAATATCTGGTGCTGGGCTAGAACAGAGCTGTTGGAGAAGGAGAGTAGTGTGGTTGTAGTGTGTGTGTGACCTCCCAGGCCAGCGGTGGAGGGCTCATGAAATCTCAGCAAAAGTGCTCGGGAAAGGGAAAGGTTCACATAAAAATCAGGACTTTAACTCTTTTCCCTTACTTGCTCCATCCTTTTTGGAGAGTAAAAGCCATACATGTTCGTAAAGGGCTCTCCTGGGCTACCTACATCAGCTGTGGGCTATGGGCCCCTGGGTTTTCTTGCAGCTGCCAAAACCAGTTGGGCCTCTTTGCTTCCCAGCTGGACAGATCAGAACTGCACCCTGGAAATTCAGGGCAAGAATAGCTCAGTAGCTCTTGGAGAGGGGAAGGAGAAACCAGACTCATCACTTGGGATGCCTCTTGAGAAGGAAGGCAAGTGTCTGAACTGCTGCCTGGGATTTACTAATGGCATCTGGATCTGAGGGTGGATGACAGCAAGCAGAAGAGCCTTAAAGGATGATACTGATGAATGATCTACCAAAAACTCTCTTTTCTTTTGCCCATTTTCTTTCAAGACCTCGATTCCTTCATTTCTGCCCTCCCTTCTGAGGAGACTCAACGTTGCACAGGTTGTGTTGTGGACATCCAGGTCTTGGGAATGAAACCATTGTTGGTACTGACACTGAAATGCAGAGACCGCTGAACAGGGTGCTGAAAATGCTGCTGTAACTGTGACAGCCACGTGATTTCYGATACTCAAGGGTACAGTAGTACTATGTAAAAGGGGAAGAGTATCAAACTGGCCTAGTTGTGCTGATTAGAACTGTTTAAATACAGCATGTGTACAACCTATTCTTCAACAGGCTGCTATCAGCTGGGAAGCTAGACTTGTTTTCCAAGGTTATCTCCTTTCTTATCATGTGCTTGGTAGCAAGATCTGAATTCATGGCTCCAGCTGACCTAAAGTTTAAGTATGAGGGTGAGGTCGGGGGCTGGCATGTGAGCTCCTGCCTGGTACTGAACTGTGAGGGATCTGTGTATTCTGCACATGCAGTCATTGCAGGGTTGTGGGTTTTTTTTTTTTACTTATAGGTGGACTCTGATCTAATGTTGCCAGTTCCCTTTATCTCTGATTGCAAAGTACCTTCTGCTCTTTAGAAATGTGCGTGCATTTCTGCACACCYGTGTGAAGAGCAAGGCAGCACTACAGAATCATTTGGGAAATGAGTTCTCTGTATACAGTGTGATTTCTTCCAAATTCCTTGCTTTTCTTTGCATCTGTAGAGAAGGAGATGCTGCCTCGAGCTCTGCATCTTTTGTGTGTGGACAGACCTTAGAATAAAATAATAGCTGAGGTGGCAGAAAATGACAGAGGAGCCCATTGCTGTGTACCACTGCCTTTCTGTTTTTTGGAGAGACTGTTCAGTTCCTCAGTTGGATTTGGCTGGTTGGTTCCCAGGACCCTGCATCACTGAACCTGGTGTCTGAAAAGGGCTTTACCTGCGGAAAGCCAGTCTGGCTGTATGAAAGTCTTTGGGAGAAGCAGAGAACATTCCCTGACTAATTTATCTGCAGGGGGTATTTTCTTGCCACTCTACCATCCTTTTATGCATGACTTAGCTTCCCAGCCGACTAAAGCCTTTGAAGTTAGACTGCAAATAGCTCTTCAGCTGTCCCTTCCCCCCATCTAAAATAGGGAAACCAGAACAACCATTGCTGTGGAAAGAGCCTGCCTTGTTACATGGCTCCCCAATGTTAACACCCCTCTCTTTTCCTCCTTCCTTTTCCCTACCTCCTCCTCTCCCCCATAAAGAAACCCTTTTTTTTTTGCCTTAATAAGATCTACTTAAGACTTAAGGGAAAAGGCCATGGTTCCATGAGATGGTAAATCCAATTTTAGGGTGTTTCATATGTAATGAAAAACACTGTGGCCACATGACGCAGCCCCTGAATTGGCACACATTCGCCCTGCCAGTTCGGATTTGTTCACATAATGCAGGAGGGGCCACTGTCCAGGCCAGCCCCTCATCAGGGCACGCATGGGCTGCCCAGGCCTCCATGAGCTCAGACTGGGGGCCACTGACTCCCTGTCTCATACTAGCACTGTATTTTGTGACCTGCCCCGTTGGATGTTCAGTTCGGTCTCAGCTCAGATCTGTGCAGTCAGGGGGGGTCTGGAAGTTTCCAGCCTTGGTGTTGCTGAGTGTGGACCCAAAGGATGTTGTGTTGGTCTGTCCCTGCAGACACCAGAGAATCTCTTGGGCATGGGAAGCCCAGAGGCAATGTCTGGCTTCTCCAAATATCCCTTCTTTGGTGATCGTGCCGACAGGAGCAGTGGAACCACATCATATGCCATGAGGTTTGCAGTTCAGAGCCTCCTTCCCCTTTTGGAAGGGAAAAAGATGTGAATGAAGCTGTCCCCTTTGTGGAAGGCGATGCACTTACAGAGAGCAACCGCCTGAACTTAGCCCTCTTTGCCAGTTCATCTCTCCAGGCTTTCTGCTGAGGCAGATCTGGCAGCTGTTTTCCCACTGGCTTAATTCCTGGCCCTGAGGATTGCTGTCCTAGGAAGCTCTTGCAGTGGGCTCTTGAAATCCACGTTGAAAACTGGACTATGGTGCTGTATTGCCAAGAGAATGGATTTTTGAATGTACTGAATGATGATTGAGTGTTCTCCCCTTGGGATCACATTTCTCAAGTCGTCTTGTTTCTGGATCAGTGACGATCTGGTTACCTCAGACTGCACCGCATGGGCTTCCCATCTCTGTCTTCTTGCTTCACCTAGAATTGTCTGTCCTTCCCCGGATCACTTGCTAAATGAATGAAATTTTTAGCCTCATGGAAATGCCTAGAGGATGCCTGAGTGGGTGTTTCTTATTCCAGGATCCATTTCAACCTCTGGAAGGAAGAATCCATGCATGGTTTCGTACAGCCACTGGAGCTCCTATGTACAGTCAAGTAAAAACAGCCTGAACCCCTCCTGTTCAATCATTGCATTAATTTTCTCCTATTTTTCGTGGGGGGTTTGTGTGGACCATTTCATGCCCTGTATCACTTCAGGGGCTTTGCTTTGGGAAACACTGATTTAAGCTACTGCTCCATTCCTTTCCTTGGAGTTGTTGATGTTATTCCACTGTCTTGCAGGGAGACAAGATAATCCCCTCTGGAGTCTGAAAGGGGGCCTCGAAGTGTCGAGGTCCATCTCAGCTGCTCAATGCATATGAGGGCCTGCAGGAAGTGTGGTGTGGATTTGCGTGAGGCTGGGATGCTCTTTGGCACTGCTGTCCATCCTACAGAAGTAATTTTAGCTTGTTTTGTCATCTTAATTCACTAGATTTTCTGATGATGGCATGGACTATTGGGCAGCCTTCCAGCTCTCCTGCTGTCCTGAAAACATGTCAATTTACTTCTGTTCTGGTGTCAGGAAATACTGGGAGTGAGGAGACCTTTTCCCTTTGTAAGCATTAGCCCCATGTGCCTCCCCCTCTCAAGAGCCGTTCCTGCCGTACACTGAAAGCCCAGTCAAGATCCTTCCCTGCATCCCTCCAAATCCGTACTTATGGCATCTCCCTGTGTGCAGGATGGTCTAATCAGGGACCAGCACCTAAGGCAGCACATTGTGAGACAAAAACAAGCACTACAGTGACATTTCCTTACCCCTGTCCCCCTCTTCTGGGACTGACGGGGTCTTCTGGGGAATTCTCCCTCTATCCTCCTGTGGTTTGAGATATCGACTCAAAGTTCCCTCTTGGCCTTAGAAGGAAAAAGTAAGTGGCGTAAATTGGGCTGGTGTTTGCAGTGCTGTTTGTTTACAGTGAGCACTTGGATATTGTCACTTGTTTTACTTGTTGGGCAGCCCTGTAGGTGTGGGGAGAATTGTCTGTGCCAAAAAGTGCTGCAAGTAAGTACCAGACCAAAACACAACCTGAGACAAGGCAGCGTATGTGTCAGGTGGCATATTGTCATCACAGAGAGCTTGAATTCTTTTTCAGGTAGTGAGAGGTACTTTGGCAATTGGTAATAGAGAAACCAAACATCCGAGGAATATCTCTCCTTCTGTAAGAAATCTCTGCTCCATTACAGCCTTTTTTGGTGCCCCTTTTTGTGGGATACAGTGTTGAGTCCATCACTCTGATCTGTGTGTTTGCAGCCTTTGCTTGTGAGTTCATTTACAAAGTGCTGTATAAATATATGAAAACGTTGCAGTCTTTTTTCTGGAGGTGGAAGAAGATGTTGCTGGAGATCTTTATAATCACTGATTTGTAATATGTAAATCTTTCCATTTGCCAATTACTGAGCCGGGCATTTTATTATAGTGCAAATGCCAGAAAGTTGTCTTGTCCCAATTAAAAGCTGCTGTGGTTGCCCTCGTGGACTCTGACGGCTGCAGGAGGACAGAAACTCTCTCAGCTTCCCAGAGGAGGTTGAAAGACCTGATTAACCCACGGGGAGGAGGCAGCAACCTAATTCCAGCATCAGTCTGGGCTGCGGTGGTGGTGGGCTGGCCAACACGAGCCACCACGGGCACTGGTGACAGCACAGTGACCTGCCCAGGTTTGGAAGCTCACTCAGGAAGGTGCAGGCAGCAGTTTGCTCTGTGTTTTTGCTGCTGGACTGCAGGCAAACCACCTGGAGTGGTCTGCCCTCCTGTACTCCGTGTCTGCAGCAGCAGCGAAGCACCGCCCTGCTGTGTGTTCTTCCCCAGGCAGGGCTATAATTATGGTTAGCCAAGTAAAAATACTTGAATGTATTGTAAATAAGGTGCCGAGTCTGCCTTGTTCACGCCTGACACGGCGAGGTGTGAGTGCTCAGCACGGTCCCTCTGCCATGTCATCATGCCCCAGCTTTGCTGTCCCAGCAAGAGGAGGGCAGTTCAGAGCCATGACTCCTCCTCGTGTGCTTTGCCAAGAACGTGTGGAAGTTGCAAGCTAAAAGCAGGTTAAAAGTGAACCAAGCAATAGTCTCTGAAACCCTTGGTGGGCTTATAGATTTTGGGCTGCAAGAAGTATTTGGTGTTCACTCTGTTAGCAAAGTGAATGGTGGGACTGTCTGGGCCAAATTTGAAAGGGATTTTTCAGTGGAATTGTCTTGGAGGGAGAGTTGCAAGGGGATGGTTGGTGTCCTCAGGCTTCATTTTTGTGCTGGATGGTGGCATAGGAAATGTGGCAGGCTTGAAATGCTTTGTTCTCTTTAACGTGCTCTGCTGAAGGAATCTGGGGAGAGAGTTGGGTGTTAGAGAACTTGAGCTGTTTTCACCCAGGGATCGTGGCACTAGGGCTGTTTTCCTTGTCAAACACACAGCACAGGCGGTGAGGAGCCTGGTGTGAGCCCAGCGTGGGGAGGCAGCTGGAGTTGGGGAATAGGAAGTTGGAGAAACTTGGAGTCTGTTCTTGACTCCATTAGTGACTTGGTGTATGACCCTCTCTGGTCAGTTGTCCTCTCCTCCTCACCTCTGAAGGCTTTTCTTTCCCTGCTTTTTTTTGAGGATAAAATGTGAGATGATTACTTGTGAATTTTTTTCAACCCTTGGATGGGCTTAATCCACAACCAAGTGATGACTGTTTAACAAGGTTATGACAACTTTTTTGTCCAAGAGTCCCTTCTGATTTTAGTTCTAGCTTTATTGAAAAACATGAAGGCTAATGCCCTTTTACTGTGCTGAATGCCATCGATCCTGCATTTCAATATTTTGATGCACCAGAGCTCAGCCAGGTAATGTCAGAGTAGTTGCTRTGTTCAATGGTACAATTCCCTTCCTCAAGTATAAATAGCTTGGTACCCAGCAGAGTGGTTAAGCAAAGTTACCTGTAAGCTGATGGTATTCAAAATGTGTTCTGAAATTCTGAGTAAATTCTTTATCAGATGGCCTTTTAGAAGGAAATGGAAGGATGTGCCTGTAGGAGAGGTACTGAACATTGTGTACGATGAAGGTCCCAACCACTGCCATGGTGTCAGTGCTATCTCTGGGATAGAACAGCCTCCTCACATCTGGAAGCTGCCAGTTCTGCATGCAAATATTAGGATGTAGTTTCTTTTCTCTGCTTGCAAAATGCTGGGTATTGCTCTGAGGTGGGATTAATATCCTGCATTCAGCAGCTCTACCCTGTCACTATTACGGCTGATCCAGGAGTGGCATCCCAGGATGTTCCCTCATTTAACTTAAGAGTCTCTGCGCACTGTGCCAGTGTTAAAGGTGGCAATTAACATTTTGGGTGAACAGTGAATGAGGCCATTTATAACCAGTTACGCTGACATGAATCTCTCCCAACAAATTTGCATCATTAAAGAACCTTTGGAAAAATGTGTCATGCGTATAATTAAATACCTGTTTTGCTAACTCTTAATTTAATTAATCCAAAGTAAAGATGGCAGCACGAATTAATTTAGCTGGAAATGGCTTTTCTCTCAGTGGGCTGAAGGGAGGTTTTTCGTGGCATTACCAGATGACCTCAGAAACAGGCAGGTGAACTCCAGGACTGATTGACACAGGTTTTTTTGACAGTGATGGCCGTGACATTCTCATAGCAGTATGTATGTCATCTATCAGCTCACTTTTTTCTGCTTGTGAGAGCAAAGAGGGAGGCCAGCTAGAAGGCAGTTCCTTTGAGAGGACAGCATGGGTGCTTTTCAGCTCTACCCTGAGAGGTATTTGGTAGTGACCATAGTAAATCCAGGTTCAGACAGGTGAATGAAAAGAAATTGAAATAACAGAAGATCTTTCTATGTCTCCGCTTGGTTTTTCTGTCTGTACCTTGATGTCTTTCACTTGGTGCCTACTTTTTTCCCCCTTAGATATGAGCAGTTACAGGAAAGTCATCCGCTTTAAATATTTGTTACTCTTAACTTTCTTTAAAGACTTCCTTGTAGATGATCTTCTTTTGGTTTGACCTCTTTCCTAACCTTGTGATTCTTTCCCCCAACCCCCTGTGCCTTTTCTGATCTTTTTCTCCCTGCCATTTAATCCCTTTCACTCTTCCTTTCCATCTTGCTTGGGATAAAACTGGAGCACAGACTGTGTGCACTGTGCAAGTGGAGGTGAGTTGTCAGCCCAGCATTGTAGGAAGCAGGGAATCTGTTGTTGCTTGCTGTAGACCCATCTGAACACCAGAAGTGAAAAGAGAAGAAAAATCTTTCAGTCTTTCAAACACACTGGTTATTGCTTTAGCAATTCTCATTTCAGCTTAAGTAAAAATTAATGCATGTATAGATGAAGGAAGCTTTGCCCTAAAGCATGGAAGCCTGCTAGTCCTGCCAGCTCTCTGCAATTTCAGGATTGGCTTTTTCTGTGTGAAAAGGGGAAAGCCAGCCTCATTTATCAAGGACGACTCATTGGTATTGAGGCTGATTAGAGGCTGGTGTGGAAGGCAGTGTGCTGTGAGTGATGGGCAGGAGCACACGGGTCTCCTGTGGCAGGACTGGCTGGGAGAGGCTTGGGGCTGCTGGTGCTGCAAGATGGGAGGTTGTGCTGGCTTAGGCAGGTGCTTTAGGTCTGGCACTGTGTGCTCACCAGAGACCAGTCCTGAGCCCACTCAGGAGAATTCTCCACTGGGGAGAATTTGTGGCTTGACCCTGCCTGGTGCTGGTGCTCCCCTGAGGCTGCATGAGGTGACTTCTCTCCATATCCCATCAGATGAGATGAATGTGAACTTGAAGCTGATTTCGTCTGTCTTTGGTAGCCTGAACACTCCTGGCTTTCTATCCAATGCCGACCTTTAGCATCATCCAGCTTTTGCGATTGGAGCCAGTGCTTTTAACAGGGCCTTTTGTGTTCACTTACTGAAACCCGGGGTCTGTTTCACAGGAATCTTGTTTACACCTGCCACAGTCATCCTCTTTGCTCTTCCTTTGCTCCTTTCACTGGAGCTGCAGTAGTTGAAACTGCAGAATGTCCTTTCATTCCCCAGCATCCTCGGCGTGGGACGTGACCACAATAGAGCAGCTGGGGAGAGGATGCAGGGTGTGAGACCCACTGAGAAGTGTTAGCCAGATGTGGGCAGCTCAAGGGCACAAGACAATTGGGCTTTGGAAAGACTCAAGTGCAGTGGGCTATAACCTCTACTTCTTTTTTAGCCATTCAGTTTAGGGTGTACAAAACAGCCCTTGGAGTCCTCCCTGCATGTACAGATGCACTAAAGTGACTCTGTGGCTATGAGGGGGTCCCCTCTACATCACCATTACCAGGGGTCGATAGCACTCGCTCAGGGTTTGCCAGGTGAATGGTGTCTCTTTGTTGGGCATTTTGGGCACTAAAACTACGAGTGGCTTTTTGGGGGTGACCCAGGCGCTGTGGGAGGCGGAGGGTTCGTGCTGCAGCAGAGGAATGCGGGGAAGCCAGGGCGAGGGGAGGTGCCAGGACGGGAGGATTTGCACAGCTGCTATTGCAAGCGTCGTGCTCAGCCTGCTCTCTGGTGGTAGCTGCTGTAGCAGAGATGACCTTTGATAAAACGGGAAACATTTGGAGTGATTTGGATAGTTGTGGTTGCTCAGCTTCACACAGCGACAGTTTGTAGCAGAGTCAACTCAGCTCCCCTTGCTTTTGTTCCCATACCCCCAGTGCAAAATTCACAGGTTAAGAACCAAATCACAGCAGCTTCAGGGTGGAAACTGCAAAGTCTGCTCCTTAGCAGCTCTTCCCAGACCTTCCAGGTTCTCCAGTATCTCATACTGCTCACTCTTTTCAGACTGGGGAGACTAGTAGAACAGCCAGAAGAGGCACCTGCTGGCACAAAACGTGGAGGAAATAATAAATATTTTTGTGACCTACAGTCAAATTTGGGTGAGAGCAGGCAGCAGGTTCCAAAACTCTTGCCAGGATTGTGATACAGAGAGGCACTGCCAGACCACTTGATGGTGATCTCTTCCTGGCTCAGCTGGGCTGCCAAAGCTCCCAGGGCAGCAGGAGGGCTCTGGCCAGGAGGAGCATCCCTGCTGTGTGCCCTGGTCTATGCTGGGGAACATGGGGAGGCTCTTGACTGACATCAGCAATGCGAGAAATATTTTTGGAGAAGGTTACAGAGAGCCTGTCCTGTCTGCTGTCATCRCTCTAAGAGATCAGCTCCCTTTTGTGTTTCCTAGATAAACTGTCAGTGTGTGGATGTGTCTTCCAGCAGTATTTGGTTACTGTATTTCTTACCAGGATTTGTTTTAATGATACCTGAGGGATGTGGCAGTCATACATGTGGATTCTTGGTGCTGGAGACACCTTGAGGACTGAAGTGCCTGTAGGACACAGTGTGTAGGTGTGACCATGTGCTGTTGAGGATAGAGGTAGTTCCTGAGGCTTTTCTGTTGTACAAAAGTCTCAAAGTCAGGCAGCTTTGAGACTTGAGACCTCTGTTTTAATCCAGTTTCCATCCCTTTGGCAGCAGAGGTGSGACATAGTTTTAGCATTTTCTATAAGTCTATATTTCTTGTGGCTAGTAAAGTATTCATTTTGTCCCAAAACATGACGTAGGCTATGTTTTTGAATCCCAGCATTTATGACTTTGATGTTTAAGAGCAATTTAACAAGATTTGGATTCTTTTTTCCCGTGTGAATTGCTGTTGTCTAGTCAAGACAACTTTTAGTAGTAGCAACCATGTGGAGGTATTGTCTTCCCACAATTAGAGGTTAAGAGTTGACAGCAAATGAGGCAGGGATTATAATTAAAAAACAGGGTAATTATTTGTGCATGGAGAGRCTAAGGAATAAAAACTCATGGTGTGATGTACCTATGAGTACTAGATGCAAATAAGAGATAATGTATCTTGCAGTGAAGGACATTTGGATTGTGTGTATTTCACCAAGCATGGGAGCAATTCCTCCTGCTCGATAGAAGCTGAGATTTTTGTTCAGTTGGTGCTGATGCTCTTTTAGAAAGCTTTTACCTCTCTGATTCCTGAGGTCTGACACGGAAGAGAAAAGCTTCAATAGGCACCAGCTGCTCAGTGGGCCCTGTCTTTTCAGGGCATCGCTCGCTTTTCTCCATTCCCAATTAAAATGTGTGTTAAACTTAGCTTTTGTTTGAAGCAGCCCAGCGCTGTGGTATTTAATGTAAAAAGAATGTGCTCGTCACCTTTTCTCTCTCTTTTGTGGCAGGGTCAGCATTCCTCAGGGGAGGACATGGAAATCTCTGACGACGAGACCAACCCTGCGCCCATCACCAGCGCGGAATGTGCCAAAACCATTGTGGTGAACTCCTCCGTCAGCAACACGGCCGTGATGGCCCCAACGATCCCCCCGCTGCCACCGCCGGGATTCCCTCCTCTTCCTCCTCCGCCGCCCCCACAGCCAGGCTTCCCCATGCCTCCGCCGCTGCCTCCGCCACCGCCACCCACCCACCCTGCCGTCACCGTGCCCCCGCCGCCGCTGCCYGCCCCGCCCGGGGTCCCCCCGCCTCACATCCTGCCTCCGCTCCCCCCGTTCCATCCCGGCATGTTCCCGGTCATGCAGGTGGATATGATAAGTGTACTGGGCAACCATTGGGGTGGCATGCCAATGTCCTTCCAGATGCAAACTCAGATGCTGAGCCGCATGATGCAGGCACAGAACACCTACCAGTACCCACCTTTCATGACGGGCCGGATGCAGTTTGTGAATCTTCCTCCCTACCGCCCTTTCTCGATGGGAGCCGCTCTCGCCCGTGGGCAGCAGTGGCCGCCGCTGCCCAAGTTTGACCCCTCGGTTCCACCCCCGGGCTATGAGCCGAAGAAGGAGGATCCCCACAAAGCCACTGTGGATGGAGTCCTCCTGGTCATAGTGAAGGAACTAAAGGCCATCATGAAAAGGGACCTGAACCGSAAGATGGTTGAAGTGGTGGCATTTCGGGCGTTTGATGACTGGTGGGACAAGAAGGAACGTCTGGCGAAGGTAGGCTTTCACATACTCTGTCCTGGGTCCTGGAAAGAGCTGCTCTTAGTGCTTGTGTCCAGGGTGTGGCTCAGCAGGGGTCTGGAATTGACTTTAAAAACCTCTCAACTCTAAATTGTTATGGTAACTAAAAGAGAAGAAGAAAATAAAGCCGTGGGGTAGCTTTGCTGTGAGAAACCCCATTGCTTGAGGCTGCTGAAATTGAATGGGAGACACGTGTCCCTGTTCCTCACCTGGCTCTCTGCCCCCTATGGGGCTGGTCTGCATGCTGAGGCAGGCAGCAGCAGCAGCAGACCTTAACCTGCAGGTATCTGAGGCAGGCAGCAGCAGACCTTAACCTGCAGGTACCTGAAAGGTGCTCAGTTGCTACAGGCAGCTGCCTGGGGACAGCTTAGCACCTGGGTACTATACCTGGCTTATGTCTATAGTGTCACTCTGTATATGCAGGTATTTCATGCTGCTTTGCTATCAGAACCAACATGAGCAGGGAATTTTAGTCCTTCCTGCTCATCAAGGGAGGTGCCCCATGCAGAGTCACCTCTGACCATGGGTGGAGTCATCCCTGCCCTCCCAGGAGTGAACTGCTGCTCCATCCAACACTGCCCCACTGATCTGAATTTGGCCTGAGGAAGGAGGGTTTAGTTCTCATTGTCGTCCTTCTGCTTTGGGGTGGGTCTCCTCCTTGTCCCCGCAGATCACCCAGCAGTGCCGTAGACTGGGTGACTCCTGAGGGCGTGGGCTTTCCCTGCTGAGAGGAGCTGGCATGCTCCTGTTTAAAGCTGGAGTCACAGGATGAGGCTGGCTGCTCCTGCAACAGAGTCCTCTCTGCAGTGCTCCTTTCAGGATGGCTTTCAAGAGTGGTAAAGGGGCTGCTCTTACMCCTCAAAAGCACAGGGTTATTCCCTTCCCCTCGTCTCCTTTCCTTTTTCGGTCTCACTGCAGGATTTTCAGGGCCTGAAATGTGAAAGGTTTAGCTGATGTTTTTGGTGGTCTGGGGCACTGCTGCTGGCCCCAGGAAGGGGTTTGCAGAGGAAATGTCCCTGAGATCGAGACAGATAGGCAAGGGCTTCTCATGTACAAGAGGAAGCTGAAGTTTAGCTCCAAAAARCAAAAGTCAGATGCAAGAGGAGTGTTTAAAACCACCAAGCCTCTATTTTGTGTTCTCCACTTTGTGCAATGAGATCTGTGGGTATTTCCAGTTCTCCCACCTCCCCAGTTCGTGTACACAGCAGCAGTTAACTCAAAAGCTGAACATTGTCCAAATACACAAAGAGTTCCAGGGATTAGTTGAGAAAACAGCTTTGCATGAATCCTCTGATCCTTTTCTCACCCAATTTGAAGTGTACCTCAGCCAGCAAACAGCTCTGTGATCTAATGTGTGGTGAATTTGTCACTACCCAAAAAACCTCACACTACAGAAAGGTTCGTGCAAGCCTCAAAATTACCATTGCAGTGAATTACTGTCAAAATAACAAAACAAACCACAACCTGCAGACAGATCTTCTGTTTCAGATGTCAGTTTTCARAGCAGTATCCCCACCACCTGCTTTTGTAAACCACTTGCGTGTTAACTCTGGTGCCTGTGAGAGCTCCTTGGCTTTYCAGAGAGGTTGGTAATGCTGCTGCTCAACAGCTGTTTTATGACAGTGTAATTTGCTCTGGCTTAGAGCTGGCTGGTGTGACGTGCAGCAGAAACCCCGTCCCTCTCCTCGTGACTAATGCTCAGAGCTTTTCCTCCTGCCAGCAAGCATGTGCTGACAGTTTTGGAGGAGGCCCCTGAGTTTCCAGGGCAATGAAGGAAACAGATCCAGCAAATAGTTGCAAAAACAGCAACTGAAATACTCAAGAAATTGTCTTAAACCAGACATCTGCAGTGAAGAAGCAGAAGCAAGTCGAGACAGATCTTCAGGCTCTTTTACATCCCARGCCATGGCTGGATTTGGTGTGTTCCTCCCTCACCTGGGATTTGTAAGCCATTTTGGGAAGGGAAGCTGACTGTACCACAGCAGCTTGCCACAGTCCTTGCCACAGGTTATGTTGGATGTGAGCAGTGTAATTGAAAACATGAAATTGCTGCATGGAAAACCATGTGTGCTTTCTATCCGGGAACAGAGATGCCAGAACCATTTCTGCCCCAGGGCACCACCTGGAGAAGCCTCTGCCAGGCCACATGTTACTGTTGTGTGCAGAAAAAACCTCACAGATTTCAGAGCCTCCTTTCTGCTAGGACTGGGCACCCCTGGCATTGGTGTGGAACAGGATTCCTTCTCAGTCACAAGCTGCCCGCTTTTGCAGAAAACGAAGTATGAATATTCAGTTTAAACTGTACCTTCCTGTTGCTGGTGGCTGTGTATCTCTGAGGATGAGCCATCTGGGCTCCTTGGTGGCAGCTGGAGGTCAGTTCCCCATGTGCTTTGCCATCACACTGGTTTTGGCTGCTATATTCCATCAAAGGAATCAAGTTTGGCAGCTGGTTGACTGCCAAGAGACATTGTGCCGTAGGTAAGGGGTGGGAAAGCTCAAGGATAAAGCTGGTGTCCTGGGTCAGGCAAGATGGAAAACGTATGGGGTGAAAGGAGCACGTTGCTAGGGAAGGCAGCACATTCCATGGACCTTGTCTGCCTGAGCTAGGGGAAAGCTTTTCCTTGTTTGTAGTGAAACGTAGTGATGGGGTTATGTTTGAAAGCCTGAGCAGATGCATTAAGCAGAGTGCCAGGAATAACCAGTCATCCCTGGCCATGGAGTGCTGCCGCTTGGATTCTTTGCTTGATACTCCCATTAGTCTTGTCCTTTATTAGCAGGAGAGCTGAGCTTGTGCTTCCTCTCTGGTGATTACAGCCCACTTCAGCACATGAGCTCTGCTGGGCTGTGCAAGAGAAACTGTTTGGGGTGTTGTGCTATGGGCTGATGCAAGTGAGAGCCCCTGGCTCTGGCAGAGCGTGGCATGTCGCCGTGTGTGACGTTCTCCTGGCTCATCCACCTCTCCCCAGCCACAGAGGTCTGAATTCCTGCTCTTCTTTCACACCTCAGCTCTGCTGGGAAAGGATTTGTTGAGTCTGTACATGTATTTTGTGGACCCTTTGGTGTTTCACCTAAATATTTTGATTTTCCTGTTCCCAGGACTGGAGCCTTCTGACAGGTTTTGTGGAYTTGGGCTGTGGTTGCTAAGGAAACACAGGGATGTGTGTGATTTTTGACGCACTATATTTGGCCTTACACTCTAAAGAAGGAAGGTGTTCCCAACTGGAAGGTCTGGAGTTGCTTTCAGTTATGTGGGTTAGCAAAGGAAGATTGATAACACAGCGTTGGGCTCACTTGCCTAAAGCACACTCAAGTTATTTGTAAAAGGTGTATGTGCAGCTCTATTTCCTTTCAGCTGTAGGGCACCTTCAGATGCCCTCAGAGAAACTGATGCCTGGGCAGGGCAGTGATACTTCCCAAACCTCCACTGTCTAAATGGTTCTCAGAGCTTGTGTCCTTCCCAGGAAACTTCCCCTCTCAAGTGTGCTTTCTCTGTTGCAGGCGTCTCTCACTCCAGTGAAGTCTGGAGGAGAACTGGAGGAAAAACCAAAGCCGAAGGATCGAATCGCCTCTTGTCTTTTGGAGAACTGGAACAAAGGAGAAGGCCTGGGATATGAGGCAATCGGCTTGGGCATTGGGTTACGAGGGGCCATCCGGCTGCCATCCTTCAAGGTGAAAACTAAAATCTGTCTTCTTTATGCTGCCGTTCCCCAGAAGAGCCTTGGGAGGACAGACCTCGCTCCATTTGTGCCCTGCAGCCCTCAGGCTGTTCACCCCACTCTGTGTTCACTCACGGAATTGTTTCTGATCCCCCAGGACCAGAGCAAGGACCCTCTGTCCCAGGCTTAGCTTTTCGTCCTCCAGTTGTGTGAATTGCCTSTAGAGGATCTCCCTGCTCTGCAAGGGAAATGGGACATTTCAGCATGATCATAAAAATACACTTATGCTCCTAGTGCTTTACACAGTTATTGTTTTGGTTGGAATGTCTGACAGTTTGGCAGCTGAGCCTCACAAGTACAGGGTACCCATTTTAAAAAGGATTTGCATAAAGAAATTAAAAGTATCTTAAAAGAAGTGTAGGATAGGGGAGTGTAGAGGGCTTCCCTGAGATTAGGATTTTTGAACGCACAGAAATGCAAGTAAAGGTTTGGGATGAGAGATTCTGCAATTTTATTTAGAATAAAACTTGCTTTGAGGTTCTTTAAGATGCTGCAGGCTTAGGCTCTCTTTCTGTTCTGCTACATCTCAGACACATGGATTTGTCAAGAGTTTTGTCTGTCATCCTCAAAGTACCTGGTGATGACATGCACCATGCTGGTACCCAGAGTGTTTTCATGCAAATTGAAGGGGTAGAATTTCATTCAGAGTGAAATTCTGTTTTCAACCAAATAAAGAGATCAAGAGCTGGGAAGTTGCCCTTGGTTTCTGCGTGTAAGTGACCACAGCGAAGTAAAGAAGTGGCAATTTGCTTAAGAAGTTGATTTCTGCTGTTTCTAAACTTTCAGAAATGCTAATTGTGTCTTTTGTTCAGGTGAAAAGAAAGGAGCCACCTGAAGCTGCCTCAGCAGGAGATCAGAAGAGAATCCGGCCTTCTACTTCAGTGGATGATGAAGATGAAGGTTTGCAAAGCACATTTGTTTGAAACATAGGAGCAGATGCAAACCCCACGCAAGCTGAATCCCTTTAAACTTCACAGCAGTGTGCTCACTTACAGTTAAACACAGAGTCAAGGATCTGAGCCAAGCCCTGCTTCTCACAAAGCTCTGATCAGCTGGGAGATGGCCCCTCTGGGTTCAATTATCTTAAATTCACTGGTGGGAAATTTAAGACCCACATTTTAAGAATAACTCGTAACCTATTTTAGCTGTGCTGAGCCCCAGCAGAAGGAGCTCAGATGGGTTCATGGGCTCTTTGGGGTGTGCTCCTTGCAGCTCGCTGGGACATGGTGGGAGGAAGTAYGTAACAGTTTGCTCTGCATTTGATTTGAAAAAGAAACCAAAGTTACTTGCCAGAAAATTCTGTTTGAAAATATCTTAACATTATTTCGTATAACCAGAGAAGAGTAAAGAGGAGACAAAGCTTTGAATAACCTTTGTTTTGCATAAAAACATGGGTTCAAGTTAAAGTTGACTACACAGACTAACAAGTGGTTTTGAAGCCAAAAAATAAAACAAAAAAAAGCACTAAATTCAGGTTACATGTCCTGCCCTCAATCATGCCATGTCTCCTGGCTGCTCTGCCTAGAAGGTGTCAGCTTTGACCACCCACATTTTGCTATCAACACTCTGCACTGTGACATCAGCAAGTCCCTGTAAGCCTGGGGACCCTCACACCACATGGGCACATTGCTCCTACCTTCAGTTTTCCCAAAGGAAAGGTTTCCATTATGTAGCTAACTCTTTCCCTCACTTCCAAGGTATTTGATAGTAATTTCTATCTTGTTTTTGCTCCTCAGAGTCGGAGAGGGACAGGGATGCTTCCGACACAACATCTGACCTGTCAAAGAAGGATGCGGAGGCAGTGGGGCTGCGACGGCGACCAGCAAGGCCCTTGGAGCTCGACAGCGAGGGAGAAGAGGGAGATGAGACATCAGGGAAAGAGGAAGAGTCCTCCTCGGAGAAGGAAGAGGAGCAGGAAGAAGAAGGAGGCTTGGTGAAAGCAGCACCTGGCAAGGTGTGTTGGTTTGTGACTGCAGTTTCAATGCTGTCTGTCATTAAAAGGGGGCCTGGTAATGCCAGGTGCCAAAGTTCCCTTTTCTGGGAGGTGAGTGCTCCTGTGGGGGTCTGTCCTCACAGAAACTCTGCAAGGGCACTCCCTCTTCAGGTTCTGTGACCAGCCTCCCTGAGAGTCAGTAGTGGTTACTACACTGACAGGCAGGTCACAGGGTCAGGCACTGTTCATTTTGGCAATGCTTTCTTGAAAAGGAGGAAGAGGAGGATGAGGAGGATGAAGATGACGAGGATGAAGATGACGATGAAGACGAGGATGAAGATGAGGAGGAGACAGGCATAGACACAAGTGACAAGGAGGAGGAGCAGGACTCCGAGGAGGGTAAGCAGTTCCAGTGGAAGCAGCAAGCATCACCTTCAGGTCAGGTGTGGTCTCCCTTTTGCATTTGTGAGCTGATTTTGTTACTTTCGCACCTCCTTTCACTGATGGGCAGTTTCACACAAGATGATGCACAGAGGTATTTGAATTGTTACCTGTGAGGTTTCCATGATCCCAGTGAGAGGGTCCGTTTACGGTAGCTCTCCTGCCCCTACTCGATCTCAGCCCAACTTGGCAGAGGGGCAGAGGTCAAAGCCAGCTAAATGTGTTCTTGTTTTGTGAAACATGAGTGTCTGGAAGGAGAAGGGACCAGATTTCAAACAGGGGTAATTTGGCTGTTAATAACTTTGTCCTATCAATCAGTTCCTGCTCTGGAAGGTGGTAGTTTCCACTTCTTAAAGTTGTGTGTAAAAGACAGCAGAAAATCTTAGTGAAAGATACAGTGCACCAAGAGACCCATGTGGGCAAGGTGCCAGGCAGCACTGCTCCTGGAACTGCCTGTTGTATGGTGCTTGTTGTGAGCAGCCAAAGACAGGATTTATAAATCTCTGCAAAAATAAATAAATTGAGAGGCCACTCCTTTGCATCCATACACTGCTCTTGATGCTGTTTCCACACTTTTATAGTGGAAGGGGTATTTGCCCCTGATTGTTTAATAAAGGCAGAAAGCAGGACTAATTGGTAATTTGTTCTTCTTGTAGATGTAGCAAGTCCCTCGTCTTCCAAGGCTGAAGTTGAATCATCTGATGAAAGTGAGGACTCCTCTGAATTCGAGTCAAGTTCAGACTCGGATGATGAAGATGAGGAGGATGATGATGATGAAGATGAGGAGGAGGAAGAGGAGGAAGAGATAGCTGAAGATCAAGGCAGAGAAGCCATGGTTGCTGAGCCAGAGCATGAACCTGCTGGTCATGAGCTTCCTGATGATGAGAGGGAGACTATTTTGGACCTGTATCCTGTGGATGACTACATGGATGCAACAGGCTTGGGACTTGCCGAGCCAGCTTTGGCAGTGAAAGATGAAGGCAGTGAAGAAATCAAGGCAGGCGAAGGTGAATGTGGCCAAGTCCTGGGGGCATCTATTGCTGCTGAAACTCTGAAACACTTGGTTATGGAAAGAGACCAGGAGACAAAACTTGCACTCTCTCCCATCTGTAGGCCAGGTATGCCCTTCCATGTGCTTTGGCATTTTTTTACCATGTTTCCAAGTAAATCTTCTCCCAGTATCCAATATGTATTGGTTTGTATTCCCCCTGTTCYCTTTCTTCTTCCAGTCTTGGCTCTAGGCTAGGGATTATCTGTACAGGGAAAGAGGTCTGTGCTGAACTTTCCTTCCTAGTAAGGAGCTTTACATGAGCCATCTGCTACTAAAAATACTGTGGTTACTGTATCCAGAATCTTATCCTGGGTCAGTTTAGTTGGTGTCCTACAGGAACTGAACAGTTGTCATCATCAGAGGGTGACTGATCGGGTGGTGTGGTGGCTGAAGCTCAAGATAGAAAAGCCATGGCTGCTAAAACAGAACAGGAATCTGTGCTTACTTCGTCACTACTGGCTCTCTTTGGTTTTAATATCAAAGCAGGGTGTGACTGGGAAGCTGTATGGGGCAGGTGAATGGAGTCTCAGAGTTATGTATAGTTCCTAACATTATTTGTGTGGGCTTTTTTCACTTATTCCTTTTAAATGTGTGATATTCCCTCGTTTTCTGGAAGAAGGAGATTGTCTTCAATCAATACAGAGTTGTATTTAACCCAAGGAAATTGGAAGCTTATTACTAGAACAGGAGTGAGATGCATAAAGCTTGACAAATTTGGCAGCTGGGGGGAATCAAAAAGTTAAAACTGGAGCCAACAGGGAGGGCACATCTAGTGGGGCTTGCTGTGGAGCCTTGGAGCAGCACTGGTGTCTGAGGACTGGGCAGTRTTTTGCCACTTGGAGAGCTGGAAATCCAGTCCCTGCACAGGCCTTCATTCCTTGGCGGCTGTAAAATCTGAAAGTCACAAAAGAGGTAAAATGTTAAACTGGGCAGGGCAAAGAAGAACTGGTTTTGCACAAATCCTTTCTAGAACAGGTATGTTTGCAGAAAGGACGTAAATTTGAGGACACCTGCTTTTGAGCACCTTGGCATGTGTAATTGAGCTTTCCAGGTAAGCTGTGGAAACAAGCTCAGACTGCAGCATTCTTCTTGAGCAGCCCAGCCCTGCCATACAGGAGTTACAGGGTTCAGGCCCTTCTCCAGCAGCTCTGGTATGTTCAGCACAAATGGGGAATGTTTCCCTTCCARCTCTCCAGGCATTTTCACCTTCTTTCGCTCTCCCACTTGAAAATGTTATTTTGAGCTGCCTAACAAGATTCACTGTTGATTCCTTTTGGACCTGGCCCTAAGTGGGTAAATAAACTCCAGACARATGAGGCTGCTGCAGGGAGAGCAGCATATAAATTGCCTCATTGATACCATCTGAGTGTCTCCTCATCCATTACAAGGGCTTCCTGTTTCCTTCATGTGTTGTTCAAGAGTGTTCTGCTCCTGCCTTCACCGCTCCCTCCTTGGAGAGCTGAGGGTGCTCCTTGGCCTGCAATTAGTTTACTTCCCACGTTAGAAAAGGTGATAGCTTGGGGCTCTGACAGCTCTCCTCCAAAGTCCTCGCCCAGCAATCCTCTCATTCCTTTAATGTCTGTACAAAAGGTTGTCAGGGCTTTTGAAAGCAGAAATCCTTCGTTCTGGTCTGTGTTGTAGCTAATCCTCAAATTAATAGTGCGGGTTTTTTATGGTCCATTAGGAAAGTCTGTGGTAGTGTCTTAATTACTCTACTCTGTGCCTCCAAAATGTAAAGCACTGGAGCTTTAAAGCCTCCCAGTGGAATTGAGCTGTTCTCTAATTGTGGGATCTTAAACATGCCTTTACTAGSAAGTGGCGAGTAACCAAGTGGAGGCAAACCTCCTGACTCTCCTGTCTTTTCCCCTTTCAGAGGAAGAGTCTGAACCCGCTTCCATGCTGGAGCCAGAGGTACAGGAGGGTCCAAAGCCTGAATCTCAAGACGAGGAGGCGACACTCTGTATCTCTGCTCCAGTGGGAGTCTTTGGAGAACCTCTGCCCAGCAAAAGCAGCTTCTTTGGCAAGTCTGATGACAGCAGCTTGGAAGCTCGTGTTAAAGCAAAGCCACCCTCGGCAGCGGAGGAGGACGAGCGGCTGCCTCGCACGCCTGGACGGGAGGTGATGATCCACTCGGACACTGAGACTCTTTTGCTTCCAGCCCACAAGGTGCCATCCTCCATGCTTCCCTTGCCATCAACTCCTGGCAAGGAAGAACCTTTAGTCCCTCCAGAAAAGTTCCCTGAACAATTAATGGAGACCAAAACGTCCATGGAAGAGGAGATTCCTAGGACTCCCGGGCGGGACATTTTGGCCAAGTCTTCTCACCCCCTCGCAAAGTCACAGAGCACGGACACTGTTCCAGCCACGCCAGGAAGCGATGCTCCCCTTACAGGAAGCAGCTTGACCCTCAGTTCCCCTCAAGTCCCAGGGAGCCCCTTTTCCTACCCATCCCAATCTCCTGGCATTAACAGTGGCATTCCTCGGACTCCTGGGAGAGATTTCAATTTCACGCCTACTTTCCCAGAGGCTGGTGCTACCATTCCTTGCCTCCTGTCTGGCAAGAAACAGTCAGAGGATGAGCCAGACGAGAAACCYTTTAAAGAGCCTCTTGGTGCTTCCCTTACGATCAGCATGAACAGTGTTCCTTCCCCTATCCCCTTTGCCAGCCCCCCTCAAGCAGATTTCCACATGGACATGGGTTTGCCACCTGATGAGCCAATACCTGTAGCAGCCCTGCCATGCATGCATGGAGATGGAAGAATGCCCATCGAGGAATGCAAGGCAGAAGTAAAACCCGGTTTGCTCTCCCCAGAAGTACCCCCTGGGGCTTCTATTCTTCCTCCCCCACCACCACCTTCTGTTCTTCCCAAAAGGAGGCCGGGTCGGCCGAGGCGGTCCCCACCTTCTGTCCTCTCACTGGATGTGTACTCGGGCAAAACCATGGAACCTCCTCCCATGCCAGTGGCCTTGGTGGAAGGTGCTGTGGGCAAAGAGCTGTTGAGTGGACATCCTGATGCCTACTATGGACTGAAAGACCCTGAAGCCGTCACCCTGGACTTCAGGAATGACGGTTTCCATGAGAAAATAGCAGCTGAGACAGTTGCAGAGAAACTGCCATTTAAGGAACTGGAGAACCAGTGGAATGAAGACTTCAAGGAAGAAGAAGCTCACGCAAAACCTAAAAGACAGTGGCGAAGGCAGAAGAAGACGTCTGAGGACCTCCCAGTGATCCCTTCCCCCGAGTATTCCCCGCCCCGGCCACAGTTCAGGCCGCGCTCCGAGTTTGAGGAGATGACCATTTTGTATGATATCTGGAACGGAGGCATAGACGAGGAGGATATCAAATTCATGTGTATCACATATGACCGCTTGTTACAGCAGGACAATGGTATGGACTGGCTCAATGACACCCTGTGGGTTTTCCATCCTTATATCCTTTCTCACTGCCATTGGCAGCATGTGCGAGGTGCATGAGATGGTTGCTGGGTAGGACTTGAAATGCAAGACTCTTTGTTGGTGGGAGAAGCAGTTGTTTACAGGAATAGCAATGGCTTGTATGAGCAGGGAATTTTAGGCTGTTTTATTCTCTGAAGCTGCAGTACAAAAATACTGCAGAAGTGGCTGTTCTTGCTGCACATTCAGTCTGGGACTGCAGGGACAGTCTGTAGGCACCTCTTCTGGGGAGGTTTCCTTCCTAGTTTGAGAAGCTTCTGTCTGCATGTAACCAGACTTTTTTTCCAGCTTGCCTGTGGAATTTCTAGTCTGCACATTCAGAGCGTTAGCTTGGAGTTAAAACTTGCTGTAAAAATAATCTCACCATCTGTGCCCAAAACCACGAGTTAATGGTTCTAGCAGCTTTAACTTGCTTTGAGTTTGAAATACTGATAAAATCAGTGGTTTCTAAATGGCACATCAGGGCTCTGTGTGTGTGCAGCCATCAGCAGTGATCTCCAGAGCAGAGCCTAAAAGGCTGTTCTAAAAACCTCGGGACCRTCCAGTACTGTTTTGGGAAGGATGTACAGGTTTATATGTTGAAGAAGACAAACATACCACCTTGTGTGTTGCTAGAGATTGTGTGGAGTTGAGATATCTTCATCCCTTGCTTTCTGCAAGACAGGAAAGCAAAACCAAAAAAGCCCAAACCACCTAAAACAGTCAGTGATAACTAACAAAACCCATAGTGAAAATGAATCTATTTCCCTGATGATAAGGATTATTGTAACAGCAACATTTCGATCACTTTTTAAACCATTTAAAAATCACCTGCAGTTCATCCTATGCCACACTGCACGACAGGTGTGGAAGTACCTGCAGGTTCACTTGCTTTGCAGCAAACCCACACCTCAGCACTGCAGTTTTGAGGCCATCACCTCTTGCTTTTTATGGTCCCTCTGCTTCAATTTTCTGGTGTTAAGAATATGTTTTGCCTCACACAAAGCATTTTTGGGTCAGTCTCAATTGTTGTAGGTGTCATGGCTGTGTTTTAGGGGTGAGCTGGCAGTAGTACAGCTCCACTGTCCTTTTCAGCAGCCAAAGCCCTGAAGATGCTGTGAAACCTGAAGGTTTGTAACGTGCTCAGGAGCTTCYACTTCCCACCAGGGTCTGAAGGAAGCTGATTGCCCAAGGCTGGTGAGAGCAGCATGTCTCCAAGGCCTTTGGGCTGAGGAGCGTCTCAGTAGTATTGTTATTTTTTGCAACCCGACAAAACCTTCCTAATTTTCCACACTCCTGGTGTTAGCTCCGTGCAACTGTAGAAAGTTTAGTCTGATAACCACCTCTGGCTGTATTTCTCCTTAACTTCTTTCCACCTACCAGCTTTTCTACCCCCAAGAAAAAGAAGCGGGATGATGGGATGCGGGAGCACGTGACGGGCTGTGCACGAAGTGAAGGCTATTACAAAATTGATAAGAAGGACAAACTTAAATACCTCAACAATAGCCGAGCTTTTGCAGAGGAGCCTCCAGCTGACACACAGGTGAGGAATCGTCCCCCACGAGTGCCAGGTGTGAATGGGATTTTGTTTTACACGGTGTCACTCACAGTGGGTGCTTCCTGCCTTTTGGCAAGGAGGGAAGGAGAGCTGTTGCTACGCCTGTGTCGCATTGATCATCCCGGGGCTGTGTGGGAGGTGTTGGTGTTTGATGTCACATGCTCTGTGGTGATGTGTTGTAGCACAAGAGGTTGCTCACAGGGAGCCTGCAGGGTTTTGGGTCAGCTTTGATAACCCATTTGTCCTCTCAGGGTATGAGCATCCCTGCCCAACCTCATGCTTCCACCCGGGCTGGTTCCGAGAGGCGATCAGAGCAACGCAGGCTCCTCTCCTCCTTCACTGGTAGCTGTGACAGTGACCTGCTCAAGTTCAACCAGCTCAAGGTAGATGACCCCCTGCTGCAGATTTTGGACCCAGAGACGTCCTTTCCCTTTCTGTGCCGTGGCTAATTCAGGGTTGGGGTCTTGGGGTGTTTCCTTCATGCAGTTCCGGAAGAAAAAACTAAAATTCTGCAAGAGCCACATTCACGACTGGGGCCTTTTTGCTATGGAGCCCATTGCAGCTGATGAGATGGTGATCGAATACGTGGGTCAGAACATCAGGCAGGTAAGCTGGACTGTGGGTGAAATCTGAGCAAAAACCAGCCTTGGAAGAAGTTGTTGAGTATGACAGCAAGGGTTGGAGGTGTCAGCTCCGTGGGCTGGGCCGAGGCTGGCATATGGTTTGGAGGTACAAGGGTGGGATTTTCAACAACCCCTAGAAACTAAGCACTCAGGAGAATTCTCCTTTAGAAGCCCATCCTAAACTTGTGTTTCCAGTTAGGTCTGTGTTCTCTTGGGGTGATGGGAATCATATGAACCCCCATTGCCTGGCACAAGCACAGCTCAGGTGAGCCTTGCGTAGGTCAGTTCTGCAGCGTGGTCTGAGCCTGCCTGTGGGGGTTTCTGCAGGTCATTGCTGACATGCGTGAGAAGCGATACGAGGACGAAGGCATTGGCAGCAGTTACATGTTCAGAGTCGACCACGACACCATCATTGATGCCACCAAATGCGGGAACTTCGCCAGGTTTATCAACCACAGCTGCAACGTGAGTATCGTGTTCTTGTGTGTAATCGTTCCCTGACGCGCTGATAAACCAGGGGAGTCCCTGCCAGCTTTGATTGGGGTGTTCAGAAGTGGCAGGGGGTCRCAGGGTTGTGATTAAATGTTAATGAGCTGCAGCAGATCAGAGCAGAGTCTCAAGTAGTGTGAAGAGGTTGGAGAGACCTGAGAAATGAAACATGCAGTGAGACCAAGTGCATTTGAGAGTCATCCTGACTGTCTTGAGGGCCCTGATGGACACTGAGCAAGCAAACCTAACAAGTATTTCCTTAAAACATATCAAATTTCAGCTGTGGGAACAGTCTTCTAGTGTCCACATGGGAAAATATTCCCTGTCTTGGCAGGCAGAGAAGCTGTTTCTCCCTCTGCTCAGTGCTGCAGTCTGCACTCAGGCTTCACTGCCTGGCCAAATTGTTAAGTGTTGAGCTGCTCTTAGCCTGTAACAAATTTGGTGGAGCATCTTTGTCTCCCCAAATGACCAGAATGTGGATATTTTGGAGCAGCCCAAAGAGGGCTGCTCTATCTTCTGGCTTCACACCTCCCTCCCTAGGTTTGCCGTGGGTATAGGCTCTGGAAGCTTGGCTGGGGCTGTCTAGGGAAAGAACTACCCTGTTTTATTTTGTCTTGGAATAATTGTGTGGAGGCTGGGAAGCCACAGCCCTTGGGAAGCTACATCATCACCTGTTCTGTCACCCTTGCAGCCAAATTGTTATGCTAAAGTGATCACGGTGGAGTCTCAAAAGAAGATCGTTATCTACTCCAAGCAGCACATCAATGTGAACGAGGAAATCACCTACGACTACAAGTTTCCAATTGAGGATGTAAAAATCCCGTGTCTCTGTGGCTCTGAGAACTGCAGGGGAACCCTGAACTGAGCTCAAGGTTTCTCRTCACACTTGCACCTTTGGCCATGACAAAACTCTGGTAACCAGGTGTGGTTGCACTTTGCCAAAAAAAGAGGAAAAAAAAACAGAAAAAAGGAAGAAAAAAAATTTTAAAAGCAAAAAAAAAAATACTTAAAAAAAAAAAGAGAGGAAAAAGAGAAGAAAACCAAGCAAGTTTCGCACTTCTGCCAGGATCACGAGTGAAAGCAAAAAGCGCACACGCTTACGAGGACTGTTCATGTTTCAGGTGCTCTTTCCTTTTCAGATCCAACACGCACACAAAAAGGTGGCTACCTTTTGTGGCATGGTCTATCCAAACACTAGCTTCTCTGTTCAGTCCCTGCAGTAATGCTCCGTAATGGGATAATGGTACCTTTTTTTTAAATTGTTGTTATAAACCTTCATCTTTTCATAAATGCTGCTACCTTTTTCTCATCAGTTTTGTTGGTTGAAAAAGACATTCAACGTTTAAATGTGAAGCAGAGACTGAAAATGCCATATAGGGTTTGTTGGGAGCTTGATTGGCTGAAATTGCACAGATTTCTCAGAGTAAGCTGTAAATAAGTGTAAGGTTGATGTTACAGAGCAAGCCAGAGGCTTGAGGGTGTGTGAATGAGTGTGTGTGTGTGATTGGGGGGGGGTGTGTGTGTGTGGAGATGCGTCCACAGTAAGACTAGAGGTGAACTGTCCTGCCTTTTTGTTAGGGATGAGCCTGAACAAGTCCCCTCAGCCAGACCCCCGGGCAGAGTCAGGTCAGCCAGACCTCAGCTCCCTGCCTTGGGCTTCTCTCTCCTTTTCTATGCCATGCTGGTCCATGGGGGATCAAAACCTCTGCACCCCACCTGAGAAATCCTTGGATACTGCAGTCACTAGGAAGAAGTGGAGTCAGCTGCGTAGCTGTAGCATCGTGTGGCCTTTGGGGATGCCCATTCCTTGGAGATGGGTTTGTCTTGCTTGCAGAAGAGGCTGAGATCAAGTGGCCAGCTCAGCCCCTGTGTACGCTGTAGAAATCCTGCCCTGCTTGTAAGCCAAGACTACGGCCCACGTGTGTAGCAGGATTTTCTTCCTGTGGATGGGACACAGGCTGATGTGTGTCTCGTATTCATTTTTCTCGCTTTCATCTGCGTTTCCTTGCCCTTCCAGTGTTTTATGTGGAGTATTTGCTCTGTCCTTGGATGTGGSGGATGCCTCCTGTGATAGGAGCAAGCTGTGCCGTGCCACTGTCCTCCCTCTGTTACTCAGTAACTTGGCCTGGGGTGGTCCCCTCCCTCCAGAAAATCATGGTAGAAGTGTCCCTGAGAGCAATCCTGTCCCCCCCATCTCTAGTATGGAAATGAATGCTTCTCTAAATTTGGAAGGTGTGTTTTAAAATTATTTCTCAATATATTTTGTCCTTGTAGATGTGCTGAGGCGATGGTTGCAGTTCTTGAAGAGGTTCCATTTAAAAATGGGACAAAACACCCAAAAAAAAGTATTTTGGATGAGATCTGGAAATGTTACGCGACTGTTCAGGTATAGACAGGATCAGTTTTTCAACTTGCATTGAATTTCTCCTGCTTTAAAAGTAGAGATTAGTTGTACTAAACCCTTTTTAATTGGCTTGTAAGGGGAAGTTGCAATGTCGTCATGAAATGGGAAGATTAGCTGCATAACTAAACACCTTCTCCCCACAGAACAAATTGCACAGCTGTATTCTTGTAGCCTTTCAAAAGCTCCACGAGCAGAGGTTACAGCCTTGCAAAAGAGGTTCCTGGAAGTTTTTACAGCTGTTCCACGGAATTGCCAGATCTGCACTGTGGTGTGGAGCTTGTAATGTAGGTTAGACCTCTGCATCTGAATTTCTTCTTCAGACAAAAGGCCTGAAAGAGCAGGAACACACAGACTGSTACAAGCTGCCTTAATACTGCCTGTGTTTCTGTCTGAGGGTGAGCAAATTGTCACTGAGATTGGACAGTCCATTGTCCATCTCTGCTTTTTTTTTGGTTCAGTTTTGTTTCCCCTCTTCTTTATAAATCTCTCCAGCAAGTGGGTATTGGTGACCTAGAACCTAAAATTGTGAGAAGCACGAGAAGTTTGTGTCACTGAATGTTGGTTGGAACTGCAGTGATGGCATTTGGGAGTTAAACCAGCTGCTCAGTTTAGTTTGTTRTTTTTTTGAATGAGATTCATCTTGTGTCAGTTGGCATCTCTACAGCTTGGCCTTTGACTTTCAAAGCTTTGGAAATGCGCAGAAGTTTCCTGGGTCTCAGAACTGAAGCCCCTGTCCTTGGCCTTCTCCCTCTCTGCTCCATCAAACCAGTGCATTAATGGTGGATTTGTGGGGGTGAGGACACCCCAAATGGCCCAGCCCTAAGAACCTGCTGGCAGTTCTGTGTTTCCCAGCATACCTGTGTGCTCTGGATGGGATCAGCCCCTGCAGTTTGCCTTAATCCTTGGTGAGGAAAGCGGGGAGGAAGGTCACTGTCACCTTCAGGTCCTTCGTGTTTTTTAGGAGCACCAAAGGGATTTGGGTGCCAAAGGCCATGAGCACCTAAATCACTTGAGTACTTCTGAAACTGCCTGTAATCCATCCCCTTTTAGGATCCCAGACAAATAATGTGAGTTTTTAGAAGAGCTGAGCTCCCTGTAGTTCCCCAGGAAGAAACGGAGCCRTTGAACCCACAGCACTTCTGAAAAATCACGTTAGTCTGGTCTCAAAGCCAAACCTGAGGCTTCTCTTTTCTTCTCCATAAACCTTGGCTTGCAGAGTCCTACCTGGCAGAATTTTTGTCTTGTACTGGGAAGCTGCCCTGACCCCAAACCAAATCATTTTATGGTGAGGACTCCCAAGTCTGGTGCAGTGATTTCCATGGGTGCCTGTGGCTGCCCTGTCCCTTCCAGCCAGCAGGGTCTTGTTGGGCTGGGGGAGCCCTGCAGCCATGGATGTGGTTTGGAGATGCCTCTGATCCYTCCCTTGTACTTGGCAAGAGTGGGATGAGAGGAGGGCAGGAGTCAGCACAGGCTCCCTGGCACCCCATGGAAACAGTGATAAGGATAAAGAGAAGCCTCAGCAGCACGAGCTGCTTACAGAGACTGAAGTGCTTTTGTTCACTGAAAAGGCCATCCCCAATTTATTGYCATTTCAATTGGAGCCTAAGACGAAAAGAGAGAAACGTTGACTGTGCTCCCTGCAGAATTCCATCTTGCTGGGAGGAATGACCCAAGAGAATTGTGCAAAATTATGGAAGTAGAACTTAAGCCTTCAGTTTGAAGCTGGTGTGAGTTGAGGGTGCAGGTGCCTCCGTGTTGGCATCCATAGGATCCATGTGGTTCACATCTCTCCAGTCCCAGGTCGGTCCCAAAGTRGTCTGTGGCTCTCGGAGGTCCAGGAGGGGATGGGGCTCATCTTGCAGTTATTTATATTGTATAGAGCAGCTTATTTCTACAAGGTAAAAAAACAACCATCATTTTTAAACTCCAACAAATTATACAGTAGTTTCAGTTCTGGTTTTTGTGACCTTTTTCAGGGATCATTTCAGTGCATTTCTGTATAAAATAAAAATTTAAGGAAAAAAAGGATTTTGAAGTATAAAAATAATGCATCTTCTGTACATAGGCAAACTCAAGAATCTTCTCTTCAAACACTGTTTCTTGTAGAAACATGTTGAAATTTTTTTGCTGATTTCTTTGTACTTCAAGAGCATGTAAATAGTTTATTAAAAGTGACTATTGTAATTTGGAGTTCTTTTTAAACAGATTCCAGCTCTAAATCATGTCAAGATGGGGAGGAAGAAGGACTCAGTATAGCAAAGGAGCTGGTGGCATTTACAGCTTGTGTCAAGCTTTGTATAATGTAAATTCTGTATAAATACGGGGTTTTTTGTCAAATAAATAGATGAAATTAGAAGCATTAAGAAACTGAAGACAAAAAATTGCCAAGTCAAGGCTTCTTCTTTCCCCCCTCCCTCAGTCTGAAACCTAATGTGCAAAATCTATTTATTTCAAGCGAGGAAATGTGTACAGTCTAATAGACACCCTAAAAATGTATTTAAGCGAATTTGCAACTGGATTTTTTCAGTTTAATATTTGTTTTGTTTTTATGAGTTTCCTCCTTAATTGCCACTGTAGGATTTGTCCAAGTGAAAAGAAGCACATCGAGAAGGACACTGTAAAACAATGGGGCAGTTTTGAAGTAAAGTGGAAGAACACCCAGCTCCCAATCCTTGCAGTTTTCTGGTTGTTTTAATTCCCAGCGTGGAAATCAAGGGCCTCCTTTAAAAGTAGGCAGGTCAAATGGTTTGCAATAAATTGAAAACAAAAAAAAATTTTTTTTTTTTTTTTCCTAAGTTCCTTAAAAAAAACCCCAACTCTGCTTTGAAGATTTAGGATTTCTGCTTTTTCTTTTGTTAAGCAAATTTATAAATTTAGGGATGTTTTGTGCATATAGAATCCGTCACCAGTATGTATYYTGTTTTGAAGAAAGTGTTTTTGTTGTGGATGTGTCATGCTGTATATATTTGTTCATATTTTTGTGAATTGAATACTATGTACCATTGTATTATAGTAACTTTTATAAAGCAAACCATAAATATACTGACTTTTCTTACAGAAAAATTATGTTGTGCTTAATATATTACCAGGGCAGCTTTTTGCTCTCAAACCTGTGCTTGGGAACTGTGAGAGGTCAAGGAGGCAGATCCAGAACAAGAACAGTGTGAAGAATTGATTTTCAGCAAAGTTTACTGAAAATATTAATTCTGGTGAGCAGGAAATGAATTTAAGCAACATTATATTGCATGAAAGAAATGTGATTCAAGTCTATAAACTGTAAGAAAATCGTCTTAGTATTAAAAATCCTTACAACACTGAAGAGCTGAAGCAGAGCCCCCTGCCAGGAGTCCCAAACGCATCCGACCCTGCCTGCAGAGGGGTCCCTGCTCCTGCAGCCTCTGCCCTGTATTTCTCTGAGTTCACATCCTTTATTTGTTTATTTATTTTTAACTTTATGGAGACAAAAGCCCTTAACCACCAAGCGAGGTGTCAGTAATGCTGTGAGRCTCTGGGGGCCAGAGGCTCTTTGATTTCTTTCTTTTTAAATCAGTTTATTCAAATTGCCAAGAGTTTGACTTGGCTCATCCTTGTGGGTCCTTTCCAGCTCAGGATATTTTGTGATTCTATGAAATCTGGATTGGGTCTGCTCCCTTGGGTCTAGAGGAGGGAGGATATGGGGGAGCTGCTGAGGTTTGGCCCATTTTTACCCCCACTTCACAGGGAGCTGCTGGGGGTGTGGGGGGCTCACAGTGGCCTCTCTGAGCTTAACAAAAACAAATAACCTGGAGCAGGGTCAAATGGAATGTCTGATGGAGGAGGAGGTGGAAGAGACAGGACAGAGACTGTAGGTGACTTCCCAGCTCAGCTCCTGGATTCCATAGMTGAGCATGGGACAGGGCAGCAGGACAGCCATGCCCTGGAGGGGCTGGGATTGGGATGGGGCTGGTGGAAGGACTTGTGTCCGAGGAGCCTGTCCTGAGCCAAGGGCTCGGCAGAGGCTCTGGCTGCTCAGGGTCTGAGCAGCTTCCATGCTGGGAAACAGGGAGCACGGTGGCTTTGGAAGTGTGGCTGTGCAACAGGGGGGAGACCTGTGGGCACCAAAGACCCTGGAATGTCCTTCAGCAGCCGTGGCCTGAGGGTTGTGGATTGGGAAGCACCAGATCTGCAGCCCCAGGGAACACAGGGACTCACCAGGCACTGAGGCTGTCAGAAAAGGGATTTATTGTGTTGGGGAGGAGTTCCCTGTGCAAAGGACAGTGACAACACCAGAGCAACACCCAGAGGGGACTTTGCACATGTAGCCAGGATCTGAGCCAAGGAATCGCTGCCAATGCCAGCAATTACTGCTTGAAACACGGGAGAAACACCAACCCATCATTAATGCAGGAATTTACAGGTATTAGAGCAAGACTGTTGCCTTGAGAAGGCTGAAATACGTAAATTAGATTAATTCTCATTACAGAGTGTTGTAGCTACCCAAAAACCATGTTTATTCTCAGCAAATTCAAATTCAAGATGGGAGTCTAAAATCAATTAAAATCTTACAAAAGGAGATGTGCAGAGAGGCAGAGGCCTCTCTGCTTTCCCAGTTTCCCGTGTGACTAAACTTAAAATTTGGATAGACTAAATTTGAGCACTCCCAGTTGTTTCTTCTGTCGTCCTCTGTAGCTGCATGTCTTTGGCACATGCCTTAAATCTTCCCTTGGTTAAGAATTCCATGGTTTGGATCAGATTAAGCTGCTTTTTGAGAGTGTGTTTGCTATTTCCCACGCCCCATCTCCCAGGGAGTCACCGGAGGGCAGCACCGGGGCTGGATTGGGATAGGTGTTGGGTCCTTTTACACGTCCAACTTGGCAGTGGCTTCCCTGGGTTTGTGACACTCAAGTCTGGGCTATTTACCAAAACATTGGCTGTTTCCCAGTTCATTTTGGAATCAGCTCCTCAGGGGCGAGGGTGGCGCTTCCTGCCATCCTCTACATGCGCTTGGTCTCCCCGTTGGGCTCCAGGATAGTCAGGTTTCCTCTGGCATCTTGATCCATTTCTATGGCTTCAAACAGGGACTTGAAGTTCCCGGCGCCGAAGCCCTGTGGAGACAGCAACATTACAGACCTCAGGGTGGGGATGGGGCTTGGTGGCCCTGGGAGTTCACAGATCGTAAGGAAATCCTCAAACCAACCTGATGGTTGTGCCTCTGGATCACCTCCAGAAAGACCGTGGGTCTGTCTTGGACCGGTTTGGTGAAGATTTGGAGCAAGTAGCCTTTTTCGTCAAAATCTACCAGGATTTTCAGTTCCTGGAGAAAAGAAATGAGGCAACAGCTCGAAAACCCACAGAGGAGTGAGTGGGTCTCTCTGTGTCACTCACATCCCTACAAAACACTTCGGGGAGCTGGTCCAGCCCTGGGCAGAACTTTTCCCTCTGACTCACCGCCAGCTTGTCGATGTTCTCCTTCACTTTGATTTTGGCAGTTTTGAGCCTCTCCCGCAGCACCTGGTAGTAGCTGGAGGGCACATCCATGAACTGCATGCCCCGCTGCTTCAGGTTGGTGATCTGCAAGGCAGGGGACGCCCAGCGTGGCTCAGTTTGGGAGAGGTTTGTGCCAGGAGGATTTCCTGGGATGAGCAGTGTTGGGACACAGATGCTTTCCCATGGCATTGGCCAACCTCGTGCACGGGAAGCTGGCTCATCATCTCACTTTGGCACCAGGAACGGGCAGGCCCAAGATGCTCTCCCCAGGCACTGCAGAGAGCTGTGCAAGGATGCTTCATCCCTCTCTGAGCCACTGATACTTCTGGAGGCCCTTTGGAGCCCAAACCTGGGTGCTCAGGAGCAGCTGGGCTCAACTCAGACCTGTCCCTGCCCCAGTTGAAGGTGGGTGATGGCCTGTGGGGCTCAGCGTGGCAGCCCAGGCTGCCTGAGTCCCACCAGGGGACACAGTTGCCACTGGGGGTCCTGCAGACCCCGATAGCTTCAAGCTGGAGGGACGGGCAGCTCACTGGTGCAAGCAGGTCCCTTTGCAGTGACTTGCTGGGCAGTTAATCCTGGTTGTAAAACAACCACAGCACAAAGCCTGTTCACTCTGTCTGTGTCCTTGTGCTCTGATGGGGTCATAGTCCACCATGTCCTGTGGCGAGCACTGTGCCCGGAGCCGGGGCAGGATGGGCTGGGGCAGGGGGCTCCCAGGACAGGGGGCTCCCAGGACAGGGGGCTCCCAGGGCTGCACTCACCGCTGAGATGATGTCAGGGGTGTTCAGTGCAATGTGCTGGACTCCAGCCCCTCCGTAGTAGTCAATATATTCCTGCAGGGAAAAATGTCATCATGTTAGTGACAGCACAGCTACAGCGTGCAAAAGGATGGGTGTGGGCTTGAAAACATGAAGGCAAAATCAGCTCAGGGGCACCATGGAATGACAAAAGGACACTGTTGATGAGGTCGACACTGACCCTTCATCCCCTTTCCTTCACCAAAGCCCTGCTGGAAGTGGAGGCAGCCAGATGGATCAACCACCAGCGTCCACCCACCTGAATCTGGGATTTCTTCTTGCCAGGTGCCGGCTCGTTGATGGGCATCTTAATGGTCTCCTCGTAGTTGGTGACCACGATGGAGCGCAGGGCACTGAACTCGGTGTGCAGCTGCTTGTCATCCACTGACCAGAAGCGGTGGAAGAGCAGGTTCTTCTGGTACCTGCCCAGGCCACAAAGGGCACAATCAACCCCTCGCTCCCTCCCCGCACTAACAAAGCTCTGCTCTAGCTCAATTAGCCTCAACCACCTCCCACCAGCTCTCCCCACTCTTACCAGTCTGCCACTGGGACCATCTGGAGGTCGGGCTGGTTCCCTACAACGTGGTCGACGAAGCTGAGCTTGGTGCTTGGTCTGTAGGGAGAAGCCAAGGGGAGTCTCAGCCGGACTCAGGGGCACCCCACAGCTTGGGGGACTCCAGCGCAAGGCAGTGGGGACCTGTCCAGCTCCTCAGTGGGATATCCCACCAGGACACGGTGGCAAAGAGCCAGGCATGACCCTCTGGAAGGTACTCACAGTTTGGGCAGCAGGGGGTCCTTGAAGAGGGGCGGGTGGTACCCGGGCAGGAACAGGCCCTTGTAGTTGAGTTTTTCTATCAAGGTGTGGGTGGTGTCACCGTACTGCAAGGGGAGAAAGTGGTTGTGTGGTGACCTCGGTTTTTTGGGGACCTCCCAGGTCCAGCCTGCTCCATGGACCCCACCCTGCCCTGCCACTCACCGTCTGGATCACTGCAAACTTCACCTTCCCAAATTTGTCCTGCTCCACCCACGGCTCCTTCACCACCACGGCTCCACGCTCCTTGGCTTTCTGGGCAGAAGGAGAGAGACCCCATCCTGCCACAGCTCCCTCGGGCTGGAGGAGACATCCCCAGGCCCTTCCCTGCCTCCCCTCACTGTTCTGGGGGCTGTGCGGGAGGGGCTGGAGGGGCTGCCTACCTGCACAATGAAGTCACAGTTCTCCACTTCGAAGGCGATGTCCTTCACCCCATCACCGTGCTTCACCAGGTGCTCCCCCATCTCTGCCCCGAGCAGGAACAGTCACGGGCATGAGCAGAGCTGCTTTGCTCTGCCACAGCCGTTCCCCACTCCATCCCCCCCATGACACCTACCCTCATTCCCTGGGTTCAGAGCGGAAGAGAAAACAAACACGATCTGGTGAGGAAGAGGAGCAGAGGTGAGGACGGAGCTGCAGGTGATGGTTTTCATGGTGGGTTTGGTAGCACCCACGTCTGATGCCACCTCATCTTTCCCTGCCCTGGCAGTGGCACCTCAGGGGTCCCCTTACCTTGTCCTGTTTGATGACGTGTGACACCACCTCCCTGCTGCCGGTCTCCAGCCCCCGGTACGCCAGCTCCTCGAACCCCAGCTTGTTGCAGTAGTAGGATGCAGCCTGTGGGCAGGAAAGAGCCCCCTTGGTTGAAGCTGCAGTGCTGGTGGCCCACGGCCCATGGAGAAGGGCCACCATGGCATGTGCAAGTCACACTTGTCCTATGTGTGTATCCGTGTGTGTGCACAGGCAGCAGCTTCTCTCCCTCCCTCCAGCAGCCATGGGGAACAAGCAGAGGCAAGAAAGGGCCCAGACTGAGGAAAAACCCAATCTCAGTGGGAAGTGCTGCCTCCAGAACCCTCTGCAAGGGCTGCCACTGAGAGGGAAACATTTCTGCCAGTCTCCAGTTCCGCAAGGTTTGGTGAAAAGCAGCTCGGGTTTGAGGCAGAGGGATTTTTAACTCGCCCATGGCAAGCAATGGAGAGCAGCTGCCACAAGGCTATGCAGCTCCGGGGCTGGTGGCCACGGCTGAGCCCGGCCACGTGTGCTGGTTCACATGTCCCAGGTCCCTGCACACGCCCCGGGCAGCCGCCCCTCGCCTTGCGCAAGTGCCACCGAGGCCATCGGCGCCAGGCCAGGGAGGGGCTTTGGGACACCGGCACATCCCCGGCCCGAGGGGCTGCTGGGATGAACCACCGCCCCCCCGGCAGCCAATGCCCGGAATGCCCAGCCTGTCCCGGTGTGGGAGGTGTCCCCTGGCACGGCTGACCCCTGGCACCGCTGACCCCTGGCACCACTGTCCCCTGGCACCGCTGACCCCTGGCGCACGTGCCCGGCGGCCGCGGCCTCTCACCTGCTTGGCATTGCCGACCCAGAAGGTGATGGAGTGGAAATGGATGAAGCGGCCTTGTTGGGGCTAAAAGGAAGGGAAAACAAGGCTGAAAGCTGCTGCTGCTGCCTTTCCTGCAGGACTGCTCGGCTCCGGAGCAGGGGGAAGCRGCAGCCGTGACTCTGGAAATGCATCTCCTGCAAATGCATCTGAATTAAGTGGGTGGAACAGCCCCAGAATGGCGATTTTCCAAAGTGTTTTACGGTCAGGTCCCACAGGATCCTGTGCTGCAGGTTGGAAGGTACAAAGTCCCAATTCTCCCAGTGCTCCCCACAAGTGACCATCCCAGCGGGCTGCCCACCCACAGACCTTGCTGTGTTAACGATTAATTCTCCCCCAAAAGCTCTTACACAACCACCAGCACCAGGACAGATCCCTCTTCGCTCCTTTCCCCACCACTGCCCAGCTTGGTGCAGGAGACCCGGCACTGGAAACACTTTAAGGCGAAAAGGGTGGCAAAAAGGTGCAGCATTTGGCAATAAATGGTGCATGAAATGAGGATTCTGCTTAAGGATTRGTTTGGCTGGGAAATACCCATCATCTCCCATTTGTCACTCTCCTCCCAAACCAGAGGGAAACAAAACAATTTTGATTATTAACATTCATTTACAACGAGGAGCTTGTGTGGCCCAGCCAGAGCAGTTTTACTTCTGATTTTACCAGGTAATCAAGGAATTGATATTATCTGCACTAACATAACCAATGTTTCACATCAGGCAGAGGGGCAGGACAGGGACGCGATTTGGCTCTTACCTTTTCTCCCTTGTCTGTGTAAGATGTCTGAAAGAGAATGAGAAAACAGAGACATTAGCGGGACAGGCATATACGGCAGCCCCCAGGGAGCTGAATCCAAAGGTCAGGCTGTGAGGAACAGCTCTGCTGTGCCACTTCCAGCACAGTCACTGGAAAATCCGAATTCAAGCAGAGCTTAAAGCTCCCGAGATGTCTGTGCTGCAGAGCCCCAAACGTTCAAATCAATTCCCATCTGCTGCCCCTCACCATTTTTGTGACCTGGCGATGTGACAGCAGCAAAGAGAGCGTGAGTCTGGGAGGGCTTTCAATATAACGGCGGGACGGGAAGGCTCCTCCTCGGCCCCACCTTCTCCCACCACCAACCCAGGGATGTGTTTGGTTTGGCCTGGGAACCGCCGGTCCCGTCGCGGGGGTGGTRGGTGGCTAACTGGGGCCGTGACACAGGGGCCTTTGCAGCCCTGGCTGTGGCACAGCAGGGTGAAACGAGGAGGGTGCTGAGGGTGGGTCCGCAGGGGTGTGAGTGTGAAAGGGGGGGTGAGTGTGCAGCACGTGAGGCTCTGCGGTGGGTTGGGACCCTGCTGACCCCACAGTCAAACCTCCTGCCCCGTGTGTGCCGGGCTCACAGAGGGGTGATGCAACCGGTGCAGCACATCCCCCGGCCCGCCTGCTGCCCCTGGGGACATTCACCCCTCCCTGGGGATGTGTCATCCCCGCCAGCACTGAGCCAGGACATCCTGCAGAGTCCAGCTGGGTGTATGGTGGTGTCTGGGCATGGGGCCACACGGTGCCGCCTTCAGCTCCGGTGAGCCCAGCGCTGCAGGGACCCCAAAATGTGGGAGCAGCGGGAGGAGGGGGCAGGAGGTGGGCCTGCCAGAGGAGACACCAGTGCACAAATTCCACACGGCTGGGAGTGATGGCAAGTCAGAGCCACCAGTGGGGCCAGGGAGGATGAGCACAGGGGGCTTGGGTGGGTGCCAGTGGCGTGGAGGACAGGAGTGGGGGTCTAGTGGTGGGGCTGTCCAGTGCTGCCACAYTCCCTGGGGACATGGATACCATGCACCACCCCGGCAAGCGTGCTGGGGCACAGGCTGGAGAGGGGCCAGCAGCRGGGACAGGGTTACAACATCTGACCACCACAGCTGTGTAAGTCAGTGATAGTGACACCGCTGTGCCACKGCGTGTCACCATCAGAACTGTGTAACCCAGTGACGGTGACACTGCTGTGCCACCACATGTCACTATCACAGCCATCCCATGGCACCACCACAGCAGTGTGACCCAGTGACTGTGACACGGCTGTGCCACCCCATGCCGGCACCACAGCAGCGTGCCCCGGTGGCACTGACACCGCTGTGCCACCCCGTTATCGCCACCCCGTTACCGCCGCCGCTGTCTCACCGCGGTGCCACCACCGGCGCGGTCCCCGCTGGCCCCGCCCCTGGGCCCGTCCGCCGCTGGCCCCGCCCCGCGTCCCTCCCGGCTCCCGTCCGGCCGCGGCCATGGCGGAGCCCGGCGGGGGCCGCCCCGTCACCRTCAGCGACGTCCAGCAGCTCGTGCGGCGCAAGGACGAGATCGAGGCGCAGATCAAGGCCTGCTACGAGCTGCTGGAGGGGGTCAGTGCCCGGGGAGGGCCGGGCCGGGCCGGGGGGCGCGGGGCCGGCCCGCGGGCCCGGTCCCCTCCCAACCGCCGCCTCTTCCCTCACAGCAAAAGGGCGTCGGGATGCACGAGCCGCTGGTGGACGCCGAGGGCTTCCCCCGCGCAGACATCGACCTGTACCAAGTGCGCACCGCCCGGCACAATATCATCTGTGAGCGGGGAACGGGAACCGGGCGGGGGGCCCTTCCCGGGGCCGGCCGCGCCCCCATCCCGCGGGATGAGCCAGCGAAACCGGGATGTGTGCGGGAAACCTCTGCTCGGTGTGGATGACTGCCGGCCTCTGTCCGGAGACAGACACCCCRTAACAGCGGTGACACCGCTTCATTCCCGCAAACCCCCATCCCCTTGGCTGCAATTCCTCAAAACCGGAGCCCAGGGCTGTGCTGAGCCTGCTTCCCAGTGGTTCTGCTCAGTGCTCGGAGCTGCCGGATGGGCTGAGTCTAAAATGCTTTGGTCCACATGTTGCTGCAGTRGGACTGAAATTCTGTCTCTGCTGTGGAGCCATTTGCGATCTGTGAAATACAACTAATCTTTTCAGTGGTGTTTGTAGAATAACATTTGGGTAGGAAACAGCTTGGCATTTATTTCTTCCCAGGCTTTCCCAGTGTCCTGTCTTTGAGGAGGGGTTTTTCTGTTCATACATAACAGTAGGAGACTTGATTGGAAAGAAGACTTGAGCTGCTCACTGAGTTCTAGGGCATCACAGGCCTCCCAGCCCTGCTGCCTCTGCGTGTTTACCAAAATTTGTAGGGTGGTTTTCTCTRTGTCTGACTTTTACTGATAAACATCTGCCGGGCTGGCACCAGGCCCCAGAGATAGACCAGCAGAGGTTCTTGCTGAGATCAGAGGCAGCCAGGGCACTGCTCTGCGCAGCTGCAGAGGGGAGCAGGTGCTGAGAGCCCTTTGGGGGAACCCTCTCCAGCTCCCCGTGTGCTGTGGTGTCACTCACAGGTTTGCAGAACGATCACAAGGCCCTGATGAAGCAGGTGGAGGAAGCTCTGCACAAGCTGCACGCCCGGGAGAAGGAGAAGCAGGCCAAGGATGAAGCAGAGGCCTTGGCCGAGGCCAGGAGCCAGAACCAGAGCCTGCCCCAGGCCTTTGCCAAAGTGAACGCGGTGACCCCGGGCTCTCCCGCCAGTGTCTCGGTGCGTCAGTGGCAGCTCCTGGGGAGGGCTTTGTCTGGAGCCAGACAGCTGGTGGCTTTCTCTGCCTCTTGTTAATGAGTGGGAATAAGCTGGGGCGTTGATTAGGGTGTCCCACCTTTTCTATGTCAGGCTGGGATGTCCTGTTAATAGGCTGGTCATTGTACAGGGATGAGATGGGTGTTCTCTGAGCTGTATCGTGGCACCACAGCTCACCCCACACCTCACTGACCWTTGCAGCCTCAGGATTTCGCTTCCCATAAAACAGAACAGAGGAATGAGCACTTACCTTTTTCTATGGATGTGGAGAGGCTGTGGTGATGTTCAGTTGCCTCAATGTGAGAAGTGCTGTAACACATCTCTCTCCCTGTGGCTGGGTGAAGAGTGATGCTCCTGTGTCATGACCTGTGATATTGCCTGTCTTTGGAGAATGCAGATGCTCTTTTAACTCTATCCAGGGACTTCAAGTTGATGATGAGATTGTGGAGTTTGGATCTGTCAATGTAAACAACTTCCAGAACCTGCAGAACATCGCAACAGTGGTGCAGCACAGTGAGGGGGTGAGCTAATTTCTGCTGTGACTGCATTCTCTTGCCTGTGTCTGTTAGCTTTTTCTATGGAACTTGGATCTCTGGAATCATCATTTCCGTGTCAGAAACAGTGTCAGATTCAGTCTATGCTGTTGTAACCTTGTTCTTTCAGAGCATTGAGCTGTTTGCTCATGAATGGAAGAGCTGAGAGTTGTGTGCTCTTTGCTGTGGGCATCATGTTGTTTGTTCTCCCTGGGGACTCTCTGCAGCAGCATTGCTGTGCCACCCTCGTGGACTGCCAGAGCCATTAAGTGCTCTGTGGTGGAAGTGAGGGATCTCCTGGAGATGTCTCCACATAAAACACTCTCTTCTTTCAGTTACAGCCACAGGAGTGGGAATGGGCGCTGCTGCAGAACAGGTCCTTGGGTTTAATGTTCTTTGGGTGCTTCAGCAAAAGAAGGAAGAAGAGAGTTGACTTGGAGATGGAAAACTGAAATATTATTTTTTATTTCTTCCTCTCTTCCAGAGACCCCTGAGCGTGACCGTGATCCGCGGCGGCAGAAGGGTGCACGTGGGGCTGACTCCGAAGCGCTGGGCCGGGAAGGGCCTCCTGGGGTGAGCTGCTGTTTCCCTGGCTGGAAGGGAAGAGGCTTTCACCAGCTCAGGGCACATTTCCTGAGTAGGGCCAGCACTGGGCTGTGTCACTGCTGACTGTCCACTGTCCCTTGCTGGCATGTGACAGGGAGCTGGAGGCTGCTGGTTCTGCACAGGGATACAGGGAGTCAAGTTCCATCAAACATGAGCACAGAAACAGGCAGGGTCTTGTTTGTCTGGTGGAAGAAACCCGTGGAGGAGGGTTGTGGTGGGTCTGATTTGTCCCATGTCAGATCTTCTGTGCCTGTTTGAGAAAGGAAATTTAATACTTCCTTCTACCCTTTTCTTTTTCAGCTGCAATATCATTCCCTTACAAAGATGACCATGGCTTGGAGAACAATAAAGCTGAAGCTTGTGCCTGCTTTCTGGACTCTGATCTGGTTTGTAAACTTCCCTACGTGGTGTTGCTGTGACCTCTGGTGCCTGAAGGGTTCTGGCAGAGCAGGGCCTGCCTGCAATTCAGGAGGAACGTGCAGAGTTGCAAGATGTGGCTTCTCATCTCTTCCATCTTGTACCAACTTAGAACAAGGCTCTAGAGACCCAAACTTCACTTGATACAGGCTCTAGAGAGCTTGAAATGCTCTTATTTGGTGATAATGGAACATTCCTTTTCTTCCCCTGTAAAATTCCTCACTGAGCATCATGTAATATGTGCTAAAAAGTCCTAGAGCACTTTTTGATGCTTGTCATAGTAGGTGACAGCCAAGAAATATGCAAGTTTGATACTTTGTCTTCCCCACATTGCCACAACTTTTAAAGTCGCTGAACATACTGAAAGGATTTTTGGAATGCCCAGTTATTTTAAGACAATGGAGTAAGGAATAGGGGTTCTAATTCTACTTTGGATAACCTTTAGTAGTTCATGTAGTCATGATAAAAGTACTCCTAGTCTGGCTTCTCTCTATTTTCTTTTAAATTTGTTTATTTGCGGGAGTTGGTTTTGGGGTGTTGTCCTGGTTCTGGCCAGGACAGGGTTTACCTTTTTGTGCCTCCCATTCTCCTCTCCATCCCACTGCAGGAGGAGTGGGGGGAGTGAGTGAGTGGCACGTGGTCTGGGTGTTTTCAGTGGGAACAGTTTATAAACTGTTGGAGGGGATTCTGGGGATGACTGGTTTGTTTGAAGCTTGTTTCCTGTTGAACTTCAAAATATTCTCCCAAAACAATAAAACTGAGTATTGCCTCTCTCTGTTCTCATAGAAGTCATTATTTGGGGCAGAGTTGGGTGGGTTAAATGCAGATCTGCACAGACACAAAATCATGAGCCCTGACCTTCCAGAGCTGAAGCCCAGGTAAGGTGCAAGTCTCTATTATTGCTTCAAAAACAGATTGTGAGATGAGTAACACATCACACATAATGAACAATTTTTCATAATTGCTATTAAGCAGATTTGAAACAGACTGAAAAAGTGGATTAAACCCCAGACTTTTAAGTGGTTCGCCCAGGGCTCTGTGTTAAATTGAGTAGGTTTATTCATTTGATATTTCAAGCATTTGAGGAGCTGCTCTCAGTTGGAATAAACAGGATTTTCATGCTGGAGAGCAGAGGTGACTCCCGGTATCGTGTATGATCATGGACTGGATGCTGCCGGGGGGAAGAAAAGCACCCCATCTGAACAAGCTTGATGCACTGCATAGGGCTGCCTCCTTGCACCTGGCAGAGATGGGGTGTAAGGACCAAATCCTGCTCCTGAAGTTGTAGAAGTCCCCTGATTGTGCCACAGAGGAGCGGTTGGAGCAGCCTCTCYAGGTTGGGGAGATAATGGGAGCTGATAAAACTTTCTGCTCCCAGCAGGGTGCGAGGCTCTTCCTTGGGCAGAAGGAAAAAGAAATGCAGAAATTGTTATTATTTGAGCTTAACAGCAAGGCTGAGTCAACAGCTGGGAGCTCTTGGAGTTGATTATCTGCGGAGGTGAGGTGAGAGTTTGGAATGATCCCTGGGAGCGGGTCCCCTGTGCAAGTGCCATCCTGGCAGAGAGCTGGGGACYGCGGGGGACCTGGCAGGGGGATTGGGGATGATTTGTCTCTCTTTGACTCCGCTTGTCCTGCTCAGGGAAGCCACTGGAGCAGAGCTGCCTACAACTCCTTGGGAGGGCTTCGTGTAAAGATCCGTCGTCCCATTCCCMGGGCAGGGCGAGGGTTCCGTCCCAAAGAGCTCCGGCGATGCCAGGAGGAGCTTTGTCACAGCCATGAGCTGTCCSCGTTTTGGGCGGGGTGTCAGCGCTGCAGCCGGTGGGGCTGAGAAGTGTCCCCAGTTCTCTCTCCCGGTTTTTCCCGGCGCAGCCGGCGGCGATGAGGAGGTTCTCCCCTCTCTCCAGGCATGTCCTGGTGGCTCAGCCGGTGGGGATGAGGAGGTTCCCCCTCTCTCCCGGTGGCTCAGCCGGTGGCGCAGCCGGCGGTGCCGGTACGGCCGTTGCCTGGGAACGGCGGTCGCAGAGGCAGAGAGACGCTGGGATCGCTGTGTCGGTGAGCGGCGGGTCCCCGGGACGGTCTCCAGGGGGGTCCCTCGGGGCAGCGGGAGGCACGGAGGCCTAGAGGGGGCTTGGGAACGGCTCTGTGTGAGCCCGGTGAGACCTTTGGGGCCGCGGCGGTCCCCGAGCGGCGGTTCCCGAGCTCCCGTCCCGCCTGCCGGGGCCCAGGGAGGGTTTTTCCTAGGGCCTCTTTCCCTTCCCGTGAAAGTTTTCTTTGCACAAGGTTTCGGTGTTGGGTCAAATCCAGGCCCGTGACGYCGGAGATGAACCAGCTGCCGCCCAGGAGCGGCTCTGCTGCTTGCAGGGACTGTGACAAAACCCCATCCAAAGGGAAATGTCCGTGCCCGGCGCTGGCAGACAAGGGAGGCAGCCTGGCCTCGGCTGGAATAACCGGAGCTGTACTGGGCTTGCCTGTGCTCACTGTGGGAGTGTTACTGGAGCTGAAAAGGGACTCTAGAACCCATTTCCCAGTTTCACATGTGCCCTTTCCTCCTGCTGTGCCCAATTCCAGGTCGTTGTGCAGTCAAACCCTGGGAGAGTGTGGGGCGGAGTATCTCAGAGCATCTTCACTTCCCCAGCTTCCTGGGAGGAGGGCAAAGGTGTGGATGGATGGTCCATCAGAAGTTACACCAGAGGAACCTGCTGAGGGAAGAGCAGGAGTAAGCAGTGAGCCCAAGGAGATGTCGCAGGACACACAGAYGGCTCAGGAGGTGGATGTGCTGCCTGAGGAGGTGAGGGCAGTGCCATTGTAAGTCCTGCTCGACACAGGATCTGGGGCAGATCCTAATGGAAACAGAGCCCCCGGAATCTGACCCATGCTGGGGCTCATTCCCACTAGCCACAGGGCAGTCCCTGGCAAGACCAGCCCAGGAACCAGCATCCACCAAAACCTCTCTTCCTCTTCAAGGATCCCCTTGCTGCTGCCAGGGAGAAGGAAGGAGCACTAGAGGATGCTGGAAGTGCACTGTCATGTCCCCCGTCATCTCCTTCAGGTATGGGRATCCCAGACACCCAGCCCAGCATGTGGGCTGGGAGCCAGGTCACCCTCCTAAAGGCACTGCTGGGACATCATGCCTGGAGGGTGCTGGGCCCCCTGAACCACCCCCAGCACTATCTGAGCCCAAGAGAGCCATTTCCAGCCCTCTCCCAGGCTACAGGGGGCAGGACACAYGGCGTGACGGCTCTGCCAGCTTGGTGTGGGCAGCCACGCCGGGGATGCTGTTCCTGAAGGACAGGGAGAGCAGCCTTCACTCCCTTGTGAGTACCAACGGGACCCAGCGCTCCTGCCCTGCTCTCTTCCATCCCCCCACAGACCTTGTGTGGCTTTTTTGTCCTGGCTGCTGAGAGCCAGGAGCTGCCTCTTCCCTGCAGAACCTGTCCTGGGTGTTTGGCTACAACAGCAGCCTGGCCGTGCACAGCCTGATGGACGGGGAGGACCGGGTGCTCCTGTACGTCTCCTCCCACATATTGGTCATCCACGATATCCTGCGGAACAGGCAGCACCTCCTGCAGGTCTGGCACACACCTGGCATGTCTCCCTCCTCCTCCCCTTCTCCTGAACCCCCTCCCTCCATCTCTTTTTCTGGTGCCCTGTGCTSAGGGGTCACCTATAACCAAACCAAGGAGCAGCCCAAACGAAAGGTATGGACAACACAACCTTAGGTTTGCAGCCTCCAAGGCACTTTGCTGCTTCCCTTCCCCAGGGCCACACCAATGTCATCTCTTGCCTGTGTGTGAGTGAAGACAAACGCTGGGTTGCGACCGCCGACCGAGGGCCAGATGCTCTGATCGTTGTGTGGGACTCCTACTCTGGGTAAGCTCCCAGGAATCTCCTCTTTGGGAACCCCCTATGTCCAGTAAATCTCTCAGGATTGACTCCAGCCTCAGCTGAGAGTGGAATGGGAGAACACAGGGACAGACTAAAAGCAGCACGGGAGCCAAAACCAAACCGAGGACTTAATCATCCTTATATCACCCTCACTCACGGGACACTGGGAGGGGGCCAAGCTCCCCCAGACTGAGTACATCACATCTCCATTCTGTAGGACCTTCTTAAAAGATCCCTGGTGAGTTGTTTCCCAGTGCCATTTACTTGGGAGGAAGGGATGGAGAGGACATTGAGGACCAGCCCATGGCAGCACTGTTGTTTGCAGCCTCCCACCCTTCATCCATAGGGACCAGGGTGGGTGGGTTGTGTCATAGATTTTGCCAAGTTCCTCACCCCCCTGTGCTGCCAGGAGCACCCACGAGGTCTCTGCTCCGTAGGGTACCCGTGCACACCATCTTCGAGAGCCATCCGGAGGACGGGGTCTGTGCCATTGCCATCTCCCAGGATGCAAAGTATTTGGTGACCATTAGTGCTGGTACAGTGCAGGTAGAGAGAATATCTCCTCTTTCATAACTTTGCAGGATAGAGGCCTGGAAGTTTTTCCCAGTGCAGCACCGGGGAGGTGGGAATTTGGATGGGAAGAACAGAAGAGAGGGGGAGYGGGTTTGCAGAGTGGTGCCTGGTTTCTGCTGAGCCATTAGAAGACAGAGCTGGATTTCATTAAAGTGAATGCTGCAGAGTTGAGAAAATGGATCTTAATTTGGGATAAAAGCTTCTGACTTCATCACTTTCATCAAAGCAATTTCTGGCATTATTTTCTGAAATGAAGSTCTCTGCTGCCAGGCCATGCTGGGTTTTACCCTGCTTCAGTCTTCTAGGCCACACCATCCCCTGCAGTGGTTGAGGAATGGGATTCACCTGGCTCCCCCAAGCTCCCAGAAAGCCACAAGTGTTCCTTGGATTGTTGTTCCCTTCTCTTCCAGAAAGTTGGTGTTTGGAGGTGGACTTTGCCCACRGAGAAACCCATGTGCAGCACAGAGCTGAGGCCTGAGTTTGGGTATCAGGTGAGTGACCATAGCCGAGGAGGGCAGGGAGGCTTGACTGGGCAGCCCCATCCTCACCTGCTCCTCCCTGCACCTGGAGGTTTATCCCTGCTCCTCTGACACCTGACAGACACAGGATGTCGTCCACTGCAGCCCTGGCACTGGCTGGGAAAGCCCGTGGCTCTGCCAGCTTATCCCTGTTCACAGAGGAGGGAGCAAAGGGAATCTGGCCTCTGTTTTAGTTCAGTGCAGGTGGTGAGGTGGGTTTTGGATAAGAGAGTTGTTTTGCATGGAAGAATAAGAAGACATTGCCCGGCTTGGCACTAATATGATTCTCACCTTTGAATTTCAGGATTATGTCATTTTTAACCCTCAGAATCCCCACGAGTTTGTCAGCAACAGCAAAACCCAGGTGATATTTTACCTGTGGGTAAGTAGGGACATGGGAAGTTGTGTTTCTGGTGCCAAAAAGGAGGTGGAAGGGGGGCTCCGGGGCTGGGTGTCTGCCCACAACTGGGGTCACACTTTGCTTTGCAGATCTGCCCCTGCCTTGCCCCCATCACCCTTTCCTGCTCCCTGCCCTTGCCAGACTCTAAGGTGGTCTGGGCAGAGGGTCACCCTTTCTCCACTCCCACACTGGTCAGTCCCAGCTGTGGCAGAGATGCTCTCCACCTCTCCCATTCCTGCTTTCCCGTGAGTCTCGTGCCAGTCAGCAGCTTTTGGAAGAGGAGCAGGTGGAAGGAGAGGTGTATTGTGCTCTCTGGAAGATCTTGAAGCTTTTCTGCCCCAGCAGCCCTGCTTTAATCACCAAGGCGCAGTGCCTATATCCAGATGATGGGGAGGGTACAGGCTGGCACTGCAGAGCTCGGTTCCAAAATCCTTGTCCTGGATGTTTTCTCTGCTTTCCCCAGGACGATGCCGGTTTGCAGTATGGAGCACCATTCCTGAGCAACCAGGTGAGCACAGGGGGTACCACAGCATGGCACCCTCTTGGCTTTCCTCCTGACAGCAGCACTGTTCCTTCCCAAAAACAGTGGCCATGTCCCCACCATGTCCCCYTCGGTCTCCTGAAAGGACAAGCCAGGGTAGCCAGAGCTGAGTTCAAGCAGGGCTCTCTCTCCAAGATTCCCCACTGCATCTGCTCCTGGGGTTCTTGTCTCTTGCCCCGCCTTGGGACAGGGAGGGAATGTCACGAGAAGCAAGTAGAAACCTCTCTGCTTGAGGAGGGCAGAGCCAGCACCCAGGATGAACACACGGCCTCGCTGCTGTCTCCACAGACCTTCAAGTGCCTGGTGGGACAGTTCAGCCAGTCAGTTTTCCATTTTAACAACTCCCAAGCTCTGACGGGCACCTCAGCTGGAAAGCTGGTGGTGTGGGACATGGACGATCCCCGCACTCCCCCCAAGGAACTGCCGRCCAAACCCCATGGAATAACAGCCTCCAAAGTGGTGTCAATGCAGAAGGAGAGTATTACCGTGCTGCAGGTGGTGGAGAGGTAATGGGGCAGCCCTTTCAATAGCTGTAGTACAGTCCTCRGGTATCTCAGCCATAAGAATGGCAAAGATAATGTTGGAATTTTAAGTCACTTGGCAGCATGAAAGGACCAGGGGAACTCAAGCAGGAAAGTGCTGCTGGTTTATGAGTAATTTTCCAGCAATGAATTTGGCTGGGGGGTAAAATAAGGTTGAAAAGCCGTGGTGATGCGATGCCAGCTCTGTTGGGGTAGCTCAGACAGTGGCTCAGCCTCCTGGCCGCTACCGGCAGGGGGAGCAGACAGCCACCAAACGCCGCGACAGCCTTGGGGACACGGCAGGGACACTGCAGGGTCACAGCAGAGCCGCTGGTTTCGGCACAGCCCTGGCTTTCTCCCGCACATCTGTGCAGGGCTCTGCTCGTGTGCTTGTGCAGAGAAACGGGGAAGAGGTTCGCTCCTGCCCAAGGATGCTATCCAAGAAATATTTGAGAGTTGTCAGTCGGTGTGTTGGTTAATAACTTCCCCTTCCTTGCAGCTGTATAGTCACAGGTGATGTGAAAGGACAGGTTACATTCTACGATGGGCAACTGCGGCTCCTCACCAGCTACAGCCACGACAAAGTGGGTCCCATCCGGTCCATCTCCTTCTCCACAACCCTTCATGATCCTCCTGGTGCCTTCCCAGGCAGCAGCCAGCCCTTCTTCACCAGGTGAGTGTCTCTTTACAAACCCAGGTCTTCCCCTGTATTTGCCTTGCAGCTGAAAGCTGCGGAGATGGTCTGTGAAAGCTGGGGAGGTGGTCAGTGAGAGCTGCTCCATGAGCTTCTGCCTGGTCTGGAGCAGGTTTCAACCCTGTGCCCAGGCTTCTGGGCAGGAACAGGGAGGCAGGACAGGGAGAGAATGTGAGTGGGCTCCAGCACATCCCGGTTCTGAGCTCGATGTTGTGCCTTGGCGCAGACACGGCGTTAGTGCAGGCACGGCGATGATCAGCTTCTCTGTCACGTACCCGGCACACCAGGCAGTGCTGATGCCAAGCCTCCAGCTCTCACTGGGCCCCTTAATCCCCCCTTTAAACCCCTCCCAGGGATGGCTATATCCAGTTGGATTTTATCACGGCTTGGCAAGCTAATCGGGGCGGTGGTACCAGTGCAGGCTTGTACCACATGGACTGGTCACCAGCCCCTCTCTGTCCCTCTGCGTGATGTAGCTGTGCCTGAGCATTTATAGGGAGTCTGCAGGACAGATGAAGCTGTTGTGTGGCTCAATCCAGCCTGCAAACCATATGTCTGTCACTCCTGTTAAGGCTTTCCTGGCAACGTCTGCTCTTAGCCACACGTGTTTTCCAAAGAGCCATGTGGGACAGATTCTTCTCCAGCCTGGAGCAGTGCCCTGGGGGATGGTTTGGTTTCCCTGTTGGTCTCTGTTGTCTCATCCCTCTTCCTGGGTTGCTGCTGCAGCTCCTGCTGCTTGCAGCTGCTCTGGGCGGCACAAAAGGCAGAAGACCAAGGGGGAAGCCCTGAGCTCATCCCAGAGGCTGGTGGGATTAGGAATGGCTGGAGCGCCCAGCTAAGGCACGCAAGAGGTGCAGAGTCTGTCAGTGCCTGGGCCAGATRTGCATAAACTGATGGCTGTCATGGAACAGCTGGCAAAGAGGCTGTGGTTCCCCACTCGTGCAGCCACACGTCTGTCTGTGCAGCTCCTAGAGCCATCCTGGAGAAGGCTCCAAGGAGATGTTATAGCACCTTCCAGTACCTCAAGGGCTCCAAAACAGCTGGAGAGGGACTTTGGACAAGGGTGTGGAGTGACAGGACAAGGGGAAAATGGCTTAAAATTGACATAGGGCAGGGTTAGATGGGATATTGGGAAGAAATTCCTCACCATGAGAGTGGTGAGGCCCTGGCACAGGTTGCCCAGAGAAGCTGTGGGTGCTCCATCCCTGGAAGTGTTCAAGGCCAGGTTGGACAGGGCTTGGAGTAACCTGGTCTAGTGGAAGGTGTTGAAACAAGACGATCTTTAAGGTCCCTTCCTACTCAAACCAGTCTGGAATTTCTGTGTGGTCCTCTATTATCCCTTTTGCTGGGTCCAGACTCTCAGTCCTCAGGCAGACTGAAACTATACATATTTGTGCTGTAATGTGCATAATTATTCAGCTGTCTGCTTCACACATCACCAGTCACACAGTGAGACCTCTCTGCTGTGCTGGTCAGCGCGGCCGGGCGAGCAGACAGGGAGTGAAACTGCCCTCTGACCTTGACTGTGGCAGCATGGTCAATGTGGAGCCACTGACAATGGTGGTGAGGAGACACGTGAAAACACCATTCAGAATATCTTCAATTGCTCATTTGTTCATCTCACACATCAGTGACTTGCAAATGGCAAGAGCTCCCCAGATGTCATTCATCTTCTGGCTTGCCTAACCAAGTAGAAAATGGAAYGGGCTCCAGTGTCTTCCTGTGGCCATTTCCCAGGTCATGAATACAAAGTGCCACCTGCCTTCYAGGTCAAGGAGTGTTTGCATATTGCATATCATAAAATATAAGTGATTGTCCAACTAACTTGCCAAAAAGAAGGTGATGTGTAATATAGCTTGCAGGGAYATGAGCCAGTTAGTCTGATTCATCAAATTCTGTTTCTCTCACGCTAAACAGGAACTTTATCCTTTCAACCTCTGATGCAACCGTGTTCCATGTTGCAACAGACAGCACAAACTTTGAAAGAGTCATGGAAGAGGCGAAGAAAGCTGTCAATGCCATTGCCTGTCACCCGCAGGAGCCACTCGTGGCTGTGGGGAGTCACTGTGGGCTGCTGAAGGTGTGGGATTACAAGCAGACCAAGTACCTCGTTAGCAGGATATTTACTGAGGCCGGCATCCAGTGCTTATCCTACGACCCTGAAGGTATTCCAGCCCCGTGACCTCCCTGTGTGCCAAGCACTGGCCTTCCTGGGAAGAGTGGTGGTGTCGTGAGAATTTTCTGGCCTGCTTTCCAGGTTATTTTCTGGCCGCTGGATTTACTGATGGAAGCGTTTACATCCTTGATGCAATTTCCCTTCAGTCCATCTGCAAGGAATTCCAGTTCTCACAAGGTCCCGTGACTCACATCAGCTTCTCTCATGATTCCAAGTACCTCGCAACYGCTGTAAGCTTGTTTTTTCCGCTCGGTGATTTACGCGAGCTGCTCATGGGGCAGCTTTTGGAGGGACTGGGAATTGCCGGCCATCCTGCCAGGCAYGGCAGAGCAGGGCAGAGGGCTGTCCCTCTCCTGGGGCTCTGTGACTCTGAAATGCAGAGCGAGCAGGGCAGAGGGCTGTTCCTCTCMTGGGGCTTTGTGACTCTGAAATGCTTTTCCTGGCTGGAAGAGTCACTCTGTAAAAACGTCACCAGTCACAGCCGCTCTGCAGACCCACTGCTGGCAGAGTCCCATCGCTAACTTTGTCACAAGTCTTAGCTCTGCGTCCATCTGTAGAAAGGGCTGGAGCAGGAATTTCCTCCTGGCTGGTGCTCTATGAGAGGGCTGCTCCCTCAATCCCATGTCTCGGTAGAGAAATGTTGAAGCAGTTGAAGCAGTTTGGCACAGAGGTTGTAGCAACTGGTGATGATCTGCATGAAGGAAAAGATTCCCCTTTCCTGCACATGTGCAGGGCTCAGCAATGGGGAGCATCTTCCTTGTGATTTCTGGGGAGTCACAGAACTCGATTTACTGCCCCTCTGCTACATGAGCATGGCAGGGAATGGCTCAGATGCTCTGGCCAGGCTGAGGTTTGCTGTGGTGCTGCCCTTGGGAGCAGCTGCCGAAATCTGCCTGGCCCAGTGTTTTATCCTGGCTGTGACTCTAAACATCCTGGTGGGACTCCAAAACAGAAAGAGCTAAACTAAGCCCAGAGGGCACACACCAAGGAACCCACTGCCAGCCAGGGGATGTGTACAGGGATTGTGGCTGGTTGACCTTTGCTCTGTTTTTGCAGGATGAGAAATATGCAGTGACTGTTTACAAGAGAGTCCTGCAGGATGGGAGCAGATGCTGGGAACACCTAGCAGGGCTGGAGTCCCACTACAAACCCATCCGGAGCATCCTCTTTGGGGTCCAGTCGGACAGCAATGAGCCCAGGCTCCTGAGCCTCGGGGAGGACCGGCAGCTGGTGGGTTGATATGAAAGTCTAAAGGACAGTGAAGATTTGTGGTCAAAGGGGTAAGGCTGGACAAGGGCATCAAAGGAGATTCCATGTTTGGTTCCATGGCTAACAGCCCTCTCCCCACCAGCTCCATTGCTGGGGGTTGTTTCTCAGCCTCGTCTCAGGGCTGAGGCTCTGCTATTGTGGCTACTCCAAGAGATACTAGATCCAGTGAATCCTCAAGGTCCAGGGTGCTGGGAGACTACAGGGGAGTTGCTGTGTTTCCTTGTCCTCCCTCCAGGTTGAATATGACCTGAACAGCAGCATCAAGGACCACTTGGTGGTCACACACAGGGACAGGCTGGAGCAGGATGCGGTGCCCCTGTGCTTGGCCTGGTACCCTCAGCTCAGCACCGAGTCCTTTTTCCTCACTGCCAACAACTGCTACAAAATGAAGCTCTACAACACAACAACCAAAATGTGCAGGTAGGGTCTGATTCAGGCCTACCATTGCCTGGGAGCCTCCTCCTGACTCTGTTCTTCTCAGTATAATCACCACCACACTCCCACCTGTGGGCATGTGCTTGTCCATCAGTGATGCAGACCTTGGGATGGCTTTAGGGCCCCCAAGTCACTCCATTCTTATGGCCAGTCTGCTGTTCACTAATGTGTCATTTAGTAAGGTTCTGGCTGCAGGTGGGTCTTGGTCTACTCAGCACGACGCACTTCAGAGGCAGCAGTTAGACATCAGATAAAGAGATTGGAGTCCACATGAGCAAAGCACAATAATCCCTGAGCACTAAATTAATTTCTGAGCCCCAGTATGGTCCCTTCTAGCCAGGGACCCTGTCCTATTCTGTTCTCTCAGCCAGTAGTACAAAGCCTTTGCGCCCCCCACAACACCTGCCATATCTACCCATCTTTCCACACAACAGCTGTTCAGGGAGGAAGAATGTTTTGTGCACCCTAGAATGGATAAATATGTTGTTTGTCTTTAGAAGGACCCTTTTGGGACCAATCTATGGCTCCCCATTGGAGAAGATACAAATCCTCCCAAGGACAAGCTCTGCAGACCCCCAGCAACACTACCTGGTGTACATTACAAAGGACAAGGTATGGAACCCCACCCGCCCCAGCTGTACAAAAGCCCTTACTTGCAGAGCTGGTGGTCCTTTGGGAATTTCACTGGAGATGAAACCACATGTATGCTGGTCCTGCCTGAGAGCTGAGCGAGCTCCTGAGAGGAGGATGCAGCTCTGCCCCAGTGTGCAGCCCTCCCGTGGGACCCCCAGCCCTCCCAGGCTCCCTCTTCCCTTACAGGTGGGCTTGCAGATTTTGCCTGTGGATGGCAACCCCCACAAGTCCTCAGCCCTCATTTGCCACCCTGATGGTGCCTCTGACTTTGCCATCTCCTCTGACGGGCGTTACATCTTTACAGCCGGGGGGAACGACTGCACTGCTATGACGTGGAAGATCAACCTACAGTGAGTTATGGCAGGAAGGGGAAAGGAATCCTGTTACCACTTTCCACAGCTGCTTGGTCAACACAGCTGAAACAAATGGTCCCCAGCATTTACACTGAGAATGGGGCTTTTGTCCTAAAAGGTCTCTGTTTGTTCCAGGGGAGTTAAAGCAGGCAGGGTGCTCATGGAGAGTTTCTTTGCAGGCTCTCTTAAACACAGGTCCTTTGGGGGCAGGTGATAAAGCCCTGCAGCTTCACTCTCCTTTCACAGCACCATGCCCATGAACAGATCAACAAACTGCATCTGGCAATGGGTTCATGAAATGGAGGACAGGTCATGGAAGCAGGAGAGCCACCACTTGCTGAAAGGAGCATGAATGAAGGGCAGGCAGCATCTCTGCTCAGTCCTGGGGGCTGCCAGCTCCCAGACACCTGGCCTGAYACTGGGTTCATTAATAGGTTATTAACAGTTCAGCATGGTGAGCATGTGTCATGTAGGGGATGCTGGCACGGCAGTGGGGTCAGCCTAGATTATAATAACCTGTCAGCCCCCAAGCAGCTTTGTGGGGTGGCAGCTGAAACAGGAAGGACACATTTTGGGGGGTTTTGTTCCCCTCTAGGTGATGTAGCCACATAATCATAGGGAGAATTAAGCCAGCAAACATCAGAGGAGTGGCCATAGCACCCATAAAATACTCCAGTCTGGGAAATGGTGCCCAAATGGCACGAAGTTGGGCAGGGGATTCTGTGGTTCTTGTGAAGGCCTGGCCAGTGTGATGGGAGATTGTTAGGGTTAGGTAGGGGCCAGAGGAGCAGCACTGGCTGCAGGAGGAGCACACAGGGTGGCTATTGATACAAAATTGTCTGCTCTCCAAATGGGATAGGAATTCGCTAGGAAATCCCCCCTGCATTCGAAGACTGGATTTAGGACAAGCCACCTTAATCCTATAAAGCTTTGCTTACATGAATAAATGGACTGCAGTAAACGAGGTGGCTGGAAGAGTGAAGGCTGCTTTAACAAATGAGGATCTCCAGGCTCTGGCCTGGAGCATCAGTGATGAATCCTGCCAGGTTTCTTCTGATGTCCTCTGCAGGTTTCCCTCTGCCAGCTCCCTTGGGCAGCAGTGCCAGACGTGCTCCCACATGGCAGAAGGGTAACACAGCAAAGGCAGGATAGATATTTTGGTTTCTTTGCATGTCAAGGACCAAAGCTGCTTGTTGCAATACACGTGCAGGGCAGAGGCTCTTCCCGCATGGCTGCAGGTGCCTGGTAGACACATTCGTACATAGAAAGGGAGCTGTGAGTGACATGGAAACTGCCAGGCCAGCATGGAGCCACTTCAGTCTCGAAGGACTGGAAAGGGAGTTTAGTCCATGGCAGAGTTAGGATAGTATTGCATGGTCTCTGTCAGTCTGTGCTGGTTTTTTTTCAAATCCTGCACATCACCCTCCTAGCATAGAGCACGTCTCCTGGTTTCTAGCAAATCAACCCCACAAGAGTTGGCTTTTAGCCCTCACTCCTGTATTTGCCTTTTGGTGTGTACCTGGGAAATAACACTACCCCTTACCTTCCTAGGACCAAGGCTTTGTGGTTCAGACACATGCTGGTCCTGCATGGAACATTTCTTGCATGTACCATTCGCTCTGACGAAAGCCCAAGGGGTGCCAAGTCAGCTCACCTTCATGTGCCAGAACAAAGGAAACCTGGGTGGGAAAGCCATGGGTTTATTTATTTTCTTTTCCACTTYGTGTGGCTTAAACAGTCGGGGGTCAGGATAAGCGACATTTTAAGGAAGGCAATAGAATATAAATGATTCTTTTTTATAATGGTTGGCTAGGGTCCAGGAAACGTTGAATTTCTATGTAATTTGTTTTTGGAGTGAAGTTCTTGATGAGCTAATTATCATTTTATTGCTGCTTCCGGCATCTTGTGCATCTCCACTGTGTCTAATACCCAAATAACTTAATTATGAAAAAAGCATGAAGCTTGCAAAAAAACCCCAGTGGAAGCAGCACTACAGTGGTGTGTGTGAGAGCTGCAGCCTTGCTGCCAGGCGTGGGGTATTATGTGGCAATGCTATGCCATGATTGCACTTCCAGGCTTGGTTTCTTTTTACATCTGCACAAGCCAAAGGGATTCTTTTGGCTCCAACTGCCTATGAAATTGAAACAAAGAGGTGGCTACTCAGGCGCTTTCAGTTTAATGCAAACTGCACCTGTGACTCCATCACCCGCCACGGCGGAGGAAGTCGAGTAATGGATTGCACTGAGTTATTGGGGAAAAATGTGTTAGATCAAGGAACAGGGAGCTTAGGTTTGTGTGGTTTATTGCAAACACCGAGCCCCAGCCTTCTCTGCATGTTCAAAATGCTGATCTAGCTAATTCATCTCTCTCAATGTCTCTATAAGGAAGCAGAAAAGCTAAATGCCAGACACCAAGTTCAAGTCCATGGAAAAGCTCCTGGCTCTCAGCCCTGTACTCATTCCACTAAACAAGAGGACCATTCAGTAATAATTAATTCCCACACTGTGCTATTGTATGTAAAACCTGGGTATGAAATATGCTGTAGAAGTGCAGCTGATGATAAAATAGCACAGGGTTCAAGGCAATGCTTTTCTTTCCTGAATTCTGAGGCCCAGGGATTTTATTTATTGAAAGTGTCTGTGAACAACGACTAGAAAGGGAGCCATGAAAGCTCTCCTCACATGAACCCTTCCTGTAGCTTCTTTTCTCCACTTCTGCCAGTGCCTTGGATGCTGCTGCTTTCCTGGGTGGGGAGGACTTGATCCCATTCTACAACCTCCTGGATGGCGGCAGAGAAGGCGAATTCTTCAGGGTAATTATGCTCACTGTGAACGCTGTGTGGCCACATCTGGTTGGAGTTTAAGATTCATTTATACAGGCCTGACATTTCTTTATGTTTTGTCCAGCTCGCCTTTAAAAGCAATCTTATTGATATGCTTGTTAGTAAACCCTAAAAGGAGCCTTATCTTTCATGCCTGTTGGTAACTGAAATTTACAGTGTTCCTTTGAATCCCTGGCAGGAACTGGAGGACTATTTTTACTATGCACAGCTGTGCAGCCAAGGTATCAATACACTGGAGAACAGACAGGTGTCAACACATATTGCCTTGGAGGAAATTCCTTCTATAATGAGAGCAATAGGATTTTATCCGTCAGAGGAGGAGGTTGGTCAGTTGTTTTTATTGTTGTTACTAAAAGAAAAAAGAGCAAGACTGATTGCATTTCCCAAGTGTCCCTAGGGCCAGATTCTGACTGCTGCCATGCTGGATGGCTCTGGGTTATATTTGTTGGCTTTCAATGTATTTTACCTGGTCTGCATCAATAGAATAGTGGTCAGAATCTGGCAGCAAATTCCTCAAAAAGTAATTATTCCTGACTAGCAAGTTGGGCAACTGCAGGGGAAGGTTGAACAATCCTGGAGCCTGATGGCTCTGAGTTGTTCAACGAGGCAACCTTAGGGTCAAAATTTTACAGCAGAGACAACTGATTAAATAAGTGTGCAGTTTCTTCCCCTGTGTGTGGCTGTTTCTCCAAGGCAGTTTGTACTGTATATAAACCTCATTTGTAATGTGTAACCTGGCAAAAGTGTAATTAAAACACATGCAAAAAAATGACTGAATCTGATGCAAGGAGATTTGAATAACGGCCTCTGTGCACCAGCTCCAGCCCGTCACCGCAGGAGGGGTTCTCCCAAGGGAAGGGTGCATCATTGTKCTCCCTTCGTTCTTCTGCAGGGGAGGTTGTGTTCAACTCTGCCATGGCACAGAAACCCACAGGCTGCTGAGATGGTGCTGTGCCACCCCATCTGCCCAGRGATGCTCTGCCAGGAGAACCAGCAGATGGGAGGCAGGACCTTTGCCACAGCCACCCCTGAATAGACTCACTTTGGAGCCCCCACAACCAGCAAATGTTTGTCTTAGCTGGGGCTGCTTTGCCCTGGTGTCAAGTTGAGGTGTTATTCCCTCATACTGTGTTAGATCTTTTCCTTGGGTTATTACATTTTTGTCTCCAGGGGACAGAGAGAACATATTCCCTTGGGAAATGTCTCTGAAAGAATAACTGATAAGGCCCCACACCACCCCAAATATAAATAGCATTTCAGGCACGGAAACAGAGGTGCTGAGCTGTTGTGAAACCAGGCAACCTACARTTTGCTTCTTGAAGCAGGCAGGACAGTAATAAATCCAGAGAGAAGGTTCATCTCTCTCTAGAATGTTTTAGTAAAAGAAAAGCAGGAGGGAGAAAAGGCAGCTTGGGCTGACTAGCAAAGCTTTTGGGAATTGGTGTTTTTCTTTTGTAGTTCAGTGGGGTTGATATAAAACCTAATCCCAGATCAGCCAGAGCTGAGTGAAAATGACTGTTCTTGCTTGGCGTGACATTCGCTACAGGAAAAATATAAGGCTGAGATTTCCCTCTTTCCCGGGCTTCATTCAGTGGAAAAACTTGTGACACAAGGACAAAGGCCCAAGGCTGAATGCAAAGTCCTCCCCGGGGAGATCTTGCATCAGCTTCCCTTCCCGGGGAGCAGCAGGCTTGGTACGTGTTGGCACCGGGAATTCTCCCGGCGCTTCTCTGCTGCCCGTGTATCTCCGAATGGCCTGCGAGTACAATGAGGGCATGGAGCAGATGCTGCCTTTTGGACACACATCTGCACAGCTGCCAACTGGGCTGACTCACAGCACCAGACTTCAGGAAAACCACTGGTATCCAGCACGGCCAATGCTTGCCTGTTTGTCTGAGAGGAGAGTGAGTGATCCAGCAGTGCAGAGTGTCAGCCCCACTGAGCACATTTCAGATTTGCATTTTGCAGCAGCAGAACTGCCCCAGACACAGGTCAGAGCAGGGGGAAGAGAAGATTGCTTATGCTAGCCAGGGTGTGCAGCCTGGTTCTGTCAGGACCCTCGTGTGTGTGCTTCAAGAGCAAAGATGGTGTGTTTACTGGTTTGTGGTTTGCCTGCCTGCTGTCCCAAAGTGGGACACAGCTGTGCCAAAGGTGCCGGTAACAGCTGCAGGGTCACTGAGTGCCTCTCGTAAGAGAGGAAATCCAAAATGACTATGTATGTGTAACCCCCATCTTTACTTATTATTGTCATGTCAGCAGGTGTGTGACTGTTGGCCATTCCCATCCTCAGCTGCTGAGTGCAGCTTCCTACTGGGATGTGGTCACGGCACCCATGGTACCAACGCGTGCACAGCTGGGGACATTGGCTTTCATGGGATTGGAAACTGGCCCAATGCTCCTCAAAATAAAACATGTAACAATCTGCCTTGTCTTGATCTTTAGATTGAAGAAATGATAAATGAAGTAAAATTCAGCAAGTATGCGGATACTGGAGAACAAGTGACAAAAATCAATATAGGGGACTTTATCAAACTTTATATAAATCATCGACCTGCACTTGGCTTGTCAATGAAAACCATACGACCAGTGTTTCAGGTTCTGGGTTATGATAACAAGAAGGGAGACAAAGTTATTGACAGAGGAGACTTCCTGTCACTGCTTCAGTGCAGAGGTGAGTTATTTTGTTTCTAATATCAGTTTTATGCTTGCTACTTCTGCCTGCAATTTCAGAAATTTTTCACTGCTGCAAAAAATTATTCTGGAACGATAGCCTGGGAACCAGGGCAGGAGTGAGGAGCCACCTGCCTTAAGATTTTAAATTGAATAATCACATTTATTGTCCCAGTTGCGCTTCTTTTACTGCTCTGGAAATCTCTGCTGGCCTGAGGTATCTTGGCTGTCACATGATAAGTATGGATCTTGGCAAAATGTATCCTTCTCCTAGTATGCCCTTATCTGAATTGTTGTTCTCTGTTCCAGTCACACAGGCTCTGGAAAGGTAGTATAAAACTGATAAAAGGGGGACAAAAAAGGAGGGATGAAATTGGTCAGTCCTGGGCTGAATCTGTGTGAAAGACTGAAAAGATGGGATGGTTTAGTTGAGAGCTGAATCAGGGAGAACATTGTAAATGCATGTGTTAATATACTTGTGGCCAGTGCCACAGAGTGTTAATAACAAAGTTCTGTTGTCTTACACCTGGTGTAAAAGTGCAGCTGAGCACTAAAACAGGTAAAGGGAAATGCTGGTTTACTCAGTACGTCACCTGGCAAGAATCCTTGCCACAAAGATCCTTGGAAACCAAGGATTCAACYAGTGTGAGAAAGGTTAGCTATTTATACAGATGGTGTGAACATCCATAAATAGATACATCAGATAGAACAGTTTCATAACAGATCTATAACCTCATGCTTCAGGGCATGAGCCAACCACTAACTGGGAACAAGTGCTGTGTCCATGTTATTTCAAGATACTAAATCAAGACATTTCTCCATCTTCCTCTTCTTCCCGTGCGTGAAAATGGCTACATGGACTGTGGTCTGTGCCAGGAATTCCCCAGTGGGAATAGAAGCTCAAGCCCCTGCAACTGCAATGTAGCTTAAAGAGCTGTCTGCATCAGAATTTCTCCCTTTGATTGACATTTTCTCCCAAAATGCTATAGGGAAGAACAATTTTCATTAGGACCAACATTTTTCTGTGTTGGGATCATGTGTTTTGATGGGCAATGTCTGCATCTCTATCTTAGAGAAGTAAAATCCTCTTTTGAACTGTCTTGTTTTGTTTGTGCACTGTCCTTATTTGAGTTGCTTTTGAATTTTTGTGCTCTTGACCCCATAACCCCCGGGCTGGTGTTGCTCTGTTGTGTACAGGGGAGCAGATGACAGAGGATGAGCTGGCCCAGTGTTTGACCACCCTGCTGGGTAAGAGACCCGGGGAAGGAGGATCTGAACCGGACACCTATGACCCCACAGGTACAGGATTAGCATTCCACACAGTGCAGAAGCAGGATTGTTTCAATTCCCAAATGAAATAATTTAAATTTCAAACCCATTTACCTTGTTAGGCCAAGAGCTGTCAAAACTGCTCAGATGGGATTGCAAAAATAGCCACAGAGCTACAGACTGTCCTTCATCGACGCAGCAATAGCATGGGTGTATCTAAAAATAAATGGACAATGAACTATAACTGGGGCCTGACAAGATTACATTGCTGTTTATCTGCTGGCTGGAACTGAAATTAGAAACACACAGGGAAATCCCAGCGCTGGTTTCACCCAGGCAGCAGTGCCCATTGTAACAGAGCTGTTGGTAACGACCGCATTTGTCTGCAATTTATGTCCCAGTCTACACCAGTCTGGAACAGCAAATTATAGCATTGATTTGAGCCAAGTGGCTGTATTTAATTGCCCATTGTAATTGGAAGTGCATTTTTGTACAATTTATGTCCCAGTCCCCACCAGTTTGGAACAGCATCTGTTTAGGGTCACTGGCAATGGGCCTCACGCAGCAAAGGTGCTGCTCCCGAAGGGAACTGCCTGGTGCAGCAAAGSAACTTTGAAACCCCTGGATCCCTCAGGATCCTAAAATCACATCAAATCGACCAAGTGTAAAAGTTGTCCCATGACTCCTCTGAGGTAGTGACCTCCTGCAAGGTGAGAGASACAGATTTGATAGGTTCAATCCCTGATAAAAACACATAAAGTATCAAGCCAGTAAACCATCCCTTTGCTATGATTCCTTCGTACACCTTTAAAAGCATTCCATTCACTTACTGCTGCTTATAAATTTTACTGGAAAGCCATTTCTACATTGCTTCTATGTGTCTTGTGTTGTTGTTACTGCTCTCCAGGTGCAGCAGCTTTGACTGAAGAAGAAATTCCAGCAGAAATCACAGCAGAGATATTTGTTGCAGACATTCTTGGCTTACCTATTGCCGAACCAGAAAAAAATAACAGAAGGAAAGAGGTTAATCTTTGATCTACAAAGGCTCAGAATCATAGCTACCACAAGATTTTGTTTGTTCCTACTTTCCGGGATCCTCTCCTCAAATTTCTGCAAAATCTGTGGTTTGTGTTTATTAGAAAGTAAAAGTCACATAGTTGCATTTCAGTCAAACTCTAGAATAAGTCCCCAGGTTAGCACATGCCACAAACCTGTAATTTCACACCTATGTAGGGAAACACTGGGGTGGCTGTAAAGAATGAAGCAGGCGGCCACTCYATCCTTGGCTGGAACCTTCCTAGAAGTCATTTCAGGTGGGTTTATGCCAGATGCAGTCTATTTTCATTACGTTAAGACAGTATTCATTTGTGAAACCTGACAGCAAAAGAGCAATGTAAGAGTATTGTATTGATTAAATACATTGATAAATGCTTTGACAGGTTAGAATGGATTTGTAATTATAAATCCAATGGACCTCAGTAAAGAAAGAAATGCTGTGGTATACATTAAAACCACGTTTCTCTTTTGGCCTTTAAACTGACTTTTTCTTTCTGAAAGTAGTAATTCCAATTAGCGGTGTAATACCAATGGGACGGCCTCGCACTGTGTGTGTATAAACAGCATAATGAGACTGATACAAGTTGCTGTAGAAAGATCAGTGAAGTGCTGTTGAACAGCTTCCTTCTTTATATCATCCTCGGCATCAATTTGAATAATAATGTAGGCCCTTAAGAARCGTTCCTTTCAGAAGCAATGTTTTTTAAACAGAGATCGCTGTTGTGTACTCAGAGCATCTGTGATTGTACAATTAGCACGAGCAGCAAGGTGTGCATTAGGGAGAAGTTAATGAAGGAGTCCAGCAGTACGAGGACCAGARCTTGCAGGTCTGTGCCAAATTTCCCGCAGTGCCTCACCTCACATRTAACTCATTTACCCTTTATGTTCATGTACGTCCGTGGATCTCTGTCGGAGCTGAGACTCCACTGCTTATAAGCAGCCCAGTTCCACGGATATCACTGGAACTATTGAAAGCAGCTGAGAACCTTTATAAACATCGGGGAAAAAAARAAGAAAATCTGCTTATTATGGGTCTTTGAAGTCCCCTTTTTAACGAGGGCTGTTTTTGCCTAACAGGAAACATCGCCCATCCCCGTGTTCAGGGTCTGTCACAGCAACTGGCACAAGGGTGGGATGGGTGCCTGCCACTGCTCCGGTATTATTTCTGTGTAAACTGCTTTGAGGTTTTTAAAAGCCCTGGATCTTAGGAACTGGGTTTTGCTTTGCAGTAAAATTTAATTGTGCTCAGGCTGCTGCTGGACTGCACTTGTTTATCACAGAATCATGAGAATCATTTAGGTTGGAAAAGACCTCCGAGACCATCGAGTCCAACCCCTGACTGGACATCACCTTGTCCACTAGACCATGGCACCAAGTGCCACATCCAGTCTTTCCCTAAACACCTCCAGGCTCCTTGACTCCACCACCTGCCTGGGCAGCCCGTTCCAATAGCTAATGASCTTTTATGAGTTGAGGCGAGCTGAAATCGGGTGAACATTTTAATTCTGGGCTGTTACGGCTTGAGCATGGTGGAGGTGGGAAAAGAACGTTGTCCTGTGCTCGCTTCAGAGAACACGGTGGAGGAAAACCAGCGACGGGAACTCTGGAAGCCCCGAGCGCGCGGGGCCGGCGGCCGCCTCCGGACTCTCTCCCGTGCGGGCTCCTTTCGGCCCGGCACCTCCGCCGCAGGTCCCCGCCGGGCACGGCTCGCTGTCTCCGCGGCTCCGCGGTGTCCCCTCAGTCCCGAGAGCCGSCCGGGGGTCTGACCCCGGTTCCCTCCCTCACACCCTGGCCGCTCTTCCCGCCACCCGCCGTCCCCTCACGGCGGCCGCCCCTCCCCTCCCCGCCGTCCCCGCGCCTGCGCAGTGCGCGGGCCCCGCCGGGCGGGCGGGCGGAGCCGAGCGGAGCCGCCGAGCGCAGCCGCGCCGAGCCCCGCGCAGCCCCGGCATTGTGCGGGCGGGCGCCCCAACACACGGACCGAGCCGCCGGCCGCGCCGAGCGCCGCGTTCCCCGCCGAGCCCGCCGCCCCCCAGCAGCATGTCGGGCCGGTCGGTGCGGGCCGAGACCCGGAGCCGGGCGAAGGATGATATCAAGCGGGTGATGGCGGCCATCGAGAAAGTGCGCAAATGGTGAGCGGGCCGCGCCGCGCCGGGACCCCGCGCCCGCGTCCCCCCGCGCTCCCCGCGCCCCGCGCCGGCCCCGCGCGGGTCCGGGGCTCGCCGGCGGCCGCGGGGGGCGGGGAGCCGGCGGCACCCAGCAGCCATTTCGCTCCGGCGAGTCACATGAAGGCGGCGGCGGCGTGTGAGGGCGAGAGGCGGCTCCATTGTGCGGCCGAGCCCCCTCCCCGCCGCCCCCCGCCGCTSCCCGCGGACCCCGGCCCGCCACCCCGCGCCGCGGGTCCCGGCCCGGGCGCCACGGGCATGGGCGGGCGCCGGGATCGGGCCGGGCGCCTCCCGCCGCCGGCCCCTACAAAGGGCCCGAGGAGCGGGCCCGGGGCTGCTCCGCCACCCGCTCTGGGTGGAAATAGTGCTCGGAGAAGTGTTCTTAAAAGAAAGAAAACACGCTAAAAATACCCCTGCGAAGCTCCCGACAGTTTATTTTCTGTCGTTGCCTGTTTATGTATTTATTTTGCCTCTCAGGTTCCCGGGGTTTGCGCGTAAAAGCGCAGCAAACCCGAGCGCGATCGTCTCCCACCGACGCTCCGGGAGAGAGCGCGAAACTGCCCCTGGATCCTCTCTTAAATCATAAAATTAAAGGTTATACGCCGTGTGAAATAAGTCCGTTTTGTTAGGCCTTCAACGCGTTTTGGCATTTTCCCGCTTTTGTCTTTTTTTTTTTTTTTTTCTGCTTTTGTTAGAAAAACCCACACGAGGTGTTCGAACAATACGGTAAAGCGATCGCCGCCGTGCTCTGCATGGTCGGTCCGGGGATTTGGGATGAGCAGTGCCGGTGTGACTCAGGAGTGAATCTCTCTTCCAGCAAGTTGGCTGACTGTTCAGCACTCTCTGTGCATGTATCTTAGAATACTTGGTTTAAACATTTGGAATCCGTGGTGAAGTCCCTTGGGTTATTGTTGTTCTGCATCACCCTGCTGGGTTGAACCTTGTGAGATCAGGGGACGCTTCTCTTGCCCTCCTCCGCTAACGCTTTGTTTTCGTTAAAAGAAGAGCGAAATACAGAACTGAACGTGTTCGTTGTTAGGGTAAAATGGATTGTTACGTTTTAAATGGCCTTGAGCACAAGAATGGGCCCATTGGCGTGGGCCGGACAAAGAACCGGGACGTGTGTCCAGTAACGCCGGGCACGGGATGGGGATTTCAAAGAATCCAGCCATTGTGTGAGGAGCCCGAGCAGCCCCAGCACCGCAGCTCGGGTGTTTTCAGGAACTCTCTTCTACTCGGGTGTTGTTTTTAAGTGCAGTTTGCTGACTGCTGGGCCGGCTTTGGAGGGTCAGAACAATGTGCAGCGGTGTGACAGGACTTTTGTTCCAACAGAAGCGTGGTTGGATGTGTGGGACTGTTCTGTCTCTAGGTATTTCATTCATGAGYGCAGCACGCTCCCTTTGAAACCTTGTTTGCGGAATTCAGAGAGGAGTAGAGACAGAAGCTGGGCCATTCAACTAAGTACCTAATTTATTTATTTTTTCTTGGCGAGGGCTTTCTGCCATCATGTCAGTTGCTATGGCTTTCTGTAAAACAGAAATCTCATGGTATAAATAGATTTTTCTACATTTTAGCACTCATGAGAGTCAACTTGCTTTAAAAGGTTCCTGTACAGTCGGAAGTATTGATACGACTTTTTGTGCGTGCACCTCACAAGTATTTATGTAAACCAATTTTATTATTTTTAAAGGAATCCTAATCTGAAGGTGAATCTCAYGATTCCCCCCCCCCCACCYGCAGTCAAGTACAGTGAGAAATTAGCAGGAGAGATTCTGTGTTTTGTGGTTTCAGTGTTTTGAGAAGACTTGGCTTGTTAAATTGAACTTTCCACACTAGCAATTCCTGCATCTTCAGAAGAGCCACATCGGCAATTTCCAAGTGTGCAGTTTCATTTGCATAATAGGAGCAATTTGTTGCCATCCACAGCTCTTCTGTGGAAATGCAGCCCCTGAAAATTAAAATACCTTGCATCCAGCATTTCCTAGAACAGAGTTTTGTGAGACTTGTGTTCTTGGAGATGGGCAGGGAGACAGACTGGGCTGTGAACTCACCTGAGCGGACTGTTGCTTTATCCAGAGCTTTATCCATCTGTGCAGGTGTGCAGCACCTTGCTGTGCTTGGTGTTTCTGAATCCCTGTGCTGTGAACATGCCTGCTGGAAAGCACCTTCCATCAGGGCAGACTTTGTTCCTTAGAAAATCGGTGTTCCTGGACAGCCAGCCCTTGGATGCAGGTCCCCTGCCTTCATGTCCGTGCGCTGAGCGCGTGGCACTTCTGGTTATTGCTGGAACTTAGTAGTAAACAGTGAAGTTGTTACGTCTTTATCTTGAGATTACTGTAACCTTATCTCCTTTGTTTAAACCATGCTCATGAATGAGCATCTGTTTTGGAAAACACACAGCACGTGGCTTACAGAATACATGGTTGCATTGTGTTTGTGTGGCAGAAATGTTAAATTTCCACAGTAAGAGAACAGTCCTATCTTTCTTTAACCGTACTTTTCTCAGTCTGTTTTTAAAAATTCTGAGATTAATTTGTCTCAACGAATGGTACAGGATTGGTTTTTTGTCTTTAAAGGTTGATGGGTACGTGTAGATTCTAAGCGGGCTCTCAAGAAGAGGGGGCAAAAACTATTGTGCCTTCAACCAGCATTAGAAGAATATTGGAGACACTTTTGTTTTTTATCAAAGTCTGATTTATTAAATGAAGGAAAATGCAGACATTTACTGAGAGACAGGGAGTGGGCAGGAGGCAAGCATAAGTGCTAGGATGTCTTGCGAGGCAGTGAAATAATTTGCATGGGTACGTAGCACTGCTGGATTTTTGGACAGCAGTGCAAACGTGTAAGGATGGAGGTCTGGGATACCTGGTGGGGATRGGTAACCTTGGCTTAGAGAGTGCGCCGGCGATCAGGAAATCCCACTGCCTTGCCTTGTCTTTGAATTGCAGTATTTCACAGAAGTCCTTTGACCTTTTTCTGACCCATCAAAGCCCTGATCTGGGGGTAGTGATAACACCTTAGGAAGAGGAGGTGAACCTGGACAACCAGTGAAAGTACTTGGAGAAGTTGAGGGGAGAAGTCTCCACGGGCTGTGTTACCTGGTGCATTGGCTGGGATTGTGAGCTGTGGCTATTTAGGGTTTCTAGGCAATGTTGCTGTGGCTTTTCTGTTCACTGTCTCCATTCAGACTTGCTAAAATATTTTTGTGTGGTATGTAATGCTCTGAGATTGAGCTTCTACAGGTTTTGTTGCTCATGCCTCCTTCTTAAAATAGGCTTTCACTCTGAAAAGGAGTTATGACATAGAATTTCTTAACATGATGTCTTTGGAAAAAGGCTGTTTGCTACTCCCGGATCACCACCCTGCTTTAGCCTGGCTGTGTTGGGTTTCATGCTAAGACTGTAGTTCAAGTAGTGGCAGTTGGAAGTAAAAATATCCAGTGTATGTGCAGGAATGTCCTGAAGTTCTGTAGTGGCCCAAACACGCTGTTCCCATGCTTGAATTATGATACCTTTATTTTTCTGGCTTGTGATTATTTCTTTCCAAGCCAGGATATGCTCTCTGACTTCAGTGGAAGCTGAAGTTAAAAGCAGAGTTTTGGCATGTGTAAGCCATGGTTCTTTGTACTGTGAGCAAGGTGCTTGTGGCCATGTGGAACCAAGCAGAGCTTGATTTAAGCCATGTTGGCCTGTGTACATTAGAGGGGACTCCCCAAATGTGCTGTACTTAGATAAACTCAGAGAGAAGGTGTCCATGACCACATGTCCTTGTCCAGTCGCTCCACATGGCTTTTTATTGTATTTGCAGCCTGGTCAATAAACACCATGTGTGTTTGGGGCTCTTTCACGTTAGTCACTAGACAAACATGTACTCAGCAGTAGGCGTGCTTGGAAAAGCAAGCCTATGCTTCAAAAAAATCATTTTCTGTGCATTTGACAGCACTTTTTGTGTATAATAATGGCATTTTCTTTCCCATCCCCTTTCTCCTTTGCTTGATCCCACAGGGAGGTCATAATTCTGTGATTTTCACCAAACTCTGTTGCAATGCAAGTGAGTGTGATGTGATAAATTCAGCATTATGACGTCACTTCGTGATCACCAGCAGAAGATGGGGTATGTGGGAGCAAATCCGTGTGTAAACGCAGCTCACTGTGATGAATGATAGTCATGGGAAAAGGCCAAACAAGTGGGAAAGCCTTTCCTTGAGTGATATATTGGCAGTAAAGGCTTTCTGTGTCTCTGCCATCAAATGTTTCTGGCACTCTCTGCTGCTGCAGAAGCTGCCTTGACACTTTCTGTATAAGTGTAATATACACTGTTGTGTTTGCTCGCCCATATATTACTTTTATACGTGGAATCTGATGTTCATCTGTGGAGCTTTAGTGTTATTAAACAAAGTATAAATATATTTAAGAGTCTTGGGTTGTTTAGAGTGGGGAATTGAGTATATAATGATGTAAGTTCTGAGATATTAGTATGCCTCAGGCATAAGCACTGAGGAAGGGTTGATACTAATGCTTACCCTTGGTACCCTTGGCTGTCCTTTAAATGCTGTGCAGATACAGTTCAGAAATTAATAAYGTTTTTACACAATTTCAGATAAATGTAAGGGTTTGTTTCTGTTGCATTGATTAGTTTCTGAACTTACTATAACTAAAATATTGAAGATACTTTTCAGTGTGGAAGATTAAACGAAAAAGTATTATTGTGTATTTGCCATTTTCTGTTGTTGTTACTCCTGAGTCATTCGTGGAGGAACAGGAGACGTTTGAAAACAGGCAAAATGTTTTTTTTTTGTAGAACTGTGGAGTCTATCAGCTAGACATGGACAAATAAAGTTGATAATTACCACATTTTTAGCCTCATAAACTGGCAGGTTGATGGTGTTCCGTTAKCCATCTTTTCCAATCCAACAGTCAACACAGAGATCAACCTACAGAGAATAACAGGGGATGATGCAATAACAGATATTGGCCAGTGATCACTTATCAAAGGTGGAATAGAGTGATGGGGGTGGAATTCTGGACAGGATCTTGGGATGAGTGGGTGCATCAGACAGGAAAACAAGTGGAGAAACTACTAAAAGTTTCACAACAGACAGAGCACAAGAGTTCATGAATTCCTCATTCCTACTCTGGTGTTGGGTCAGCGAGGATATTCTGTGGTTTGTGCAGCATTTCCCAAACTTGCTGCCATGGGCAGCATCAGTAAATTGTCAATTCTCACTGAATGAAAAGGAAAGGCCCTGATCACCACGTTGGGATGGTGTCTTTGCACAAAAGATTAAAAAGCGAGTGTTCAGAGTAGGAATGGGTTTGGGGGTTTTGTGTGCTTGTTTGGATTTTGCATTTTGTTTTGAAATATAAAGGCAGTAAGTATTACGGATAATATTCTAAGCTTAATTTGCAATAAATGTCTTAAATCTTGAAATTATTTTACCCTGTTGATCTTAAATGTCTGAAAGTCATTGCGTTTCTTTGTTAACAAATCTATGTTTGTGCTGCCAATGCTTTTATTAAGTTTTGGAGGAGGTTGTCTTCTTTTTTCTTATTAATACTTTCATGGTCTTAAACTGTCAATACTGTAAATACTTACACATGTAAAATATTTGCATAATAGCACTGTGATGTTGGGTTTTCTTTTTAGCCATAAGTGTTTGCAGGACTGGGATGTTGGTGTACTTCCATCACAAAATATTCTTATTCCCATTGTTGTCTGAATTACTGTGTATTGAAATCAGTTAAAAAAATCCCTATAGCTGAGGGTTATCAAAACTTAAAGTGGTACTTAAGAAGCTCAAAAGAATTAAAATGTCAGGGCTAACTTTAATACTAGAAGGAAAAAGTTACTAATATAGGTTTCCTCCTGTGTTCTACAGTCTGTCCAGTGAAGATGCTGTGTGAGGCTGCTTTGAGATGCTAACAGGTATCTTGAACTTTTGGTTTTCCAGTGCAGCATCTCTAAGTAATATTTTGCTATAGGAAAAGACTAAAATCCTGATTTTTTTAAAAGCGTTTATTCACCTCTCCCCACACCCAAAACAAAACCCTAGCTGGTTTTATTTCCATAATTTCAAAGGTTTTCCTAAGTAGAAATAAATCTAGTTTGTCTTGTATCCTTAAAAAAACCCAAATTATATCATGATCATCTCTTCACAATTAAGTATGCTCTCATTATTGACATGCCCTCATCTCCACTGTCATTTTTATGTCATGTAGAGCTCCAAATTAGACTGAAATTGGATTTTGACATACTTTAGCCACCTAGCGTACCCAAATGGCTGTATCTTAACACATTGAGGGAAAATGCTCCAGGAAGAGCAGTGGGAAAGAAATGAATCTGAAATAGTTTTGGGCTTAATTGAAATATCCTTATGAATAGATCCAAACTGTATCAAATAGTCATATATAGTTTAGTTTTGCTTTTCTTTTTCCCTAATTAAACAGGAAAATGCCTCTTTGAAAGGGAAAATATAAGATTTGCTTTAGTAGCTAAAACAAATAGGAGGATGTTTGTGACATTTGTACAAAGCGGCTGCTTTTGACTCTGGAGGCCTTTTCTAAAAATGGAGCTATAACATATATATAAATATATATATTTGGAGTCACATCCAGCTTCTCCCATCCTGCAAAGAACGTTTTTTATTTTTTAAATCTATAACTGGATCCCAAATCTATTATTTAAACGTGTTTATGAAAAAAAAAAGCCTGAGATCTCATGCCAAATTAATTTCAGATGTTCCTGAATATTTAATGGAATCGGTCTTTGTTGTTAACTTTTAATCGATCCATTTGCAGAGCTGCATTACAAACCCAGGAACCAGCAGTGGTGATCTGTGACCTGAAAACTGATCACGGAAACGTGATGAAATTTCTCTGGCATTGTGGACCTTTTAATCCCCTGATGTGCAGAGCTCAAGGAATTCATCCCTCAGCCGAGTGTTCTCCATCCCTCTCCATCTCGGCACTGTGACCCCCTAAGGCAGAGCCGCCCTGCAGCCACATTTCCTTCACAATTTGTCACTGTCACCGTTCACGGCTGGCAGGGTCTGCACACAGTGCCCGAGGTTATGCTTTTCCCTCTCTGATAGCCTCAGCCTTGCCTTTCCAAAGAGCTGGGCTCTCCAGAGTCTGGATTCTGCATCACAGCACGCACTGCTCCCAGTGAGGCTGTTGGTCCTACGGCTGGAATTGCAGAGCTGTCTGTCAGGGGTGTGGAGTGAACATTAAATTGCCAGCAGCAAATTTCTGCCCCCAAATAAACCTCAGATGGTCAAAATGCATCTAGATTTCTAATGCCATTGTACAGCTTCATGACAATCAAAACACACTGGTCTGTTTAAACCCTCTTCTGCTGTCTAGAAACTTAGGTGAAAATTGTAGGCATTAGATCTGCATTTTCAATTGCTGTTCTTCTTAACTTTATCTTTAGTCCAGATCTTATTACTGCTACTGCAGTTACTCACCCAGTCAAGTAACAGCCCTGAGAAATCTGGAGGTTAGCAGTGCTCTAACAAGTTGTGAAATGCAAAGAACAATTTGCACAATGCAGTGCTAAAGACGATGTAATAGAGATCATCCTACTTAATAGCCTGTTTAAATCCTTGACAACTGACAATAGTAGATCACTCTCTTCTGAATCCAAGGTTTAACTTCTCCTGCATTGTAATTTTATAGGGAGAAGAAGTGGGTGACAGTTGGCGATACATCCCTAAGGATTTACAAATGGGTACCAGTAACAGAGCCTAAAGTGGATGATGTAAGTATCCTGCAGTATCTTGCTTTTTCCAGACGTAGATGCTCCTGCTTAGGGAAAGTCGAAAGAAATATTCTTGATTTTCATTGAGCCTTTGAGCTAAGACTGGTGTGGGTCTTGCAAGCTCYGGGGAGATGTTGATCTCTACAGCAAGTGATGTTGATGGGTCAGTGGGTGACAGTCTCCCTGGAGTCAGCTGGGATCAGTTCTCAGATAACTGTTACACATGCAGCTTGAAGTGAGGTTTTGAAACCTTTCTCTAACATAACTGGGAGGAGAGGAGGGAAATTTAAGACATGGATTATTTTCGCCCTCTTTCTGCCTGATGTTTTAAAGAAAGTAGCTCATTTGCAACAGGGCATAGAGCATATTTTATGTTTGCATCACTGCCATTTTGCTCAAAAATAGGTGCAAAACCCTGACATGAGGGTAGGAATATCCTGTGGAACTAGGATCAGTTGTACTGAGATGTCCAGCCCAAGTAATACAACACCACACGCTTCTGTTGTCATGTGTGTTTTCTCTTGATAAATGTTCTGTGTATGTACCATGCTCTTTGTGTGCACCGTTCATGTGGCGTAAAAATTRGTGTAAAGAAGTTGATAGGATTTACAAATTGGTTCTCAAAATGCACATTACTCTCATCTTATAAACTGAAATACTGTTACAGAGAGAAAACTAATCCACGATTCATAGTAAATTAATGATACAATAGAAAATACGTCCTAAATTTGATAATCCTTCCTTGGGCTGCCATGTGCTTTTACTTTACTTGAAATATGAGTGAAAACCTATCTGGAAGAAGACTTCTGTCTTAATAGATGTGTAAAATGATGGATTTTTTCAGACAAGACAGTGTCATGACACTTGTCTTATTCAGACTCCAAATTCAAGACCTATTTTTTTATTAGGGTTGTTTTAACTGAGTTTGTTTCTTTTTGTACTTTTGGTTGCCCCCCAGATTTCGGTGACTGTCAGAGTTGTAGTCAATCTCTTGGATTCTTCCAGTGCTTGAGCAACATCTCTGTGAAATAAACCCCTGGGAATTGGGAAACCTGTTCATTCTTTCTAGTTGTCAAATGTTTGGTCTTGATTTTATTATTTATAGTACATAAGGGGGGAAAATAATGTTCTCCATGTGAGAAAGAGTGCAAGGTTTAGGATATTGAGGCTCATGGCATCTGGCAATTTTTTTCTGCAATTAAGCTGTRCCTGCAGGACTGGTGCTGTGGGACTTGGAAATAGAATTTGTAAGTGAGCTTCTGGATGAATTTTCAAGGTGACTGGTACCTGAAGTCGGGTTCTCTGTTATGAAGAATGGGTTTATATAATGGTCTCTATGTGCAGAGTTTAATTGTGTTTTCTGAGCTGTCATCTTTAGGTTGAGGCTCCAGATTTGCTGAAATTGGGACACTTGTTTAAGACCAGTTGTGTTGGTGTCCTACAGTCACATTCTTTTCACTTCAAGTAGAGGCTGTTTTGCAGCTGCAGTTGTTGCAGGCTTGATGTCACAAGGTTTGTGTCTTCTTGCTGTGGAAGTTCTCAGATATCTATGTTATTCTCAAATAACACAAGCACAGATATTTAAAAACTAAATATCAGGTAGGGGTAATTTTGGCTATTTAATTTTGTTGTGGACATCATTTTATATCCAATTTCATCCACTGTGAAGGAGAGATAGTAATTTGCTCTTCACTAATATAGGAGAACGGGACCTTTCCTATTTCAAATGGAAGTTGTATTTGATTTTGGTGAATAGAGATTAAATTTGCCCCTCACGTGCTGCTCCTAAGACACTTTCACATGTCTCTGCACTACAATTAGCTTGGCTCTTTCTCCTACTGGTTCTGGAAGGCTGTTCTAGAACCTCACCAATTCGATGGTTAAACTTCTTTAAAAAACACTTCCCAGCTTAAAGTGCTCATAGTCATTTTCAGTATTTCTTTTGTGGCAGAAGTGTCCTTTTTACCTTTAAAAATTAACAAAACCAAACCTGAGAGAGATTATGACCCCTCTGAACTTTCATTTTGCAAAGGTAAAGARACCCATGTGCTCTCGCCTCTGTTTCATGCATTAGGGAGTAAAATCTGGCTTCTCTGAAGTAAAAATACAATTTAGAAATAAGCTTAATAATCTCTTTAAAATAGAGAGAAAGGTCCCTCCAGATACCTCTTGTTGAATTTCTTCTGCAGTCTTGGACAATGTTTGATAGTGGTTCAGTTCCTTCCCTTGCTGGAGGACAGTCTCTGTCCAAAAGGATGGGCTGAGAGCTTTCTTCCTGGAGTCAGGCTTTTAATTGTCTCCTCAGCAGGCAGGATCTCCAAAAGCAGTGCAGCTGGCTCTTTTTCCTGTGAGACTGATTACGTCACCTCCTAATTGCAAGTGCTGCATCCCTTAGCAGGCACAGATTCCCCACGCGATGGATGCCGAGGGCTCTTCCTTTGTTTTATTGCTTGTTGGTTGTGGGCAAGTTGGGACCTACAGAGCACGTAGGGCTGTCGTGCTTGTGCTCTTTGCTTTAGGTCAGTCTGATTTTTCTTAATCCAGTTTTAATGAAGAAACAGCATTAGTTGTAGAGAAGAAGGTGTCAGTTGTAATTAAGAGCCATTCTTACAGTACTGAGTGGGAAGGGCTTTACACAGCAATGTGGATTTCTCTGCGTGGCCGTAGTCTCATTTGTGTGTGGTGCCTTTTGTTTTTCAGAAAAATAAGAACAAGAAAAAGGGCAAAGATGAAAAATGTGGCTCTGAAGTGACCACTCCAGAGAAYAGCTCCTCTCCAGGGATGATGGACATGCATGGTGAGTGGGAGAAGGTCAGATCCAATTACCCTCTTACACTGCTGTGAAAGTATAAACCAACAACCTCACATTCTCCATTGCTCCAATRTATGGACTTGAATCAAAGTGAAAACAGCATCAGACGCTCACTTGATACCTTGAGCTTCTCTTCTGTGGATGTACTGACAGTTGTTTAAATGCCATTTATATCTGGGCTATGAGTGTGAGGGGAAAAAAAATTGTTAGTGGAGGTAAATATGAAAATAAAATTAGAAATATCTACCATTCRAAGTACTACACTCAGGTGAAGTAATAACTCCATTGAGTTTGCTGCTTGAAAAACCAAAAGAGCCCCAAAGCCTCACTGGTACCTACTATAATTTAGGCAGGTTTTGTACTTATTAACTCCTAACTGATTAAGGTCAAGAGAACTCTGCAAGAGCCAAGAAAGTGACCTCTGGTTCTGTGGTCTTTTCCTTCTGCAGCAGCTCGATGAAATTAACTGCTTAAGAAAACATTTTTTGTTTGCCAGTCAGGCACTATTAGGTCAATTTTATTTCATTTTAATTTTTTTTAAAGTGTGACTTTCGAGTGTTAGGCTGGTGTTTATTACAGAGCAGCTTGCACAGCTCAGCTCTGCTTCAAGTTTTTACCTTCTGGGTGTTTGGATAACAGTTATGGCTGAGAACACAGCACTATTTGACCTGATAAGAGAGGATCAATTTTAGTGGGTTGTAAATTTTTTATTTCAGTTTATTTGCATTTGTATTGCCTCGTGGTTGCTTTTTGCAGTGTTGACAGCAAGTGTGGTCTTAGAGTTAAAGGAATGAGCAGGATTTTCACAGATCTGGATTCATTTTTCATCTGCTTCAAACCTTCTTAACTTTTACCTTGGTCAGATAATTTAATTTTTTTAAGTCTTGTTTCTGGCATCCATGAGATGAATGTACTGCTTGATTTTTTTATCATATATCACATGTAAGCCATACTGTACAATTTCATGATAAACTTCATCTGATCTGACTTCAGGCTGCTGTGGAGAGAGGTGATCCCRCCAGCAGCTCTGTGTTCCTGAAGTCCTTTGGATGTAATGGTTGTAAAGATGCAGAGGCAGGTGGCTTGACTGGTATTCTAGTAATTCATAATATTTTGCASGGTTAGTTTTCTTTAGGGAGCAGGAACTTCCCTCTTGGGAAGTGGACTTGATCCCTRATGAGCTAAATTATGTCATGTGTTATCAGGGAATAATACAGGAAAAATATAGAAGAATTAAAGTGTGGTTTGTATCTTGTCAAATCCAACTTTGTTGGTTTTTACTCTTTTGTTAACAGATGACAATAGCAACCAGAGTTCAATAGCTGATGCTTCTCCAATAAAACAGGAAAACAGCAGTAATTCCAGTCCTGCACCAGAGCAGAACTTGGCAACACAAGCAGACGGCACTGAAGTCAAGTCTGACGAAACTCAGGCAGAGGCAAAAGAGCAGCCTGGTTCAGAAGGTGAGCTGGGAAGAAGGCCATTTGAAAGCCAAACAGGAAAATGTTATCCTTTAGTGTGTCATTTATTTGCTTATCCACTTTAAGAACTGGGAAATAACAGTTTGAAAGAAATGGTTTCTGAATTCTCAGCATTTATGTGAAAATGGGCCACAATTTCTCTGACCTACTGGTGATCTTTCATACAGCTGGAAAGGTCACACTGACATTCAGGGTCTTTTCAGRGAGAAACAAACAAAATACTGGTTTATTGTTCCCAAATCTCAGCCTTGAAAGAAGAAATAATATAAAATCATCTTTGAAATGGCTGCTGCCATGTAATCACACAAATCCTGGAAGGTATTATTTTGTGTAGATCTGTGAACGTTTGCTGTCTAGTGTGACCATAAAATAGAGGTGAGATACTTCGAAATTATTTTTTTAATTGTGTAAGCTMTAATGCAAGCTTTTTTCTCTTTTAACCCTACTAGCTACTTATTCAAAAGTTAGCTCTGAATTCTGCCCTAATCTTCTAGAAGCATTACAAGATTCTATTGCAGTACTGCACAGATTAAAAATACATGTGGGTTAAGAGATTGTTCCGAACCTTACTCTTTAAGTGGTATTTTGGGTAATTGAAACATGCTCTGTATGTATATTCTTGGAAAGATAAACTTTCTTTGTCCTATTAGAACAGATAAAAGATGTCCTTAACACCATTCTAACAATGTGGTTGTGGAATTCTTTCCATACCAAAGCAATTAAATTATGCCCTCCTGATTCAGTTCTTCTTTTAGAAGATCCACTGACCAGTTTAAATTTAGAACTTTTATCTTGTTAATGGCAGAGTTGTTAAATGTGGTGAGTGTTGTCATTGTCAACTGGGGTTAAAATTTGACAGCAGAACCATCACCAAATTAGAATAAATCAGAATACCATTTCCTTCAAAGATAATCTCCACTTACATATTTGGCCACAGTAAATGGTAAGGATTTACTCTTAGGTCTAATATTGTCTGAACCTGCTTATGTGAAGCTGTTACATAGCATACATGTTCACCTGGCTAAATTTAGATTCAGGGAAAATCATACCAAGTCCTCTGGATTAGTTCCAGAGCCAGTTACTATAAAATGAAAGGGAAATGTAATGGCAAAAAATACCTGTTATTAATGTGAGGGTTTTCCTATTGGTTAAATGCTTGCTAAACAATTTATTAAACATTTATGTACCTTGTTGCGATCAATCAGAGCCCTGCAATTGGGACATTATTCAACTGGACATGTTTAATGACCTTGCACATCTATCTCATGTTACTCCACTGAAATAAGGGAGGTTCCTTTAAGCCAGGGGACGTTTTGGGTGGTCAGAAATGCCTGATGAGGARTTCTTAAATAAAACAGGTGCATTCAAAACATTCTGCTGTGTGAACAAGTCCTTGAAGGCACTGGAATAGCTTGAGGCTTGGTGGTTTAAGTATGGATCCCCGTGCCCAAAGATCAGCAGCAGCAGCCTGAGTGAGCTCCTATCAGGAGCAGCTGGAATAGAACGGTGGGGATGAGCTGGGAATGGTTTTGTCAAGGGGAGATGGGCACGTGGCAGAGTGCTCCCCAGCTCAGGAGGTGCTGAGACATACACAGCAAAAATCAACATTCAGATTGCTTTGGACCCTTGGGACTTGTTTCTTCATCGGCATGAAGATGTTTTTCTGGTGAGACATGGACAGGAAGAGGATGCTGTCCGAGTGTGATGAATGTGATCTTTGAGATGCTCATCATGGGTGTCACTTTATCTTGAATTCAGAAATGCTTCTGATGCTTTTTCTACTGTACACCACAGAAATATCCATTACTCACTGGTTATGGCATCTTCCTTAACCAAAGCTGTCCAAAAATTTTGTTTGATCTTGTGTTTTTCTTCATCTGGAATAAATTCATGTTTCTTGAGTCAGGGATCTATGAATACATGTTAAGTGTCCYTGTCCCCTCTTTGAGTGAATGGGTGCTTTAACCTTGAGTCTTCTGTGAGTTTTGTTTTGAGAGAGAGAAGGGTTAAAAAAACCAACCAACCAAAAAAAGCCCACCCAGTGAAAGTTGGAGGCAAGTAACAGCTCTAATAGGCTGGAAGACTTCTCCACACCTATGCACCAGAATTAAAAATTCTACAACTTCAATGGTTCAGCTACTTAGCTGAATTTCTAAATTCTATCTCAAACGTATCTCAAGCAAAAAAATGGATTTTAAATATACAACTGAATTTGGTTTCAGGTAACTTTATTCTCTCTCCTTAGCCACACGTTTTTATATCCATTAGTTGTCACAATTCAGCCTGTTTGCTTCTGGTTTGAAGGAGTTCCCTTGCAGTCAGTTTGTGCCCAGATTTGTTTGCTGAGGGCTCGGACATCCTGTGTGAGGCTGTGCAGGAGCTTGGCTCCCTCTAGGGTCTGATCCCAGGGTCTGTGCTGCAGCAGTGGGAAGGAAAAGCTCTGGCAGCAGCCAGATTGTGATCCTGGAGTTTGAGCTTAATTCATCATATTTGTACACTTGTTATCTGAGTTATCATTAATGGTTCCACGTGGGTGAAATGTGTGTGCTTGGGATGTTGCTGGTGGGAAGACATCCTGAAAAGCTCCTGCTGAATGCTTTCATTCATTTGTTTAAAATTATTTCTTAACATTTCAGATACCTCTGATGAACAGAATTCACAGTCTTCAATGGAAAATTCCATGAATAGTTCAGAGAAAGCAGAAATTCAGTCCTCTGGAGAAAATGATATAATTACAGAGGCATCTAAAAACTCTCAGGTAACTTTAAGCGCAAAAGTCCGATTACTTGGATTTTGGAAAAGTTTATTTTTACTAAAAAGCAAATGTAAGGAGGACAGTTGTGTATGTTCAGTAATTTCCAAAGTGAGGACAGTAAAGCAGCTGTAAAGTATTAAATGTGCCTGTACCTGGTTTTGTGGTCCAGGTGACTGGCTGCTTGAACCTCACAGAACTGGAGCAGTAAGACTGGATTAGTGTGATTGATTTCATGGTTTCCTACACCAGACCATGTTTTGTAAGGGAATATTAACATTTTACATTAATAAATTGCTTGGACCAAACCTACTGGACAGGCCCYCTCAAGGACCATTCAGAAGTAAACCACCTTCTATAAAGGTAAATTCATAGGACAGTTAGGAAAGTAAATTTGTGAATGTTTGGATGTTTACTCTCTGGCACATTGAAAAATTCTGGGTGGATGGGAGGAAGAAATTATCCTTGCAGTTGTGCCCTTCTCRGGGCAGGACAACTCCAGATCCTCAGGCAGAGCACTGCTCCTGGTTTTCCTGTGGGTCCTTGGTTTCAGTGCACCTTCCTCAAGGCTGTTCTTGGAATATTCCCTGTGAGGTTTAGCCTGGAACTAGAATTTTGCCCTTTGTAGACGACAGCAAGTGCAAAGATACTGAGGTAAGATGTAAGCAGAGGAGTGATTTCAGGAAGCAGATGCACTTGGACATGTTATGGCATCCAGGAATGCTTTGTCTTGGGACACGTCACACGCCGGGGGATTTGTTGGTGCTGTTTGTTTGATGTTTATGGTGCCTGAACTTCAGTGCAATGATAACGTGGCTGTTTTTCTTTTCCCCCTCATTAAGGACTCTGAAGGAGTGCCACCTTCTAAAAAGATGAAAGTAGAGGCTTCCCAACAAAATGTTGAAGAGATTTAGACTATAGATTTTTCTGGTCAGTTTTTATGTAAGGTACATCTGGGCTTAATTATAGAACAACCTTACTTAAGCATCTTCTCTTGGATGAGGACAGAACTCCTAACTTTTCAAGTTACCAAGCAAAAATCCAAGAAAGCCTAACAAAGGTTTAACTTCTCAGACACTGAAAACTTTTTCCTGTGAAACAAACATWGAGAACTTTTAAGTTACTGTCTCTGAAATGGTTGGAGTAAACAACTCAGGAGGGGTCTACGCACTGTTTCTAAAGTCAAAATTACAATTATGTTGCTGCTGTATTTTTTTTTTCATTTCTCTATTTAACATTGTAAGATATTTAAGGATGGTACAGGTCAGGTATTAGCTTTCATGTGAAGTTCATTGTTCTGGCGTGATGTCTGCTTTTGTTTTGTGCCTTGTGTTCTGAAAACAGTGCTAACTTTTAAAAGTTGTTTTGCAACTGTCTCCTTTGCAAAGTGGCCTATGTTTGCATAATGCCATGTAGTAAGGCTTTTATTTTTTTCTTTTTTTGTTTGGGGTTATTGTTTCGTTTTTAAGTTTTAAATCCCTGGTGCTTAAATTTTTAAACAACTACAAATCAGGAAGCCATTTTCACTCTTGGAGTCCAAGGAGAAAAAGGAGCTTGATATTTTATTTTAGCAGCTATAGTGGAGATCTTTTATTGAATGCATGGCATTCGCAACTGTAAATTTGGTCTTCTAAATACTTAACTTCATCAGAAGTTAACATGATCTGTTTACCATTTATAGTCCAGATCTGAATATATGCTATAACACAGGCACTTAAAATACTTACGTATTAGATCCAGATCTCTGTACTGGGTACAACTTGCTTTACAGGAAAGTTCCACTATGTACATAAATAGGATCAAAGGGATTGATGCACAGTGAGTTTATTTTCAATTGGGTCTTTTTTGATATCATGTTTTCACTGAACTGGATTTCATTGTACTGTTTCACTATGAGATGTTTACTTCTGTGTTCCAGGAAAATACTGTATTGGGGGGGTGTCCTTATTCTCTTTCAGCAAGTCTTGTAAATAAGCCTTGTTGTTTCCACAGTCCCTACATCAGTTAGGAATGTTCCTTCTCTTCCAATTATGTTGAAGTGTGCTTATGCTAAACTTGATGGAAAGGCACAAGGTAGGTGCAGCTTCCCTCAAATTCCTGGCAAGCAGAAGTGCAGAACCATCTGCATCAGGTCACGAGGGTCTGGTCTTCCAGTGGGCTTTGTACTTCCAGGGAATAAACACCCGGTGTCGGTGCAACCACTGACTTCCCACTTCCACACCCACACATCCATCCATGTGTACATACATGCTGCTGGATTGGGCCCTTACTCTGTCTTCTCTTGGTGTGGGAGATGGAACTTGTAAYTTAAAATACGATCTCACAGCTCTGGAAATGGTTGCGTGTAGTTTGTAAGCTAAAAAACTGTAAATACTTTTTTAGACGAGAAAATTAATTGCTTCCAGTTGATACATTTTCATAATTAGGTCTTCGTGAAGCTTATTTAGGTCTGAATTCTCCAATAGTGAAAATGGCTTGCACTTAGACTACTGCATTACGTTTGCAATTACCACTTTATTAGGAAAAATAATGAGGAATTGGGGGGAGGGGACAGAGGGAGGGAGGAGTGGGGAGCCAATACTGACCTTCCATAAGATGTTTGTAGGATTGAACTCCAAATAACCTATGACACTCAACTTTTCCTTTATGTTGAAATAAAACTTTTTGGATTTTAACTGAATAAAATTTGATTGCAAATCATTCATGAAAAGAGCGTGCTCCCTAATAAGTTTTTGGGATTTCTGGTCTGATCATGAAGTCCATTAACATTCTGAAAATAAGGAAATGAGGAGCCAAAACCTGAATTTGCACAATATATGCAATGAAACGGTAGAATTCTCTCTTGAATTGTGTGTATGCCTAAAATGTGGATAACTGGTCCATGATGATTGATTTGTATGTATATTACATTCAGATTTAAGTGATATTTTGTGAGAAGTTCTATTGATATATTAAATGGGCAAATCTAGAAAGATTCAAACTTTTAAATATTTTTGATTTACTAACTTTTCGTTATTCTTAATGCTAAAACAAAACAAATCTGATGCCACCTTTGACAAGTAGTTGTGTTTACTAATCCCTCTCTTCAGGTGCATCGCAGCAAGTTTTTAATTTTCATTTTGTAGACGTTTCCAAGGGAGTAAATAGACTTTTCATTTAGGAACTAATTCCTGTACTTTAGGAAGAAATAAAATATATAAATAGCACTAAAAATACCTCAAATTTTTCATTAGATAGAAGCATTTATTGGCATTATTGACATCAACAGGTTTAATTATAAACTTCCTTTTCTCTCCTGTGGCTTCTGCTCAGAACTGTTCATTGTTCTGTGGCTTACGAGACAAGGCATCATAACCATCTTCCTAGAGGCTTTATTTCTGAGGTAGAAATCCTTTATTTACAGCTTCTACAGAAATGCATTCAGATCTTTTATTTTAACCAGAGATTCTAGTGACAACAACCGAACAAGCAGATAGATTTGGGTTCCTTAGACCTGTTATTGTCAGTCTCTGAGGGAAGAGACTTTGACATTATCTGGTGTGAAGAAATCCAAAATAGTGTATAAGACTGTTATTAGTCTTTTTTTGAAGTGCCTGATAACATTTATGGGCCAACGGATGTGATTGAACACATTTTAATGCCAGAAAGTACAGATGGGACCAAACCAGAACATGGAATTCAAATCCACCTGAGGTTTGAAACCAGATCTAAATCCAGCTTTTTTTGGCTTGGACCTATCTCTACCCAAAACTTGTTTTATGAACTCACTGTAAAAGGGTTTATTGAAAGCATTGAGAGGTGGAGCAGGAGGAGAGATGTAATTTTTTTCAAGATGACTGAAAGTTCTCATACAGCTGATGTTTTAGAAATAGTGCAAATATCAAGAAGTGCTTCCTTGCTACAATGCTGAATGTTGGAGCTTCAGTTACAAATAAATAAATAAATAAAAATTTAACAAAAAAAAAAGAAAAAAAAATAAAAAGGAACTAGAAGCAAGCAAGTAACTTAGCTGAGTTTGTGGAACATGTGGGAAGGCCTTCCAGATAARCGATTTACTCAGCCAAACATTTTATAGCAGAACTATTCCTTGGAATTTTTATGCTTGGGAAAGTAGTTGTTAAAACATTCCAAAAAAGTGCTGGCACTTACAAAACAACAAAAAAAATAATCAACAAGGCAGTATAAAATATCGGTTTTGGGTGGCTATCTTCATACATAAACATTGTCATGTTTTGGAATGTTCTTTATATCTAAGGGCCTGTTAGAAGGTGTAAAGAATTTTGTTTTCTTCAATACCTAATCGTTTTCCATCTTATGATTTGTGTGTGTGTGTGTTGTACAGCAGTATAATTTTTCACTTATTTATTCCATCGGTAGTTATGGTTTGTACAATGTACAATGGTTTCATTTCAAAAATAAAATAAAAAATCACAACATGAATGCTGTGTGAATAATTTTTATCAAGAAACTTAATCTCAGTTTGGTKKYTTTTTTTTTTAAATTTACAATAAATGTCTGGTTTTATAAATGGTATTTTTAAAYGTGCATTTTATGGTGTTGTCTCGTTTGGTAACGTGCAAAATGATCCACCCAAATTTGAGCAGTCCAAAGGTGTCTTGTTAATTGTGTGGTGGGGCAGGGGCAGGTGGTGGTCATAAGAACAACAAATAGATATGGCCAAYGTAATTACAGCAACCTGCAGAATAATTTGGTAATTTAAGATAATTCAGGTACCAAATTCTTTGTTTGGTACTTGGTTAATGTGTTGTGGTAACTTAAATCGGAGGGAGGAGGGAAGGCGGAGTGCGGGAACGTGCTTCAGTTTGGAAACAAGCTCGAGTCTGATGTTTGCAAGCGTAAAACTCCTGAAGAGTTTTGGAAAGATTCTTTACATTCAAGATGGATATAAAGTGTCCGGCTTATTTTTAGTGTTCTGTGTGCTCTGTCCCAAGCTGACCTGCAGTTCCACAGGCAGCTGGACTGGTCTGCTGGCTCTGGCTCCCAGAGGGGCGAGCCCCAGCCTGCTCCCACCTTAGGTCTGTTGCCTCCCTTATATTTACTGGGGTGCTCATAACATCCCCACCAACCCCTTAAATTCACTGACCTGGGAAGGAAATGATGTTTTAGTTCAGTTTTTTCCTTCTCCAGATTAGTGAATTAAACCAGCAAACGCACATCAAGGAGTTGCATACAGGGTGGATCTGGAGAGAGAGGAAAGGACAGGTAGAAGCAAGGATGTAACTCAAGATGGGTCCCAGAAGGAAAGGCCTCTGAACAGGTAAGGCTTGTGCCAGGGAGGGAGCAGAAGCAGCCTGGAGCAGGGCACGGCTGGAACTTGTCCCTGTGATTTCCTGGGAGCAGGACGGGCACGGAGCTGGCGCTGGCGGAGTGGTAATGGCAGGGCTGGACTCCTGCACTCAGCCCTGTCCCAGGCTGTGAGTAAGATTCCTTGAGCTCTTTCCCTCATCAGTATGGGAATGCTTATCTTCCTGTCTGTAGATTCGGGAGGATAATCTCACCACTAAGTGGTGTGGAATACACTGTGGGTATTAAACGGCTTGGATGTCTCTGTTGAGTGTGTATTCGAATTCTTGGTCCTCCTGTGCTAAAAGCCTTGTTCAAGGAATTGGTGTGCCTTGTTCAAGGAATTGGTGTTCCTTGAAGGGACATCATCAGAAGCTGGTGGCCTATGTTTCACCTTGCACTGTGGACTGATGAAAAGAAACGGTAAGAAAAAACACTCAAAAGATGCTGTGGCCTCTTAGTGTTTCACTGTGCCTCCTGGAATTCCTTGCTGTGGAGGAGGAGAGGATAGCTGGCAGTCTTGACCTGTTACTAATCACCTAAATGCTGATCTTAAAAAGGCAAACCAAGAGGTCTGCCTCCAAAATAAATGGATTTATTTTAAGGGATGCCTCTTCCCTTGCATCTGGCAGAGGAGAAAACCCTGAACTTSCATTTAAGGCTCCCGCCCCTTCTTTAAATGATGGTTGACGTACTCCTAACTTTTCCTAGAGAATTGCATTGCTACCTAATTACTTTATTTTAACAAGTTACCCCTCTTTTCCTACAGGAGGAAACAAGTGTGGCTTCCTTAGAATTTAGTGAGCTAAATGAACAGACTGTTGTCATGGAAGTACTTCATACAGTGCTGCTACTGATGTGGTGTGATTTTTTTAGTTCAGGTTTAGTTCTTAACAAACTACATGGAAGACTTAAAATAGGTATTGTTAAACTGTGAATGTTGTTTTAATTTTTATTGTACTTAAAATATTCTCTGTCAGAATGCCTTGCTGGGAGATAGCTATTTTTTTAAGCAAACATAAGGTAGCAATAACCAGCTTCAAAGCTAAATATGACTCTGGCCTTTTTTTCGGAATTTGAGTCATACGTGATGCTGACTAAGAGCTGAGTATTGGTTTTGGTTTGTAAAGATCTAGGAGAGCTCTCACAGGATGTGATCATTCCTTACTGTTGCTTGCATGTGTGAGGAAATGTTTGATGTACCACTCCTCCCCTAAACACAGGGATCAGCCTTGATTCCATGCTAATGGGGAATGTCAGATCATTGCATGGGCGTAATTGGGATATTGCAGGAATGCCTCTTCTTTCCTCGCCCAAGACTTGCTCTCAATCTCTTGAGTTTCCCCGATCTTATTTTTGGTTTAACAGACTTTAAAAAGTAGCATGTGGCTATTTAACGTTTGGAGGCTTTTTCCCTCCTGAGGATGGGTATGAAGAAAAGCTTGTTTTTTCATTTTAAGTATGAGGTCCTAGAACTAATATATACAATTTAGTATAAATGCTTTGGAATATGCATCCTGGGATCTGATTGCTGTCCCGGTCATGGAGGTTTGCATCACAGGGCAGGATTGAGATCTTTTCACTTTGTGTACACATACATATGTGTATGGGGTTTTGTGCTGTAGGATGATGCTCTCTCCCCGCACTGGCCCTATTGCCATGCTTTAATGTTGACCTACAGGATCCATTGCTTCCTTCATGCTTTTGAGAAGGATGAAATCTGATCTTTACTTCCTCTGCAACAATTGTGGTTCCTTTTCATGTGCTACTGAGCAGGTACATGGGTTAGGTGAGAGCCACCAGCCTGGCAGCAGAAGCTCCATGTCCTGACCTCTGTGACTTTGTAGGTCTCCAGCTTCTCTGGCTGCCCTGGCTTCTTGCACACCTCAGGAAAATAATAAGCAATTTAATGTATTAAAGACAGTGATTGCACTAGAAATACTAACTATCTCTTCAACATTCTTCAGCCAGTTCTGGGCTATCCTCACAGTCCCTTAAGTTTAAGAATGTTTTACATACTCGTTAGGGTTGGAAGGGACCTCTGGAGATCACCCGGTCCAACCCTCCTGCCCAGACAAGGTCACCTGGAGCAGGTGACACAGGAACACATCCAGGTGTGTTTGGAATGTCTCCAGAGAGTGAGAATCCACAACCTCCCTGGGCAGTTCCAGTGCTCTGCCACTCTTAATGTAAAGAAGTTCTTCCTCGTGTTGAGGTGAAACTTTTTGTACTTTAGTTTGTTTAAAAAAAAAACCAAACAAAACACTAAAAAATTGTCCTGGATGGAAGTTCCCCTCCGGATCATTTAAACCAGCCATCCTCAGGAGGAGTGGGGACAGAGCAGCCGCAGGAATGCCTTCCCCCGTTGTTTTGGTGATCCCGGCGGAACCTCSGGGTGTCTCCCGCGCCCCCTCACGCCGGGGGCCGCCCCCCCTCAGCGCAGGGCCGGTCCCACGTAGCCGGCGGGGGCAGGGCCGCGGCGGGGCCGCTCCGTCGCCTTTAAGCGCGGCGGGGGCCGGCGCGGGGCGGAGCGGGGCGGTGGCGGCGCAGAGCGGAGCAGAGCGGGCGCGGGCTCGGCCGCGGCGGCAGCAGCGGGGCCATGGCCGCCGACGTGTTCATGCGGCCGGCGCGGCTGCTCGGGGCGGCGGGGCCGCTGTCCCCCCGCACGGAGCCCGACGAGGACTCGTCGGACACGGACGATGGCGGAGCGTCGCCGGGCGGGGGGCGGCGGTGCGGGCCGCGGCGGGGGCAGCCCCCGGGCCCGCAGATCATCCACTCGGGGCACTTCATGGTCTCGTCGCCGCACAGCGAGCACCCGCCCAAGAAGGGCTACGACTTCGACACGGTCAACGAGCAGACCTGCCAGACCTACCAGTTCGGGGCGGCCCGCGGCGGCGGCGGCGCCGGCGGCCGCCTCAGCATCGACGCGTCCCTCACGAAGCTCTTCGAGTGCATGTCCCTGGCCTACAGGTACCGGCGGCGGCCGAGCGGCCCCGGGAGCGAGTCACGGCCGCGGGGAAAGCCCCGGCCGGGCTGGGCGGGGGCGCGGTCGAGCGGGGACCCCCGGCCCGCCCCGACTCAGGCGCGGGGGTTCGGTGCCGCTTTTGTTTTCAGCGAACTTGGGGATCCCGGCGGGCGCTTTCCCGCAGGCCTGGGGCCCGTGGTTTGGAGTGAGCAGAGGGGGTGTCGCTGCGCCCCCCGGGCTGAGGGCTGGCGTCTCGCTCGCCCCGGCTGGCGCCTGGCGCCGCTGGAAACCCTCAGCATCCCGCGGCCAGGCTGGGAGCGAGTGGAAGCCTCTAGTGCTGGACAGTCCCGGGAGAAACCCTTAAAGGGCAAAGTGCCCCGCTCCGAGTGAAACCCGGCCAGTWTTCCTTCTTCCTCTCCCCAGATTTTATTTTTATAAGAAATTGTACCAAACGGCCTCTGTCGCCGTTTCCTTTGTTCGTGTGGTGGCTGCGGCTGGCAGCAGCACTTCCTGGGTTTATCTGCACCTTTTGCTCAGACTTCAGTTGTGCTCTTCATCTCTTCAATAAGCTGTTATATTCACATTTATCCCCTTTGTCTGTCATCCAAAATGGAGGCAGAGCTGTGGAATAGAAGTGTTTCGGAAAGATGTGTGTCTGCTCGAGTCTTTTGTTCCATGTGATATAGCAGAAACCGGATCCAATCTGATGTTCTCTGCTGAGCGTATTTTGGAAGTTGATTAAAAGGGTTGATGGAAAATGCCTCTTGGCATATCAACAGAAATATTTATTTTCACTTACAGGAACCACGTTAGCTTGCTAAAAGAAAATTAACTTTGCCCACCCCAAATTCCTGTATTTAAGTATTGCTCAATGAAGAGGAAACAATAGAACTATCTGTTCTGTACAGTAGCAAGAAGATGTAATGTTAGTAATCTTCAGATTTTGATAATATTGGCCAAGCACATTACTATTGGCAGGAGAGTGAACCTCAGATAAAGTGTGTACAACAGTGGACATAAATACTCTGTACTTACGAAAGAAATAAAAATGTAAGTCTTAACTGCAAATTAATCAATCTGCCTTTATTGGACAAGCTGGGAGGAACATGCAAAGGAACCACAGGTATTATGAAGGACAGGACTGGACTGCTCATGTGCATCTGYTCCTCGGCCTCTATCAGCTTTGTTTTATTTTGTGCTTCCACTACTGTGTCCTTGGGATTTTGAAACTGAGGATCACATCTAATGCAAAGGAGGAATTCTGTTACACTAACTGATAATACTGGACTCTGATGGAGGTGCATAAATTGAGCACCAAATCTATTTTAGAAGAAATAATTTTATCCTACTTGCTGGTGGTAGTATGAGGCAAGGTGCAGAAAATATCTTCTTAGAGGCTGCCAAAGAAGAGCACATTCTTAATGTTTCTCTACTTGGATACCTTAGGGTTTGCTGAGTTGCAGCCCTGAAGCATCCTGCCCAGATGCAGCCTGCTTACGCAGCTGCTTTGGGATAAAAATTTTAAATCTGCCAAACAAACCAACTCTGAACTTGAGTCTAAAAAGGATTAAGGTAATTTTGGAAAGTCTGATTTGGAGTGATGAACATGTCTGTGAGATGAGGAGTGATCTCTATTGAACAAATGATTGAGTCTGTAGGTTGTAGGTCTCCCTGTCCATATCCACCTCAGGCTGGGTTTGGTCTTGGTCAGTTTATGGGGATGTTTTCGTGGCTGTTGCCTCAGCTGTACCTTTCTCGTTATTGTGTGTCAGATCCAGCCCTGACAGAACACACAGATTCTGTGTTAATGTTTTCCGTGCTGCCTTTGCTGGATAAAAATTCACTCTGGGAGAGAACTGGGGGTTGTGGAAACCAGCACCATTTACTGTAACACATGAAAGGAGAAGAAGTGTGGTTTTTGCTTTTCTCTGACTCCAGAGCTGGGCAGTGCAGCCGTGTTAAACACAAACCCAAGGAAGTTGCTGTAATGGAGCACTCGGTGTAATATWTATTTACACATGACACTCATTGCAGGTATTTCAGTGTTTAAAGTTTTAGAGAGAAGCTGTAAAACGTGTGGTATCCATTAGCTTTGCTGATGGACTAGAAAGCAGAGTTTTTCTAGATTACCTCAGTGATTACCTGGGTCATTACCTCTGGTAGTTTGTGTTTGGGAATGACCAAATTTATGCTGAATCACGGATTCGTGGTGTATCCTGGGCTCTTTTAATTGTGCTGTAAATTTTTTTAAGTTTGGCTTTGTGCTATTAACTTTTCATGATAAAAAAAGCTGTTTCTGAACACCAGGGGAGTGATTCCCTCATGCCTTTGAGCAGTACAAACCAACCTGATCCTAATTTTCATCACAGCTGTTTCAGTCACGTATCCAGTTGCACAGCTTGAAAAGTCTCACTTCAGATAAGCCATTCCAGAGGGGAAAATATGCCTATAGCATACTCTCCTGTACAGTGAGCAGATTAAACCAAGTTTTTAAATTAATAAGTTACTTATAAACACTGTGGTTTACAACAGGTGTCACGCGGGCTGTACTTTATCTAAACGTCACCCGTTTTTCTCATGAGATTGATTATGGGAGCTGTACCTCACCGACAGAGGTAAAAGAACATTGGTTTTCCCCTTGCAGCCCCTTCATCTCAGCTCTTTAAACCAACGTGACCTTGCAGACCTTGATGTGAAGGTAGCTAGAATTGACCTGTTGCAGGCAGGCCACTTTAAAGGCAAAAAGGTCTTAAAAAATGTGCTTCCCATAATGAAAAAGACCTTTGACACTGCTCATTCTAATGAGAAACTGTGCTCCTGGTTATATGACCTACAGTATGCAGAATTAAGGAAAATGTTATGTCATCTTGATATTTAATTTAGTAAACCCCTCTAATAACTTTACCATTATCCAAATAATTACATTACCCAGAAATAACTACCCAAAGATGAACTGTTTTCAGAAATGTTCCAACAACAGCATATTATGAAGGGRTTTTTTTCCTGGGATTGGGACAGAAGAATTTTTTTCTCTTCATTGTGGAAACTTGTTGTCTCCAGTGGAAGAATCRTGTTCAGTTCCGTGTAGAATGCAGGCTGAAGGCTTCTGTGAAGTGAAAAATTGTGCTTTACAAAAGGGCACTGTAAACCAGTTATTGCCCTGACAGTCTGGAATATGGGACATTGGACTTCCCTGTGGAAAGCTCTGTTTTGGGAGCAATGATGCGTAGTTTGTTTAAGGTTCAAAACCTGAACTAGGCACTTGGAAACACAGATCTGCATATTCCGAACTGCATGTGGAGCTCTGAGAAACGTGTGTTAGGAAACAGTGACCTTGTGCTGGTTTATCTCTAGGGTAGAGAGGTAAATCCTGCTGTAATGACTAATGTCATTATTGCAGGGAGTAGGAAATGCAATGTATTACTCCTGGAAAAAGTAGATTTAAGATGATTCTTTATTTTCTCTGGGTGTAAAATGGATAAGTGACTGTGCAGATTTCAGTTATACCCACCCAGTGTGTTGTATACATGCCCTGTAAAGAAATAAGAGGTTGATGAGGCTCTGAGACCATGTAAATGATTAATTTTGTGTATGAAAGTTCCCTTCTTGTGCAGTGCTGGGGGGATGATCCTGCAGTGGAGGGAACGGGTACTCAGATGTGTGTGATCATGTACATTGTGTAAACAAAGCACAAGTTTCGTTGTAGGAATTATTGATGATGCTACTCACACTGGATGATGTTCTTTTTAAACTTCTTTTACATATTATTATGTCAGTTATTGCCCATCTTAGGGCATATTAGGGTAGATGAAGATGACTTTGTGGGCTCATTTATTCTTAAGTAGCCTCAGAGTTCTCTCACTTCCTAATAAGAAGCTTAAGGAACATGCCAGGTGTTGTACTTGAGGGTAAGAGTGTTAACGTTGGCATGAGATACTTTTCTAAAACCCTCTGGATCCTGCTTGTTAAAGCTGCACAGAGCAGGAGAATGGGGTCTGGGAACTGGGACAAAGGCTGCCTTGTGAACAGCCTGCCAGGTCATTTCTAGATTTCATCTCTCCTCTTTAGCAATATGACCCCTTCACTTCATGTAGATGTAAGCCAAAAATATTCCTTTCCTCAGTGGACTGACGTTAGGGGTCAGCTTGTTTCTAAAGCACTTTTGCCACACATTCTTTGTTAGTGCAGCGAGTGTTTGGGGAAGTTCTCAGCAGTGCTGATAGCACTTTGAGATTAAAAACTTCCAGAAGTTAGTTACATATTTCACAGGCCGCTTGTAGAAACTTCTCTGATAAAAACACCTACAGTCACACTCTGAATTAAGACAAACTTGAGCGGAGCTGCTGTTACAAGTATTTATTAACCACAGTGAGGGTCCCTTCAAAGCAAGGATGCTGTATCGAGTGTGCAGTATGAATCAGGACATTGGTACTGAGCCTCTTACCCTGCTTATGTCAAATGCTTGATATAGTCACAAGCTTTTAAGCTCTGTCTGAGATGCACTTTGAATTTCCACCTTGACAACCTTGAACCTCAGGACGGTTTGCAGAAAGACTGCTGAGTTGTTCTCGTTTCAGAGATGCGTTTCTTTGCCAAAGTAAACATTTAGTAGTGGTAGTGTGAGAAGGCCTTGGTTCAGATTAAGGTTTTGGTATCTTCAGGGCTACAAATGACTACAGAAGGAACAGACAAATTCTCTAGTCAGAGGTTTAGGTACGGGGACAACTTTGCTTGTTTTGCTCCTGGCTGTTCTGGTGTCTGTGCACGGTGTTACTATAGAGGTGTGGGGCACAGTATTCACTTCATTAAAAAAGCACATAGTTGATATCATCTTTTGATTTACTATTTAATTGACATATTTTGTTGTAGTTCTTATCTTGGGTTTTCACTCAGTAAACAGATGTTATTTTCTGGCTTAAATACAACATGGATTTCATAATCTTAGTTTTTGATGGATTGCTGAAATAGGGAAGAGGGAGGTAGTTTGTCGTCAGATTGCCGGTTCTCAAGAACTCCTACGTGGTCTGAAAAAACTTGGCTGAACTTTGAGATTTGGCATTATTTTTAGTGAAGATTTTGTGCTGAATGATTATGATGTGCTTTGAATGGCAACAGAAATTAATGCACTGATTTCCAGTTCTCTCCCCCTTACCTGCTTTTATTTCTTTGTGCTGAGTGGTAAGAGGAATCAAAGCCAAGAAACCTAAAATTCAGGTCTTGGCTTTACTCATGTTCTTCCACACACCCCTTTAGTAGGTCACTGAACCATTCTTGTTTGTTACTTTCCCATGTGGGGAAAAAAAAATTCCATTCTTCTGGAAAGCAGAGTTGATATTCAGTCACTTGAGCAGCTGCTTATCTGACTGCGTGTCCTTAAGCTATGATTAGTCTTAATCAAACAAAGGGGTATCTAGTGATGCTGCAAGCTGGGAAGGGGTGGGGAGGAATAAAGGGTGCTTTGTAGCCATATTGAGCTGAAGGCTGGGCATTTCGGGGATGTCAGAGGCATTTTGACAGGCTTGAAGTAGAGAGTGAACTCTTAAGTTGTTGTGGGTGGGTGGAATTCTTTGCCTAATAACAGCACTCAGAGATGTATTGCAAAGCAGGAAGAGTTGAGAGGGCAAGGAATGAGGCTGGAATCTCACTGAGATGTGGAGTAAAATTAAGAGGATCTTTGTGGAATGTGTTGACTGAATTAGAAGGGCCAAGATAAAGCCACATAATGAGCTGGATGGTGGCAGAGGTCACAGGGATGGAAACAGGAAAGAAAAAAAGAAAGATATTGCAGCGTTCAAGTAGTTCTAGTCAAACAAAGGATGTCTCAGCTGACTGGGTGGGTTTGAGCCCGGGTTACAAACTTGCTGGACTCGTGTGAGTGAGGAAACGTCCAGCAGCAGGGTTGGGTGGAATGACAGCAAGGACAGGGAAGTCTCTAAGGATGGTGGGGACACTGGAAAAGAAAGGAGGTTGGAGTTGTACTTAGATGAGATCTGATAAAAAGGACAGAGGTGAATGATCATGATGAGTTGGGGAGAAAAGRGAATGTTGGTATAATGCTGTTCAGGGCAGGAGAAATAGGAATGAAAGGGAAGAATATATGGAAAGTAAGGGTAGATGATTGAAGGTGTGGCTGGAGTCAGAGAAGTCCAGTGTTTATTCCCCATGCTTTGATCCGTGATGGGAGAGTTAGATAGGAAGCACTTGGTGAGGGTGTGCCTGATAAAGGAGAGAATGAACTGGATGAACCCAGATATGGAAGTTATGGGTGATTGAGCAGTAAGATGGGGGCAGGAGAGCTGGGGTTCCTGGTTTGGCTGCTGCCTTTTGCTGTTAGTAAGAAAGGGCTGTCTTTTTTAAACAGAACAACAACAACAAAAAACCTTATCAGTTTAGAAACTTGGACCAGTTTGGGTTTAATCTGGTATTTTATTTTTAATTAACAGACCACAGGCTATATGCTTGCAACTTCCTTTCTTTGTATGCAGAAATTAATTGCATTTACAGTTTCCCTCATCTGTCCTTTGATATCTTAATATCATTGGCACAAGCAGTTTCTTTAAAGACAAAACTTCTAAGCTACATCTGAGGAAAAAGACAAGCTTTCTAAACTCTTTGATGGCTATAGAAATATTTTACAGCTTTCATACAATTTTCCTTTCACTCTGGGAAGGAAACCTTTAACATGTCCATAAAACAATTATGAAGATGATTAGGAAAAGTACTTGTTTCAGTTGCCTCCAAAGAAAATAGAGTTGGTTCTTTGTGTTTCAGACAGTGATGGAAAACCCTGAATCTGATTGTTTTTAGTGCAAGCTAGAGTTACACCATTGTCACAGCTTCTGAAGCAGGAAGGCTTGAAAAATGGGGTTAGGAAAAGCAAGGTTCTTGAGAAATTGCTTCTAATAGTTTTAATACTAGAATAGAAATTCTAGTATTGAAATTCTTTCAAATAATTTTTTGTTTGTTTGTTCAGATGGGAGTTGGGAGGTCATTTTTGATTGTTTGTTTTTGCATGTAAGACACGCTGACTTGGTGTCATTCCTAAAATAATGAATGCAGCCATCCCTTGGTGAGTAAAGCAACGATTGCCATCGGAAATGTTCCAGTGTGTGTTTGCCACTGCTTATTTACTTTGTGATACAAGCACAAAGCTCTTCACTACCCCTTGGTTTCTTGGCTGTTGATCTTAGATAAATCAGTTGCTGCGTTTTCCTCCCTTTCTCCCTTCTAAAAATGCCCTAAACAGTCTCAGCACTTCAGAGCCACAGATGTGTGTGCTGGCCTTTTTGGAATGGGGAAACAAAGGCATGGAGTTCAGAAGTGAGCTAACATAGAAGTCTAAAAGGAAGCCCCATCAAAGATGACACTTCAGCTACAAACTTAATAAAGGAAAGGTGACAAATGGAAGAAACATTTAGAAGGGGATGAGGAAGAAGATGTGCAGCTTACTGGCGCCTCCCTTAGAAAAGCTACTGAACTGATGAGGAACCCTACAGATACAAATTACAGGATAATAAAACCAGGCTGATATTTGAAGGGCAGTCCTAATGCTTCTGGAAGGCAGTGCCCTGCTGAGTGCCTTTGGCATTCATGGAACTGCCTGAGAAGCACCTGCTCCCGGCCCTGACTCTGGTTCTGAGAGGCATCATTGCTCTCAGAATGCTTCAATATCTGGAGCATCACGCTGATAGTGGCCTTTTGGAGAATCTAGAAATCCCTCTTTTTGTTTTGTTGGGCAGGGAAGTCTAAATGGTATGAGCTTTTCTGAGCTGTCAAATGGTTAATAGCCATTAGAGGCATGACCCCTTTCTGCAAGAGATTTGTTCAGGAGCTGAATGTGCCGCTCCAGGCAGTAGAGGACCCTGCCTGTTTGGGAACTCTGCAAGCAGGAGTGGCAAGAGCTCCTTGTCTGCTTTCCTGCCTTGGCTTGATGCTCTGCAATTGCTGGACTCTCCTCCCTGTGTTAAATGTAGTGTTGGATTGAGCAGAAGTTTGCTTGAACTCGGTGGAGATAGTGTTTTATCTTCCTGCCAYACCATACATGTGACAATCTCTTACAGGTCTGCTCCAGGCATAATGCCTCTGAGGAGCAAGTGTTAAGGAAGCCTAGGTGACACCTTGGCCATTCTGTGTGGTGTGAATGGCTGGCTGCAGGGGAATTGCCATTCCCACTCTGTTAAGCAGATTTCAGTTTGTGCCTTAAGGTATGGAAACTCTGCTGCTGCTTACGAGCAAGCTCGGCAACAGCTGCCTTTGTGAAAGTAATATTTTCAGTTGGGCTGTGCAGCTGTGACATCAGATGGATAATAAAAAATGGGGTTGGAAAGGACCGTAGGAAGCCATCTAGGCCCAGGGAAAAGATTCCTTCCCTTGACTGGTTGCCCAGACCATGGTCACTTGCAAAGGTATACGTAGGTGCAAAGCCCAGAGTGTRAGGAGTGGTTCTCAGGGCTGCTCTGTCACCTTTGAGACTGTAAAAGAAAAGGTGACAGGCCAGATGGGAACGGCTTGCAGGGCACCACTTGGATTATCATGTAGCAGGGTATTAGTGAAAGAATCTGATTCACTTCAATTAGTGATATGTCAGTGTGTTTTGGCCAGACCACTGCTGACCTACAGATAACCCTTTGCCATGACACGGTTGGTGACGTACTGTGATGCTAGGAAAGGGTTCAGCTCTTTAAGCAGCTAAACACTGCTGCTTAATGAATTGATCACTTTTCCTGAAAAGCACAGAAAAATTTTAATGACTTGTTAAATTTTAATGGCTTGTTAGAGAGCTTTTTATCCTTGGGTTTTTGTTTGCAGCACATTATCTATAACAGGAATGCACAGTTAGAGACCTTTTAATCTCTCTACTTCTAGTTTAGCTGCTGGTGTAGTGCAAGGAAGCAGTGGATACAGCCCTTTTTGCTATATTTAATGCCTTTTCTTACTTTATTTTTTATGTGTGGTAATGTCTTCCTACATACAGAGATGCATACATACTTTTTTTTTTAATTATAGAGGGAGATTTCTGGATTTCCAGGGATATCTTTATTGCTCATTTATACCACATGAAAGCAAGCAGAGAATATCTTTATGGGCAGAGTACATATGTGGTGTTTGTGCTTCTGTTTCATTGCAGATTAATAATACTTCCCTATACATTATCCCAGTGATTTGGGAAACAAAGGACAGAATTTGGGGGAGATAGTTCAGAGCAGAAATAGAAGAGCTGAGGCTGCTTTCAGCTGAAGGAGCAAAGGCAGAAAGGTTGAGATCCCCCTTAAGTCCATGAAAAGTTGTCCTTATCCAAGTACAGGGGTCTGATGCTTGTTACAGCCTTGTTTCTGTGTGAGCTTGAAAGGGCTTCTTCCATCTCAGCTGGGAGATGAAAGGGTGGTCTTGTCTTTGCTGGTGTTGGCTGGGTTATTTGTGCTAGGTTTGGCTTGTGAAATAGTACAAGAATTGAGTTGAGCCTTAAGGGTGACCAAGGGGGTAAGGAGAAGACCAGATAACCTTACTCTTGTGTAATAGGTTTGCCATTCTTGAGAAGGAGGACTGCTGGTACTGGTTTGGGAAGCAGTGAGACAGCATCTGCATTGTTTGTAGTTGGGTCTCGCAAATCTGGAGGGAAGGTGGCAGCTTGGAAGTGTGACCTGGCCTGAACCCTCCATGTGAGGTGTGTGTGTGCTGTTCCTGGCTTCCTCCTGTTCTACATCTGCCCTGGTGTTCTGAGAGAGTCCTGCTGATGTGGACACTCAGAGGTGACTGTGTTGAGTGCTTGAGTGGACACCAGAGCCTTTAGTGCTGTTAGAATTGCTGTGATGAGTGCAGGACCTTGGTCCTGGCTGTGTCCTGCCAGGCAGAAGGAGCAAAGGAAGAGAGSTGTGCAACTGTTTTGTCCTGAAGAGTTTGTGTTGCATCTTGTACTGCTGCCCAGAACAGATCTGCAGAAGCACATGTAAGCAGGATGAGGCCTTTTCTTTTCCCTGATCCTTCCAGCAGTGGAGCTTGTTACTCCTCAGAGATCAGCAGGGTTGTTTTTCATAAGAGACATGTCTGCATAACAAGATTCAAGCAAACACTGCAGAGGCACGAAGGAGGCTTTGCTTCTGGAATCTGTCAAGTTTATTGTTTTCAGAACTCTCTAACATGGGATGTTTACTCGAAATCCTGGCGTCCTTTCCCTCTGCACTTTGTTTACTCTCCCTTCCCTCGAGGCCCCATAGTAAYGGGTACTCTGCAGCAGTTCGAGGACACACCAGCTGAGGTGACCTTGGCCAGCATGGCTGGGAGACCTCTGGCCAGGCTGCAGCAACACAGTGACTTCTGTATCCAAGAGGCAGACCCTTCCCCAGACCACAAGCTCGTCCAAAACACTTTTCTGGTCCACATCACCCTATCTGTGCCAGGGACTTGGTTGCCTTGGCACCAAAATTCTAATGTAGAGCAAGGGTTAGACTCACTCCAGCCAGCCAGGGTGATGATACAGAGCCCGAGCCTGTGTTGTGGTGCTGGTGTATCTTTGGAGCAGCTGGAATGGAGTGACTTTGAGGTTTCACAATAGGCCTAAAAATAACTCAGGCCCACAGCATTTAGTTGCTGTGTGTTGATGTGAATGTGCTGTGAGCCATCACAGGCTGTTCTGCTCAATTCTTCTTGCTGCATCTTGCATCCAGGTTTTAGGCTACTCTTAAATCTATTCACTTCTTATCCTCACTGTCCATACCATTCCCAAAGGGACAGAGACCAAACGGAGCAGGAATTGTGGAAGAGCTTCTCAGGTCTTTGTGATTCTTCTTTGAAGTCCATGACTGCTCTTGATTATCTTTTTATCATGCAGACTTTTGCTTTTGGTGCTGCGGTGTGACACTTGATTTAGCCTGTGTTAGTTGTTGAAAGGCATTGCTTTGCAGTGTGTCAGAGGCAGAAGTGATCAGCAAGGTAAAAAAGGAAAGGCATGCACATAGAAAGGAAAACTTAAAAAAAAGGTAAAAAGGAAATACCTGGGCTTGTGGGTCGGGCAGCTGTTAGGGAAGAAGTGCCAAACAGGAAGAGGCCAGTGGAAGCTCTTGTTGCATTCCTGATCTGCCCATCATTGGATATGGGTATTATCTGCTGCCACGTTTCCCAGAGCAAAGAATGATATCATTTGTTATGTTCTTGGATGGTCGGTCTCCACTCATCCTGATGAATTTCTGCATGTTTATATAGAAACTGTAGCCTGAGTAAGCTTGGCCATGGCTAGTCGAGCTCTGTTAATAATATTTACAGTGACAACTGTGCATCAGGAGAACTCCCAGATTGGGGTGAGAGGCAAAGTCCTGGTCCTGCTAAGCTGCATTGTGGATTCAGGAACGGCTCTGAAATTTGCTTGTCTGTTAGCAGCACATAAAGGCCTGGATGTTAGCTCATCCTGTACAGTGTCCACAGAAGGTATAAATGTTTCCCTGAACAAACTCCTGGATATTGGTGTCTGCACAGCGTAGTCCAACTTCCTGTTTGCTTGGTACACGTCTGTCCCTGACAGGATGGAGGTTGAGGGGGCTTGGATAGAAAATGTGCTGGTGGTGTGCCAGATGTGGGAAAGCACGAAGCAGTGAAAGGGAATGAACTACTTGCTTTTGCTCTTTAAAACACAGCTTTTGAGAGAGAAAATTGATTGGAGGGGTTGTAGTGGGGGAAACAGGTTTGCCACCTGGAAACAYGTACAAAAATGACTTTTCTGTGTTTGAGGATATGAAACTTTTAGAAAGGAAGGACTAAGTCAAAGGATTTAGATATGGTTGTGAAATATTTAGRTCTGTAACAGAGGCAGAGAGGCTCTTCACATGTTGTCACCTTATTTCAAATGAACTTTAGTGTTGGGATGGGAGAACTGACTTGATCAGGAATACAAATATCCTCAAGGAGCAAACTGCATTCACTTCAGATAATTAGCAACCATGTTTCACACCTAAAACCTATTGAAAATAGAAAGCAGAGATTGTGAAATAGGTGGGAATCCAAAGGAATCTATCCAAAAGCTGGGGCATCCAGGTTCTTGCAGTAGTCACCATAGTGGCTGTTCCCTACTAAAATTGTCATTATCCCACCCTTTTCAAAGCAGAGACCTGCCAAATCAATACACATACTCAACTCGGGGGGGGAAAATGTCATGGGAGCTGGCAGAAGTGTCATAGGAAGAGCTCTTCCTGTTCTGACCCTTCCCCAAGCAGCTGCTCATCCACTGCTGGGACAGACCACTGGGAAGGCTGGACCTGTGGCCACCCTGGGTGGGTGTTCTTACAGCGCTTGGTAAAGCAGGTGCCAAGTGCTAGAGTGAGCTACACAGTGGTTTAGTATCGGCTAGGAAAAAATTTCAGGCAGCATTTGGTCTCTGGAAGCTGCAGATAAGGCCACAGCGTGTTGCTGTGGCTGCTCTCTGTGGTATGAGCCCTATTCCCTCACCAGCTGCCTGAAGGTACTGGATATTCCATGGGCTTGTCAAAGCACAGAGCCAGTRAGTTTGTGACTGGAATGGCACTGTGATCTGAGTCATTCCTCCTGTGAGGAGGGGTAATCTGCAACCAAACTGCTTGGGAACCAAAGGCATTCCTAAGTCCTGGTTTCTCTCTCATGCTGTGTGAAATTGTTAACTCTTCGTGGGAACCATGGGATTAGATTTCACTCATTTACTTTATCAAATCAGCAAAYGTTACTGAAGATCATGGCTCAGCTTTGAGACTGTGCAAGGAGATGCACAGAATTCTGCAATAAAAGCTGATTCATTACTGTTTCTAATAAAATTTTGGTCTGTGAAGGCTATTGTTTAGGAACCCAGCATGGATCCCATCTGTTTTCAGTATCCAGTTGTACAAGTAGAACCCTCAAATCTCCAGTAAAAATCTTAGCAGAGCTTAAGGAGACTAAAACTTTTATTAGCAGTTTTTATTAGCACATTAGTAGGCTTGGTGTCTGAGCTTGGCATGTGGTGATTATAGGCTGGGTGGATATAGCAGGCTTTTGGAAATGGGGAGACAGATCCTAGATTTAGAGAGATTGCTTCTCTCTATAGCAATAAACACGTAAAAAGTGTTATTTACCTTTCATATGAGCTTTCCAAGGGACTGTCGTGTTCCCAGGACAGGGGCTTTACAAAGTGAAGGTTGAGGCTCTTTTTTTGTGATTTTGGCACATAGGAAAAATATGATCCAAAGAAAAGACTTGTGTGAGAGTCATTTAGTGACTTTGTTGTTGTTTTGTTTGTAGTAAGATTCAGGAAAGTGCTGCTGTTGTCACATGTTTTRCTGGTGAAGTCACCACGTGTTTTGGGACATGAACCATCTCTGTCCTTTTGGAAGTCAGTCCAGCTGTGTCTTTTAACGGGTGCACAGGTGAATGGCATGGGAGTTTCTGAATCATTTTGCTGCTTGATATTCGATCACGATGGTTACTGGGAGCAAAGGAATGACTTTATAGGGGTATAATGTAATAAAATCAAGGTTTTCCTCTGACACTGCGTATAGTGATGTTAAATATTGCTTTACAAAGTTAACTGCTATGAAATATTCATCAGTGCCCTGTGCTGTGCATAGTGACCATAACCACCATCATTATAAAGTAACAGATTCAACAGTTCAGCTGCACCGGARCCACTTTCCTAAGGACAGGGCTGATCTCTCCATCTGTGTGTGGGAACCTGGCATTGCCCTTGGCCAGTCCAGTCCTAGACAGGCAGCGAGAACCATCTGGGAAGAGTGTGGTGAGGATTGTGTGGCACGAGCATCAGCTGCTTCCGTGCCAGCCCCGTGTCCCAATTAATTAAAGAAGGCTCACTCACACAGCCTTTCCTGCATTGCAGCAGACAAATCTTCACAGCTCCCGTTTGACTGGTGACCCAGAGGTGAAAGTTTGTTTTCCACTCTGTGTTATCTAAACAGTCAACGTTCCCGGGAGTCTGTGGTCTTGGATGGGCGTATCCTGGGGAGTGTCTCACATCTCCCATGGCAGGAACTGCYCCTGCACAGGGCCATGGAACGTTCACCATGAATTGAAGGGCTGGTTTTGGTGAAGCATTGCCAAAGCATTCGTTTGCACGTACGTGCAACAAAGCTCTAAGTAGAGACTTTTCCTGTGAGTGGTGCATGACCTTTTAGAGGTGCTTTCATTTATTTTTTTTGTCTGGCCACATTCCATGCCACACTCTGGCCACACTCCATGAAGGAGTTTTCTCCCTGCATCATCTTTCTGTGGGATTTTGATTGATCTTTCAGTAGCTTCAGTAGTAACACAACGGTGCCTTTAGCCTGCTTCTGTCTCTTGTGTAGTTTCTGGTTCAGCTTTTATGTAAACTTTGAATAAACTGTGTGTGCTGTTGCAGTCTTGAGTCTGTAATAACTGAATTTGGGAATCAGCCTGGTRTTTTTCAAGCTGCAGGGAGCTGGCTGCAGACAGCTGGGATGAAAGCTTTGTGTCACAAGAGGAGAGCTGGGAGAGCATCTCTGCTTTTGCAAACCCTTGAGGCACTTTCAGAATAAGATCCCTGAACTCTTGCAGTRTATTTATAGGCTTGTAACGTTGTTCAGAGAATGTTACACTATCCTCTGTGGCAGAAGTGCTGGTTTCGAGTTTCCCTAGCATGGTAAACAGCTCTGGGCTCGGGTGGTGTGTGTGCTGCTCAGAGAGCTSTGCTGATCTGCCATGCTGATAGGGTTTGTTTGGGTTTTTCAGAAGCTCTGCGTGTGAAAAATCTTTCAAGTCCCAGATCATCACATCTTGATCAGTTCATTAATCTAGGCTGGGGCCTTGATGTTCAAAAAGATTCTCACACATTTATAGTTCTCTGTACAAGAGGGTCCTCACCAACAACCATCCTTTTAAATGGCAAGGAAGGTGCACTGGAAAACCCTATCRGTTCCTGATCATCTGTATTGGAAAAGAATTCCTTGTAGTAAATATTGTGATTCTGAAGGTTGATGAAAAGTCAGTGGCAGAAACCAAGTCTTAGGAAGAAGTGGCAAATTTCAAGACACTGAAATAAGTAGGATCACTTCCCTTTATATTGAAGCTGCTCTAAAAATGACACTCCTTTCCACCATGCCTGAGGGAGCACAGGAAACACTACAAAAAGRAGGAAAACCAAATTTATTGAAAAAGAAGGAGAACCGAATGTTCTGATCTGATGTGAAATATGTAAATCTAATCCTTGCTCAAGCTTCCTCTTGCTGGTAGCATTTCTAGTGTGCAGTGTGTGGCTGGGATATGCTTGGCTGGTGTTCTGTCCTTGCTTTGCCACTGACACTCTCAGTGGCCGTGGGAAGCTGCTCTCCATCATGGCACTTCGGATTTGGGCAAAGAAAGGAGTGGGATTTGCCTCTGACCCTGGATCTCAGAGCACTGTTCCAGTTCTGTGTGTCAGCCTCTGTTTTCGTGATGGGCTTTCTGGTAGTTCTTTAGGAAGGTCCTGATTTTTGATAGGTGAAATGTGTGACATTTTATAAAGTATTAATATTTATAAAGTTACAAAGTATGGGACTTTTGTAGAGGGGCTAAGTTAAGCACAGCAGGGATGAGGGAGAGGTTTTGGGAGGGTCAGCAGTGACAGATGTGATGGTGAGGCCCATTTCTCAGCCTTTTGACTGACATATAAGTGACATTACTGAAGAAGCTTTTTCTCTTTTCTTGCTATTCCAGCTCTGTACTAAAGTGAGCCGCTGTTGGACAAGTGTCTGAAAAGCAGGAACATTTCTAGAAATATCCTTAGATTTCTGACTGTCTAAATATTCTGAGTCTTTAAATAGCCACTGGCTGAAGGACACTATATCCTCCAAGTCTCCTTGATATTTGTACTGTTCTTTATGTTCCTCTTTTCACCCTTTCATAACCTGCATGAAACCTGCACCTGGTGAAGGCATTTCTCAGGGTCCTTCCCAGCTGCCTGCAGCCTCCCCCTGCACACAGCAGACCATGGCCATGTTGTGTTTGGCTAAAACTGCAGCACAAGACTCTTTTCCTTGATTGACACAATGGTGGTGGTATGAAAAGCTGTCGGGGTAGGTGTGGTAAGCTCTCAAAACRTGAGTTTTCCAGCTCTCCCTGAGGAGGCTGTCTTGGCACAACACCTGCCTGGTCATTCCTCAGTCCAGCGTAGACAAGGTTATCAGAGCAAGAGCCCAGGCACTGCAAACCTTCATTTATGCAAATTAAGTTAACTTTCCAAGCTTAAAATAGTGTTGAATTTATAATACAAATAAATCAAAGTTTCTAGTGGATTTGTTGGGGCAGAAATTTTTGCTTCTGCCATACAGCTGACCTTTCATTTTCCTGTTCCATTTCAGGAGGTGCGTACCTGAGCCTGCCTGTGTGAAACAGTCGAGATAACATGTTCCTTGGCAGGTGTTGCAATTCCAATTTGCCAGTGGCTAAATTTGATTTTTGTTTTTATTCTTCTAACACTTCTTAATAGATAACACTCATGATAGAGGAAGAATATTTGTCTGGTCCAGTATCCCTGTCTTAAGATTGATTGAAATATTGTTTTTAAAAGGAGAGTAATCAAACAGTGGAGGGTGGTTTGGTTGTTTTAAAATGTTTGATTGAACTTCAGCACAAAGCTCCCTGCTGTCCTTTGTGGGTTGTGGGCAGTAGAACATCCCTCCACAACCCTGAGCCTGCTGCTGTGGGAGGATTTCAGGTAAGGAGGATGAACCAGGTAACCCAGCAAATGACCTGCCCTAAATCTGGCTTTTAAAATGAGCTCTGTCTGGGATTAGTATCCTCAGGCTGCAGCTGGGATTAACTTCGTAGGTAGGAACACTGAGATGCTGAAGCGTGGTCTCCTCGCCAGTCCTCCACACATTCACACCATGTAGAAATGTTTTGATTTCTCTTGCCTGCCTCTTGTGCACAATGCATATAATCTGATTCTCTGAATGAACCTTTGTTTGGGGAAATACTGTTAGTTTTGGCTCCTGGAGAGCTGAGCTGACAGGCCCAACTCCCCAACAAAACAGACTGGAGATTAAAAAACAAACTAAAACCACGCCTTTGAAAAAAAATGCTGGGGGGAAGCCAGAAAGTTCCTTTTCTGTGTTGCTGAAATAGCTGATCTATTTAGCTACTGTACTTTCAAATCAGATTTTTGGCCTGTTACTTAAATTAAGAGCCTCATTGCCATTACCTATAATAAAAATAAAATTCTTACTCTTCCTCAAAAAATTGCGTGATCATGTACAGGAAGGATCTGGGGGGAGGCTCAGAGGAAGTGAGTTTTGAGGCTGGAACTAATAAGGCAAAAAAGAGGTGTTTTAGCACAAGGGCAGTGGGAATCTCTTACCCAAACAGGAAAATGCAGGACATTTCTGTAGCTTGTTCCCATAAACTGAATGGACAAAATTCAAATTTGAAAACAAAATAATTTGTTTACAGCTGTAGCACACTGGACTCCAATGATCTGTAGGATAAGTGATTCCTGCAGGTTTGCAGTAGCTGTTTTCCAGCTGGKCTTGCTGGGAATACATATTTGGGCAACAGGGACAGGCCTGTGGAATCTAAACCACAGCACTTGGAGGTTTATGTTTAAATTCCATGTAGGATAGATCTTGGCCAGGTGCTGTCTGAATAAAAGATAACAAAAAAATAACACCTCCTGAGCTGGAGAACCAACTGCAGCCAGAGATTTTCCTTATCCCTGCATATCAAAACAAGTGAAAGATGAGAGAGTGGAAATGAGGGAGTTATGTGCAAAGCACAGTGGTACATCAGAAAAAAATCCATGTCCCACTTCTAGTGCTGTCACTCACACACTTCGTAGCCGTGGGCATATCATTCACTGTTTTCTTTATTTTTAGCATGAGATCCTGCATTTCATGCTCACAGGGTATTTTAAAGACTTCTTACTTTGTCCAGCATTTAGTTCACTACAATCCCAAGACCACTTCCCAGCTGAAATTCCTGCTCAGCAACATTTACATGTCATGGTGCGGAGAATGAACTTAAATTTGTAGGAATGGGAAAAGGGGATTTTTCAGGCTGGTGTTTACAGCAAAGTGTTCCCTATTGCCTTCTGTTAGAAAAGAATTTCAACATAAGGCTCTGGTACTGTTGTGAGCATTTCTGAGGGAGATAAAAAATGGGGAACTGCAAGTTGAGTCAAAAACAGCTGAATAAAGCGTTTGAGCTGTATAAAACCTGTAAGTTCTACTGTACTATACCATATAGTTTCCATTTAATCAACATATATTCAAACCACCTGTTAAGTGGAGGATATGTGGAATTTATCTTAATATTTAAAAGTGTCCTTCTCTGCCCCTTCAGTGCTCTTCGTAGAAATCAGTTTCTTAAAATGCTGGTGTTTCTTAATGCTAACTAGTAATGAAAAATCCCCAAATTTCTTCTGGGTTTGCACACAGATGAATGTCCCTTTCTGCCCAAATCCGGAGGGTGCTTGTGTCATGTGGTTTTATGCTGACTGAAGTCCATCTTAAAATCCTCTGATTAAGGGAGGAGAACAGGGGATTCTTGTGTTGTGAGTCATCTCATCTCATAACAGAGCTTGATCGTGCTTCTACAGGTGTCGGAAGGAATTTTTCATTGAGTTTATTAATTGAGTGTTGTTTCAGTGCTAGGGAGAGCTACTGGTTGAAATTTTGCAGCTGTGAATGGCATCTCCCATGTATCTGTTAAGAAAGGTCACCTCTTTGCCTCGTCCCTACTCAGTCAGAAGCATCACTAAAATATCCTGCAAGATCGTTAACTGGGTGTTATTAACATAGAACAAAGTGATGAGATTCTCAGAGGCAAAACTTTGCATGTAAATGGAAGTTGTCAGGGCAAAATCTGTTTCGTACTGTTCAAATACAAAACTTCTCCTTAATTACATTTCAGTTGATTGAAGAAAAATGTAGAAATCAAAGGTGTTGAAGGGAATCAGGTCACACTCTCACAGTGGATATGTTTCTTGTACTTTGCTGCAAATTTTGTGGTGTTTGAAGGTTTGTAATTGTTTTTAAAACACAGCTGCTTTCACTGGAGTTTTAGAAATGGAGAGTTGTGGGACAGATTAGTGCTGCGTTATCTGTCTGCCTGCTTGGATCTCAGTTGCCTGAGGTAGTTCCTGAGCTGGGAAAAAGCATGTAAAAAACCCTGGGAAGGGGCTCCAGCCTCTCTTGGTGTACCCAGGACTCATAGGTGAAAGTTGCAGCATATAGAAGTGACAGCCTGGGGTGCCTGCAGCCTCTCCTCTGACAGCCCTTGAGACTCCTCCAAAGCACGTCGGGGCCACTGTGTCCAAGGGGATTTCCAGCTCTGTTGGCTATTGAGCTGAAGCTTTTTTGGCTGGTTTGCTGTGATCAAATCACTTGATGAGGGCATTTGGTCTCGGGAGGTGGAGGTTTCTACATAGGAGACTGAGCTGAGCTACTGGAATGCATTGCAAGTTATCAGTCAGATGGTTTTCAGCTGCTTGATTTGATCTGTGCGTGACAGTGAGGAGAATATGAAAGTCACCTATTCCTCCAGCACTGCTTACATGAGCTGAGCTTCTGGCAGCAGCATTTCCTGCAGGATGCACCCGGGAGCCTGGCTTGCTCCCTGTGTTCCTCTGCTTGGGCACCCTCTATGCAGCACCAGCATTCCCACATGCTGTGGGTGAGGCTGTCCTGGCTTGTACCGTGCACTGTTTGGTTCAGTTCTCTCTTGGGATGTTCTCCTGCTCCCTTCTTTGGAAGCAGCATCCCTGCAGAGCTGCAGCAGCTGTTGTGGAGARGGCCAGGACCACGTGTGTGCTGATGGGTTACACTGCAGGTACATGGTGACCATCCACCTGTTGGGAAGTTGCTCCACATTTCCTGTAGAAGTTGGCATAGTCTTACAGAACTGGCAGGAGCAGCAGCCAGATGGTCTCTCCAGTTGTTTGGGCTTTTTTCTTGTTGTTGTTTTGCTGCTTTAAAATCTGAAGGCTGGTTTCAGTTAGGCAGCTGCTCTCAGTCACAGTGTTGTTCAAAGTAATTGACTTTCCATTGACTTTGGAATTTGGAATAGTGTCTAAATATTGTTGTCAGTTTCATGCTGATTCCTCTCCACTGAGGCTGAAGTCGTTTCACTTATGACCTCAAGCTGGACTTGTGTTTTGCTCCCATGGGAACTAAAAATAATAATTATTTTAAGAATAGGTTCTTAATCACTTCCTTCTTTTGATGTACTAGTCTTGTTTAGCATTTTCTAAGAATGTAATTCAAAATATTTTAAACTATTTGTGTTTTAATTCCAGTTTTAATTAGCTCTTTGAAGATGCAAGGAGTATACCAGACTTGATTACAGTTCCTTTTAGTCTTTTTATAGAAAAGCATTTGCTCTTGTTATTCTGAGTGCAGATTATTAGAGTTTTGTTGCTTTGGCAAACTGTCGAGTCACACAGAGCTATGAAGAGATGAACATTAAGTTGACAGATTTCTTAATCAAAGGCATGTGGGCACTTTGTCAGTGCTGGTGATGCATCAGCACATTAATCTCCTGTCTCCAAACTGTTAATGTACAGATGAGAAACAGGAAAAGATGTGCTTTAGTCTGGGTTTAGAGGGAAAGATAAGAGAAGGTGTGCAGTGATTCTGAGGCAGAGCTGGCAGTGCAGTGAACACTGAAGGTGTTGGGGTAGTTTGCAGTGAAGGGAGAAATACTGGACGGGTTTGCCCTCACTCCCAGTCAGTGAAATTGCTTGCTCCAGCAAGGCTGCTTGTCTTCGGGGTGCTGATGTTCTATTTTGTGTACCAAATTTTGTTCATACTTTATTTTTTCTCAAGCATCGGCATCCCAAAGGCCACAGCAGAGCCTTGTAGCATAGCCCAGTGTACAGGCTACACCCCAAAGGGGCAGCTGGGCATTGACAGAGCTCACAACTTGGTCATTTACCTGTTCTCTTGCTGCTGGGAATTGCTGTTTTAGTGCAGTTCACACCTGGTCTCTCCACCTGCTTCCCTGTGTATACAAGAGCATTGCAGTTTATTTTTAAAGAGGACAAGGAGCAAAACCCCAGATTTTTTACAGTCAGGCAACAACTCACCTGATAGTGCATTACTACAGCCTGTTGCTACAACTGACATTTTATATGGTAGTAAAATTCGAAGAGCAGAGCTGGTTTTCTTTACCTGTCACTTGGCTGAAGTCTGGCATTTGCTTTTCTGTTACTGTCAGGGTTGTGGGAATACCCGAGTCCGAGAGCAGTTGTGGTGTCAGCAAGAGAGGGAATAAATGGTGAGCCAAATACTTGAAAAAGTGTTAGTTTAATATCCTGTTATTGGCAGCCCTGGCATTCTGGCTGCTTTTGTTTAGGCCGAGGACTTTTTACTTKTTTATAGTATTGCAAGTTTTAATAAAAGTTTTCTTTGAAAGGAGCTGCTATTGGGAGGTTTCCCAGACCAAATAGGAAACTGGGAATCATCAGTTCTCCAGCCTCAGGCTCTCTGCATGAGCTTGGGTGAGCCAAGGGAAGTGCCTGGCACGTCTGTAGGGTGTGCTTCCTATTTGCCCAGTGATTTTAGAGCTTAAGTGTAAAATGGGCTTTTAAGGATAAATAATTCTCTCTGAGTTCAGTTCTACTGAATGTGTGGTGGCAAATGGCCTGTGTTGGGTCACTGTCTGTGCTGGGACATTTCCAGTGCCTCTGCAGTTCATGGCAGAGACTATTCCCGACTGACCATGTGCTCAGGGATCTCTTCTGAGAGGGTGAAGTGTTTGTAGGTGGCATTGCTCCTGTCACTCCTTTGTGTCCATCACCTCTGGACCTGATGCCCATAGTGTGCCAAGGTGAACCTGTTTCCTTTGTTGTTGTATGGGTTGCAGTTGGTATTGCTGATCCAACTCCCTCCTAGCAAGGATGCACAAACAGCAAGGGAGACATAAATTAGGAAGATGTGTGGCTAAAACCCCCCAAAACAAGATGGAGAACCTGGGATAGGCACAATTCCTATACTTTCTCTGGCTTGAAATCTGCTGTATTGTGAGTATTTGCTACTTCTTCTGCCCTGTCAGTAGTATGGTTTAATGATTCATGAAGGTGTGTTTTAAGGGCTGGGTAGTTTGTGTTTATACAGTGCTTACTGGAGTCCCTGTTGCTTCTTCCTTTCTCTTTCCATCTCCCTCCCACCTCCCAAGATCATTCATACAAAAGCCATTTCTCTCCCCAGCCTTGCCTTTCCTTGGAGAAATGTTACTATTTCTAGCCTGTTGGTGCTCCTTTGTGCCCAGCTCTGATTACCAGCAGTGTAGAATTGGTGGGTGATGGTTTTTCTTGGGCCAGAACWGGCATTTCATTCTTTCCAGTGTTACCAGCCTGGAAAATCGAACGGAACTGTAGAAATGAACTTCAAAAAGTCATTGGTTGTGGAATATGGGGTTGTATCTGTTAAAATGGTTGAGGCTTATGCTCGCCAGAAGGCCCYGTGGGAAAGGCACAGCTGCAGCTGGAGCGTTGGGAGTCGGCTCGGGGGTGAGAGGCAGGTGCGAGTGAGGAGAGACTCAGCGGAGTGAGAGCTGGAAGTGAGGTTGCGATTGGCTGGAGGAACGCGGGGACAGCAGCACCGCAGCTGTGCCAGCCAATGGGTGCCCTTCTGCCGCTGAGTTCTGTTAGGCTTCGGTCTGGGGTCGGTTGTGTTCGGTTGAGATTAAGGGTATAAAGAGGGGGCGATTTTGGGCAATAAACGGATCTTCTTTGGACATACACGGGGATCTGTCGTCTTTGTTCCCCAGTGCTACAACTGGTCACAATTATATGTGACCAAACGTGCAGAAACCTCTTAATTTTGAGTAATCTCATTCCAAGCAGGGATACTTGAGAAGGTGGGATGCTGGCATGGGTGAAATGAATTTCATTCCCGCTGAAGATACTTGAGACCAGTTGTGACAGTTCTTAGTTCTCATGGATGAGAACATGACGGAGTCTTGACTGGATTAGTCTCTGGCTCCTGGCTCAGTGAGCCGGGGACAGCAAAAGTTGCCACTGGCCACGTGTGGCTTCTTCTTGTTGTTTTATCTGTTGACAGTTTGGCAGTTTTAGGGGGATGCTTTGTCTTGAAAGGAAGGGAGAGAGAAAAACTGAAGGAAGAATGATTTATTGTCTGTTTTGTTGCAGTGGAAGGTTGGTTTCACCAAAGTGGAAAAATTTTAAGGGATTGAAGCTTCAGTGGAGAGATAAAATCCGTCTCAATAACGCCATCTGGAGGGCCTGGTACATGCAGTGTAAGTACGGCGCTGGGGGCGGGTCTTTCGTGGGGCATCAGTGAGAACAAGAGAATTGAAATTATTGTCTAGTGAAAAGCTCAGGAATCTGCTCAAGGCCTGATGTTTCAGCGGCAGTGCCATTGGATCAGGGCTTTCCTAGAGCTGCCCACACAAAGGATGTGCTGAGTGCTCCAAGCACAGCCCAACATCTCCCCATTTCCTGTTGTTAATGGGATGTAATCCTGGCTAAACTCACTGTCACACATTGCCACTGAAGTGACAGAGCTCTCTGCAGGCCCTGCACGTGCTGAGCACTTGCATTTTCCTTCTTGTTTCAGACCTGGAGAAGCGCAAGAACCCCGTGTGCCACTTCGTGACCCCTCTGGATGGCTCCGTGGATGTCGACGAGCACCGTCGGCCAGAGGTGTGTGAAACCCCAGGAGCAGCCCAGTGAGCTCCAGAGTTTGTAACAAGATTTTCTAGTCTGCTAGAAATGAGGGCAGCATAGCAAATCTGTGCTCTGTTTTTATTTAGAAGGAACCATTAAAAGCAGACTGAACCTGGTTTTGTAAGTTCATCACATTAAGATGATCAAGGTGCAGCTAGAAGGACATTTGTTATCTATGTAACTTACGTTGATTATCTGGTTTAATTAATCATAAATCACAGAAGTGCCATTTGAATAGTTAAGATTTTGACAGCCACTGCTGTCTGCTGACTGGAAGTCGGTGGGAAATCAGAGTGATGACTGTTTTCAGGACTGAATCTAAGTGACCCTGGGAGCGTTTTCTGTATTTTATGTAGTTGGTGAGGTGTGGTTTCAAGAGAACAAGCCATTTCTTTTTCTGTGTCAAGGTAACTTCACAGACAGAGCAAATACGAGTTTGTGTTTTTTCATTTGTGTGCTCTTGTAAACATAAATGAAAACTAACATCTGCCCTCTGGCTCCTTGCAGAAAACCAGTGAGGCCCTTGATGTGGCAATATGTGACTCTATACTGCATAACTCTAGAGTAATTTATAATTCAAAGGAATTCCAGATGAGTTTGTGGGACTATCTCAGGTTTTTGAAAGAACAGTCTTGATGCTTGTGTTGAAAGTGACCCTCAAACACAAAGTTAAGGCTCTCATTAGTCTGCTCTCCCCAGCTTACACACTGCTCTCTGTGATACATCGAAGACCCATATTGTCTGATCCTTATGTTGCCATTAGCGTGTGGCCTGCAAAGTCCTCCCTGAGCTGGACGTCAGATTTCTATTGCTTTGTGTCATTTGTAGCAGCTTTTGCTTATGTGTGTCTGTGCATGTGACCTTGTGAAATTCACAGGATATTGTGTGCTTTATACATTATATTTCAGTCAATTAATTTTAAAGGGGTTTTTGTGCCATTTCTTAAATATTGGTTATGGTTGAGCTGCTGTGGGAGATGCTGACAGTGCAGTCAGACATCATCTCGTGTTTGGTTTTTGTGGGAAAGATGAAGTTAGTACTGTCAGATTTGCTCTGCGATAGCTGAACTCTGGGACAGTGCGGGCTGCTGATACATGAGCTCAAACAGAATTAGCATGCTTTCTTTTGCATTTTTTATGCCTGAATATTTGCTTGGAAATGTATTGAATATTCAGCCCTTATGTGATTCCGTGTAATTCATGGTATGTGTTTGTGTTCTCAGGCAATTGCAACAGAAGGGAAATACTGGAAACGAAGAATTGAAATAGTCATCAGGGAATACCACAAGTGGAGAACATACTTCAAGAAAAGGGTCTGTTGGTTTACACAGTGAAAGTAGTTTACTTGAGCTTGATCAGTATGTTGTTGCTTTTTGAGTTTTTCTATCACTTTTTCTGGCATGCAGAAGTACTGAAAACAGATGATAAGCTGGTACAGACATGCTTATCTGATTAGTTCCACTTAACTAAAAATTATTGTGCTGGGCCTGATTGTGCATGATTGGGTCTTAAAAGTTTATCAGTTCTTCTACTGGCACATACAGGACCTATTCTGACTTTACCATCTGTTCTGTTCTCCTTTTGCAGTTACAGAAACATAGAGATGAAGATCTGTCAAGTTTGGTCAGGGTAGGTAACACCACTGAGAAGTGGCAGCATTTATGCTTGTAGAACTCGCAGTAGATAACAAAGCTGTAACGTGCAGTGGCTTGCTGTGATTAAAATCTAAAGACAAGCATCTTGCTTAAGCCTTAATTAAGGTTAGACACCTTAATGTTCTGTGCCTTAGAGAGCAATGTAAGATTTGTAGTTTAAATTGAATGGAGGAGAGGTTGAATGTAAAATGCTGTGACAAAAGAAATGGGAATCAGTATTGCATGCCCAGAGAGATCAGTCTCTTTGAGGGCTGGCACATGATTTCATCTTGTTACTGAGTTGTAACTGGCACTGCTGCCTTGCTTGTGTAACTGGATCTGTGAAGATGTGTGAGCTACATGTTGCAGATCTTCCTGCTGTGCCCACAGCTCAGGCAGATAATATGCCAGGAGTCCTAAAAAAGGACAAAATGGTTAAAGGAACAGTGGTATCACCATTTAGCATGTCCCCTCAAGCTATCAGACCTACTTTTGATATGTAAACTGATGATCAGAAGTACTGTTCTGTTTGTTTTTGCAATGCAGTGCAGTTTAGCTCAGCCTGTAGTGAGGGATGAGTAAGCCAAGTCACATTGTGTTGTATTTTTCACGGGCTAAAAGTGTCTTGTGCAAACTCAGAGTAGAATTACACTTCACTACACTTCAGAGTTTCAGATACATCTCACAAGACAGTGAGTAGTTTGCTTTGCATTTTTGCTCTTCATGTTCTTTTTAATCTTTATTCAAAACAAGGGATTTTTAAACTAAGTGCAAAAATACACGTGTAATCAACRAAACGAGGAAGTGTTGTTTAAGTTATTTGTCTTATGTCCTTCTAGTCAACATCTGTTTTTTGGGCAAAAACCTTTCCCAGAGTGTTGTGGTATTTCAGTTGTTGGTGTATCAGAAGCACCGCTGCTCTGTTTCAGTGCATTTGATGGCCCCTCCAAGAGAGGTTCTTTCTTTAAAAATATGAAAAATGAGGGCTGCTTTTAAAGATCTGCACCAGACTGCTTTGGCATTGTCTAGGCAGCCTGATGTCTCTTCCTTTCCTTTGACAGGACGATGATGTGGTTCTCTGGCAAAAAAGAAGGTATTGTGGAGAAACCCCTGTCCCTATGGAGGAAGGCAGCCTCCTGGATGCAGACATGCTCATGTCCGAGTTCACCGACACCCTGTTCTCCACTCTGTCTTCACATCAGCTGGTTTCCTGGCCAAATTCCAGGGACATAGGTATTTCTTGGCTGTAGCCTATGTTGCAGTGAGAACCTCTACAAAAACTCTGGTTTGTTGTTTTGCTGCTCTTGTAGTCTTGCCCAAGAAATCTATCTTCTGTTGCTCATACAGATAAAAATAGGGCAGGGAATCTAGCTGTCTTACGATTCTGTAGGTTATGGAATCCCATTTAATATTTCAAATTTAATTTCTGTCTTAGCTTCTTATGTGCTGCTCCCAGCTTTGCCTGCTAATATTGCTCTGAACAAGTCTATAATGAGCAGTATTTGCTTTACCAGTGGTGAAAGCATTGTTATTTATCTCAAAGCATAGTTGTGTGTATTTTTAAGGGAGTGCCTGTGTATTTTTCTTTGGTTTTGACCCTTACAACCGGTGCAAGTCACATTGTACAAACAATGCCAAGAGATGTACAGTTCTCTCTGGAGGCTCTGCCTGTCTGAAGGGACAGCAGGTGTCCACTGTGCGCCATCCTTGCTGCATGGATGTCTGAGCAGCTCCAGAGCAGCCATGGTTTACATGAGTTATACTCATGGCAAATGAAATGGGTGATGCTGTACTTTAAAATACTCTGTTCTGAGTTGTGGTGGGTCAGGCTGTGCTTCCCAGCAAGGTTATGTGAGTGGCAGCAGTGGCAGGACAGGAGGCTTGGGAGCAGGAGGTATCTAAGTTTGGCAATCCCAGATGTCACTTAGAGCCTTCAGGTTTCACCTCTTCCATTTTAGTAGTTGAAAGTTTCATTCCCCAGTGGCTTTGATTTCAGGATTGTGCTGTAGTTCTGAAGAGAAGCAGATGCTCAGTTCATTTCAGCAGCAGTTTTTCCGTAACATTTTGGCCAAGCCTGGCTGTGGAGTGTTTTATCCCTACTGCTGTTGTTATGTGACTGATGTGGAGCTTATCTAATCTGTCTCCTGAATTTTGCAGGACACTTAGGAAATGCTGACATGATTCAACCAGGGCTTATTCCTCTCCAGCCAAATTTTGATTTTATGGATACTTTCGAGCCTTTTCAGGGTAAGAATCGTATATGGAGTTAATTAATTTCTTAAATATTGCAGTGATTTATGAAGTAGGTTTTAAAATAAGTTTAAATGTTACAGATATCTAAGGTTTTCCCATTTCACACTTCTTAGTGATGAAGATGTTAAGCATTTCGTTTGCCTTTGAATGTTTTATGGAACTGTCAAGAATTCTATATGACGTTAAACTACTGCTAGTTAACTTTGATAACTACAGATCTTCATGGAATTCAAGAGTCACATCTGTTTGCTAGCTCTGCGTGCAGTCTGCATCAGATAACTGAGCTTTGTGGGACTGCACTGAGAATCAACACTTGGTTTTCTGTGTGTAGGTGAACCTTAAACAGAGGACTGATTTTTGTATTGTCCCAGTTTGCATGAGAGTTGAAGAAGTCAGCCCTGAGGAGGTCAGTTCCTCTGGAAGACAGCAATTCATCGCTCAGTCAGCAGCAGTTGTATGAAGCAAAAATTTCATGGTTTAATTATTTGCTAAATAATACTGATATTCCTGTGAATTTTAGGATCTAGCAATGCTGTATGTTGAGTATGAAAAGTAGAAAATTAATAGGTGACTTTTCATGTTTCAGAATTATTCACGCCCAGTCGCTCCGGTAATTGTTTCCCTTCTGTGTCTGCTGTCAGCTCAGCTACCACAGACAGCAGCAGCCACTCTTCCCAGGTAAGAGAGGTTTAAAACGGAAGATCTGACACAGGCGGCCTCCTCTCAGGAGGAGTTCAGACATGTCTGAATCAGTGATATTTCTCTTGTTTCTCAGTCTCCTGTGCTGCCGTCGGGTTCGCTGCCCAGCACGCTTCCAGCAGGGGACATCGGTGACGGACTGATCCCTTCCTCAGTACCTGCTCCCGTCATTCCCGACGTTGTCCCTGACCAGTGTTCCAGCATTAGAAGTGGGGGATCTTTCATCCAGCCGGCGGAGTTCCCTCCTGACTCGTCTCTCAGCGGGCCACAGACTTTCATGTCGGTGTTCCAGACGCCCCTGCCGCTGCTGCAACCCACGAGTGCGCAGCACCAGTCCCCGCTGCCCGCGGTGCCGCTGAGCTCCAGCCTGAGCCCTGCGCCGGCCGCCTTCGCTGCCCCGGAAACCCCCAAGTTCGGCCTCTGTGAATCCACGGTCATCACTCACACGGCTTCTGCCACGCTGACCCACAACGCCCCTGCCACCACCTTCAGCCAGAGCCAGAGCCTGGTGCTGGCCACGCAGCAGCCGGCGGCAGGAGTGCCTTGTAATCTGGCCTTCCAGACTGCTGTTGTGCAGGGGCAGCCCCGGCCCCAGCTGCAGTCCCAGCTGACATTTGCACTCCCCAAACCTGTTCCTCTGGCCAGTGCTGGGACAAGGCCCAAACAGTCACAAAAAATAGTGCCTGCTCCGAAGCCTGAAACAGTGTCCTTATTGGTAAAGAATGCCTTCATCACCCCAGGTGAGGAGCACTGCGGGGGGATGTTTTCCTTTCCTGAGTGGGACTAGCAGGAGGAAGAGGCCTTCCTGCTTTTCTTGCTTTATATAATAAGTTAAACTAGAGCTTCTGAGGGTGTCCACGGAACCCCTGAATCCACTGRGGCGAGGCTGCACTGTTCAGTGGGATGCTCTGGACTGCTGTGAGGATTGGAAGCAGTTTGGTTAAGTGTGAAAACCCAACCTGTGAAAGGGGGTCTCTCCTTGTAACATCTGGGATGGGCTGTGTAGCTGCATCAGCATGTGGGCTGACAAGAACCCTGTACTCCTGCCTCATAGAAGCCTTGGGTTTAGGTGTAATGTTGTTGAGATTAACTGCCCCTCAGAGCATTCGGCCACAGTGGAGGAGGAGATGGTAGGAAGAGAGTGTTACTCTCCCCTAGGAGAGGAGAGCAGGAGATCTTTGGAGATCTTTGTCTTGAGCAGTCTAGAGACCCTTGAGATGCTCTCAGTCAGGAGCACGTGGATTTCAGGTCAGGGCAGGAGCACCTGGGACCTCCACATGGGTGGGATTTGCAGCCGTTGGCACTGCACAAGGTGAAGAATAACAAGATGAGAGAGAATTTTGCTGAGGTTCTTGTGGGAAAGCTCAAGGCTGGAGCAGGACAGGCAGCACGCTTTKCTTGCGATTATTGCAGGCTGTTTTTAGACTTGTGCTGGCTGGGGGCCAAGTGACTTCAGCCACTTGAAATGTGCAGCAATAATTCAAGAAAAGCCCTGCCTGGAGGAGTATGGTTAAACAGGCTTTACTAGGGAGTAGGTGTGTCTGCCAGGGCCTGATAGTGAGGTTACCCACCAAGAAGAAAAATCGCTCTTCAAGAGAAGAACAGACCCAAGGATCTAATTCTGGAATGTCGCTGGGATCAATTTGGTCCATGATTAATAGCACTAGGGTGTTAATGGCAGTGTTGCTGTCTAAAGGACGTTACAAACCAAGAGTCCATGTTCCTTCAGCAGTCAAGACATGCATTTCTCACCTAGTAAAGATTGTAGGCAACTCATTTTCAGGAAGCCTTTGCTCCTAGTTTTCTCAGTGCTTTCTGGGTTGTTCCTCACCCCATATATCACTTTCCCAATGCTCCACCAGTTACTTCTAGACCATCACAACCAGTGGCTTTGTTTCTCATCTAGATTAGTGGCATGTGTTTGGGGATCATGGTGTTCCTAAACTACTGGGACATCAAGCTCAGGGGACAAATCAAAGAATTTATATAACTACTAGAGCTTTATTTAGCTATTCTRTTTATTATAGAATAAACATCAGTACTTGTAACTGAGGCATTTATGCCTGTCATTTGTGTTCAGGACAAACAAATAATCTCCTGACTATAAAGCAAATTGCATTGTATCTTGTATTAGAAAGCCATGTATAACATTTACTGCTCTGTGGTATAAGGACTCAAATTATCTCATCAGGTGCAAAACTTCACTGCTATCACCACTTCAGGCTAAATGTACTGATTTTGAGAGGAAGGTCTTCAAAATATGCATGTGTAGAACAGAAACGTGAATCCTGTAAAGTGACTTCTAAATATTGTTGCTGATTGTTGCAGTTCCCCAAATGTGGAATCAGAAAGGCCAAGCCTGTGCAGCAGCATTAATGCACTGGTAAGAGTAGGCTCTTGAGCTCAATAGAGATGTCCTAAGTCCAGCTGAACGTCAGTGAACAGTGGAAGGGTTGTGATTCCAGCTTTAGATGTGGGAATGCTCAAAGAATGAGCTCCCTGTGTCGGTGACAGCTCTCCTCCAGACAGACCCATGCAAGGGCTGGCACAAGGTCTGTGCAATCCACAGGCCTCTCTGATAGAGGATGTGCAGAAACTCCAGCTGAGTCAAAACACAGCTGTCAGTCACAGGTGGCACTGTCAGGGAGGGGACATTGGATAATCCTGCACTGTCTCCTTGTCCTGCTGTGTGTGTCCTTCAGAATCCTGATGCTGAACTGCAGAGGGGTGGCTCGGCAGGGACTGAGCTGTGCTGACGCTTTTCCTGCATCATGACTTTGTTAGTGCAGAGAAGAGCTGAACCAATATAGCCAAGAGTGAAGCCAAATATGTTTGGTTCAGTTTTCTCAAAACCCAGACAGAAGCTGTGTCTTTACCTGATTCTTCCCTTGGTAACAGTATAGGGTCAGTCATGTTCTCTCTAGACTGAGAAGAACCATGTCAGCATTAATGCCATGTGAGTAACTGCACATCTGCATTGGTTAAGTGGAGATCTTCACAGATTTATGTGGAGACATTTGCTACTATTCAGAATTACCTCTAACTGTCTAAGCACTGCAGATCTCCTGGTTCTTTAACATATTTTCTGGAATTCTGGTGCTGATTCCCAATGACATTTGGTTGTCTTGTGGTTGTGTGTCATCTAAAGCAGCTGTAAAACCAGATAGTGAAAGAAACTGGTAGAATGAAGTGCTGAGGGAAAGGATTTAATATATATACTAGGAAGCATGAAGTAYTGAGTCATTGACCCTTACTGAGTCAGCAGAGCAAGTCTGAGATCCCAGAAGTGTGGATGGGAGAGGAGAGCTGAAGATGGTCCTCCTCCTGTCAAACCCAGCTCTGACAGAATGAAGACACTTTGCAGCTCCCTGAATTACTACATGCCTCTGTAAATTCACCTTGAAACAGTGACAGTGATGCTAGAAAACGCAGAAATAGCTGGAGTGTTGGAGTCCGTTGTACTGGATTAAGGAAGTTGAGATTATTGAAAAACTGGTGGCATTTTATACTGCAGTGAAACAGTACCAAATAGGTCCCTACTTGTAGGGGGGATAGGGATCCATCCCCCTGTTTAATGACAAGTTATTTCATACAAAATAATCTCCAGCTTTTTTTTTTTGTCTCATTAACTATTCTAACTGAATTGTGTTCTTCAGCTGCCTTTCAGGGACAGTCCAGAGCTGTGATTGTAACTCCAGCACCTTTAAAAAGAGAGGGGATTTTGACGCCAGCCACGTCTCAATCTAATGTTGCAATTGCACCAGCTGGAATTGTCAGAGTAAGGAGAAGAAAAAAATTATATATTTGTTTTCTAGGCCTGTTATTTGCAAGTAGTGAGAGCCATAATGTGCTCAGGAGGGTAACGAGTCCACTAAATCATCTGTTACCCAGCGTATGCATTTGTGCATTCAGAATTATGTTTGCTTATTTTTAATTTAGCCACTTTATGGGCCTGAAAGCATTTTATAGCCTTGACAGACTCTGTCTCACACAACAGTAAGATTCCAAGCAGGCCTGTGTACACAGTGCTGTGGATGGGGATGGTTTGTGCTTTAACTGTGCAGAAGCTAGAAGGAGCTCAGGGAGCTCACCTTTCCACTGCCATATTGGTAAGCATGCCTTGAGTATGTGAGTGGGTTTCCCCAATATGTTGTGTGCAGGAAGATGGAGATAGTTTTTAGTATATTATGCTGTTGATGTGTTGTAATACTGTGTTAAGTTATGAAAGGATACTGGTCGCCTGCCAGAAGCCTGACTTTGGTGCCTGCCAATTCCTTATATATTAGCCCTTGTTTCATGTCATCAGATTGTTAATCATGTATTAATTTGCAACTTTTAGTGAAAGGCAAGGTAACAAATCTCTCTCTCTCTCTCTTTCTTTTTCTTAATCTCTCTCTCCCCCCACTTTTTCCTTTCTCTCATCCCTTCTCTCCCTCTACCCCCACATTGCCCCTCCTGCTCTCTCTTTCTCTCTGTTTTTCTCTGTGCTATTTCTGTGCTGTTCCCAGGCTCCCGGGGTGACGGAGTTCCGTAGTAACATTCTGGTTGGTCCAGCACAGCGAGCACCAAGTAGTCAACAAAGCCAGTCCACAGTCTCACATCTCTTCCCTCCTAGTGTAGTCCAGGATGTGTTGGTGAAAGGAGAGCACATCCCTTCCCACAGTTGCAGTTCACAAGTTCCCTCACCTACACCTAGTAAGTTAGAAAGCTGTAAGCATTCTCTCCCCTGCATGTGGAAGTGTGTTTCCTTTGGTTAGGCAGGGTGTGAATGGGCCTTGAGGATCCCTAGATAACTTTTGAAGGAACAGCTTTTCAGGCCCTTCTACCCTGCAGCTTCAGTTGCATCCAGTAGTTTGCAATTTTTGTCTGATGACTGTGCAGCATCCCCACAAACTGTGATTTTGTGCTTCCTGTAAGTGGCTCCTTTCTAAAAGGATGTGCTGTCATAGTCACCAAGACATGAAAGGCATCTGTGTAGGAAGTGCTGAATAGGTTTGTTGTTCAGTATCATTACTCTGATTTTGACTGGAGGATCTCAGACACAATCCTTGTAGGTAAGTGCAAAGACTCCTTTTGCATGTGCATCGATGGAGCATTGCCTGGGCTGGTTTTGGTGGTAAATGGCTTGCAAGTGTCACCATCGTGTCCCAGGCCTTTAGAGTCAAATGGGGGAGTCCAGCAGGACGATGGAATCGCAGCCTGTGCATCCAGCATGCCTTTGCTGAACTACTACATCTTGCTATTCAGGATGTATTAACTCTTGAGACATGACATTCTAAGCTTTCCCAGCAGTCTTGATGTTTTCTAGCATGTGGTTGCTGCATCAAACACTGTAATTTCAGTTCAATTCTGAGTGTAAACTTCTCAGCAGTTACATGTGCTACAGAAAGTTGTTCGTTAATGTGTTTTGTGTTTTTTCCTTTGTGAAGGCCGGGACTGTCAGAATTCAGGCCAAGCTTCCCCCTGCACCTCTGAGCAGAGCCCCAGTCCACAGTCTCCTCAGAACAGCTGCTCAGGAAAACCTGCCACTGACCCTACTATGGCTGCATTTAAGGTGTGTGTCCTTTCCTTTGAGGGGCTTTTTGTCTTTGCCTTTGTAGCTATTTTTCTGTCCTGATGTCTGAGCATGGACTAGAGAAAGTTGTGCTTCAGGACAGTAGCATATTTGTGTGCTGGGCTTAGCTTGCTGCTGCGTCCATGCTGCTCTGTGCAATCCAAAATGTCAGACTTTCATAATCTACTCTGCTCCTCAGGATGTGTCACCAGAGGGGCCAGCTGTACCTCTGCAAGTCCTTATGGTCATGACAGCAGTTCCTGCTGTGGCTCACAGGAGTGTTGTGACAGGTCTCAGTTTACTTGGTCAAAGGTTTCAGGCTTAGTGTTCTAAACCGTGGCTTTTTGCCATTGTTCTGTTGGGGCTCTTCAGTCTGCAGGGCTCTGGCCATCGCTGGAGGGGAAGTTCTTGACCTGCTGAGTTACTTACATGTCTCCAGTGATGCTATGCTGCTCCACAGAGAAGCAGCTCCACAGACTCTACGAGTTACACCTGTAAAACACTTCGAGAATTACTGGGGTAAGAACTCGGCGGTCTAGAGATAGCACCTGGGCGCTGGTTGTACCTCACACACAAGCTGACCTTGTCAGAACACTTTCTGTGATGGTATGAGAAACTTCTCCACAAAAAACCAATCAGAACAATCAGCTGTAACCCTCTCGTTCATTCTGTTGTGAAAGGGAGTGTTACTTAACTGTTTTGCAAGTGCCAAACCCCTTCTGGCTTCTCTGGCTCTCTGTACCCTGTGAGTCAATGGCAACTTGATTACTCCCAGCGTAGAAAGGTAAGTTTAACACCTGCAGCTTGTGACTACATTCAGTTCTAGTTCTCTTGCAGAGGAGAATCAGAACTGTCCCTTGCTGACTGTGCTGCAAGTTACTCATAAAAGTTGGCAGTGATTTGCTTGGCATGAATGCTTACAAACAGTAGATGCAGCCTGTTCTGCTGCTAGAGAGTAAGTTAACAAAGGAACAAATTATTAGGGCTGGCTAATGGTGGAAAAGTGGTCACTAGATGGAGGAGCATTCCTAAAAGTAAGGACACTGCTGTGAAATAGGCTTTATGGCCATGTAAACACACCTGCTCTGACAGGAATTGCTTTGGATGTGTACTCTTAGTAACTCTTTTTAAGACAAGAGACAAACAGGGATATTTGTCAGACTCTAGATGTAAGTTCTTTTGTTCCTCTGCATTGTTACTTAGATTAAACAGTTCTGTATTGCTGGGTAACATCGTTATTTCAGTTTGGCAAAGCATAGAGGGCACTGGAGATCTTGGTTCTGCTCCTGTACCTGCATTTTCTGTGGTTTTGGGCAGCCACTTCACTGCTTTATTACATTGCTTTCCTCCATTATAATGTGGGGTGATGGTCGGTTCCTGCTGGAAGGCCTCACTCTACCAGGAATGGCTTCTCAAAGTGCAGACTCTGTTAAAGAAGTTTCTTCACCCCAGGTTTCCTGCAGCAGAGTCTCGGGGGAAAAAATAGTAATTGAGTGATGCAGCAACACAGCAACAAAGAAATCCCTGGGCTTTTATACAGTTATGAGCTCTGCACCTCCTTCACACGCCTGGCGCACACCTCTCAGTGCAGTGGTGATTTTTGGTCTGGAGTCATTTTGTTCCTTCCTGGATCCTTTCTCTGTGTCCCTGCCGTGGCTGTAACACGTGTACCGTCCCAGGGATGATCCCTTGCTGCTCCAGGCTCCAGCTGAGCTGGGCAGGAGCCACAGGGCGGCAGTGTGGCCCCAGCTTTGGGAAGGGATCCACCGGCTGCTCCTTTGTCCTCAAGAGCCTTGGAGTAATCCAGCATTCCCAGTGCTGGAGCAGAAACTAAAGCTCCTTTTATAGCTTGGAAAGTCTTTTCTTTTTCTGGACACCAATGTATAGACTCCACTTCCTGTGCCTTGGGAGCTTCTGTCAAYGGTTTATTTAACTCCCAAGCCCTTGGATCCTCCTGTTCCTAAAATATCCTCCCAATCCCAGTTTTCTTTATTACTAGTCATGGTATTTCTACCACAGCGTGGACACATTCTGGTTCTGCTAATCTTTGTTGTTTTGTTAACATAAATCCTAAATATTTTACTTCCTGATGACACAGCTGAAGGTTAGAAAGAGGTATACGATGACCTTTCCCTTCTGCTAAAGCACTACATAGACAAATAGTATCTTTCAAACAACCTTCGTATGCCTTGCTGGCAAGTAACAAATCATGCACATATATACAAGCCTAGAACCTCCAGGTAATATCTTTCAAATTTTCTCCTTGTCACCCTGGCATGTGATGCTTAAAATAGTTGCAGATGTCAGAGGTGGCTTGGTCCACAAACACACTGTCAATTCATTATTAAAATTCTGGAGAGTCATTCCAGGGGAGACTGTGAATGCCACAAGTCAACAAAAATGACACTGAATTTGAATAGCTGAATAGCAATGGAACAGTAAAGGAGAACAGCATGGACTGAGCTGATTTCATTTATGCAGAATCGAAGGATGAAGCATCTTTCGGAACAGAAACGAAGGTTTAATATCAAGATTGGTTTCAGTGCTCTGAACAGCTTGGTGTCAGCCAACTCCAAGTCGGTAAGTACCTCAGCAGCACTACCAGTTTAATGTGAGATGTAAGAGAGAGCCATTCTAAAAGACTTGTTAATAAATATAATCATTTCACTGTTGAGTGGTCAGCAGAGCACACACTTCTGGAACACAGCAGTGAGCAGAGGAAGAATGGAAAAGCTCGGGTGAATTCCTAAAATTTCCTACACCATTGAGATCTCTACCTCCCAACAGGAGTCAGAAGCATGGCCGGGTGATTTGAAAAATCTCTTTAGGACTCTTTACAAATCACCCAGCTGCCTTTGAGAATCGGGGCCTTTTTTCCCCCTTTCACCTTTTGTGCATGGATTTACAGAGAAAAAAAATCCCAAGTGATTTCTCATTGTCAAATGACTTCGTCCAAAATTAAGAACCTATTCTGGGCTGCGCTAAATTGAAACACAGATTTATCTGCACAACCAAATTCTAAGTGTCCTTTACCAGTAGCTTTGGAACATGGGAAATATGAAAGCTTTTGTGCAGCATGTTAATTTGCTTACATAATTTTTATAGTTTCAGAAATTTAGGTGGTATGTTGTTAGAATTTCACTTCCTGACTTGAATAACCTATTGGAGAGGAAATCCTTTTTGAAAACAGCTTTACTGAAATGTCTGGTTGTTTTATTTTTCAAGTACAGACTTTTAATTGGTTCCTCCAAACCGAAGAGTACTTTTTTATCTCTCTTCTTTGGTGATAGCTAGATGTATTACCTTCTGTTTAATAACTTCAGATTTCCCAAACTAAATAATTCATGTTGTCAACTTCAAGCAACGCTTCTGCCAGCGCTATAAATCTGTCTGGAGATGTAGCACATCGTTCAGTACTTATATAAGAATTGTAAATATTTTTAAGAGGACAAATAATAAAATAAAACATTTTAAATTATTAAAATACTTCTTTCAACAAAGTAGCAGAAGTATAGTTTATGGAAGAAAACAACCACTGCAGCCACATTTCTCTGTACTAGAGTGCAAAGAGGAGTCAGAGCAATGCAGAGTTTAGTATCTAAAGTGTTTTGCTCTGCCTAACCCTGTGATTTTACACACAGTGAGGGAAAATTAAAAGGTGCTGAAGTGCAGGTTAGGAGGGCAAACTCTTCATTTATCTTATGTTGTTACATCAAGTGAGCTCTGTGTCTGTGTTTGGTCTAGATCAGCCATGCCATCACACTCCAGAAAACAGTGGAATACATTGCTAAGCTGCAGCAGGAGAGGACACAGATGCAGGAGGAAACCAGACGCCTTCGGGAGGAGATCGAGGAGCTGAACGCCACCATCATGTGAGACTGGGGGGGCTTCCAGGGATGGAGCAGCAGCTTCAGTGGTGCTTTTGGTCAAACAGCAGGGAATGTTTGCTTGGTGTCATGCCAGGCAGCAGATGGGTGTTGGACAAAACAGAGCTGCTGCCAGCTCCAAGCTCAAAGCAAAGCTGCTGTGGGATGGGCTCTGGTACAAACTGTGTGGATGTTCAGCAAGCTCTGAGCATGGAATACACAACAGTGGCAGCATCAGGAAAGATATGTCAGGTCAGAATAATTCTGAAGAAGAAGCCAGCAAGGATGTTTTTATAAAGTTCATGGGTGATCAAACTCTTAATTTCCACAGTGGCTTTGCTGCAGTTTTCTTTTCAACTGCAATCAGTTTTTATCGAAAAACAGGACTTGGGCTCCAGAAGTTTGCCGCTGGCTGAACATAACTCTGATAAATCACCTTCCCAGTGCCTCAGTTTAGTCTGTGGGTTTATGATAGTTATGTACTATTGCAAAGCACGTTCAGAACTCCAGTGGATTTACTTCCATCTCCAGAGGTTTTAGGCTTAGGTATGATGTTAGAACTAGCAGCAAATCAAAATATTTTTATTTTTCTTAAAATGTACAGTGAGGTCTGCTTGGTTTTATTTTAAATTGATCTATTTTTTAAGAATCTCCATTACATTTTCTTCCATAACATTGCTCAGGAGTAACTCTGTAAATTTTTCCTTTACTCCTAATGTGCCTTGTCCTAAATGGATGCCCAAAACTACTTAGTTTTATTTATACTCAGTTTTCAGTTTTGTTGTTTGTAACAAGATGTGTGTGGCAGCTTGAGAAATGGCTTTGCTGCATGAATGTAGACAAAATCGTTGGCAAAACAGTTTGCATTCCTGGCTGGAGCAGTTACGCTCTGGAGGGGTCATGCACTGGGAAGGCCCTCGACCAGAAATACCAGGGATACACACTTTTCTCCTGTTCTAATTTAGTCTGGAAGAGAAGTGTGTCCTTTTTGGTGGGATTCTGACCTCAGAACATTTTCTTGTCAGTTCTTGCCAACAGCAGCTCCCTGCTACTGGGGTTCCCGTAACGCGGCAAAGGTTTGACCACATGAGGAAGATGTTCGATGAATATGTGAGAAGCAGGACCCTGCAGAACTGGAAGTTTTGGATTGTATCCTTTTATATCAACCTGCTGAACTTGAGGTGTAGTACTGGTACATTTAGAGCCAAGAACTTGAGATTCTGATGCTGTGACCTTATTACTTAAATACCAAATGTTCTCAGTTTTCATCCACATCCGTATGTGGATAAGGATTCTTGCAGAACTTGTTCACCTTAAAGTATGGGAGGTAACTGGAAAGTAAAAAGCAACACAGAGGCAAGGTTTTCTTGCTGGGTTATTGTACTACAAGAAATGTTTCGTGGGCTCTGGTGTAACTGCAGCTCTGGTTGTCTTTTGGGAAACCCACTTAGAGAATAGCAAAGATTTCAAGGGAAGAAATTACAGTTACTGAAGCTGTTCAAGAACTTGCACATTCCTCTTTCCTTTTTTCCCCTTCAGATGAGTATGGAAGAATTCTGCAAAATATAATGAATATCACTAAGAACTGTGGTTTAATTTTTTCCCTAGTCATAGTGTTACAGATTTGAAAATACAATTTTTGAAATGTCACAATCCCTCTAGCGGTTGAAGTCCATTTAGAAATCCACTGTTTTCTCTGTCATAGCTTTTCCCATAGAATGTTTGGAACTCCCCGTTTGTTGTCTCCCTTGACATTTGATGGTTTGCAGTTCAGCATTATTATTAAGCCATTGTTTGAGTCGTTCAATGGGATGGTTTCCACAACAAGCTTTAAGGATCTGAATGAAACTGCACTGGCCTGGTTGGATCAGCACTGTTCTCTTCCTGTTCTGAGGCCAAGTAAGTGAAGTTCCATCCAGCAGCTCTTCCAGATCGTAGAAAGTGAGACCATACATAATACCATTTCTTGAAAGTCAGAGGATGACAAAGAAAGCACATGATGCTGAATATGACTTTCACTTCCTTTTTGTTGTTTCAAAAAGTAAGAACCTCTTCTGACTGTTAAGACACTTGGTTGCATGCTTAACACTGAATAGAAAAATAAAATTGCTGAATATACCAGAATTTAAACAGTCTTAAACTGCATTTAAATTTCAAAAGCTTGGCTCTAGTTGGAGTATGTTTGGCAGTGTGATTTACCTCATAATGAGGGAAGACCTCTCAGGTTTGCATTCAGCTTTGGAATGCCCTTCTGTTCGGGCATCATTGCTTCATTCTTTCCCTCTTGCCATTCAGCTGGTATTTAATTCACGTTTATAACTGCCAAGGGGTCCTCTCTTTTGTAGAAGGAAGATCAGTCAGATTAGTGGCTCTTCTTGATGCTTTCCTGCCTTTTTTTTGTAGTGGTGCTGAACACCCTCCGACACCTGAGCACAACCACCTCGATCCTGTCGGACCCGTCGCGGCTGCCGGAGCAAGCCCAGGAGGCCGTGATGAAGGTGAACAAGAGAGCTGGTGAGACCTAACAACCAAAGACCCTGAGGTGCTTGTCCAGGGGTGGAGAACCCACCAGGCCCTGGCCTGCCCAGGCTCCTGCCAGTTGGTGCACTTTAGAAAAGATTCTCTCCATCACCCGAGACATTGTTCAGGGCACCTGGCCCTGCCTTCAGGAGAGGTGCAGGTGTGATGCAGAACGTTTTGATTCCTCTCCAGTGCTGTGCTGTGCTCCGTCAAGTGAGAAAAACCACCAAGCTCAGGTAAACTCAGCAGGTTTGAGCCCTGCAGGCAGCAATAGATCTCCATCAATGCATCTGTATGCAACTAAGAGATTTCTATGAAACACCTTAAAGTTCTCTGAAGTGTAAATCCTGTACAACAAGGAATGTGCTCTTCAAGGGGAAAAATACTTTTGATTTCATGAAGCAAAATGTGTTTTTTATTTTGTTTTCTGGTATTCAGTTCCATTTGTTGTACTTGAATAGTGAAAATTGTTAAACAGGATCATATGAAAAACCAAAGGAGAAGAAAAATCTGTCAATGATGTCAGCTCGTGGCAAAAATACTAGAATTAAAATCTCAGGCTGTATTTTGTGTATTTTTATTTTAATGAGTGTATCACTGCATATGATCAGTTTCAAGACATGCTTTATTTTCTAGTAAATAAAGTAGCTGATTTTTATTATTTTTTCTGATATAGCCATGGCAAGGGAGTAGCAGGCTGTGCAGTAAGTGCAAGAAAGCAGTTTTAGATTGCATAAATTCTGCAATTAGGATATGTATGAATTTTACACCAATTTAATCAAGGAACTATTTTCTTGCACTCTGCACAGTTCAGTTGCCATCCTCACAAAACGTGCACATATAAAACACATCCATAGGTAAATGTAGTAGCACTTCAGAAACAAGAATTGAGTTTGTAATGTTAAAAAATTGGCTTTTTTATTATTTCAGAAATTGTGTCAAACCACATGGACTTGTAGTCAGTTCTTTGCTTCTTCGTCTTTTTTCCTTCTTCTTTTTGCCTTCTATCTGAAAAACCTGAAGGACTTTGCTAAACCTGGTCTGTATGGGAAGGTTATGTTCAACGTGAATTATGAAACATGTGAAAATATGCTCAAAACTCAAAATACCGCATAACATTTTTCTGTGACAGTCTCAGCACACACTGTGCTCTGCTGCAGGTAATCTGAGTCTCGTTCCAGCAGTGATCGTCCATCCTGAGACAGCACTGGGATGTTCATTCCAGCTCATTGTTCATAGTCTGGGATGATCCTACGACCCTTGTAATTCCACTCACGACTTAATCCCGATTGTTCAGAGCTATGCAAACAGTGGGAATGCTTCTCTTGAGCAGTTTTCTTCCAGTTCTAAGAGCAGACTGGAGGTGATGTGCAGCCTCTCACAGTGGGAAAATGAGGAGCAGCTGGAATATTTGAGGATTGCACACACTGAAATGGGCTCAGTAGGTTCTCCTTAGGGAAGGGAGCTTTTCTCAGCATTGTCCCCAATGTCCTCCACTTGGTGGGCCAAAGTTTAAAAGGAAACAATAGGCCTGGGGAGTAGGACTGAGCACAGGGGGTGGTTTTGGTTTGTTTCGCCTTTGTCCTGAGTTTTTGCAGCTAATGGCTTTCCTTGCAGAGTTCCTTCTGTGTGAGCAGCACTGTAGGAAGGAGAAAGCACAAAAGATGAGCCCCAGGGCCCTCTCCCTGCACAGAGGACCTGGGGGCTGAAGGGGAAGGCAGAATGATGGCACATTTTGTACCGATGCTCCTTCCTGTAGCTGTGCAGACAGAGGGAGAGATGCTTTGCTTCTCTTTCTTTTTTTTTTTTTTACAGTAGATCTGACAGAATTTGAAGTTTGTGGCACATGTGAGAACCTGTGTCCCTGTGACAGAACCAAGAAAATGCCAAGTCTCAGCTAAGGAATGGCGTGTAAAGTGTAAAGGCTGTCATAGTAATTAAATAGTGAGTAGATTTTCTGGAGGGATCCATTCCTAGATCTTTCATAATGTTGTAATCAGTTCAGCAGTACTCTTTTGGATGCATCTGGCTAAGAAGTGTTGAACAAGTAAATCCTTTTTTAAATCAGTGCTTTCAATCCTCCCATTTTTATCACTGGTTGTGGATTTGATTCCAGTAAAATCATTTAACACTGTGATGAGCTGGGGATGTCCCTCACATCCTTTCCTTGGTGGGCTGATCTCACTGAGATGCAGGTACCCGCATGGGTGTTTGCATGTTAAAAACATGTCTGGTTTGCTAGCAAGAAATCAGTAGGCACATTGTCCAAGAGCTGGTATTTCTGCTGAACTTTTCAGATGAGCAGATCCTGTACTGCCTCCCCTGCAGTGTGGTCTCCTGCTTGTCAGCAGTGATGGTGTGTGATTTTTACCAGTTCTGGTATCGATGACATTCGAGTTTCGGCCCAACAAGCATAGTGCAGTACAGTCGTACTTCAAGGCCCAGGGAAGTCTGACAACTGAAATCCCATCATCCCGTATCTCTGAATGGATGGGAAGCTGAAAGCAACCTCAGAGGAATAGGAAGGGGTAATTTGACTGAATGGCTAAAAATTTTGTCCATGCACGGTTTTTATGTGGATGGAAAACTCATCGATCTAATTGCACTGTGAGCTGGTTACAATTGGAGGGAAAATGCTTATTTTAACAAATTGTGGTGCAGAAACAAGGTCAAAGCACTATTAAAAAACTGAAAATCTTAACAAAATAAAGAGAAAAAAAATAAATATTGCTTACTTAGACGAGAGTGTAGGAGGGAGGAAAGGAAAATTGTAAAGATATTTTCCACGTAGTGCAGTTACCAGAAATGATGTGGCTGCTCTTCGAAGCAGTGATTCAATATATTCATGTCACCCTGTTATTGCTAATCAGAATTCTTTTATCAGTCAGCCTTGTGAGGAGTGATTTCACTTCATTTGGAAACACAGGAGGAAAAAAGCTGGTTTATGTCTCACATATGAACAGGAGGACTGCTGAGGATTGGTATGAAAAGAAATGGACCACGTATGTATTAGTTCCTGCATAGTTTTCCACTTTGATTTATATTTGAACTCCTTAGTCTGTCTTTCTTACCCATTGAGGAGTTTAAATACTATATTTTTTTCAAAGTTTGGTAACACTTTCTCCCCTAATTTAAACACTCTGATTTCCTCAGTGTCACCAAAGTAAGCAAGCCAAACACACAGTGCCTATAGTCTGCACAGAATTACAGGTGCTGCACATCTGTCTGGTGCTAAACTTTTAGAAAACCCCCATATAACTGAACACAAGTCATATGCAGTCAAATCGAACATATTTCACTCACTAAAGGAGTGGCTAAGTAACTTATCTATGGCCTGTAATATGCACAATGTCAAACTGGGACGGCCTAGTGGTTCTTTCTGACCTCAGATTCTATTAGTCAGTGTATTGTAGATGGCACCACCCCAAACACGAGTTCTGGAGAACTTGGGCATTATCTGATGTAGTTAGTAGCTTTTATTGTTGTTATTGGCCTCCTTTTAGCAGGATGAGTAAGGGATGAAAGTCCAAGAGCAAACTGGAATTGAAGGAATTAACGAGTAGGAACAGAGACAAGTGCACGCTTCACCATGACAGCCTGATCTCCACACAAAACCAAAGGATTCTTGATTAATACCATTTGACCTGACTGGAATGTTCTTCCATGTTTCTCTAGACCCCTTGGAAAGGTTTCCCTGAAGGGGGGCCTCCTAGAATGTTTCCATCTGTGCCTTAGATCTTGGGGTATGCATTTGATTCATCATAAGTCATTCATTGTTCCCCCTAAAATGACACTGTGGAAAATCCAGTGAATGGAGGAAGTGGGGCTTCCCTAGCTTTTAAGAGGATTTTATCTGTGTCTCAATACTGTGACCCTTTGAGACTGAGGTTGTGAGTAATTGTGTGTACTTACGGAAAAAATTGCACCTTTCCTGCTGAATCCACCACCCTCCTCTCCCATGTGTACGAACATGTGTGCACACATGGACATAACCTCTGGTATGGCAAACCCAGGAAATATGCAAGGGCTAAAACCTCTAAATCTGAAATGGCTTGAAAAGACAAAGGGCTGTGAAATGTATTGAAAAACTGCATCCCTTTGTATCTTCAGGTTTTTTTACATTCCTTTGTGAGCATGTGTGTGTGTGTATGTTCATATGTGGTAGAAGTGACAGGGACAGGTAAATTTAGTTTTGTTTGCTTTTAAAGCCCTAAACTCCTGAAAAGCAGTTTGAGAATAGGAGAGGGAAACTCTCTGCAGAAACATTCACTACGATAATGCTTTCATAGTACAAATTATTTGAAGGCTATTTCACTTTCTCAGTTTCTGGAGTGGGTAATTCTTGCCTTGATGTTGTCAACTGGAAGATACTGCTGGAAATATAATGGGTTTTTCACTGTTGTCACCTTTTTCTTTCTTTTTGTTTTGGTTCCTTTCCACCTTTATTGCATGGAAAATCACCCAAAATCAATAGGCTGATGACACCCAGTTTAGGTGCTTTAGGGATTCAGTCACACCAGTCCGGAGGACTGTGGGCAACTGTTGGTAACTTTAGGAATTTTTTAAATTAGATGAGACAACAAGAATTTTTCTATTACTCCTTGTATACACTTGAGTTTCAGAGGAGATCATTTGTTTCAGGTTTTTTTCTTTTATAGGGCCCCAGTATTTTTCCCACAACATCACTTAAGGCTCTGGTTTCCTTTGTTTCATTCTTGGTTGGATTTTCTGCTCATTTACTGTGTTAGAGCAGAAGTGGTAGAACCAAATTGTAGTTTTATCTGTAAAACTTGAGTTCTTCAGTTACAGTTAAAGTAACTTCAGTTACAAAGAAACACACCCTAGGTATGAAATAGATTTACTTTCTAGCAATTATCTGAACTTTTTATAGCTGAACTTTCCCAGCGTGAATAAGGTTTTCAACCAAAAGATATCAATGTTATGAGCAAGCCTTTTAACAATACAATGAATAAATAGCTCGTTTTCTTCTTCTAACCTTGTATTTAAATGTGTTTTAAGTGAATTGAATTCATTCTTGTTAAAAAAAAAAAAAGCTTGAAGGTGTGAGGACTTCAGGTTGTGCTCTTGCTTTGCTTAGGTTTCCTGTTCTGTTGCATGACACAACTTCTGTTGTGCTGTTGATATGTAGCACTTTTCAGTAGGTCTGTTAAATTGTGCAATGCATTTTTTTATATTTACAACCAAAACAATAAAGGATATTTTTTGGAAGAAACTGGTTGTAATGCCTTTATTTTCTAACTGGAGGTGGGGAAATGGTAAGTAGAGTTGTTGTTGGACCAGGGCTAGCGGCAGGCATCCTTTTTGCAGCTCTACAAGGTGACAAGAGCTCATTTCCCTATGAACAGTGCTGGAGTTACCCTTTGGATCTGTGTGTTTGGCATTCCTAGTGCAGGGCTTGTGTCCTCTAYGGAGCTGCTGAAGTTAGGAGTCCTTTTAGGAAACTTGGTGTCCCTTGGCTCTGCTTGACTGAAATCACCAATTCACTCTGATGAGCTCACAAGTGATTTCTTTTTCTCATGCATTGGCCCCCGAGTGTACTTGCTCTGTACTGGGTTGTTCCCTGTCTCACCAGAATCAGTGTTACCTGGATCAGAAAATGGAAAATTACCCTTTTTTTTGTCATCTCTGCTCCCCTTCACTGAAGCAGCTTAAGAGACTGGGCTGAACATAAGCATAACAGTGAGAGTGAGCTCATCTGACAAACTAAGCATACAAACTTTTTTTTTCATTTCTGCACTTCTAATAGGCAGTAATTCCCAGTAGCCCTGGTATTTCTCCAAGACAGGTAAAAGTATTAAGCCWGTAGATGCTGCACCAATGTCTTGAGCCCTGCTAGTCTCATTTTCTTGCAGGCTTGGATTTGTCATACTGCCTGGACAGTGGATACTCTGCAGAGCAGCACAGATTGGATAACGGTATTCCCATGGAATTGATGTCAGTGTTAGGCACTGAGCTGCTTAAATCCATTTTAAAAATGAAATTAATAACATTTCCTCTWTGCTTTTAATGACTGATATTTGTTTTCCCCTGGTAGGATGCTCCAGCTTCCTGCGCTTCAGTTGTCGCCTGATGGGTATTTTGGATTTTCTTGCCTAATGGAAGCAGTGTTGAGGCTCTAGTTGAAGTGAAAGGTAATAGAAGAGTGAGAAGAAGGATTTTATTTTAAAATCACCGCACAAGAGTTTGTGCTGGTTGATCTTATCCTTGTGATTGGTACCTTTGACTTAGTATTTCTGATGAGTACTTCTGATGAGTCAGGCGTGTGGTTCCAGGAGATACAGCAGTTTTTGAACTCTGCATTTAATTTTTCAGAAATCGCAGGCTTGATCTCACATAAAGCATTTTGGTAGGAGTGAAGAGCAGTTCTATTTGAACAGTGATAAACCAACACTTCAGCCTGCCTTCACTCTTGACCAAGCAGTACAAATGCCAGAGTTACTGCAGCGATGCTATCAAAGCTCTCTGGGAGGAAGCTGTGGCTGCAGAGCACTGTTTCTGTACTACTGATTTAGTGGTGATTTCAGAGAGGCTGCTGTAACTTCAGCTGAGGTGCCAAAAGAGTTTTTGAAGTGGCTTCGTTTTGTGGCTGATTCTGCTAATCCTTGAACACTGCCAATAGTGGGCCTACAGTTGCTCTATGGAAATGAAGCCGAATGAAATCACTGCTGTGAGGGAATTGGCCCTTCAGTGGGCAAACAGCTCAGGGGTCTCTTTATATGTAAACAAATGGAATGCTCACTAGATTTTTTWAAATTACTATTTATTTTAACCTGTATTTGCCCTGAGGTGCTCTTCTCCGCCTATCGTCATCCCTGACGACTTTCTCCAGTAGGTGAGCAGACAATGGATGGTTAGTTGGGTGTTGGGGAAATTCCCTGTGTGCAAACACAGAGGAGCCCCTGTTGTCATCCAGAGAGATGTTTAACATGTTCCTGTTTCGGAACGTGTCACACACACAATGCCTTTCCACCACCAAATGGAAACAAACCCACAAAAGATGAGACTCATCACATCCTTAAGTCCTGCTGCTACCCACCTGACACTCCTTACAGAGCCCACCTGTGGCTCCTCTACCCAAACTGTTCATTCCTCATAGACCTCAAAAGCTTTATTTTCAATCAGGATAAATGGGGAACTGCTTGTCAGGAGATGTTTGCTGGTGACCAAATCATTATCACAGCAGAGATGCACCATGTGGCACAGGTGGTATCCCCCAACTTCCAGCCCTCCAGGGCTGGGGAGGATTTATCTGAGCCCTGGTGACCCTGCCCCAGGAAGACCACAGTTCTGCAGGTGTTCTCTCACTCTTCTGTCTGCGGCTGGCACCTTCTCCTCTCAGGAGTGATTGGTCTGAGCTTTTCTGTGAATGCTGAAGTCATGTTTGGAGAATCTCTGGGCTTCAGCACAAGCTATTGAGCACTCAGCCATGGGCCTGAGCACCAGAGGTCTGAAAATCCCAAAGGAAGCACACAACCACCTCTGCTTTGTGGATGATGTTGGTTCTCACATAGGCACGTGCTTCAGTGACACAGTTGTGTTTGCAGTCACTGTTTGTGTCCAGCTTACCTGGGTGTGCACTTACCCTCCCTTTCTGCCTCCTCTGTGAGCTGCTGGTCAGCATTCCCTGATCTCAGCCCTCTGAGGGTTCATGTTGTGGTACCAGCCAAGGTTGATGTGGTACCAGCCAGAGTTAAGGTTGTTTGGGTGCCTTGCYGCACCCAAACACTTGTGGCAAAGCACTTCCCTTTCAAGCACCTGTGAGCAGAACTGTGGCTCTCACAGTTTCATACTTCTTGTGAGCTCTGGTTCCTGATCTCAGATGAATCCACAGGCCTGGCAGGACAATCCTGTGCACCCCTGGGGAAGAAAAACTCTCTTCTTTTTCAGGCTGCTCCTCCCATGATGTGAGTTGGGACAGACCATTTGACTCACTGAAATATCTTGTTTGAACTTCTGAGAAGACGTTTCCCTTTCTAAGGAAAACACTTTTGTTGAGCTATTTATACATTTAGAAGGTGAGAGAAAAGATGTGCCTGGGAGAGGAAACCACAGGGAGCGGCCTTGTATAATCCTCTGGTTCAGCAAGGCTTAAGTAGTTTCTGTCAATCATTGGCAGTGGTGACGTTTAAGCCCTCGGGGTGTGAATGTTTTCCTGCTCTGAGTGGTTTGCTGACCCCACCTGAAAAGGTCAGGCACATCTTGCTTCTGCCTTGGGGATAAGCACATCCCCAGCCAGTGATTTTTTTTTTTTTTTCCAACCACTCTTGCTTATCAAAAATGAAAAATACGAGATTGGAATTTTACCTTCGGTATGTCAGCACTCTGTGACACCTCCACAGTGGTGTCTGAAATTGGGCCCATTTGGGAGGAATTCTTCCCCTGGGTACAGCAAGGAGCTTGGTCCCTCTGTTYGTCTTGGGAAACGTGAGTATTTTCTAGGATCTCCCCTCCCACTGCTGGGGGACTGGCAGTGACTGATGTCACTACCCACTTTTCCTGGAGAAGTCCTAGCGGAACAGGGCCAGATCTCCAGGAATGGCAGGAGGAAAGGCTGCAGCTGCATCGGCCCTGTCTTGAAACCCCCCAGCAGAAGGGTGAGTTGGGAACTGATGTGTTTGGCATTGAGAGGATTTGAAATCAGGGTGGAGGAGAAGAACTGGTACCAAAATCCCTCACTCTGGCTCCCCTTGGGCTTTTCACAGCCTCTGGGATGCAGGGATTCAATCCAGCTGCAGTTCCCTGGACACTGAGAGCACAAATCTGGGTAGTGCTGAGCAAAGTGGACCCTGCATGGGCCGTGTGCTGGCAGCAACCACCACCAGTGGGATGACAGGGAAGGGAATCCTTCAGTTGGGTTTACTTGAGTGTTTCAAGTCAAATTTTTGGTTTATAGATCAATAATGTTGCAATAATTTGGCCTTCAAAAGTTGATGAGAAAAAAAAAAATTACCCACTGGTGCATTCAAACAAGAAACCAGTCAGGAATTTAAGGAACAAAACTGAAAGCTTTATGTGTATGAATAAAAATGGATAGGAAAGGAGGAGATGTGCTATTTCTAATATCTTTAACATTAGAACAAGAAAAACTCATTCAATTTGTTGTTCAATAAACCACTGGGTTTTCAGTGCAAAAAATATTGTAAAAAAGATAGTAAAAAGAGACTACAGCAATATTTGTTTTATTTAATATTTTAATGAAGTTCCAGGTTCTATCCAAAGGTAGTAACAGGAAATTAGTAAAACCATTCATCTACTAAGTAGCAAATACATTATTCATCCCTTTCAGTATTAAAACATAAGAGTTAAAAATACGAATAAATATATATATAAAAACTATCTAATTGCTTAAATAGATTTATAAAAATAGACGTGTTGTATAAATTCATAAATAAAATTCAGTAGTAGAGAGAGAAGTACAAAATCAGCCTACTGACAATCAACTTTTCTTTTGAAAAGTAGCTTCAAGATAAAAATATAAATAACATTAAAATTACCGAAATTACACTTTCCTGTTTGCTTATTTATGTCAGGGTTGGTTAACTAAATCACCCTGACTCATGTTAGTCCATTCTTTTTATATGCTGTTGCAAATAAGGCAGTATAAATAGTTTTATAATAAATACAATCAATAACTTAAGACATTCATCCTTTAAATATTAAATTAAACTAGATTATATAGTTATCTAGAATAGCAAGTACATTATCAATGTTGATCCTGGCATCAAACTGATCCCATAACCCCTGACAGGTCACATTTAACCAGCTCCCCAGTATCTCAAAGTTGTTTTTTCATCCTGCCGTAGAGAACAGGGCTTTTGTGTTTTGCATGATCTCTTTGTATCTGTTTAAAACCCCCCAGATGTAGATCGTTCTGTTTGCCAGGCTCATGGTCCGGCCCTGGGGGTACAGCTGGGACAGGTCCTTGTTCCTGCAGGTGTAGAAGGAGGCTCCTTCGCTCAGCGTCGTGTTCAGCTGGTTGATGTTTTCCTCAACAAGAACTTGGGAGGTCTTGCCGCAAATCGTTTCTATGTCGCTAGCCAGGGTTTTCAGAACGTAGTGGATGTGGTCAAAAGCACAGCAATTTGCATTGAAAACTGGACATTTAGGTATATTCATTGCCAGGTCTCTGGCTTTGGACGTATTCCAGGTCTCAGAATGGAGTGTTGCAGCGATACAGTTTGTCTGTAGGGAAGGAAGAGGAGAGAGAAATTGTTAATCCTTTGGTTTCCACTTCTCATTTGTGAACCCTTTTGTGGGGTTTTTGGTTGTGGTTCAATCATTACATTAACCCCTCCACGCCTTTTGCAGGTATTGCACAGAGTGTGCAGTTCCTCTCCCCATGCCCTGCTTGCCTTGGTTCTCAGCTTTTCTAACTTCTGGGTTCTATTCTATGCTGTAGGGGCAAAATTTACTTATGCCAGAGATCTGGTTTGGCCTGAGTGTGTTTCCATCTCTTTCAGCAGTGATGGTTTTAATTTCAAGAATGAATTCATTCAATGTTGATTTTTACCAACATAGTCTTGGGAACACAGTCCCAGGAATTGAACTTTTTCTGAGGCGTTGACACCTGAGTTCAGTGCACTTTTTACCTCTCCAAGGAAAGGATGGGTGAGTGGGATTTTTGGCAGAAGTGCTCAAGCACTAGGGTCAGACTGAAGGGCAAAGCAAGTCTTGCCATGCTTCCAGTGATCTGACTAAATTCCTGCAAGAAGATGCCCAACAGGACTCAGGAGACTGAGAAGGAACACTGGAAGCCTGGAAGATTACAGCTGACAGTGAACTGAGGCAGTCACCCAAGCTTTCTGCAGCTGCCCTTGCTGCAACTCTGCCCTGAAATAACGCAATGTAAATGCTTTTCTTCTTGTGTGGAATACAGAGAAGAGACCACTTTAGGTGCTAACCCAAATGCTTCTTTTCTGATCGTCTTTCTAGCATTTTATAATAATTTGAGAGATTTCTCCACAGACATAGACACAGCACATGCAAAATGGTGCACTTACATAGGATTCCAACAATTCACTCGCCTCCTGTTCTATCATTGATGCCAAGGACTGTATCGGGGTAGTGAAATGCTCCTGCTTCTGTCCTGTAGTAATTTTGCTTTCTTTTGATATCTCTGTTGGTGCGAAGGAGCCCAAAGGAACCAGTAAACAGAAGAGGAAGATTGCGAACCTGTTGATCTCTGCATTCAGATGAAGAGAGGAAGCCAAAAGAAAGAATACAATGATTAGTCTCAACCCTCTGTATTATTTTTGCAAAATTTTCTAGTTTTGTGCAGCATGATAACATTTTTAAAGCATATAGGCATGAGGTGTCTGAGCTAGAGACGAACATCAACCAGGGGAACCTTACAACCTGTGGCAAGGGTGAGGCACACCCACCTGCTCTGCGTTCCATGGCGGGCTGGGACGGCAGTGGCTTGGCCGAGAGCTCGCTGGGAGCTGGTTCTGGAGCTGCTGCCTACCTGGAGTGCTGTGGATGGGTACAGCCAGGCTACATTTAAGGACCGTGAAATCCTGCGTCAGTGGCTCACCCACAGTGGTTTTTTTGCCACCGATAGTGTTGGGCTTTTTTCTTCTCTTTTTATCAATCGTATCAATCAAACGGTTGGTTCTCACTGATTGTAATCTAGTTTCTGCTGTTTAAAACTGACATAGAGGTTTTTTTGTGTCATCTCTTTGACTGGAGGTCCTAGCTTGGGATGCTTGGCTAGGCTATCCCATCTCAGTCCTTGGAATCTCCTGTCAGGCTTCCAGTTCAACGTACAAATCTGTTTGCTGGATGCCTGTAAGACCCTGTTCCCAAAGGATGCCCAGGATCCCACCTCCCCATCTCTGTCATTTGTCTTTCCAGCTTCCCTGAGGCTGTTTTCTGCTTCCAGTAACTAAATGCAGGAAATTCTGTGTCTTGGTTTTGAGACAAATTTAAGAGAGGACTCTCTGGAATGAATCCTCCTCTCCAAAAGGGTTCCAACAATTCCCTTCCACCAAAAGGGAATGAATGCTAGTAGACAAAAGTGAAAAAAAAACTAAACAGTTTATTAACAAACAGAATGCCCACCCCCAAGGCAGCAGGAAAAAAAAAGTAAATAACTGTGAAGCAATAAACCATCAGAACCCACTTCCCCACACACAGAAACAGAAACCAAAAAAATGTCCAGAGAGTGGGGCCAGTGCAGGAGGAATACACCTTTCCCAACACATCATCCAAAAATGGCACCAGCTTCTCACGCCGAGGGCAGCAGAGCCCCCACGGCGCAGTCCAGCAGCAGAGGCAAATCCCAGAGGCTCCCTGGTGTTGAGTTTTCCCGTCCAACAGCAATCACAGCAGGCGAAAGCAGCTGGGCTGTTGCCCTTTGGTGAGCTTTCTCTCCCCAGCTTGGCTCCCTGGGGCTTGGGGCTGGGCGGAGCCGCTCCACTCCCGCTGATCCTGCTCCTGCCGATCTCGGAGCAGCAGCCCATTCAGTTCAGCTCCCGGCAGCCAAAGAAATGCTGCTCCAGCTTCTCCAATCCAGGGAAAGGAAAAAGTGTTTGCCTGGGCCAAAAATTAAGTCAGCCACGCAGAGAAACAACGCTGGCCAGCGCTGCAGGAACCACACTGCTCCGAGCCCACCGGAATAGAGAGAGAGCAGCTCCTGGTCCTGCCCCGTGTCAGGATCACATACCGGCTTGGGGGAAGGGGTAGAAAGAGAAAACAATACCGATTTTTGGGCATAACCTGAATGTGGGATAACAATCCCCACGACATTCTCATACACACCAAAACAGAGAAAAATTATCCCTAGGATTTACAATTACGAGGCTGTGATCAGAAGAGCAGAACTCCCGATGGTTTGGGACAGAAAGGAGAGCAGAGGAAACCCCTATGGAAATATCTTTGTGACACATACACACTTGGACTTCCCACCTCTGCAGTTACACAGGTATCTGGAAAGGAGTCATAGATCAAAGATGAGTGTGTGTCAAGTCACCAGAAAACTTTCAAGGATCCACATCTTGGTGTCAAAATATTTCATGTGAAATAATCCTCTGAAAATAAAAAGCTTGGTGCGCGCATGAACTCCTCTGAAGTGCTTGGGACTGGTTCAAGGACTCTTCTCTGGACTGAACCTATTCCCAAGGCTTGAAAATGGGAACGAATGTTGTCTCTGTAACCTGCTGCACTGGGGTCCCACCAGGCTGTAACTTCAGCACTTGCTTGGTTGCTTGAAGCCACAATAACAGAGATTCACAAAGTGAAGGTGGTTCTGCCATAGGCTGTGAGGGAGCCAAGCAGAGGGAAGCAGCCATCCTGCCAGGAAGTGTTTCTTGTTCCCAGGTACTAAATAATGCCAAGGAAGAGATGACTTACCATGGCCTACAGAAAGGACAGTTCTGGCAGACACTTCTTTTATTTGAGGGCTTTACTATTATTTGGGGCAAAAATTGAGACACAGAGAAAGGGAGATATTTGTTTGTGCATGGCCTTCTTTAGGAACATCCCTGCAAAGGCAGTGGTGGGAACAAATGGCTCCTTTCAGGTACAAGAGTGACCTTGGAGGGTTTCTCGTTTGGAAGCACCAAACCTGCAGAGATGCAGTTGGTCAGTGCCCCACAGGAAGATGTGTGGAAGGTGCATGGGCTTGTACATGAAAGATGTCATTGGGCACTGCCAGTCCCCTTCAGCTCTCCCAGATGGGCACAGCCAGGGAGGACTGGGATCTGGTCTTCCTCCAAAAGCAGGAACATCTCTCTGTACAGCACGAAAGGCAGTGGGGCCCAGTTATTTTAAACAGTGATGCAAGTAAAAGAAGCAGCATTTTTACAGCTTTGCTTTTCCACAAAACGCGGTTCAACCACTGGTAATGCTCTTACAAAGACTCAAAGACTTCATTTTCTCCTAAGGACAGCAGTTTACCTGGTTATTCCACTCCAGGATATGCCATTATCTCATAGCCTGTGCATGCTGTGCACATCCTTTCCGGTCTGTACAGGGCTGTGATAAGCTGCTGAACTGATAAGGGAGCAGGTCGGCATCCGTCCTGTGAAACCCAACCTGAGAAGTTCAGCTTTCCACCACGTAACCATCAGACACCACAGAGCAACTGCAATTCATTTGCCGAAGTTCTGCTGACACACGCTGCTCTATCAGCTCCCTAAGGTGGAATTTGTAGCCATTGCCTCAACACCTATCTCTGGAAAAAGGAAATTAATCTCCACGAGCGGAGACCTGACGCTGACCTGAGACACAGCTGTGGCTTTTGTTCCTGGAGCTCACCTACTTTTTTCCAAGTGTGGGAGCTGGTATTTTCAGCTGTGAACTTCATTTTCTGATGGCCTTATGTGGTTGTGGTGGCAGTGCCCTCCACGTAAAGTGGAGAGCTGGGCTTTTGGAGCTGACTGGGACCCTGATTGCTTCCTCCCCGAAACCGGAGTGAGACTCAGGCCGCAGATAAGGGAAATGGCAAATCTCATGCCGCAGGTCCTCAGCCAGGGAAGAATGCAGACGCTGCACCCTGCAAACACAGCACGAGGCCACGTGCTCTTTCCCGGGTGGGGAGCAGCCCCCAGAATCCAGGGGAGATCCAGAAAACCAGGGATTTATTCCCAGCCTGGCGAGCTCCATGCTGTCGCAGGCTCACTCCACGCTCCGCTTGCTTGTTCCATGGCATCCGCGTCAGCACCATCTCCTAGCGACAGGGACACAAAGGGTTCCCCGCCGGGCTGGGGCTGGATGGCGGCACCCGGCAGCCTCTCGGCCGCTTTTCAAGAGTACCTGCGGCACCTGGGGCTGCAGGAGTTCCCCTGCGGCCTCGGCAGCTGGGTAGGGATCTGGGGGGACAAAGCCGTGGGACGTGGCACAGGGCTGCCACTGCCTCTCCTCTCTCGCTCTCCGCAGAACAAATCCTGCCTCCATGCCCCCAGGAGCCCCCGGGCAAAGCCGGCGGGGCCGGAGGAGGCTGTGCCGCTGGGAGGGGAGACCCCCGAGGCGCTGCTGGAGCTGCTGAGGGACCGGCACAGCCCCTGGGCGCTGCCCCCCGACTGCAGCCCCCAGGACCGGCTCCTGCGGGAAGTGGCCGTGCTGGCACCTGAGCTCCTCCGCGGATCCAGAGTCTTCCAGGTTCTCAAGTCCCTGCGGATGGTTGACAAGGGAGTAAGTGCAGCTCATGTCACCTATAAAAGCTGGGAAACCGTGTCTTCCTGCTGTGAGGGAAAACATCCTGGGAAAAGGACACCTTCCCCATCCCAGGGTCTTCCCAGGTGTTGCAGCTGGGGTAGAGCTTCTCCCCACACCCTGCCCGGGGTGCTGTGCTAATCCATGTCACATGGATGTCATGTGGATCAACATGTGTCCATGTCACCCTGACCATGACGTGGCTCAGGGACATGTTGGCCAAACCCAGCTCTTTGCAGGTGGAGGAGGTGGATGAGGGTCTGCTGCGGTTCCAGCAGCTGGAGGAGCTCATCCTCAGTGCCAACCACATCAGCAGGGTAACCTCAGCCAACCTGCCCCGGACTCTGAAGGTGAGCGAGCAGGGCCTTGTGCAGGCTGGGGAAGGAATTCCCATCTGGGGACACACTGCAAGCCAAAGAGCTCGAGGGGGTGCCAGGAACAGCTCGTTGCAAAGGTGTTTGTTGTTCCCTCTGTCCTGGGCAGGTCCTGGAGCTCTGCTGCAATGCTGTGTGTGATCTGCAGGACCTGTGTGCTCAGCCACCCCCGGAGCTCCAGCACTTGGGGCTGGGGTACAACAGGCTATGTGGCCCTTCCCAGGACAAGCTCCTCACCGTGGATTTCTGGTAATGCCACAGGCTGAACGTGGACTCTTGAAAGGGAAATGAGCAGATGTGAGCAGGTGACCTCGAACCACTGAGGTGGCCCTTGCTGGGAAATCACAGCCCTTCGGAAGGGTTGTTTCTTTGCTGAAACAATCTAGAGCAGTCTGTCTCTGTTTGCTGTCTTCTGTCTCATGCTTAGAGGTTGTCTTGGTCCTTGGCCAAAGTGTAGAATGGGGAGATCGTGAGGGGAACTCCCTTGACACCCTGCCCTCCACAGTCCTCATTTCCCATGTGAAATGCTTCCCATAGGCAGCTTGCTTTTCCCATGTCCTTCCCAAAGCCCCTGCTGGAAGTCTGGAATCATCTGAAGCATAGGTTGTATCACCAAATGATGCACGGGGTCACCATTGGATGCTAAGGAAATGTTTTTGTGTTGTGAGGCACACATTGCTCAGGAATTTGGAATTGGCCTCGAGATTGGATTCCCCAGTTCAATCCAGTTTGTGCTGGGGAAGCATGATTTTTGTTTCTCAGGGGAGTAGCTCTCTACCCTCAGACAGGTGCTGGCTGTCTTACCTTCTTCCCTGGGTTGTCTCCTTAGGCCAAATCTTGTCTCCCTCGACCTGAGCTTTAACAACCTCACGGATCTGCTGGGGCTGGTCTCCCAACTGTCCACTCTGCAGAAGCTCCGCATCCTGGTGCTCCAGGGGAACCCACTGGCTCTCATCCCCACTTACAGAGGTTTCCTCATGGACAGCCTGCCCAAGCTGTCCGTCCTCGATGACATCCACATATGGCCTGACAAGAGGCAGAAGTTTCATGGTCTGGCGAGGCAGCCAGGTGAGCCCTCACCTTTGAGCCTGCCCATGCTGACCCTGCCGCTCAGGAGGGGGCTCTTCATCGTGGTTGAGCTCTGAGTCCTCAGAGCAAACTCTGCAAATCCAGTGTTGCCTTCCTTCTGTCCTCTCCTCAAATGGAGCTTCTTCCCTGTGCCTTTTTTAGTACAAGTGGGGAGACAGAGGACCCTGCAGTGGTGTAATTACAGCCGAAGTAGTTTTAGCCTTAGTCAGGCCCAAGAACAGCCCATCCTAGTCCCAGCACTGCCTCAGTGTCCTGGCCTGCCCCAACTTTGCTTCCCAGACACCATCTGGTTTCAGAACCTGTGTTTCCCTCTCAAGCTGTGGAAAGAGGAACATCTGTACTGGGGAAAGTGCTCACATGGTGCTGCACTGTCTGCACACAGTGGTGCCACCTCTGTGGCACATCCCTGACCGGGATGAGAGCAGGGGGCTCGGGACACCCGGGATGGGAAGCCCCTCTTGATGGCCACTACTCAATGAGTTTACGTGCTGGATGTGCTTTTTGAAGACTCAGATATTAACTAAGGAGGCAGCGGAGCCAAGCCAGGAGGTGTTTGCACGGCTTTGGAGTGACCCCACGTGGCAGTGGTTTGTCACAGCGTTTGCACAGGGTGGCACCGCGGGATGCCGGGAGGGTGGGACACGGGACCTGAAGGTTGCCGCTTGCTCTGTTCCTTCCTCGCTCTGGAAGGAACGTGCTGCAGCTTCATGGCAAGGTTGTCTTCCTTCCAGAGCTGATCAGGAGTGAAGCTCGAGTGGTTGTGAGCGTTGGGGAGATGAAGGGACTCCCTGATCCCAAAGCTTTTCAGCCGCTGGAGGTTGGCTCCGAGGGTCCAGTGATCACCTACAGCTACTATGTGACCTACGAGTTTGCAGAGGGAGAGGAGCTCGAGGATGGGAGCAGCTCTGAGGTTGGTGCTTAATTGTGCTCCTGAAAACAGGCATGGCAGGTCACAGCAGGGGGAACTGCAGCTTCAGGCTATGGAGTGATGGACCTGGCATAGGCGCTGGGGGCAGAATTCTCACACGGCCTCATCCATCAGGACAAGTCTCAGCTGCCCACGTTCCATGTCCCTCTCAGGGAGCCCAGAGCTCTGCGTGTGGGAGTGCACTCACAGCCCCCCTCCTGCTGTGGCAGACCCCTTCCCCGGCACTGATGCCCCTTCTTCCCATGACGGTGGGCTGGGAAATGGGATTTTGGAGGCAGCAAACACAAGACATGCCCTTCCAAGAGATCCCTCTCTGTTCCAGGGAACAAAAATCCACCAGAATCCCACAGTGGCCATGCTGGATGTGGACAGCTCTGCTCAGGACACAGGAGAAACAAAGAACCATCAGGAGCCTGCAGTCACAGAGGAACACAAGGCCCACTCTGGTAATTATAGATCCTCTGTCCCTCTCTCAGGGCAGGTTTATTGCTGTTCCTGGGATGTGGCAGCATCCAGGATGTCCCTTGCGGTGTCATCTGGGCTGTTCTTGGGACTGATGGATAATGAACTGGCACCAGCTTTATCCTGGCTCCTCTGAACTTTTTTGTGTCCCTACACAGCAAAGGTGTTTGCCACCCCTGGAAATCCCTGGGCAGACACCATTGACTGCAGCTACAGGAAGGAACACATTGCCAAGGACTTGGTGGGGTTAAAGTCGTACCTGGAGGCTGGAACGATTGTCTCCGTTGTGGAGGAGAAGGTGAGCATGTGGCAGAGCTGGATGAGGGGGAAAGAGCTGCTGGGAAGCCCAGCAGTGGCATCATGTGTCCCCTGGGAGGCACATTGGGATGGCAGTGACCCTTGGGCCTCCCAGCCCCTGCAGCACCAGCTCCTCTCTCCGGGCAGGTGCTCTCATGGCCCGTGGATGCTGATCCAGAAGACACTGTCATGAATACGAAGGAAGGACAGGAGCTGAAGAAGGACCGTGCCAAGGTAGGGTGGTGGGAGACAACAATGATCAAATTATACCTGAGTTGCAAAAATAGTGATGGGAGAACAAGGACCTTTCTCCTGGATCAGTTTGGTGTGTCAGAGAGTCACCCCTCCATCCCAGACCTGTCCCAAAATCCCCCCTTGCTATGGGAGGAAGGCAGCAGCTGTTGACACACTCCTTGGCCTGGATGCAGTGGTGGGAAAGGGGCTGGATTGGGGTTGCTTCTCTCTGATAAAGGCACCTCAACTCCCTGCTGAGGCCTGTCCCTGTGACCTGTGTCCAAGGACAAGCAGAAAAAGAAGAAGGAGCAGCCACGTGAATTCCACAGTGACCCTCCCATTCGGAGCACCCTGGGCACCAGGAGGGTGACCTTAGAGACCCTGCTGGCCRCCGAGGACGTGGTGGCAACTGTGTGTGACTTTGGGATCCTGACCATTGAGAAACCACCAGAACCACCAGCTGTGGAGGAGAAGGTAAGGAGCGTGTCCCAGGGCAGGGTTGCCAGGGATGGGCAGTGCTGCAGGCTGGGGTTCAGCATATCCTGCCCTGCAGCCTGCTCTGTTTTTGCTGGCCTGGGTATGCGTGCATGCATGCATCCATCCATCTCTCAGTTCTCCTCTCCCCAAAATGGGGCTGAAATAGCCCTGCCTAACCACCATCCATCGCTGCTGGTGTGGTTATTTAAGGCTGATATTAGCAAGAAGTACTGCTACTTTTTCTGGGCCTATGAAAATAGATGAGTTTATTTTTCCATTTGAGAATGTGAAAGCAGCCACTCGTGCTTCCTCTGGTGCTGTCTCAGCATGGCAGCACATACCAGCTGCACCAATACTTTCTGTTTCCTGGATTCTCTTCTCTGAGCAGCCACTCTGCTGTGCTCCTGCTCCCCCTCCCCTCTTTCCTCTGCCCCTGACAATCCCAGTGACAGCACTCAGATGGTGACGGCTGTCACAGGACTGCATGAGGGCAGTGAGTTTCAACACAGCCTAACTGTGGAAACATCTCTCTCCACAGGAGGTGAAAAAAGGCAAAGACAAGGGCAAAAAACCCAAAGCAGAGAAAGGAGGTGGGGCCAGCCAGAAAACCGCGGCGTCTCCCAGAGGTGACAGAGGCTGGAGCTGGCGGGGCAGAGGGTGGGGTGTGTGAGAGCAAACAGGAGCACAGGGCCTGGCCACCCTGCCAGCTCCAGGAGCCCGGACTTACTCACATCCTGAGCCTCGGCTGTGAATACAGACATTGACTGTCAGGATAGACACAGCCTGGACACCTCACGAGTCGGTGTCTGCACAAGCACCAAGGGTGGGCTGCTGGCCGCCCTGGGAGAGACGTACACCTACAGCACCCTGTGCCAGGGCAGAGGGACAAAGCAGATTTTTGGGTGAGAAAAGTGCTGCCCACCGCGTCGTCTGCCAAATGTGGGCGGCGGTGTGGGCGGGCAGCTGGAGGAGGGCTGCCTGGGGTGCATAATGAGCTCCTCATCCATTGCCAACTCACATCTCAAAGCACTTTGCAGAGAGGATTATTGTTCTCTCTGGTTTGGAGATGAGATGCACAGAGAGCCCCAGGTGCCCCAGCCGGCCCGTGGCAGGGCTGGGAACAGATCCCAGTCTGCTGTCACTCGTGAAGAGACCACCCCGACCCCGCCGGGTGTGTCCCCTGCCTCCCCGGTGCGGAGCTCACGGGCTGCTCAGCCAGCAGCGTTGCTCAATCTGCCAGAAACAAACCTCACCCTGCCTCTTGCAGGTTATTTTTCCAGCAATCTTGGTTTGACTGCAAAAATAGCAATGCCAGCACATCGGAGGGGTAATGCAAGAGCAGGAGGAAGTGGGWGAGGAAAGGGATGGCCAGGCAACGCTGAAAAGCTGCTTGTGGGTCAAAGAGAGCATGGAGAGGGCCAGACCTCTCAGCACTGCTCAGAGCTAGCAAAGGAGCCTTGTTTCTCTGCTCTGGCATCAGATTTAAGATTGCAATTTACCCCGTTTCCCAAGAGCTCCAGGCTGCTTTCCCGTGCCCTGTCACCCACGGTGAGGTCCCTGTTTTGGGGTGCATCTCAGAGCTCTGCAGTCCTGGGCTGTGTCTGCGTTCAGGGAAGTGTGTGGCCTTCACAGCTACCTGAAAAGAAGAAAACTCCTTGAATTGCTGTCCCCCACAAGAAGATGTGTATTTGCAATCTGCGCTCAGCCTGTTGCTGAAGCGGGCRGCTATTGTCAGACAGCTCAGCTTCAGCAGTGGTTGTTTCTTCCTTCCTTCCTTTCCACCCTGTGTGTGGTCAGTGCATGCAGGAGGTTCTCCATCAGCTTGAACGAGAGTGAGGATGGTGTTGTGTGCACAGAAGCGCTGCTGCTGCAGGAAACCCAGAGCAATTAGAGACTTGTGCTTAATTTGCTGTCCCCCTGTGCCTGTGGAGGTGGGGGCCAGCTTGGCCACAGCGCAAGGCCACCGAGTGCACATTTCTAAGTGTGAGTGCAAAATTGAAAGTGCCTGAAACCAAGCTGTCCTCACAGCTCRCTACACCCAGTGTCCCATGGCCATGACTCACAAGAACACCCCGACTGTGGCTGGAGATGCTGCTCGAGCCCTGCTGAGCGCAGTGTCTGCAAATCCTGGCTCCCTCAGGAGTCACCAACTGCACCGTTTGGCACTTGCTCATCACCTGGGGACCACGCACCCCCTTGGAGCCATGGCCGTGCTCAGAGGGACAGGGCACGGCTCCCAGCCGTGTGTCCAGCGAGGCTGTGCAGGGACCGGCACTCTCACAGCCGGGAGCTGGGGCTGATTTGCATCCCTCAGTCAGCAAATGCACACAAATAATAAGTCCTCTCAGAGGAATTGGGATCGCTTCCAGACAGCTCAAAGAGGAAAGGCAGCGGGCTTTGTCACAAGTGAACCATTTGCCCAGACATTGAAGGATGTCTTCAGAAGTAGTCTCACGTAGGTCTCATTTTACCCCACACTTGATTTTCTAGGACCCTTAGAATAATTTATTTCTGCATCTTTCTTTTGTCCTAGGGGAATTTCACAACAAAAAGCCAGGTTGCACCCAGATAATTGCCAGCCTAAAGATCCTCTCTGAGCTTATGACTCGAAGTCGTATTCAAATAGATTTCCCTCAAGGCCAGCAGTCAATGCTGACACCATGGGCAGTCCCCTTGCACACTGCTGCTTTTAGGGTGATTTACTCTCCCAAGACAGTGACAAATTTACTTCTTTCCACAGGAAAAGGAAAAAACAAAGACACTGCTCAACTGGAGGAAGGTGAACAGCTCCAGCCAGTGCCACTGACAGTTCAGTTCCAGATGCAGCTGCTTCGGTGGCCCTTGGCAGACAGTACCCAGAGCCAGGAGAACGTGGCCGTGGCAGAGGGGAAGACTCAGTGATGTGTCTGTAGCAGAAGCGTGAGTGGGAAATAAACCACATGGGAAGGCTGCGTGGAGCCTGCTTTAGCCGAATCGCCAGAGCTACGAGATGCCGCGGGGCTCTGGTGGTCTGGGGCTGGTGCTGAGCTTCTGCTGGGACGGGCAGGGGCGGGTGGAGGGTGTTGGCGGGTGTAGGGTGGGTGTGCTGTGCCCGGGACCCGGTGCCAGTCCCCCGCATCCTTGGCCCGCGGGCGGGGCCGGGAGCGGGAGCAGCCCCCGCCCCCGCCCCGCCCCGCCCAGCAGCTGCCGGTGAATTGCGGCTCCGCAGAGCCGGGCGGGGGCTTTTCCGTGCGGGGTCAGCGTGGAGCGGTGGTTCCAGCCCGGTCTGCGCGCCCCGGCGGGGCCGGGGGCTCCGGGGGCTCCGGACGGTCCTCACCGGCAGCACCGGGTCCTGGTGAGAACTGAGGGGAAACGCCGAGACACGTCCCGGGGGACCGGTCGGAGCGTCCCGTCCTCGCCAGCGGCTCCCCGGGCAGGGTCGTGGTCCCGTCCTGCACGGGAGAGAACGGCTCGTCTTCATCTCCCCGCCCGGGGCCGGTCCTATGCCGGAGGCTGCCATGTATCCCAGGATTAAAAAGCTCGCGCTTTACACCTTCTCTATCACGCTGCTCGCCTGTGTGTTTTACATGAAGAAAGAGGCGAAGTTGGCAGCATCGTCAGCAGAGCACAAAGTGGATGTMGCGGATCACAGGCTGAAGTCTTCGGTTCTGGACAGCGCTGAGCACAGCAAGTGTTTGCCCAACTTGGCCTTGGCCAATTCTTCTCTCGCCCTCCCAGAGCCTCACCGCGTCTTCTTAACCTACAAGCACTGCCGGAACTTCTCGGTCCTGCTGAGGCCCTCCAGGTGTAGCAAAGACATGTTCCTCCTGCTGGCCATCAAGTCTGCCCCCATCAACGTGGACCGGCGGGTGGCCATCAGGAACACGTGGGGCAAGGAGGTCTCYGTCGGGGGCAGGCGCATCAGGCTGGTGTTCCTCCTGGGGCGCTCCGAGGCCAAGGTCCAGGTGCAGCCCCTGCACCAGCTGCTGGCTTACGAGAGCCAGGAGTTTGATGACATCCTGCAGTGGGATTTTGTTGACGACTTCTTCAACTTGACCCTCAAGGAGCTGCATTTCCTCCGCTGGTTCACGGAGGAGTGCCTGCACGCCAGGTTTGTGCTGAAGGGTGATGATGATGTGTTTGTCAACACTTACAACATCGTTGAGTTCCTCCGGGAGCTGGACCCTGAACAGGATCTCTTTGTTGGGGATGTGATCGCCAACGCCCGGCCCATCAGGAACACCAAGGTAAAATACTTTATTCCAGAGCCCATGTACGGAGCCACCTTCTATCCTCTCTATGCAGGAGGAGGGGGCTATGTGATGTCTAGACAGACAGTGCGTCGCCTCCAGAGCACGGCAGAGGACATAGAGCTCTTCCCAATAGATGATGTGTTTGTGGGAATGTGTCTGGCAAAGATGTCAGTGACTCCAAAGAACCACTCTGGCTTTAAGACTTTTGGGATCCAGAGACCTTTCAATCCTTTTGATCCGTGCTTGTACAAAGGGCTGATGGTTGTGCACAGACTGAACCCGACAGAGATGTGGATCATGTGGACGCTGGTGAAGGATGACAGCATTAGGTGTGCGGTGTCGGTGACACACAGCTACGGGAGGGGCTGGAAAAGAAGCTCCCGATGAACCCAGCGGGATTGTGGCTGGTGACAGGGTACTTGAACTAAAAGTCAGGTTGTGGTAGAAATGTGTCCGTTACTAACAGACTGCGCTGGAGCTGCTGGGGTTTGGTTTGCAGTGAGTTTTTCTGTCGGGGGTGAGGATGTGAGACACTGCACAGGGGACTCGGCTCCTCCCACCCAGCCTGAAGGAGGAAGTCACAAGTGCCACGGGAATGGGAGTGAGGAGCCACCTGCACTGGTGTCTGACTGCCAGCCAAAGTCAGTCTCATGTGGTGTGGCCAGTGATGACTAATGAGTGACAGAGCATTGAAAATTTACCTGAAGGGCTGGAAGAAAGGCCGGTATGTCCTGCTGGGTCTGCTGTCCCAGGGCAGCAATCCCACGGCTCCTACCAGAAAACAGGAGAAAGGGAGTGGAGTGGGGAAGAAAAATCTTCAAAAATATATGGCCTTAACACAGCAGTGATGATGATCAGAGGGACTGGGCTCTGCCTCAAACCCTCTGGCTTTTACAGCAGCTCATTACAGGTTTACATGCACTGGAAACTTTTGCACAAACACTTTCTGATCTGGATTGAAAGGAGCAATGTGTCCTGAATAATCATAGTGGTAGGAAGTGTGGCTGTAGCTTCCCATGCTGTGTGGGAGGTGTTTGGTTTTTTGTTGTTGTTGCATATAAATAAAATAGTTTTGAAAAATATTTTCACAGGAATGTTCTTGGGTCTCCTGAAATCTAAGAGCCCTAAAAGCCAGGGAAGGCTGAGGTCTGGTGCTGGGTATTTGCATTTAGGAGTCATTAAAGAGGATAAGTTTCTGTGGAAATGGATACTTGCCACTTCCTTTTCTGTGAGCAGCTGCTGTTCTCAGCCCTGTCCAGACAAGATGCATTGATACAAAAGTGAATGACCTTAATGTGCCGGAGTTGCTAATTTGAGAAAAAATCAAATATAGAACTAGACTCTGGTGATRGTTTTGTGAAGCTTGTAAGTGTCAGAGTGGCTTGCTGCTAGAGCAGAAGCTGCTGTGCTATGTAAGCAGGAAGCATCCTGGAGGCTTTAGGAAAACAGATAGTAAAGAGGAAATGTGTGATTAGAGAAACCACAGTCCTTTGTGCTGTGCTGTTGTAGTTGCTGTCTCTACTGCCAGCTGCCCGGCATTCATCCCCCACCAGATAGGAGCTGGAGCTTTCAGAGGTGCCTGGGAAGTGCTTTGAGGAGGTTCTTGCTTGCCCTCTAGACAGGGACACCCCGACAGCAGAGGTGTGGGAGCTCTCAGTGGGGTGTTAAGGGCTGCACAAGCTGAGGGACTCCTGGCAGGATGTACTCCCTTGGCTCTCTGGAGCACCTGGTGTAGCTCTGGCTGAGCCACAGGGCTAACCCAGGCTCTTGGGGCAGAAGGTGCCACCTCCCATGAGCTGTTTCTGTGCTAGGTGTGGGTGTCCATCCTCAGTGTGGTCTTGTGCAAGCTGCTACTGTGTCTTCTGCTGCAGCTCCAACAGGGATTAATTACCTGCAGCTAAGAAATTGCCTGTGTCTAGTTTCAGGTGTGTTGGCTTTGTAAACGAGGCCGACTGGCAGCAGCAAACCCCAGTTTTTGGGCACAGTTCTCTGGGCACTGCTGCTTGTCCTGGAGAAGAGATGGACAAAGCGGGCACCGTGGTACCCTGTGAGCTGCTGTGCCAGCATTTTTCTGATCCACTCGATGATTCCCAATGCAAACTCAGGAACACAGAGCATGATGTCATGTCTGTTGTGGGCTTAGGTGTATGGGCTAATCCCCAACTGGCAGCTCTCGCTTCCTAACAGAGGTGAGGGACTCCCTTCTGCCCCGTTTTGTAAGCCATGTGGAGCCATTCATGCTCCTCGCTCCCACTTTGACTTGCCTGGACTGACTCGTTGGTTCCAGTCACATCAGGCTGGATGTGTGTGGGAACAGCTCTTGGGAAGGAAGCACAGGACGTGCAGTGAAATGAGAAGTGGAGGTCACAGCAGGGCTGGGAGTAGGTCCTGAAAGGGGAAGAGGGACTTTCCTGGCTTTGCAGGCTCCTGGCAGTGCCGTGCAAACGTCTGAGTAGAGTTATTGTGGCATCCTAAAAGGAACACAACTTGTTTGTGCACTCAAGTCAGCGGCTTGGCAGATGTTCTTCAACTGCACAAGGTACCAAATGAGAGCAGTTGTGGTTAGAGGTTGACTTGAGGGTACAGTTGGCTCCTGAGGGCTTGGCTGTGCCACCACTCAAGTAATCCTCTCATCATAGTGGTTTTTTCCCTAGTGCTCCAGCCCAAAAGGTGTGTCTGGCACAGCAGACACTGGCAGCTGAATTCCAGACTGTGCCATCCTCCTTGGATACAGCAGCACTCAGTGAGGAGCATGGAAAGGTGGTTTGTAAATTTTTTTTTTTACTACTTACTCTATAAGCATACAATGCTGTGCACCTGAGATTGCATTTTTTCCAAAGGCAGGCAAAATGAGACACAATTTATGCTGCAGGTAAGAAAACTCCTGGTCAGGCACAACTCAATTTAGTAACAGGAACCTTGACATAGATGCAGTGCATTAGATGCTAATTTGTGGTGAAAAACCCTTGATTAATGTGTTTTCTTAAACAACCTGGCAGATGGATATTAACCGATTCCAATCATCAGTGATAAAGTTCTAGTGGATGCTGCTCTACAAAGCAAATTTCACACCAGCTGTCAAATTAGAAAATGAACACAGTGAAAGACACCTGTGGTTTTGAAACCTGCAGCGAAACATTAGGGTTGCAAAAGAAATAATTATTTCCTGAAACTTGTGCTGGAAAACATTCAAGTAGGTAAGACTTTCTTTTGCTCACTGTTTTGTAAAGAGTACACAGCAGTTGCCCAAACAATTTCGTTTATAACCACAGTATCTTGAAAATCAAACCTGCTTTTGCTTCCTGGGGAACCTCCCCAAGAGGTGACTCTTGGGTGAAATGAGTTGCTGTGCTGCACAAAACTGCACCAAGAGCCTGGGTGACTCCATGGAAAGCTCTCAGCTCCAGAGCAAACATTTCCCCTGATTGCAGGTCAGTGTAATTTGGTGCAGCTGTCAACTCAGAGGTTAAAAACTTTTAAATTCAAATAAAAACAAGGCCTAATCTCTTCCTCAAATGGAAACACCCACAACGAGCTGCTTTTGCAGAGTTTAATAAAGGCATCTCCTCACAGACATCATTTACTTCACAGGTTAAAAACAAGGATCTCTAAATACACTTCTTTGGCTGATCCCTAATGAGCTCCCACAAACACACCAAAGGAGCATCAGGACCTCCCAGCACAGACACAATTAATCCCAGGCCATCCCTGATAACAGTCTTCACATTTGCATAGATAAACATTTAAATAAATGAATCCAAAAGTGCTACAAACAAGGTAAGTTGAAAACAATTGAGGCCTTCCAAATACTTGATCTGTAAAGCAATCCTTTGGGGGAAAAAAGTGGAATCACAGGCTTATTTCAGCAGTTTTACACTATCCCACACTTAAAAAGAGTTTGGGACTTTTCAATTTGTGATTGACCCTCAGACTTCAGTTCTGTTCAGTCCTCCCGAAGGTAAGGGTCGTCACCTGCATCTGTATTTCCTAAAACACCCTGTGGCAATGAGGAGTCCTCTCCTTGGGCTTTTATGAGCTCCTCTGTCTGAGCTTCAGCTAATTTGGTCTCTGCCTTCTGGGAGAGCTGCCGCACCTCCTGCACCTGGGACTTCACCAGCTGGATGTGGCTGCGGGCTGTCACCGAGGCCTGGTCTGCACCTGGAGGGAAGGATTGACACACACTGGGTTAGAGGAGCACTGGGCAAGCCTTCAGCTAAGGAAATGGCTGGAATTGTCACCTGCTTTGCTGTGTTGTGATGGCTCTTGGGCTGTATTAATGCTCAGTGCATTTACTGTTCATTTACCTCAAACCGTTTGTCTGCTTTGAGGTTTCACTGCTCCCTTGAATTCCTCCACCCCAGTGGGATACAGCTGGAGTTGGACAGTGATCAGCTTGTGCCAGTGGGTTTGACAGCTAAGCCCAGCCCAGTCCTTGTGTGCCAGAACCTTTTAGTCCTTGTCCCACCCTGGCACCTACAGCAGTGGAAATACCTGTGGCACTGCTGAGCTCCCATTCTCCTCCCATGCTCCTACAGATTCTGTGTCTTTTCATAGAGGTAGGATGTCCCTGTATATTCATTGCTTTTCCCTCTCTTCTCCACTCCAGTAACTTTGCCCATTTACCATAAACCAGCCCATAACTCAATCTCAGAGCTATCAAATCTCTCCACGAAGAAAAGATCAAAATTAGTRTATTTTTTTTTTCTTTAATGTAACTGACCCCAGCTAGAAAGTCCTGCTGGTCCCCCAGGCAGCCTTAGTTGTGCGGCTTCCAGGACCGTGTTTGAGCCCTGCATTTAAAAATGACTGAACTCTTCAAACATTTTTGGTCATGGCTGGTCTTGACCTAAACCACGTGTGAAGTTTCCAGGCCTAGTTCTCAACACATCTACAGACTTGTAGCCAAAAAAGGAATGTAAGTTCTCAGCACCCCTAAAAACCAGGCACCCGCTGTCAGTTGTGATATTAACTGAATGTACATTCTGTGTCTAAACTGTGTTGATGAAGGGGAGGAGGCTCAGTGTTGCTGCTCCTGCTCACCTGACTGATACGCGGCCTCTGCCGCCATCTCCGACAGCCGCAGCGCCGTCATCCAGCTGGATTCCAGCCTGAGGTATTCCTGCTGCTTTGTTGTCATCTAGGAGAATAAATAACTACTTAAAAAGGTGTAACAGACCTGAGAGCTCTCCCGAGCTGTGGAGAACAGTCTGAGCAGGGTTTGAGGGGCAGATGGTGAGGGAAGGGAGGTTTGTTTGCTTACATCAACTCTGGCCCCTATGACCACCTGCCAGACTGCATCCACCTCTTCCGAGTTCATTTTCCCAAGGAGATTGGAGTATTGCTTGTAGAGAGACACCAGGGTATAAACTGCCTGCAAAGGAATGGTTTTGCAGTTACCATGACAACCTGCACAGCTCTGGTGTTGTCAGTGCTAGCCACTGTTAATTAGCAACATTACTCTTCATATACTTGATGTACTGACAAGGATGTAAACTGGAATGCAAATACTTAAATTGGCATTTTATTTGTAAAATTAAAACTGTGTCTTGTTTCAGACTTAAGCATGGCTCACTCCATTCTTCTGTTGGAATTCAGTTGATGGCTCAGAAGGGCAGAGAAGGGCAATAAAATACCCAAGAACAGAGAACTCAGTACACAGGTAATATAAATAACTGTTATTAATTTCTTCAGCTTCAGTTCTGAATTCCAGGGTCATTTTGCCTTAAGTAAAAAGAGGGACATTTTACAAGGGCATGGAGTGACAGGACAAGGGGAAAGAATTCACACTGACAGAGGGCATGATTAGTGGGACATTGGGAAGAAATTCTTGGCTGTGAGGGTTGTGAGGCCCTGGCACAGGTTGCCCACTTCCAAGCCCCATCCCTGGAAGTGTCCAAGGCTAGGCTGGATGGAGCTTGGAGCAACCTGGGATAGTGGAAGGTGTCCCTGCCCATGGGACTGGATGAGCTTTAAGATCCCTTCCAACCCAAACCATTCTGGAATTCTCTAAATTTAACCCAAAAGCAACAGTTTAACAAAGCTAAAAGTAACTTCCATATTTGGCATAGAACAGTGACCCCACTGGTTCCGAGGGACCTGACACCTTCAACCCCTCCAGACCTCTTTCAAAATTAATTTTGAAAAAAGCCCATTTTGAATTTTGATGTTTAAGAGGAATAGTTAGTGGCAGACCAGTTGGCACTCCCAGCACTGGCTTGTGCCAGGTGTGTGACCCCTGGGCTCACCTTGGTGTACTCGGTGAGCGCCTCGATCAGCGCGTACGTGGTCTGGGAGAGCAGCGTGGCCGTGCTGTCTGTCACCAGGGACACGGCTCTTCTGATCAGGGCGTCGTTGCTGAGGGACCCCGAGCTCTGCTGCTGCAACACAAGACACCTGTGTGACCTCTCCATCGCCCTCCCTATGGATACCAGTCAAACACAAAGGTGAGGAAAAGCCCTCCTGGTCATTACGAGGCTGCAAAGCCAGAGGATGCAATCCCAGGGTGAGAACCAGTCCAAACTGGTGGGTTTGGCCAATGAACTGTTGCAAGGAGGGGGTTCTGGGGATACCTCCACAACGGGGACAGCGCACAGGGCCACCCCCAGCCCCATGGCCTGGTGCCACCGTCCACTCGCGAGGCCTCGCTGCCGGACACTGGCCAAGACTGGGAAGCTGCGCCTGGAAAAGCAAGAGGCAAAGTTTAGCACGAGAAATAACCCCTGTGTGTGGTGGGAAATAGGGATCAAAGAGAAGAACACCACCCAGAGGCTGTTCCAGGTGAACAAGTCTATGCCAGGCTTCTATGATGCAGCTGGATGAGAGTGAATGAGTAAGTTTGTTCCAAATTTTGTATTATTGCTTAATTACAAGTGCAAGAAAAGACAAGCACAGTAACTAGCACATTATTAACCCTTTAAGCGAGGAAATGTATCCACTGCTGATAGTCAATAATACTGGACAACAGCTTAAAAAAACATGCTTGAAAGTGATGTGTGGTACACGCAGGTGAGAAAGGTGACGGGTTTGTTACAATCCACTGACACTTGGGCCTCCTGTGGTCAGTTTTATTTACAACCTATGCTGTGCAAATGCCCATCACCGAAATACTCGAGCAGAAAAAGAGAAGCACAGAGCAGTGAAAGTTTTTTTGTTATACAGCAATTTAATGAAAACAACCGCTCGGGTTTCCTTCTTTTACGCCGGGTACTCTTTAACCTACAGCCCGCGGGTGGGGATCGCGGCGTGGGCAGCGCGATCTGCCCTTCAGCGCGGGCGCTTCCGCAGCCTCTCCCCCCGCCCCGCCGCGGTACCTGAGGAGGGAGCAGCAGCTCCGCAGCCACCGCGCGCCCGCCGCCATCTTGGCCCGCCCGGCGCGCGGGAAGTGACGTCACCGCGCTCACCGCGGGTGGTGGGTGTTGTGGCGTGGGCGGGGTTGGGCGCGGCGCACGCGCAGAGCGTGGGCACGTGGAGGGGCTCGTGCGGCGTCTCTGAGGGCGGTGGCGGGAACGGCGCGCGGGGGGCCCTGAGGGCGGTGGCGGGAACCTGAGGCGGGAGGGACTCAGGGATGTGCCCAGGGATGTCCCTGCGTCCCCTCTGCCGTCACGGCCCTGTGGAGCACAAGTGGTGTTGGGAGACACCCCTTTTGTGTTCGTCCTCCCTGAGATGCCCGACATCGCAAGGGTCAGAAATAGGCAACAGTCTGCCCAGTTGCAGAGAATGAGAAGGGAGTTATGAAACAGCGTCCTGCCTAATTGTTGCAAAATGTGGAATGTGGAAAACTTCTCTTCAGAAAGACTGTTATTTGATGTTCAATCTTTGTAGCTTTCTAGACTAATCAAGGTTTAATCTCTGAGAGCAGCCAACAAGCTCTAGGTGAGGTCCAGGTGTTAGAAAAACAAGTTAGTTGTTGGTGACATTGGAATTGCCCTGTTAAGGTTTAGGGCTTGACCTGTTTCAATGATCTTAGATCTGGGGAAGGTTAACAAAGCTTGGGAAGAAGAATTTGGACACAAGGAATGCAGAATTTATGGGCCACAAGGCCATTGGGCAGAACCCCCAAGATAAGGAAGAAACTAAAAATCCCAACTCAGCAACTGCTGAAATCGGCTCCAACAGCATGAAAGGTAATTCCAGCAGGGGCGGGATATGTTCGCCAAATCATGGCCATTGACCTAGGAAACTCCCCTACCCAAAGGAAGAGAAAGACTGAGCATGGCACTAATTGGCATGGGAAGCAAGAGAATAATTAACCACTAGAGGATGGAATCCTAATTAATAAGAGAACTATATAACTTGCAGCCAATGAACACTAATTCATTTGTTTGCTAAAATGTATAAATAGCAAAAGGTTTTGATAGTTTGGGTGGTTGATTTGTGGAAACCTTTGCCTCACCCGCAGGCAGAATAAACACCACCAGACTCTGTGTTCAGAGAGCTCCTACAATCGGCTACTCCGACCCACGGGACAGGCCAGCCTGGCCCGGTAGAGAGCAGCCCTCAGGAGCAGGAGATCAACAGCTGAAGTGTTGGCTGAGGCACCAGGGAACAGCTTCCACAGGTGATGCTCCTCACCCCCTGCTTTAATTCATCTTTGTTGTTCTAAAGTACGCAATGCTGCTTTGATTTTGGGTAGTTCCACGCTGGTGGTAATCCCGACCTCCTCCAGCAAAGGTTTCCCATGTGATTCTGCACAAAAAGGCATCAATCAATTAAATCTACTCTTTTTATTTATAGCAGAAATTTATATTCTCTCTTCTATTTTTAGAGACTCAGTTACTTTAGCGAGGCAGTGCTGTATCAGAGGCACATCCTTCATCTAACTCCATGTTTTCAGCATTTGTTGAAAAGCCTGGCACACCTGAGAGTGCCAGGTAACAGCCCTGTGCCTGATGTGATGTTGATGCCCCTGTACYTATAGGGAGAGGGGAACCTTGTGCTGATTTGAAATGTCTTTTTCCAGGACTTCTAAAAAAAATTATAAGTAATTTCTCTGTGTCTGCCTTCACACCCTTAATGAGGCAGAGTTGGACAAGGCAGGACTTGTTTATTGAGATGTTGGAATGGTGTTGCATCCCTGCCCTCCCCTCTGCTGTGCTCGGCAGGGTGGGAATCTCAGGAGAAAACCGCTGGGAGGCGTTTAAATATTTCAGGGAACAGAAACAGATGTCAGGGAGACACAAAGAATCTGCAAGAGSCACAACGTTCAGTAAAGTGCATGCATGTAGATACCTTTTCTTTTAACCTTTATTGTTTTTACATAGGAAAATAGGATTGCGATGAGGCAGTAACGGCACAAAACTCTTGCAGGTTTGGTGCAGGTGGAAGGGGCCTCCATCCCGTGTGTGGAGCCACGCCGTGGAGCTGGCTGCCTCTGGAAAGGCCGTGGCTGCAGGAGCAGGAGCAGAGCCCTCATTTAAGCACCAGGAAGTAGGTGGTCCAGCCGGCGAGCAGCAGTGCCCCGAGCAGCACCGTGTAGCTGAACAGCACGAAGGCCAGCAGCTCCCTCAGCACCTTGAGGAAGTGGATGGCGAAGGAGTCCGGCATGGCTCTCCTGGCTCCGTGGGGCTGGCTGCTCCCTGCTCCTCCCTGGCCTGCAAGCAGAGGGACAAGGTGAGTCTTCAGAGCAGGGGAACCACCCTGCAATGGGGAGAAATCCTGTGGTCGGGAGGGTTGATGACAACTGAAAGGTTGTTAGTGTCAGGTGGGACTTGGGTAGGCCTGCTCAGAGTCCTGCTGAGGTGTCGAGAGTTTGGGATCTGATCAAAGTCTCCAAATCAGGACTGGTAAGGAAGCAATGGAAATACAGACACAGGCAGTGGGCATGGCTGTGGGAGTGGGGCTGGGGGCTCTTAGAAAGTCCAGCTGGCTCCTGGAATCTCTCCCCTGGGTCGGCGGCTGTGCGTCCGGGAAGCGTCAGGATCAGAGCGGCCGCTGATGGTGCATTACCAACAACGTGTTCTGATCAAAGTGGTCAATTCCTCCAAGGAAGCCACCATTAATATTTAATTATATAATTGCATCTAATGGAGGTACTGGCACAAACTGAGCCTTTTGTTTAAGAATGACGAAAACTGAGGCTTAAATACAAGTTTGCACAGGCAAATATTTATATCATGTTAAAAATAACCATTAAATGGGAGACATGGGATAAGATGCCTCAGAATTTATCTTCTAGCTGTATTTTATAGTTATATGTACACATTGCTTTAGAAGTAATTGCTCATTTGTTAGTTTAAATTAAATCTGAACACTTTCACAAAAGTCGTTGGCACCATAGACTTAAAGCTGTGAAGACCTGCCTAAAAGATTCTATCGTCTCTTCAATTTACATATTCTTTTAAATTTTGATCAMGACTGTGCCCAGTTAAAAATATCCATGCTCTTGGTCAAGCACATAAAGGGAGTTTAAAACCAGACTTAGGACAAAACTAACCTGAAAGAATTATTTCTCTTCTAAACAGTCTAGAGCCAGCTAAACTAAACTGAATTCCCGTACTGCCACTTAGAATATTTTTCAAAGAACTCTTGTGATAAAGAATTCACTTTTTGGTGTTTTATTAAAGAGTTCAGTCAGTTCATTCTGAGCTCAGGCACATGTATGCAGTATAGGAGTTATAGCATTTATAAACCAGCAGTGGTTTCCCTGGTGTTCAAAGCATTACAGTTTTCTCTCCATAGATTCTGTGAGATTTCTGGTTATCTAGAAGGATGCTGATAAAGAAATAAACTGCTTACCCAGGCAGATGACGGACTCGACTTCGTCAAGTTTGTGTTTCTCCCTAGTTTTGTTCTGCAGCTGTCCCTTGAATTTGTGTCTTCCAGAGGGTTTGTGCTGCAGGCTGCTCCCGCTGTGCTCCGGGAGCAGAGGGTGCGTGTGCAGCCCACACGAGGACTGAGCTCTAGGTGTGGTCAGCACTGGTTATGATACGACAGCGCCGTGGTGCTCAGAGCAGCCAAACACTCCCCTTCCCCTGGGGGCTTTTGGCAACAGCATTTCCAGAGTTTAAGTGCCAGGGCTTAGAGTCACTGGATCAAAACCTGCATTTGTTTAGATGTGGGGGTTTGCCTCTAAGAAAACGTTGTGTCATCTTACACTTTTTATTCTGTTATCTCGAAGGCTGCCGTGCCTCTTGCGCTGTTCGCGGAGTGCCCTATGCTCTGTGAGCTACTCAGGGAGGAGGATGCTCGCACACAGCTGGGGCTCATCCCCAGGGTGGGACTGTGCAGGCTGAGTCAGGATCTTTTACCAAAAGTCAGTGAGGGCTGAAAGCAGCCTAATCGTTGCACTATCCCCAGGTCACTGCTGTAGTGTCACCCTTGCCCTCTCTCCTAAGGAGTCATCTCGACCTTTTAGAGCTCAAGTGTTGCAGCTCCTTTGCAGTGAGGGAAGGAGGGAGCAAGGCTTTATATTTATTTTTTAGTGAAACTGCTTTCTGACAATGTTGTATGAAAAGTGAAAGTCTTTTGGGGTAGAGGTTGGGTAATGTTTTCTTTTTTTTTTTTAGTAATGCAGAGAGCAGAGAGAAGGAAGATTATGTACTGCAAATCAAATCTCTTACCTACAAAGATATTATGATGTAGAAAATGGTCCCTTAATTTAATTAGACTCTCTTGTTATCAAATTATTACCCGCATGGTCAGCAGGGCCTTGGACAGAAGCAGAACATAATCAGCTGCTCAGGAAGCCTGTTAAATAGTAATTGCTCCTCCAGGGAATTGATCAGCATCAGGATGGCTTTTATTTTGTTGTTGTGGTTGTTGAATAGTTCCAGGAAGAGGCTTTGTCTAGGTGGAGTGGCTACGTGGTTCTAGCTCAGTGCTGGTGCCGGCAACAGTCTGCAAAAAAATGTAGGCAGCAGTGTTGCTGATAAATTAAGAGTTTACCAAGTGTCTGGTGTAAACTCTTACCAAGAAAAGTTTTGCTTCTAGTGTTACTGACTTGCTGGCCAGGGAAAAGGTGAGCCAGCCTGGGCAGCTTTGTCTGCTTTCCTTCATTCACCTCTGGTGTAGCTTTTGCACAGCACAACCTTAGCTCACAAACCAGTATTTCCTTGGGATTAGTTCAACATTAAAAAAAAAAAAAAATCTGGAAACTGTCACAGTATGAAGACCCTCAAGGCCAACCCAAGGACACTATTGCTCTGAGTCAATTTCTTGTTTTTCTCTGCACAGTAACATCTAATTTTTGATCCAAACCTAATTCACTTTTCTTTTTAAATACTCTGAAATTAGCTACTTTAAGTGGAACTTGCAGAGCAAGGCAATCCATGTTTGCCCTCCTTGCATCATTAAAAGTTGCAGCATGTTTTGGTTTTTTAAGTCTGCCTACAAGTTGCACCCCCCACCTGAACAGAAAGTCTCCAATTATTGAAATTGTATTTTTCTTTAAAAGTCAAGAAATCCCACAGATATTTCTCATGCAGTATGTTAGGTGCCAAAACAGAATGAAATTTTGCATAAACTTAGATTAAAAAACACCCATATGTTAGAAAAATAGTTTCTAATTAAGTAATTCAGTTATTCACTTATCCTGGGACAGGGAGAGAAGGATACAGCTACCACAGTGCAGAGTTTTGTTTTATTTATTTTTGTATTCCAGAGAAAGAGAGAGAAAGTGCAAACGCTTGAAAAAAAAATTAAATACATCTTTATTTTATTCTAATAAACCAACTGGAGTTAAATAGACAGAGGGGCTCTGTGGAGGGTCTGACTTGGCAGAACTCAGTCTTAGAAAATAAAACAACAAACCGAAATCCAGTCACAAGTGTGACAACTTGGAAAAACTGGGGGGTTAATGAGACATATTTATTATGCAGGGTAAGTGAAAGAAAATGTTTGCTAAGAGCAGTTTAAGGTGTGGAGTAGGTTTTTTTTTCAGTTGTCTTAATTCTTTAAGAGTAAACTGCAGTGTGAGACAGAGTCCCCAGTGGCTGCTGTTGAAGCCTGTGAGGACAAGGACAGTGCCCAGCAGCAGCACAGGCACCAACAAGGACCCTGCTCTGCCTTCTCAGCCTCTGGAGCCAGAAGCTGCCTCTTGCAGACACACTGGCTCAGCAACACCAAGGGCCCAAGCACCAAGCCCATGGAAAATTCCATTTTATAAGTTTGAGCTCTACAACAGCTTGTGACAGAAGTACCACAGTTCATAACATGAACAGAGGGGTGAAAAAAGTGTCTTGTTTTAAACCCACTGTTTACTGAGTCCCTGCTCTTGCTATTTTTGGCCCAAGTCCCACACAGGGAGTGTTTGTGTGTCTTCAACCATAAGCTCAGGACACACTGATGTAATTCATACTCTGGAGGAGCTTTGCAGAGTCAGGTGGGTGTACCTAGGACAAACAAGTCACCTCACAGCGATCCTTTCAGCGGACAAGTGAAGTAAACTGCTCAAAGATCACAGGTATAGCTGTGTACAGATCTCTGACTAACACATCCAGTGCATCCATGGAATGTATCGGGCACCAGTGCGAGACAAAACAGGCTGAGAATACTGGTATGAAGTTAGGAACAGAAAACATCCTGCCTCCTCAGCACCTTAGGAAGGTAAAAAGCAGTAATCGTATCTCCCACTAAAGCTAAACTGAAAGAAAAAAACCAGCCATTTGCCAAAGAGAAGGACCAGGGCACATTCCCAGTACCCCAGTGCTTGGCTGCCAGGTCAGACCATCAGCAGGGATCTCTCTCTTTCCCACTGTTCATCATTAGTGCCTTCTAACACTGCTTGCCTATTGGAAGTTCCACAAGCAGCTGGAACACAAGGGATGAGGGTAACTGGATCACGAGCTGGTCTCAGGAGAGCTTTTTCCACTGCTGTGTTTCTCCAACGGAGCAGCCATGCCAGGACCAGCAGCTGACGTGCCTGTGTCACACAGGGCCTCTCACTTCTACAGTCTCTCACCACACACCCTAGAATGGGGCAGGCTCCAGTTTTTCCATCAAGGATTTGATCCAGGTTGTTCCATTGATCAGTTTTGTGGTGGCAATGACGTACTCTGTGCCTCCATCCTCCATCTGGGACAGGAATCTCAGGGCGGCGATCTCCGCGTACGTGACACCCCCCAGGAAGAACACCAAGGTGACTCTGTTCTCACCCTGTTGACCTGTGGGTTCACACAAAGGTCGAGGTTGGCTTTGTTTGATTTTTACATGTCCTGTGCATCAAGTGTCAGTCAAACTCAAATGACCAAAAACTAAACTACAGAGAGAAGCTGAATTAGAAGAGGAATTTGTGTGGAAAAGCAGGCTGGGACACAGAAACCCACTCTGCTCCCAGCTCTGAAGTTACTACAGGATGTGCTTCTGTTTGCCCAGGCTTAATGTGCTCAGAGTGATGCTGACACTCTTTCACGTAATGTTACTTATTACAATCACAGTGTAAGGTTAGGATTTACTTTAGTACTCTGATGAGAAATTAAACAATTTGTCAGGGGAGGGTTAGGTCAATCTAACACTGTTGTGGGACAGGGAGATGAGAAAGAGGCCTGGATTCTGCCAGCCCTGATTTCAGTTTGCCTCACTCCACCCTCAGAGAGACCCATTTCCCTGTAAACCACGGCAAAACAAAGCCAAACTTACGCTTTTTCTGAAGGCCTGTAGGTAGCTGCTGCCTCTCCTCAAAGTGGGGACCCGGCAGCATCTTTAAAACCTCCTCGATGCTGCGCCAGCCGGGCCGGGCCAGCAGCTGGGCCAGGCGCACGCTCAGCGGGGCGTAGCCGCTGTACACGTACGAGATGTCGTTGGGGTTCTGGGGAGACAGACAGAGAGGGAGCAGCAGGTCAGTGCTACCTCGTGCTGCAGAACAGCCCCATGGAAATCAGTAACATTAAATGAAAAAGGAGGTTTTCCTGCTGCACATAATTCTGTAGTTAGGTGTAACGTTCAGTCCTGAGCATTTGTTTACCTGTTCATTAACATCATCCATCCACAAGCGCAGTGTTTTCCTGATCGTTGGGTAGTTATTCCTGCCACCTGTCTGGGGTTTCAGGAGTCCAGCCTTTTCCAAGTTGTTTAAGGTCAATATGTGTTCATAGCCGTAAGTCTGCAATATGAAGAAATCACCTTTAATACCACATCAATAACCCATGAAGAGTGTTTAAAAAAAAAAAAAAAGGTAAAGATGCTAGTTTAAAAAATATGTTTGTTTAAAAAAGTTTTTTGGTTAAGATCTCTCTAGAGTATATCCCATTAGAGTGTTAAAATCATAATAGTAAAAAGGGCAGTGATATAAACCTCTTTATCTACATGTTGTAACACACACAAGCACCTCCCAAGTATCAGCCTACACAGAGGCCTCAGTGCTCCTCCTGTGCACACTGGAACTCAACATTATCCACGTATAAGATCTGTCTGTCTATAATTGAAGTGTAGAGCTGAGGATCTGATGTGGATTTTCTCAGGAATTTAATGATCCAAAAGTTACAGCCTAACCTGGATAATCTCTCTTTTGTAATGGTCCAGAACCTTCTGCTTCAGTCCACTATTGCACACAGATTGCAGGCAAACGAGACGCAAGATCTTGATTAATGGATGTTTTTGAGCTATGCAGTCTTCAATATAATTGTTAACCTATTAAATAAAATACACAAGCTGTTATTTAAAGAATTGTTAGAGTGCCCTTAAGACGTGGAAAAAAAGATCTGATTTGCCTGTATCTCCAAGAGAGCAAGAAAGAGGAGCAAGCAGCTGCTCTCCAGGCATCAGTAAAACAGTGACCCAGCACTGGTTCCACCTGGGCTCTCCCTAGAGCATGTCAGCTCCAGACTCAGTAGCCAGACTTTGCCTGATGCACTGAAAAATTCTTATTAACCATCTTCAATATTCCACTGATCCCTCAGAGCACGTGGTGCTCCAGGACAGGTCAAGCACCCCAGCTGTGCACAGCTGCACCATAGGCAGTGACAAGTAACTCAGAGATGCACTGGAGATCATCTAGATCAGAGGTTTTCTCTTTCAAAAAACCCCCAAATGGAAAAAAACCATTTTTTGAAGACGTAAGAGTCACTAATTGCCATTATGTACTTACCTTGTCTGTGTCTATTCCAGACATGAACTCTTGCTCCACTGTTAAATTATCGAAGAAATCTTCAGATGCTTCGGGAAAAGAATGAAAATCAATAGAACAGCAGCTGACAGCCTATGTTTTACATTTAACATTTCAGCAGAGATGCACTGGATGGAGCAAAGACAGTTTTTGCCAGGCTGAGTGTTGTCTATCAAGTTACCTGGCATATTGCTGGATTTAAATTAGCCCTACTCACTGGTGATGTCTTTGATGAGCTCTGCGATGGAGGTGTGGTTGGCCAGCGAGCTTCTTGCTGCCTGCATGTGAGGCAGCTGGGACACAAACTGCTTGATCTCTCCAACAGTCTTGGCGTGGTGCCTTTCCTGAAGAAATCCATTGCTTAGGTTAGGCCTTGTTCCGTTTAGTAACACCAACTAGATCAGTTTATCATGAAGAACTGTTTTGCTGCACTCCCTGCAGGGAGTTAAAGATATGCAGCCTTTTAAACAAAAGGCTTCAGATGCTTACACTGAAGCCACAGCACTACCTGTAACAGCACTTGGATCACTGGAAGAGGCAGGACATAATACACCAGGATCATTAGACTCTTATTTTCCATTATCCCAGTGTTGCAAATCACTTTATCCACATTTGTGACTCCAGCCATCACTATCTACTCCCTCACTTCCCTACGAGGGAAAACTCCCTTTTTGACACAAAGAGGAATTACTTTGCTGGCTGACATGGAGCTCTAGGCCAATGCTTCAGAGCTGGGGAATATCTCCCCTTGGAGCAGGAGTCAAAGGTGCTGAGGAACTGGGCTTGTAGGGTCTGCCATTCACTGTACTTGGGGGGTAACAGTGTCCCAGGTTTTGAGGCAGGATGTGCTGAAGCACCAGGCAGAGTTCAGCTCCAGCAGTCTGCACTGCATGGGGGCTCTTTGCCTCTTGCTGCAACTTAGAATAAAAATAGTAATAATTTGACTCATATGTGAAGGATTTAAATGGGCAAGTGCAGGCAGGAGAGTCAAGATGGAGCCTGCAATTTAAGAAGTCCTCTGCTGCCAATATGCTGCTGTTTCATTATCACCTATTACTGCTGACAATTTCTTAAAATTCTCTTTTTTTAACAACCAGTATGAATAATCCATCTTTAGCACCTCCAGCACTAATAGTGCAGAAGCACTGGAAGATGAGGCTGAGCACTCAGCATTTCAGTTAAGGTACTGCTACCTTGTCTTAGATGTGGCAGAGGTGAAGAGGCTAAAAAAACCCCCAAGGAAATACAATTAGAGAGTGAAACAAGTTCTCTTGAGAGTCCCCATGAGGTCAAAAAGCTGAGATATGGGACCTCAGTTTATGAATCATCAACAGGATGTTTTCAACAAAACCACAAACATGCCCCATACAGCTCTCCAGCTTTGTCTAAGGTGACACGTGAGGAGGAATTCACAGTTCAAACATCCTGCAAAACAACTGTCTTTTGCACATTCCTGTTGTTTTTGATGCCAGCCATAATACTCTGTCAAAAGTACATTCTGGTGTTTTATTGCTTAAAGCCTTTTCTCTGCATCTTGAAAGGAAAAGGATCTTTCAGTGAACAGGTAACAAGAGCAGCCAAGCGGAACTGATCAGCACACAAAATGACCTCTGGCTTCTTGCAGAGGGAAGCAGCACCCGACTGTCCTGCAGACTGAAGAGAGCAATCCTGTTACAGGAACTACAGGCTCACACAGCACAAGGGTGGTTCAGGCAAGCTCTGAGGAAAGTCCCAGAACAGAGGCGTGGGGAGAAATGAGGATCCACATTACTACAGGCTTCTTAAAAGTAGATTTGACCAGCACCTACTCAGAACAGTCCAAGTGGGGCTGATCTCATCCCAGGGCAGGGGAACAGACTGGAAGGGCTTCTTGAAGACTACCTGGTTTTTCTGTGGCTGGGGGATTACTGCATGGGAGCAGTCCCAGCCCTGCTGAACATAGACTGTGAATTATGTGACGACCAGAACCACCCAAGGGATGCACCACTGGACACAGGACTCACCTCAAAGGCTGCTGAGATGATCTTGGCTTTCTTGCTCAGCACTGACCCCACAGCATTGAAGTTCTTGTCTCGGATTTCAGCATAAAGCTCTTCTGCAGAGTTCAGCTGGAGCTTCTTGGGTTCCGTGGGGAGATCTTTCCCACTCTCACCCTGCTTCTTTGGGGCAAACTTCTCAGGAGGGAGTTTCACATAAGCTACCAAATGCAGAGAAATAACCCTTATAAGGACTGGAACTTCATCACCAGCAGTTAAGATCAGCAGACTGTGGAAACGTGTCCCCTGAGCTGGAAACAGCTCTGAGCAGCAAAGCAAATATAAACACTCAGACCACTCAGTGCTTGTGTGTTAATTAAGGAGAGTCTCACTGTACTCACCCACGGACCTACACCAACATCAGAACCCAAGTGCCAGCTGCCCTGCTTCCAGAGAGGCTTGGAAGCAGCCCTGCACCCAGTCCAGTCCAGGATTGGACTGGACATTTACAGCCCCTAAATGCCTCCCTGGAGATTTCTTACCTCCTGAAGAGCAGGAGAGCACTCTGAAAATGGCCTTTCATAAACTGTCCCTGTCCCCTCAGTGTGACATGTGATCCAGCCAGGATGGAGGCTAAAGGCACACACTGACATTTCCACTCACACACTCTATGTTGTGTCACTGTGCCTGCACCCAGCCAACAGCCAAAATACACCCTTTCAGTAACCACACACTGCGCTCAGCTCCCCTTCCCAGGCAAAAAGAGTCAGAGCGGATCTTGATGGGCTCTAGCTTGAGACTGAACCAATCCCACATTAAGATCAGCTGAGCTGCTCCCACCTCACACCTACTGAGTGAAGCAAAAACCCACCCAACACTGCAATCTGCCCTAGGACACAGGAAACTTGCCCTAGCACACGGGAAATCTGCTCCAGGAAAACCTGCCCCAGCACACAGGAAACCTGCTCCAGGGAAACCTGCCCCTTCCCCACAGAACTCACTGTTCTGAATCCCGTAGATCTCATCTATCAGCCCCTCGTACGTCAGCTGCGTGGCCAGCGGTGTCAGCAGGTCGACGTTGCGGTCCAGCAGCAGGAGGGTATCAAAGACAGGAAATATGGAATTCTGGCTCCCAGGGAACTCGCGCTTCATCCGGATCATCATGTTGGCCACGTGCTGGAAGGAAATCACATCGGTCTGGTTATGGTGCAGGCCACAGCAGATGGGTGTGAGCCCTGGGCGCTACAGGCACGTGCTTGTAAAGGAAGAGAATGGCAGGAGATACGGACTGGCTGATGGATGGGGCAGGATGAGACTGAGAAAACAGAAGTCCTTCTCTGCTGCCCTCTGCAGCTTGGCAAGATCACATGGCCAAAGCACTGCATTTACCTCAAGCTGCTCCCTCACCACATAAGATGCCAATTAAAGCACAGATTGATCAGGCACAGTCGTCACCTGAAGCAAACAGGACGAGCGTGTGTCATGGCTGGATTAAAAAGCCCAGAGGAGCATTGAACTGAACATTGCTTAAAGCAGTTCCAAAGAACAAGATGCATTTGTTCAGCCTCACCCGAGCACAGTCGCCCTTCCCAAAAATCTGCGGGATGGTTCCGTAGAGAGCCTGCAGCGTCATCAGCCCCTTTGCTGCATGGTACAGACTGGTCTGGTCACTCTCCAGGTAACATTCCTAAAGAACAAGAGGGATTCTGATGGAAGGTGCCAATCCAACACAGCTGCTTCCACAGCAGTGAGGTCCACGTGAACAGTTCAGAGGAGACACAGGCTGGGAACAAACTATGGCTGTTGGCAAATATGAACCTTGTTATCTGTGCTGTCATGTCATCAAATCATTTTTTTCATGACCAGTCACTCTCATATTTTTGAACTCCACACACAAACTCAGTTTGATGGAGTAAAAGAAAGTGACTGGGAGGACCATCTCCTGCTAGTTAGGCCAATCTGAGCAATGAACAGCTCATTACAGCTTCAAGCCCTGACACGTCCTCTGGGCTACATGTCATAGGGCAGAGAGGGCCAAAGAAAACTCTCCTGTCCTCAGACGCAGTGTTCTGGGAACACAGGACACACAGTTGGGACGTGACAGCTGTTAAGTGCAGCTCAGTGCAGTGTGAACCATCCCACACAGCTCCCCAACTGCACAGCGACACAAACCGTGCTGGCTCTGTGTGACGACTGAGTGCTTCAACCCTCGGAAATGCCCCATTTGTGACAATAACACCAGCAGCTGAAGCTGGAGGAACTGGGGTGCAGCTCGGTGTAATGACTGTTCCTTCAGCGTTTAGTGCGAAAACACACAGGCAAGTTCAGGCTCAGTTCAGGCCTCGGGATCAAGCCTGCTCTGCAAGGCCCTTCCTTGCTGTGCAGGTCACCTACAAGCCCTCTGAGAGCCACTGCACCAACACCAACATCCAACCCAAACCCACAAAGCGCGTTCTTCCTCGAGCACGAGACGAGCGCTCACCTTGAAGGCGCTCTCGGACTCCATGGAGAGCAGGTCTCCATCGAAGGGGATCAGGTCCAGGCTGTACTGCTCGCGGTGGATGAAGGAGCCCAGCACGCCCTGCTCCTTCAGCCACTGCTCGCAGAGGAGGCTGCGGCGCGGCACGAACAGGATGTGGAAGTCCCTCTGCGGAGAGCGGCCTCTGTCTTCCCTGGAAAAGCCACGGCAGGAGCACAGCACGCGGTCACTCGGCTGCACGCGGGAGCAGCACAGACCACGGGCAGGGGGCACTGGATTCACACAAAACAGGAACACTGCACTGGGTTATTACTGCCAACCCCCAGCTTTAAGTGTCTAGTGTCCAGCCTTGTGCAGCCACAGGTCAGACACCAGGGCGAGGGGACTTGGATGTCCTGCAGTTCCCAAAAGGCACAGCAATCCAAGCACGACTCATTCCAGCTAATTAGAAGGAACGCACCCCTGCATCACAGCCAAAGTGAAGTCCCCCCGCCGCCGGGTGTCTCGCACCCCCACTCGAGCCCTAGAGAGGCTGCGCTGCAGTCTGGTGTCTGCACATCGTTCCTCGTCCGTGTAACAAACCCCACGGTGATTCAGGCCACACCTGTCCCCTCCTCGCGGCCCCCCTGCCCAGCCCTGCCCGCGGTACCTGAGCACGTTGTCCGTGATGATGTCCATCAGCTCCAGCTTGGGCCTGACAAAGAAGATGATGTTCTTGACATCGGCCGCGGGCAGCCGGCCCGGCTTGAGCGTGAACATCTTCTCCACCTCATGCTCCTGCAGGGAGGTACGGCCGTCACCCGAGTGCGGGACCGCCGGGGCCCGGCCGCCTACGCCCGACCCCCGCGACGCTTACCTTGAGCAGCGAGTACTGCGCGATAAGCCCGAAGGGCCCGGTCAGGTACTCGTCCCACACGATGGCCTGCGGGAAGGGACAGCGACATCAGACCGGCCCCGCGCCGGACCCCGCGCGTCCAGCCCGGACCCCGCGCTCCCCTCGGCCCCCGCCCGCACCTTGGAGCCCGCGCACTTGTCGAGGAACTCGCGCAGCTCGCGCCGCCCCGCCTCGCGCAGCGCCGTCAGGTTCACCCGGCCCGAGCTCAGGTGCGCCGCCATGGCCGCCCCGCCCGCCCAGCCGCGCGTGACCGCGGGGCGGGGCCGCGCAGCCGCACCGGGCGCGGCTCTGGCGGGGACCCGAGCGGCGGGCGGGGCCCTCAGCGAACACACCCCGCGCCCCGGTGATGGTCTGTGCTCGGGTGTGCGCATCGACAGCGGGCTGTACCGGCGGCAGTGGCAGCGGGACCAGCGAAGTGACTCCCCCCCGTTCTCGGCCCTGCTGAGGCCGCACCTCGGGCGCTGTGTCCGGTGCTGGGACCCTCAGTTCAGGAAGGACATTGAGGGGCTGGAGCGCGTCCAGGGAAGGGAACGGAGCTGGGGAAGGGGCTGGAGCCCCAGGAGCGGCTGAGGGAGCTGGGGGGGCTCAGCCTGGAGAAAAGGAGGCTCAGGGGGACCATCTGGCTCTCCACAACTCCCCACAACTCCTGACAGGAGGGGACAGCCCGGGGGGTTGGGCTCTGCTCCCAGGGAACAAGGGACAGGTAACGGCCTAAAGCTGCACCAGGATGGGTTCAGGTTGGTATCAGGAGGAATCTTTCACTGGAAGGGTGATTAAGTATTGCCCACTGAGGCAGAGGTGGCATCGTCCCTGGAGATATTTAAATAAGGACTGGACGTGTCCTGACACGGGCACCCTGGTGTAGTTGACATGGTGGTGTTTGGTCACAGGTTGGACTTGGTGAGCCCAGAGGTCTCTTCCAACCTAATGGATTCTGCGATTTACAGTGCAGCCCCCACCTGGAGCCCCATACACTCCAAATGGAAAGGTAGGAAAGAAAACACACCATTTTTTTCCAAAATATAACTTTAATATATATATGCATATATACACACACACCACACTCACTATATAGAAGCTGAAAGAATGCAAAACAAGGATGGCCCACAAACTGTTTCAGGTGTGCACAAGTGTGCACAACATACAGGTTTCCAAAAACCCCCAGCAGCTCTGTTCCTTCCTTACCTGCATCGTTTCCATGTTTCACACCAAACCACAACCCAGAGCTCACGGCACCCAGCGACATCGCAATCAAAGGAGTAAATGAAAATAAAGATGAAATATTTCTCAACTCAGTCCAGTGTCAAAAAAAAGCTTAAAAATCTAAATGTACAAATTCAGCCTTAAAATGGTTTAGTGCAAATATGAAAATTAACAGCATATTTTTAAGGTATTTAAATAAGCTTTAATATAACTCTAGTGCTTCATTCCTATACATGTTTTCCCATCAATAGATCCAACAGCACAGAGACATTTCCTGTTAAGGGCGGGACAAACCCAGAACCTGGGAAGAAACAGCATAAAGTCACTTGTTAAACCATTTATTTATCTTTCACTGAAGTTTGTTAAAAAGGGACGGGGGGTATTTATTAGTGGAAGAGCAAAATATTTATGCTTGTACTGGTTCTGGAGCGGGTGGGCGGGGGGAGCGAGGGGGTCGAGAACCGCCGTCCCTTTTCCTGACGTTCGTCACACACGGCTGCTGGTGGCGCAAAGGTCCGTGGGGGCGCAGGGCGGCGCCCCTGCCATCAGAAGGTCTCGTCGTCGTTGCAGTCGGCCGTCCAGTGCCCGAACACCTCGCAGGTGTCGCAGTAGGGCCGCTCCTCGCGCCGGCTGCCGTGGTGCGCCGAGTGCGGCGGCTCCTCCAGCGCCTGCGCCTGCGTCGGGCAGTCCTCGGTGTCGTGCAGGTCGAAGCAGCCGCAGATGTCGCAGAACAGACGAGGCTTCTTCTTGGACAGGCTCTCCTCCTCACTGCAAGAGCAGCACAAGTCAATGTCTGTCACACAGGAGCAAGGCCCGCGGCCCTGCACAGCGAGCTCGTGGTTACTGAGACTCGGGAAATGCCACAGAGCTCAACAAAATACAGGATACAAACCCCTTCACCCCCCTGCAGTAGCCCCACAGTCCCCTGCACTGTAGTATTTACTAAACAAGCTGCTGTTTGTGCAAATATTTGCACAGAGACATTTAAAGGAAACATGTAAACTAGTTTCTTCTTTTCCCTTCAACGATCTGAAGTTATGAATTATCAAAAGGTTTTAGTTTTATGTCTCTGGATTGGATCTTCCCATCCCAACACAGCTGTGGCCTTCTGGGAGCAAAGACTTCTGCAGTTGGAAAGGACCAGATGCACCAAGTCTGACAACAAACATGTCATGATACATCAGTGTTTGTGGCTGATAACTACAGGGAATCATTTGCACCACAGTGTAAAAAGAAGGCTGGATTCAGCCACTGAACTCCAGGGAAAGCTCTGTCTGTCCCTTCTGACAACTCAGAGCAGGCTGGTGCATTGTGCAGCTGCCAACCCTTTGCTACGAACAGTTCCCAAAACATGAGCTGAGGTTTCCTTTAGGATTTGTACCTGTCATAGTTATTTATGTCCTCTTCGTTGCCATTGAGGGCTGCTTCACACATTCTTTGTATCTTCGAGTTCAATTCTTCGTTTCTCCTTTGCAGATCCACTATCACTGAATTCAGGAAGTCGATCTAGGAGAGCCAAGGACAAGGACAGTCAGACGGGCAGGGGGATGGCAGCTCCCCCGGCCCCAGAGTTCAGCACTGCCAAATGTAATCAAGGAACACTTGGCAAATTAACAGGGAAGGAAATAAAGGACACCAAGAAGTGGAACCAACCTCGCCCTGGTGGAAGGGTTGCCATCAGCAGGTGAATTCAGGGAGGCAGAAAACAAAAAGATCAATGGTTAGTGTATGTTCATGACAGTTCCAATGACTGCACATTGGAAGGACATTCTTTAATCACTGAGACTGATGTTCGTGATCTGACAAGGACTTTATAATGAGCAGAAGGTGATTCTACTCTAACCATCTCTAGGCGTTTGTTGGCACAGGCCCCTGTGTGAAGCAGCACTTCACGTGGTCACTATGACTGTCACACTCTGAATCACACATTCCTGGTCCCAAGCATGAGCCAGCTGAGCATCTCCCTTCACCATTGCTGCCAACCCTCGTTCTGAGTCAACTTCTGCAGTGGGGAAGAAGCCAAGGCCAACAATTTCAACTACAGCAGCTTAGAGGTAGCCCAGGAGCTCAGGGAGCCCATTTCTCCAGGATGGCAAGCACCAGATACAGGTGGGCCACAGCTTTTCCTCACTCACATCCAGGAAACCTTTGGAAAGAAGGCCAAGGAGCAGTGAGTGTGCTCTGCTGGGCTGTACCTCATTGGCAGGCTGCAGGGCACAACTTGCCACCCTTGTTTCCTCACATTCCCATAATCTGAACTGTTTCTCTAGTATCACTCATCACTTGATTCTTAGTATTTACTCTCAGTAACATTTCCCTTCAGAAGCTGAAGGCTACAAGACAAATCTACTGTTAAAATACTGATCGGCAAAACCTCATAGGAACTGTCTTTGGAATATTCCCCTCCCCTACAGCCCCACTGCTGGTTTAGCATGCTCATGGCCACGTCCAATACCTGTTTCTCTCTTGCAATTTCATCCTGAAGTAGAGTAGCAGCGTCACCTTTAAAGAAAAAAACCAGACAAGGTACAATGTGACTCGTATGATGGCTCAGTCAGAAATAATGTCACAGTCTCTGAGGGCACGGACAGTGGAGTGGCTCTTGCTTTACCTGAGGAGCTCATTACAGTTAAAGGCTGCTCGTTGTTTTCCTTGAGTTTTTGCTCCAAGTTCTTCACCTTTTCCTCAAGTTTCAGTTTGTCAGACTCCAGGGATTTCACCACTGACTGCAGGGTTTTTGCAGAAGCGTTCTCTCCGCGGAGCACCGTGATCTGCAAGAGTTGTTTGAGAGCGCTTGGACCTTCCAGCACCAAGTCAGAGCACCAAGGCCATGGCCCTCATAGCAAAGGCTGAACAGCCACCAAACCCACGTGCCAGGAGTCACCTGGCTCAGCACAGGTATCTGAAAGTTTAACTATGCCACATGAAAGAAAAATGATCAGACAGCTCTTTGTAACCAGCACACAAAGCCTCTGGCTGCAACTTAATCAAAATGAGGAATCATCCACTATTCCTCCCTTACCTCATGTCTGAGTTTTTCCAGTTCCTCATCTTTTTGTGTGATCAAGGCACTAGTGACATTGATGGATTTCTGTAAAGATGCTCTCTCTTCATCAATTTCTTTTTTTAAAGTCGATTCTCTAAAAGAAAACCAAATACAACCAGAAATCATCTAATGAATGGATAACTGCAGTGGCCTAAACTACTTTCATTTAATTACAAGTATTAAACTACTGTAAGAAGTGGTTCTTAAAAAACAAATTACAAGTTGCTACTTGACTAAGGTTTTATATCTGTATAAACATTTCAGGTGTTACAACTGTGGAAACAAAGCAAAAACTTTACCTAGGTAGTACATGCCAGAATCTGCATAGCACCGTATCCATTTGAATTTAAAGGAGCAAGTTAACAGACTGGGGAGATACAGGATAAACAAACATGTTGCACAATGTTCCACAAAACCTAACTCGAGAGTTTTGTTACTTCTTGAAAATTATTAACAAGCAACAAAACAGGCATGCAAAGCTCATTGTACAAGTTGTCATGCAAAGCATGGATGAGGCTGGAAATATCAGCTGGTCCTCACTAATTTCAGTGATATCAACATTTCCTGCACATGGACTTGGAGAAACCACATGGGATTTGTTTTACTTCATGGGACAAGGGTTAAAAAGAAATCCTCCAAAGCAGGCACAACCCCCTTCTGTGTACAAGTGTCCAGTTTTCCCAACTTTTTCCATGGATCTAAGAGAGATACAACTTCTGCCTACAGTTCCTGCCTTAAGGCACCACAGCTGTGACATCCTCACACTGGTGCAAGCGGATCTTCCTGACAGGTCACACAACACACACAATGAGTAACTGTCCTCTGATGGGAGGAGTATTGCTAGAAAATTCCTTACAATCTGAAGGTTTTGGTTAAAAAAAAAGAAAACAACAAACAAAAATGACTTCAAACTGTGTGTTTACTTTTCTCCAGGAGGAACTGGCTCTTCAGTGCAGGCAGCAGTGCCGCTGTCGGCTCTGAGCTCCTGCAGGGATTCTAAACCACACTACACTCTCCAGGACTGCTGAGGGATCAGGAGCAGAGCCCATCCGTGTGGGAGGATGCTCAGGGGACAGCAATCGAGTTCAAATGGAAAAGTTTCCATCTCTGTGGTATCTACAGTTAGTGAGAGCCACGATACCCAGACCATGAAACACAGTAAATCTCACCCACTCGAGATAAACGGGCAACTCAACAATGAGAGCACAATCAATGCAATTCTTTCATTGTTCAGATTGTACTCGGGAATGGAAGCAGCAAGTGGAGAATCTGGGGTTTAGAAAAGCTGAGGCAGCTACCAAACAACCAAAATTTGGTTTGGCTTTGGTGTATTTTTACAATGAGAGAATCAATAGAAGCGGAAACGCAACAACTTGCAGACTGTGTGATCTTGCCTTCAAATCCAAGTTATAATCTTGTTAATAAAACCCAAAAGGGCACTGGCATGTGAAGACCCCCTGGCCAACCCCGAGTCAGCAAAGCACTCAGAGCACCACAGCCATCTCCGTGTTTTCCAGCAGGATTCCCAACGCTCCGGCCTATCCCGTGGTTTTCAGTGCTTTGCTGAGCGGATCAAAGGCATGTGGTGGTGTGGGAAAGAATGTGCCACCAGTGCACGGGATGCTGCTGACAGAGCAGAGCTGCAAATCAGGGATTTGCTGGAAAGTAAACTGTGAGGACATCTGGGAAGCACATCTGGAAGTTGCTGCTGACGAGCTCTGCTGTACCCAAGACTTCTCCCAAGCATCCCTGTGCTGTGCACGCAGCTGGGGAAGGGCAGATGGAAACCCCAGTGACTCAGCCCATGCTCAAGAGCTTGTGATTTAGCCAATGTTTCCACTTGGTCAGATCTTCATTAGGAGATCAGGACCAAACAGATGCTTTTGGCACAAATATGGTTAATTCGCCATTTGTCGGGCTCGGCTTCAACCACCACAATGCTGAGGTGGTTGAAAAGGGCAAACAGGTTGTAAGGATAGAAATAAAATATTTACAGACTCAATACAGGAGCCTCGAATGCTAAAACACAAGGGGAGAGAAAGGAGAGAAGAAAAGGGGAGAGAAAACAAGAGGGGAAGAAGGTCCCTGTGCTGTGGCTTTGGTTTTTCTTTCCCTGGACAGTCTCTCTGGGAGCCAGGCTCCACTGCTCCAGTGGGACACCCAAAAATGCTGGAACTGGAGAACCTACAACTACAGATGGTGCTGATCCTTAAGTGTGGATCACAGTTCACTTCCAGGCAGAGTCTTGGTTGCTGCTGGAAGTGAACAAACAATACTGGAAGCGTTGTGGGCAGTAGGAGTCACACACAGTGAGCTAAGGAGCAGGTGCTGAATGTGAAATTATTGCACTGTGAGAGCTTGCAAGGAAAATCTTGTGGAAACGATTTATTTTATTTGGAAAAAAAAATTGATTTGGTGAACTTAAACTTTTTTCCTGCCAATTCAAGTCCAAAACATCTGCTTACCAGCGGGGGGGGGAAGGAAAACAATAAAAATTACTTTTTCATTTCAGATGCCATTTTAAAACTTCACTTTCTGGAGGAGGTGAAACCACGTTCTGAACAGTGTGTGGAAGTTGTGGGAGAAAGGGGTTTGTTTTGATTTAACATTCAAAAAAAAAATCACCCAGATTCTTCCCTTACTACAAAAATAAGAAATTCTAAGAATGAAGCAAATACCTTAAAGTGCTACTGGGTAAGCTTTAAAAATGCAAGATAACAAGAACCACATGTTAGAAACATGGAGTACAAATGCAAAATACTGTAAGGAAGAACAAAATTTGCACCAAGGGCCTTTTCTGTTTCGGTAAAAAATATATAGACTTTTTTTTCATTTTTTATATATATATATATAGAGCTGAGTGTTTTACAAAACAAAAGCAAGACACCAAGGGACAAAGGCAGCCAAAATATGTACAACAACTTTACTAAAAAAAAAGAAATTATTTATTGTAACGTGGATAGACTTTCTTGAGTCTTACCATTAAAGACACACAGATATAGCAAGGGAAGCAAGGGCAGGAAAGGGAAGAGAGAGGAATGAAATGAGTATCGATAAGTAGCGAAGCTCAAAGACAGTCAGACAGTCAGCAACCCACACTGAGCCCAACGAGCTGAGCAACACACAATCCCCATGGTCCATAAACACCAAACTCCTGCCACTCCCAGCTGGACTATTTCATACAAGGAGATGCTAAAATAGAGGAAGAGAATTCCTGTGGGTGGTAGGAAGGTGAGAAAACCACCGCTAGAGATTTGACCTAATTGAAACACAAAGATGGCTCTTGTTCAGCAGCTCCAATTCTTAAGGCAAAAGGAAGAAATCACCATCTTCCTGTCACCAAATTCTGTGGAACTTGGGAATTTAGAGACTTTATTTCATTATTTTTGTTTAATTAGCTCTTTATTCAGCCTAACTTTTTTTGTTAGCACTGATGCCATATGCTGGCATATTCTGAGCCCCAGTGCCTGCAGTTTGCCTCAGCAAGGCTGTTCCTATTCCTGTCCCTCATTTTCCCCTGTTCCTGTTCCTCATTTTACTCTTCTATTGCAGTTTACTCAACACTGCTGAGCAATGTCACCAAGCCAGTCACACACTGGGGCATCTCAGTGTAACCGACTGAAGGTAAAGTCATGGTAAAATTCCCTTTACTGATTTCACAATTGTCTGGATTATTTCGGGCAGCTCACCCACAGCAAAACAGGAGAAGGAAGATCAGAGCCACACACCTCCCTCTGTAGAACTTACTGAAGAGTTTGTCTTTGAGAATGTTCTCTGTGAAACAGAACTGCTGGAAAGTATTGAATGACTTGGTCCCCACTCCCTCCTTCCTTTCCTCAAATGACTTCAGGACTTACACTACTGAAAACACGTTTTCAAACATGTTCAGGAACAGGCTGGGGATGCAGTTCATGAGGTTGGTTAAAGCTGGAGATTCAGCTGATCCAACTGACATTCCCTGGGGAAGCGTTGGCTTGGGAAACACCCCATGTGCCTGCTGTCCTTTGGAACAGTGGGAGATACAACAACCCACTCCCAGAGAACAGTGTTAGGGAACAGAGAAGGGAACAGTGATAATCCTGAGCGGCCAAGGATGTGCACAAACACCCAAGTGCCACTCACTGTTCTTTGTTGTGACTGTTATAAATTCAGGAAATTTAACAGGGCTTGGTTTGTGTTTCCTGGAACACCCGAGGTGTCGTGGGGAGCTGTGTTGTTTTCTAAGGATTTATGTAACTGCTTTTGAAAAGCCCTCATTTCCCTCGAGGCACAGGGACCAATCAGCTTCCCATGCACACACTGCAGACACTGAATTTTGTGACTTGGGACCTTTCCCCGAGCAGCACTTTACAAAGGGATGCTCCAGTCACCAGGACAAATCTGCTGGCATTTAAAAGCAGTGCTGAATGAACTGCAATAACCCACAACGAACTCGACAGCCCAAAACCATGCGAGCAGCGAGTCAGGGCTGAGTAACTGCTGCTCTTCTTTCCTTTTCCCCTTCTAACAACCCTCCTCAGCATCACTGAATTTTCCATTATTTCTTAAGAGCTCGACGGGTCAGATCTGTGCACACACATTTTATCAGACTGAGGGACAATCCAACATTCCAGAGCAGACTAAAACCAAACATTAAACTGGTCACTGCAAATAAGAATTACCACAACGTGGGAGGTGTGGAACTAAAGCAAACATGGATGGTTCCATCTCTAATCCAACGAGTGTAACAACTCAGCACTTTTAACCATGACACAACAGAAAAGAATAGCTCTTAGCAGTTGTTTTCGTGTTACATTTTCTGTAGGACTGTGGGGTTAAACACACATCAGAAAGAACAACTTACCTCTTTTTCATCTCTAATAACTGGTTATTGAGTACTGATCTCTCCTCTTCCAGCTGAAACACAAGTACAGACAGACTCCAGTTAATACACTAAAGATTGTTTCCTTAGCATAATATATCAGAGCATCATTATCATCATAAAATAAAAGTGGGAGGCTGCAGATCCCCCAAATCCTTAAAGTAGAAGATTTTCTACTGGCACAGCACAGGCACCCAAACACAAACTGTTCAGTGACCAAGAACATCAGCTAATGAGGGCCTGGTGGTGCTTTATAAGCATTTATATGACCTGTGCACACAGCAGAGGTGTAAGATGAGTATTAAAGGGTATTTCCAGACCCCCCACACACCAAGAACCCTTTGTGTGCCTGACCATTACTTTTAGCCCAGCACTAGGGAATTACTGGGATTGCTGTGCTGACCTGGATCATTGTACCACTGATCTGTATTTGTTACTCAGAGATAAATTATTGATCCCAAAGCTCTTGGTCTGGTGCCTGTTACCACATCCTGGACCTGTAACTCAGCGAGGTGACTCTTAAGTCCTTACAACCAGCAAGGCCTTCACCAGAAAATGTTGTTGTTGCTGCAGGTTCTTGGGCCCAAACTGGGGTAGGAAATGCAAAGCAAAACAACCAATCACGCTGCAAATGCCCACCACAGAAACACTGAGCTTACTGAGCTTCTGATAAGGTTAAGAAATTAACTATTTTTCAGGCAAATTAATTATTTTTCACCCTCTCATCTTCTCTTCTTACTCAGTGGCCAAAGTCAGCAATTACTGCTCTGAGAACTGTCTGTACCAGAACTCCCTGAGCCTTGACTGGAGCCCAATCTCCAGTGGGATTTCACAAGCTTCCAGGGTTCATCCACAAGGTCAGGAACACATTCATTTATAATGGAAACCTCAGAGCGCTGACAACAGCTCCTGCTCCCTGACTGAGTGAATCCTTTCAGCACTTTGCATATGCTCAGGTTTGGCACAGAAGGTGTTAAACAAGTTTCCATGAGCAGGCAGTTGTCTGCAGCTCTCAGCTAAATGCAGCTCACTGAGAGAATCCATCTCCTCCACATTTCCTCACAATTTACCTTCTCCTTTCCTGTGCTCCAGTGCTCTTAAACCTTCCAGGTTTGGGATTAATTGGGATCATTTTGCTGGGCTTAATCAGACAACTCTACTGATATGAAAAATAGATACTAGAAGGGTGTAGCGAGACTTGGATAAATAATTCTTAATGCAAATCAAGATGTGTCTCTCAAGGCAAGTGACCACTCTGGGGGTATGGCCATGTTTTTCCTGCAGGTCAAACCCAGTCAAAACCCAGTTTCACCAGCAGCATCAGAGCACCCCCTGATTCTGAGAGTTTCTGTCTTGCTTCCTGCCCAGATGCAGCCTATATGAACTCCTGACATCTGCACGAACTGGTGACAAAAAAGGGAAAAACATGAAAAGCTTTGAGAAATGGGAACCCTGGGGAGCTGCAGCTTCAGCCGCTTCTCCAGACCCTACATCTGACACCTGGATTCCAGGCCCCTCTCGTCCTGCAGATATCCAGAGTGATGGGATACATCTCTTGTGCACCACACGCTTTCCAGCTGTTTTTTTGGATTCCTTGTCCTCTCCCAGCACTGGCATTTCTCTACAGCCACTCCTCACCCTCAGAGCAGCCCTTGCACACTGTTAATAAAAGATGGGCCAGCTGAGCTGCTGGGTGTTTCTACACCTTCTCCAATGAACTTGAAATGCCTGGGCAGGTCTGAGGCTCCCAAAATGCCACAACAAATCATTTGAAGCCAGGAAAGTTCCCCAAGCTCAGTATCTATCTGAATGTGAATCTTTAACTAATTACAATCAGCTAATTATTTATAGATCAATACAGAAAAACTCCCTCAGCATCTTTGGTGTGAGACACRTTAACCTTTAGATGTCCGGATAAATCATTCATGAAACAGGATTCATTAATTTTGCAAAGTGTGTCACAAGCAGCCACAGATTCTCTAACCCAATTGACAACACACTTGTTAGAATTTATGTTGTTACCATAACAACGGCTCAAAATTCCCAATCCCGTTTTTGCCCCCTTCCTGATGCATTTTGACAGGCACCTGCACAGACCCTCTGCAGCCTGAGCTCTGCTGCGTTCTCATTTCCTCCCCACTGCCCAAATTTCTGGGAGCACAGCATGCAGCTCCTGGGCAATCCTGCCATGGGAAACCCTTCACGGCCACCATGGACACTCCTCCAAAATCTAGTGGAGGATTCTTTGTGGAGATAGCTTTCCTGCTTCCCACAGACAGCCTGAATCCAGGGAGCCCAAAGCCTGTGGCCACTGGTGCATATGACAGGAGTGGAGGTGTTGGGATACCTGGGGTCTCTCCCAGGCTTTTGGGAGGCTGAGCTGTTCACCCGATCTGAAGACACCACAGCCAAATATTACATTTAGGAAATGCAACAGGCAGCATTCCCACATTCCCAAGATTCAGATTACATCTTCCTCGCAGAAGAGGACACAGTGCAACACAAAGGGCTGAAGAAGGCAAACAGACTGTTTCTCCTGGCTCCAGCAGATCTTCTAGATCCKTGCTCTTGGAGCCATCTACTCACAGGCAGGACAGGCTGTGGTGCAACTGAACTGACACTATTCCAGTTTGTGAGGTGATGGATTAATCGCTGTGCTTCCCACATTACAGCTGTCTGTCCTGGCAATGAGAGAGGGATCCCTGCTGACAGATCCATAGCCAGCAGGATGCACATAGCAGGATTCCTTCCCGAGGTCAGCTGGAAACAAGGCAGGCCACAGACCGAGCTGCAGTGACCGCRGCCAGGCCAAGGCTCGGAGGCCGAGGGGTCCCTTCCCTCGTGGCCCTTCCACGTGTCAAAGAGCAGAAAGATTTGACCAGTGCTGCCAAATCCTTCTGAAGTTACAACTCTCCCTGAAAATAACAGGTTGCCTCAAAGATTCTGAAACAATTTAGGAAACCCTGTGGGAGTGGGGAGCAGCTCCCACTGGCTGTTTGAGATGTGCTCTCCCCACTCCTCTCCTCAGATGGGGAATGAGTCAGTGCTGAGCCCACACGTCTGGGACTCTGCTCATCACCTCCAAAGGCTCTTGAGGATGAAGGAGCCTGAGCATCACTCCTGTCAGCAGCTAAAAGGATTTACAAACTGGCCAGAGCTGTAGTCACCCATCCTCAGTACTTCCAAGTACTCTGGTAGTGTACCAGTGACACAAGCTTGGTAACTTGCCCATATTTTAGGATTCTACCAACATGTTCAAATATAATAGTAAAAAAATAGAAAAAAATACTTAAGAGTCTTTTTCTCCTGATGAAGTACCACCAGAGAAGCACCTTACAGGAGTCTAATCCCCAGGACCCACTGCCTGGCTGCAGCACAATGTGAAGTTTGAGCAGTCACATGCACAGCACAAGTCCAACCAAGTAGTTTTACACAGTATTCTAAAATACATCCTAAATACTCTTTGTTTTCAGTGGGGAGAGCAGGAATAAGGAGAATTAAATTTCTTCAGTACTGGTGCACGGACATTTCCACAGTTGTATAACGAAATTACTCCCGACAGAAATAGCAACTCTCTGTTAATACACTTGGCTAAAGCACGTTTAATTTACGCTCATTCCCAAGCCTTCCCGAGTATCCTTCCCGGGTTACGTAACCTTCTGTCAGCCTGCACTTCCAACCTCCCCGTGCAGGTGGCTTCCAAATTTATTTTAAACCATTCCCAGCACCACTCATCCTCTCCGGCACAGGCTTCCCCGGGGCAGCTCCGGCGGAGCCTCCCCCCGCCCGCTGCGGCCGCTCTACCTTGTGGTGGCTCGAGACCTCGTCCCTGCTCCTGCCCAGCTCCTCGGCCAGTTTCACGTTCTCCTCCTGCAGAGCCTCGAGCTGCTGGGACTTGTGAGCCGCTGCCAGCTTGAGCGCTTCGCTGCGAGCACACAGAGAGCATCGTTACCACGGCAACGGGAGAGGCGAGGGAAAACCGGGGGAGAGAGGCGGCTTCACAGCTTGGAAAAATACATCGGGGTCACGTGGCTGAGGGATCGGGAATAGCGGGGACAATCCGAGGGGGCACGGGGACAGGGTTAACCCTGCCGGCCCCGTCAGGGCTTCGGGTACTCGGCAATTCCCGTGGCCGGCAAGGATTCGGAAACGCGGGGCAGGGTTTGAGCTGGGCTGGCAGCGTCTGCAGCCTGGGCTTTTCACAGGAGGGAACTTTGCAGCCAGAGGTAAAACACGAGAATTGCTTAAAAGCATCAAAAGGAAAAAGAAAACTAGGGAAAAGGGCAACACGAAAAAAAAAACCAGCTTAGAAATCCACTTATTTAACTACTTCCTACAAGGTCTGACATCCAAACACACAACAAAGTGCAGGATCACAGGAAGCAAAATCTCATCTATTCCATTATTTTAACAGACACAAAACTGAAAATGAGACAAAACCAAAGCTGAAGAAAAAAAGGCTTTGCAGCTTTTAGCAACCTGTGTTGCTACTAATGAGTACAAGTTTATTTTCAACAAATTTTTGAAAATATTTTGCATGCTGGCTGTAACACAAGTGACTAACACCAAGTTTTTAAGAAGATTTGACATCTTTCAAAAAGCACAAAAGATACCCTTCGTTTCATTGAAGAGTAATTTTTATGACTATTTTGTTTTTTTAAAAAAAGAAGTCTCAGTACTCCTATGTGCCAATATTCCAGACTTATACCATCAGCTCACCCCTGAGCTGTGCTCTCTACCCACATCCTGCTGATCAGGAATCCCTGTTTCCAAGCGAATTCTTACTATAATTCAAACAACGCAACACAGAAAGTAACTACGAGAACAAAGATCAATTAAAAGCTAGATGAGCTTCCCTTTCTCCCCACGGTCTCAGCTTTGATGATCAGAGACCACATTCAGCAACAGTCTAAGAAAAAACAGAATTAACCCCCTCAGAGTGATCAGGGTGAGAACAACTTGTGGTGCTGGAGATTGGCAGAATCTTCTATAAATAACTCCTGCCTGGCAAATTACAGCCCAGTATCTGCTGTCTTTCCATGATATTGGAGTCTACTCATCCCTTGCTGTTCCAGCATTAGAGCAAKCAGCAATCATTTGCTCTGGCATTTCCCACGAGCACTGAGGCAGGAATTGCTCATGGAAAGAAATCCTGCCTTTCTCAAAGGGGTCTGTGCAAGGACCAGTCACAGCAAGACACTGAATTCCGTGAGCTGGTGGCCCTTRTGCCCTGGTGTCACCTCAGAGCTGCCAGGGGCTCAGAGCTGTCACAAAACGACAAATGGAGCTACAATGATAATAATTAGTCAAAGCTGCTCTTAAGCTGTCAGTGAGATTCCAGCTCTCACTCCATGAGCCAAGAAATTCCTCTTGGAGTGCAGGTGGAAAGAGGTTTGTGATTTAATGCACGACACCTCTGAGAGCTGGGGATGTGCAGCCACTGCAGGGCAGCAAAACCTGGGATTTTTATTCCCTGTGGCACAGCAAAAGCTTTGTTACAATGAGATTCCACAGGGCAAATTACTTTATATCAAATGGTTGCAGTTAATTTGTTTGTGTCCAATGTTACACATCATGAGCCTGTAGTATGTGAAATGGTTTTTCTCCAATGAAGCTCAAGCAATGAACAATTAACTCTAGTTTTAAATAATATATATAGGATTTGTTTTGTACCAGTTAGGAAATAAATRCACAGTGGGGCAACAGGAATAAACTTCATAAAGCCATGAAAAATAAAAGCAGAATCAAATATTCTATAAATAAAGCCACTTAACACTCCAAGTGTAGATGCAATTAAATCAAACAGAATTCTCTTATAATAAAGATTTTAATATCATCTCATGTCCTCAGTTGGCAGAACTCTCCAACAAAAAAATTATTTCAAACAATGCTCCAAGGATTTGCTTCAATTCCCTGCAGCAATTTAGGAGCAACATTCTGATGTCAGGTTTTGGACATGCCAAACTAATATTTAATTTCAACCTAAATCTGCTTTTTAAGTGAGGATACCAGAGAGGTGCTAAAAGATAATTTTTTTAAAAAATCAAAGATAAATGTACCCACAAAAATGAACAGATTTAACACTGAAATACTTACAATTCTTTTTTAAGTTCTTCCACTTTCTTGTTCTCCAGATTTAGAAGCTCTTTTGATTTATTAAGTTCCTCTTCATTTTTCAGGTTGTTTTGTTTAAGCATGTCCAACTTAAAGAGGAAAAAAACCCTCATTACACCAATGAAACTGCAGAGATCTCAGGAAACAACAGTCAGCCAAATGGGGACTTGAGCTCTTCCATTTGCCATCTTTAGCCCTTAAATTAACCCAGCCTTTCTGAACTGAGAAGTGTTTGTCCAACAACAAATGTTATGAGACTTTGTGCATTCAAACAGAGCAGCACAAAGAATTCCAAGTCCTCTGGAGAGCAGTTTCCAGGAATCTGGTGTCAACACCCCAATACCAAAGGCAAAGCCCAAAGCACCTCACCTCCTTTAACTGCTGCAGCACTCAGAGCATTTTTCGTTTTTTAAATGCAGAGCTTGTTGCTAAAATGAGCTGTTCCCTTRATCTTTATTTCTGTAAGTTAACTCATAAATTCTGCTTTTCCATACCTTATTTTCTGAGAGTCAGGAGGCTGAATGCTGTGCCTGCAACCCCAGGAAATKAATTCCTTGCAGAGATCTTGTTGCATGGGACAAACTGTTGGACATGAATTTCCAGAGCTCGTGTCCACCACGGAAACACCACTGGCTTGGGAACCTGATTTGTTTGCATCCAGCCCCACATCATATTATATAACAGATAATCTTCAGCCATTCTCATGGCATTACAGGACCCTGTGGATTTTTTTAATCCACAAAGTGAACCCCTCCCATATGGACGTCACCACTTCTAATGCTCGAGCCGGCAGATCCCGCAGGAAATCGCTCCTGTTCCAGCACTTAGGGCAGCCCAGCTGTTCACTCCCAGCATTATGGGAACTGCAGAAGATCAAAGGGTGAGGGCATCCTCCCCTTCCTCAGGCCCTGGAGCAGCACAGAGTGGTGGGAAGACATGGACTGGAAACAGATCCCAACAGGAACTGCTGCACCTTGGACTGACACCACGTGCAAAATACAAAATAACCATGACCATAAAACCATGTGGATTTTCCATCACTCTGCACTCATCCAGTAATTTTTCACAGCATTGCAGTGGGAAAAGGACAGAATCCTCCCCTGCYCATCCTAATCCCCTATAAATCAATAGGTTCTCTCATAAACCAGCCAAAACTTTTCATGGAAAAGCATTTAATGTGATTACTTCATTTTGCAGCTTCTCGTTCGTCTGCCTTGAGTTCTCCAAAGAGGCCAAAGTTTCAATCTTTTCTTTGTGAATGGCATCCTTCTCCTTGGTCACCTGCTCCACCGTCTGGAGAACATCTTCTGCCTGTTTGGCAACCTGGATATGAAGGGAAGTGGGGAAAAAACCAGTTATTACCAGAGGGAACTCTGACAGCAAAAGATGAACCACAATACTTTATGCACAGCTCCATGGTTTGTCAGCTGCTTCCCAGTTAAATAAGGCCTTCAGCTGGGAATTTATTTGCATTTTGAAGCTGCATAAAGTATAAAATGAAGTGGACAAAAGAAGATTCAATTCCATGCAGAAACAGGTCATAACCCCATGCTCGTGTCACCACTGAGGAATTCCCTCTATTTTAATTTCTGGATTTCTCATTACCACCACTGTGATTGCTCTTAGGCCTCTAACCTCTTTAGACAGTAGTAATTCAACAGATATTCACTTCCAACAGTCTGGTCTATTTTCAAAAAATATGGCATTACAAAACTCAAAAATTTGGAAAACAATGGAATTAGAGATAAAGCCAATTATTGCATTATTTCAGTGTTGCTCATTATGGCCTCATAAAGGAAATACTTCACAAGGATATTAAAATCCTTAGGTAGGTGTCATCTGTAGGATATCTYGATTCCAATTTGTATTCAAAGTGATTTTTTGGGCTTCAAGCCACACAAACTGAAATTCAAAACACTTCATAGAGAATTTGTTGGTGGTGAATACAAAACACTTCTGTGAATAAAAAGAACACCAGAATTGTCAATGTGTTTCCCATTCTCTTACATTGCTTTTATCCAATTACGTTTACAGGAGCAGCAAATTCTTTTATATTTTTTGGAGTAACTCAGATTTGTAGTTTGTTGTAATTGAACATAAAATTGCATGAAGATTCAACCTAAAACCTTATCTATTATTATTTTAGATTTTAGGCTGCTGAATCCTTCACCAGAAGGAGCTGCTCAGTGTCTCCTACCAGATTCAGGGAACACAACTTCCTTTTATTCACAGTTTATGTTGTTTTCTTGCAACATTCAGCGACAACAGAGGCTTTTGTAGTTAAAAATATTTTTTAAAAAGACAATAAAATGTCTTTCAGACTCACAGTTGCAACTTGCAACAAACCCAAAGTACCATATAGAGAGAGCCCATAATTGCAGGGTGTTTACAGGAGATGAAGTGCTGAGTGTGCAGGGAAGTGCAGAGAGGAAACCAGGGGTTAGTGCTCAGGATTAGTAAAATCAGCCCCAGACTTCACTTTTAACTATGAATTTCAATACCTCCAGTTTTTGTGCTACTGCTTGGGCCTGAAGAGTCTCAGTTTCTTTTAGTTTCAAAACCAGATTGTTCATCTCCTCCTGCAGCATCTGATTTTGGCCCTGAGACTCCAGCAATTTGCCTGACAGGTCACTATTAGTTTGTTCTAAAAGTTTGACTTCCTCACACAGTTTGTAATAATCCTGGGAGAATTTCCCCTTCTCATTCACTGTTTTTTCCTGACTGAGGATCAGACTCTCCTGATGAGCCTTCACGCTCTCCAGTTCCTGAAACAATGTCGTTTTCTCCTCTTTCATCATGTCCACCATGTGTTGAAGCACATCCATCTTCCTGAGGACACRACCGTACAGGTCCTGGAATTCTGCTGCTGTGCTGGACAAGAAAGCAAAGTCACCCTTCAGTTGCTCCATGCTGGAAGTGAGCTGCTCGTTCTCTGCACAGAGGGCTTCTTTCTCTTTCATTATTTCCACCAGTTTATTTTCAGATTTTTCATTCTTCTGAACTAAAAGTTCTTTCTCAGACAAAAAYCTCTTATTTGTCTCTCTCAGCTCTTCTACCTCCTTCTCTAAGCAGCTGATGYTCCTTCCGAGTTCCGTTTGTCTCAACAGAAACGATTCCTTGTCCAGTTTTCGAGCTTCCTTTTCTAAGGTTAAGTTTTCCTTCATAACAGCAACCTCTCTGTTTAATTTCTGACACTTTTCCTGCAGCTCATCCCTCTCCCTGGTCAGCATTTCCCTGGCAAAGGAGCAGGTCTGCAAGGAAGACGACAGGGCCTGCTCGGTGTGTGATGCAGCAGCCACCTGACCTTCTAATGCTCTTACGGCATCCTGGGCCTCCTTCAGAACATTGGAAAGGTCACATTTACAGGCCATTAACTCTTGATTTTCTACAGTCTTCTTGCTTAGTTCTCCCTTCAGGGCTTCAATGGAATCTTGGAGCGTGGCATTCTCTTGGGCCAGAGCATTCTTGGATGAGATGTCCAGCTCATGTTCTCTCTTCAGATCAGAAATCACCTCTGCACAAGACTTGTTTTCATCAAGAAGCTCCAAGTATTTCATCTCCAACTCCTTCTTCTCTTGGAGAAGAGCTTCGTTGTGCTTTTCAAACTGCAATGACTTCTGAATGACAGACTCCTTTTCCAAGGTCAGTTTGTTCATTTTCTCAGTGCAGACTCTCTCACAAAGCTCAGCATCTGCTGAGGCCTTCGCAAGCTTCTCAGCAATTGCCTTATTTTCACTGAGAAGTTCCTCCCTTTCAGCCAAAAGCCTCTGTTCTGATGAAGAAAGAGCCTCTTTCTCTTGAAGCAACTGATTACATTCCAAACTGAGTATCTCTCTTGAGGCTTTAATTTCCTCAAGAAGGCGAGTGAGACTCTCAAGGGAACTCTCCAACTCCACGCTGTCGTTCATGGCTTTTGCAAGCTGTGTTTGCATCTCTTCCTCTCTTCCTTTTAACACTTGGTTCTCACTGACCGCGTTGTCCAAACGCACTCGCAGCTCTTCTGTGCCTTGGAGCAGCAGCTCCTTCTCTTCCTGCAGCCTCTGCAAGACCCTGCTCAGCTCCTTGTCCAGGGCTTCGTGTGTCTCTTGAAGGGCCAAGAGCTCCCCTAGGGCTGAATCTCTCTCTGCAGCCAGAGCTGACACTTGTTGCTGGAGGTCTCTCTGGTCTTTGGCCAGGGCCTCACAAGAACTCCCCAGCTTCTGGATAACATCGTCTTTGTCTTTTATATCTGCATCTTTCTCTTCCAAAAGTCTCTTCTGATAATTCTCCAGCTCTTCCCATTCTTTGGTATGTTTCTGACACGCCACATCCATGGCATGTTTGCTGGCCTCCAGCTCTTCCATCTGCTGGAGCAAGGTTAACTCCAAGGACTGGAGAGCCTCATTTTCCTGAGCTGCCTTCAGCAGCTCTGCCTGAGCTGCCTCGAGTTCAGAGAGTAATTTGCTTTTCTCAGAAACCAGTGCTCCCTTTTCTGTGCTTTCCTGCTGGCTTTTGGCCTCAGCTTCTTCCTTCTGCTTTAGGATTCTTTTATTTTCTGACTGCAGCTCTTCTTGGTCTCGTTGCATTAATGAAATTTTTGATTCCAATTCTGTAAGTTTTGATAACAAGGGACCTCTCTCTAATTTTAAAGTATTTCTCTCCTGTGCCACAGTCTCTTTGTCTGATATCAAAGCCCTCATCTCGTCTGACATTTGTTCAATCTCTTTTCTGGCTGAGGCTAACACAGAGCTTAAGGACTAAAGAAATAAAGTCGGGGAGAAGGGAAAACAGAAAATGAAGTCAAGCAGACAAATGAGAAATGTGCTTTAAGGGCAAATAGAGCAATTGTCATCTAAGTTTTAAAAGTGTATACACTGACACACAGTCCCTGTGTGAACTCAACTGCTGACAGACACCCCTGTTACATTACAGAACCCCCATCATCCACGAGAAGTTTTTAGTGGTTAAATAATATTAAAAAAAAGGTTTAAAGGTTCCTCCACCCAAAATTTCATGTCATTTAGAAAACCTCTCTCAATAAATTGACTGAATGTAAATTATTCAGAGAGAAGAGCCACAGAATGATTTCATGAGACTCTAAGTGAATTAAAATGCAGGGAGTTCTATTACATACTGACTCGTAATTCTCAATTTTGCCTTCAACAGGTAATTCTCTTGATTCTCTAAAAAATATATTGTCATAACCCCTTTAATTCAAACACCACATCAGTGGTGTCAATATTGTGTGTCAATTTATACACTAAATAATTTGCTAAATCATACAACAAAGATTATAGCAAATAATTGATGAGGGAGGAAAGCAAGCAGTAATATCAAAGAAACAGGAGGAAAAATTAAAATTGCTAAAGTCAAGCTACACACTGAATAGCTGCAGATCATATGGGATCATACCACAGAACAAAAGGGGTGTAGCACTTCTAACTGAAATAGTTCACAATGTATTTTAAAATTCAAGCATATAMAAATGACATTTGGCTCCAACTGACTGTGCTGAGCCAGATATCTATGGACACAAAATGTTAACTGATATCAACGAACTGTATTTCATCAGCTTTTGTGTAATCTAGAGAAGACCTAACAACCAGTTTGTTGTGTGGGCTTCTCCTCCCTAACCCATATCCACATACCCTGGAAAAGTTCAAAACAGAAACAGAAAATGTAAACTTTAAGTTACTTGCAGAGTGACAAAAGCCACCTACTCTGGCCTCCTCCGCTTGTTTCTGCAGCTCCTCAGCCTGTGCCTCCAGCTCGATGTTTTTCCTCTGGGCAGTTTTCAGTGCCTCTTCTGCATCCAGCAGGTTCTGCCTAAACCCTTGGATATCTGCACAGTGTTTAGCCACCAGCTCGGAAGTCTCTTTTTCATACTTGGCCTGAAGATCTTTGTACTGATTTTGGCTGCTCTCAATCTCCTTTTTCTGGTGGAGGATAAAACAGTAAAACACAGTTCAAGCAGCAGTGGGACAATATTCTGCAGTTTTATTGCCTTTAAAGTCRTTCTTACCATGTCTGTTAATTGATCCTGCAGATTTTTCAGTTCTGCTTGATGAATCTTGAGAGTTTCCTGCTGACTCTGCTCAGCTTTCTGTGTTGTCTGCTCCACATTTTTCTCCAGCTGAGCAGCCTTTTCATTTGCTTTTGTAAGCTCGAGTTGTATTTGCTCCAACTGCCTAGAAGGACCAAATGAAAGAACATCACTTTCTGCTGACAGTACCACAAGCACAGAGATGAAAAGAGTAAAGATTATGCTGAAGTTCTATATTCTGACCAAGATTTTASAAAGAGAATTGTTTAACATATAGAGAATGTTCTGCTAAATTCAATATACACAGGAAAGACCAAGTTACTTTGCCCCCAGTGTGGGGTTCTGTCGTACAATTTTTATTTGGAAAAACCCCACATTTTGTCTCACAAAAATGTGACTCAAGTCTTTTATATATCCAAATAAACTGAGCTTATCAGGCAATCAAATAACCAGGAAGCACAATCACAAAACAGTCTGGATTATTCAAAAGGTCATTTACTCTGGGCAACGAGAAGCACRTTACATAAGAATTTCAGAATTACCAATGTTGGATGCTCTTCAAATCACTCCCAGGAGACTGTTTTGACTAATTTACTTTGCTAGAATAAATTCACTTGTCATATCAATGTGACACTTGGGAGCATTTTGTTCAGATATTTACAGAAAAATAAAATGAGAAGCTGGGAGTGTGGGAGTGGAGATTTGATGTGACAATGCTCTGACAGTGATGAAATACCTTTCTTTTAACCTCAGCTCATCGTTCATTTTTGTGAGCTGGGCAGAGCTGTCTCCTGATGACTTCATGATCTCTGCAATGTCATTTTCAAGTTTGGTTTTTGCTTCCATCAGCTGCTGCTCCCTCTCTTCTCGCTCCCTCAGCTTCCTCTCCATCTCTGAGCAAAACAAAGCTTGTTAGGCTGTAAATTTAAGAGGAAGGGTATGCACAGAATAGCTGGAGGACTGACTGTGAGGAACTAAACCAGCAATATGGATGCTACAGACCTCACAAATCACCCCTTTAAAATGAAAAACGATGATTCATTGAACTGGTAACTGTAGCAACAGGTTAAGGACTCTTCAGAAACACTGAAGAGCAGCTAGTCACGAAACCTTTGTTTCAGAAGTGATTCACTTCAGGCCATGAGAAGAGGGTACAAGTTCTCCTGTCTCAGAGGGCAAGGAAGCAACGGAGGAAGAGATCTGCAAGTCTTGCAGGTGAAACCACTTGGGAGCTGTTCAGCAGAGCAGCAGCAAATGAACAATGAAGGCAACACGAAGCTACAGTGAAAAAACGCCTCAGTCCAGGGCAGGCACTGCCAGGGGCAAGGGCAGCCCTTGGGATCACTTCTCCAGTGCCAACAACACTGGGAAAGGTTTGCTGCGGGGCACAAACCATGCTTGACTTCCCTCTACACTGGTTTTACACAGACATGTACAAGGAGAAGGCACAGCAAAGCCTCCTACAGGCTACAGGAGCCACACCAGAGCACAAAGCTGGTGCAAAACATTCTATTTTATCCCCTCCTTACCRGTCAAACTAGACTTGAGCTGATCCAGTTCTGAAGACATGAGTGCAAACTGCTCCTCTTTTTGGTTCAGTTTTTTCACCGTTTCTAGGCAAGGAAAGTTTGGAAAACAAGGTTAGTAACTACTTAGATGCAGACAATTCCACCTACTTGCAAGGTATGTTACCCTTCAGAGAGGCTGCAAGGAATCCTGTCCTTTCCACAGCCACTGAAACCACCAGGAGTCASTTTGAAAGTGTTTCAAAACCCCATTTTGTTGGCATTTAATTCCTGCAGCTTTTTAGTTCTCTGTTTATTTTAGCAGCACATACCTTGCATAGCTTGTTGAACATTCTCTGCTTCATCAGCTGCACTAGTAAACTTTTCTTTCTGAAAAATTGATAAAAATTTAAAGTAAGATTTGGTAGTAACAGCAGAATTCAACCAYTGAATTTATATTAGGTATTTCTCAAGTATAAAATAGAACAATCTTTGCTCATATCATAAATTTTTGAGTTACAGGTTAGCACAGAAGTATTCAGCAACAATAAGCAAGACCTTCCCTTGCCTTGGTTGCAAATCCCTCAGCATTTAAAATAACTCCTCCCTCAGCTTTCACAGCCACAGAGTCCAGGGTAGGAAACAAGAYTTTGGGGTCTCTGACCCTGCTGCTCCCAGACTGCACAGGGGACACTTGCAACCCTGTGAGCCACCTCCTACCAGTGTTTTCCAGCTTTACCAGCAGGAATTGATGCCAGTGAAGAAAAGGGAGGACTTTGAGGAAGAAAAGTGAGGCTCTTCCACCAAATTGGAATATTTACTACTGGCCAGGGAAAGGCTTTATGACAGAGACAGTAAAACCAAATCTGTTATTAACGCTGGTGTAGTTCCTCAGGAAAACCTCACCCAACAACAGAATATTTGGAAATTTATTTAAATGAGAAATGTCTTGAAAAACCATTTGTAAGAAGTGTGTAATAAGCATTAATTGGTACAACAGCTACAATAAAGGGCCACGTGTTCCTTAATGAGCAGTCTAAATTTGAACTACTGCTGCTTCTGATTTGGTTTAATTTTATCTGCAATSCAGAAATAGATGAGTTCTATTTAGACAAAACACTTGATAACAGAGGACTCAGGTGAAATGCTCTTTTTATTCTCAGACAGATCCTATTAGCCATGAACCCCTTTCCTTCTTCCCATGAGTAAAACAGCTTTAAAAGGCTTTGCTCAGAGCTGATCCACAGATTTCAATTACATTCTCACCATGAAAACCAAAATCCAAAGAGTAAAGTCAAAATTTTGGGGTATTACTCACCAAAACTTGAAGTTCCTTTTCCAAAGAATCTTTAACTTGATTTACTGCACTCAAGTTTTTCTCAAGGTCAAGAAGCTTTTGCTCTTTGCCCTGCAGTTCTTTGGCCAGATTACTGGCCTAACAAAGGTGATGAAATGGAGTAAAATAAAATGACAAACATGAATGAAAAATTAGGAAAATTAAAAGGTGAATCTGAAAGAAATAACTATAATATTAAAATCACTCTAAGATGAAAAATTAAAAAAATGAAGAAAAAACCATGATGTATTAACTGAGTGAAGCTGATTTCCACTGATGACTACATACATCACAGCACTAATTGCATCTTGGAATAGATTTGAAATCATTAAAATTTAGCTCTTTTGGAATTAATGGTGAATACATTATTTAATGGCAGACATTTTTGAGTGTATTCAAAATTGCAAACCAAAGTTTCAGCATTAGTTCAATCAGTAGTTTTGGTTCTTTATTGTTTGAATTTTTTGAACTGATTAATTCGTGCTTCTATTGGCTGATCTGATCAATACACACAGAGAGGGAATTTTTCCAAGGGCTCTGTACCACACCCAAGGGTGGTGAAGAAACCCAGTGTGACCTTGAAAAGAGAGTCAAAGGCAGAAATTTAGTATCTTGGAACCACCCGTGAAGGGTTTAGGAAAGCTCTTTCCAGTTCTTTTCCCACTATTCTTCACTATCATCAGCTTTAAAGGGATGTTTCATCCAAGCCCAAGGAAAATCCTGTATCACGTTGCAGTCTGTGGTTCCAAAGTGCTGTGAAACAGTGTCAGCAACATCCCTGCACAGCCTGGGCCTAAAGAAAAGCTCCACCAGGATCTTTCTTCCTTTCTTTTGGTTTTAGCAGCCTCTTCCATCACCTCGTCAATTGAGGGGAAAGGTAATCAAGGAAACATTTCCCCACTGAGCCCCATGTCACTTTGTCTATCCCTACAGGTTAAACCTTAGGGTGTGTGGATTCTTCTCCCAAATAAGCCAACAAAGTAACTTTTCCATAACAGGAAGATTTCAGCACAGACATGCCCAAACCTGCAGCAAAGAAGCGCAGAAGGAATTTTTTCCTTTTGCTTATTGGTGCAGATGGAGCACCAGAAACCTGTTGAGACATGACCCAGTTAATGCTCCTCTAAACCTCCTCAGATGGTTCCAAGACACACATTCAATAAAACTCATTTTTTCTGTGATGTATTTTCTATGGTAGATTAAAACAGTACAAATGTAAAACAAAAGCAAAAGAAAACTCAAAGGATGGATGTTGATACAAACCTGGCTAATTCCATCAACCTTTTCAGTCTCTAAAGTCTGAATCTGTTTCTCAGCTGCCTCAAGCTGCTTGCTAAGTTTCTCGATTTCCAATTTACCTTCAGAATTGGCTTTCTCAAGTGCAGCAAGGTCCAAAAGCTTTTCTTCAGCAGCTTTGATCTGTGGTGTAAGACTATCAATAACTTTGGTTTGTTCATTGTACTTGACTTGCAGTACCTCTAGCTCCTTTACCTTTATCTCAGCTTCCTGCAATTTGTTTAAAGTGTCTTCCATTTCTACTAGATGCTGATCTTCCACACTTTCCAGTTTGGTCTTCAGGTTTTCCAGGTTTTGCTCTTTCTCCTCCGTGACTGCCACGAGTTTTGCTTTCAGAGACTCGATCTCTTTCAAGTGATGAGATCTCTCATTTTCCTGCTTCACTTTTAAATTTGACATTTCGTTTTCATAGTCTAATTTCATCTTCTCAATCTGAGTCTTTAACTCTGCGAATTCTGCTGTCTGAGCCCCAACACCTTTGCTGAAAGAAACTTTCAGCTCTTCCATTGCCTGCTGATGGGAGGCGATTGCAGATTCCAGCTTGGACTTCCACAGCTCTATCACGTCRGAATTCTCCTTGTTGGCGTGGTCAAGCTTGGTTTTCAAGGATTCGTTTTCTTTCGCCATTTTCTCATTCGAAGCTGAAAGGGATTTGATCTCTTTTTGCAAGGCTTCCTCACTAAGGCCAAACTTCTCTTTCAGCGAATTCATCTCGTTCTGATGTTCTTTGCCAGCTGCTGCCATTTTTTCTTGCAAAGAACTGATTTCCTGTAGCAAGGAGAGAGAAGTGTCCACGTCGTCGATGTGTTTGCTGGAATCCAACCTCCCTCGGAGCTCAGCCACCTCCTTCACCCTCAGTGCCAGGTCCCTCTCCAGCTCCATGATGCGGGACTTCTCCGACACTGTGGCCACCTAYGATCAACAGCATTTTAAGAAAAGAAGAAAGAATTATAAGAGATACCTTTAATACAAAGACACTCAGGCCTCGCTGAAAAGCATCCACTGAACGTTGCAAATTGCTTCAAAAAGGGAAAAATGTCCACAATTCGTATGACAAACACATTATATTGTCTCTAAAGGTGGAATTTACTTAAATTCATTTTTCTGATGTTATCTAGATATAACAACTTGCTAAACAACTTACAGACTATGCTGATGTATATTATCAATATTTAACAAAATGTTCCTCAGAACCCTTTTAAAGCAGATTGGAAAAGAATGGAGAACCTTGAGGTCTTCAGTTGCTAAAATAATTCCTTCCAAATTCATCTCACACCAGCTACAAGACTGCCAGAGAAAATGACAAACACATTTTCAACCTACAAATCCTCTGAAATTCCTTCTATACTCACTCTATTCTTTCTGAAAAAGTGTCCTCACACCATCTGAGCTTTTGTTGGAGCAGTTTGTGGTACAGCAATGCTCCCAGAATTAATTCTAATTAGGAAGTTACTGTTTTGACCTCCTGGAAAAGATCTTCCCTGTAACTGCTCTTTAAAAGTACTTATTACACACTACATTGTTGGTTTTATATTCATCCTGCTTTTTTTATTCATCCCACCTCAACTTCAAGAAAATCCCCACAATATGAGCATGAATATTTGTGTATATAAATATACATTTATCCTTAAGAACTGACATCTGCTGAACTTCTGACTTGGGACAAAGTATGTCAGTAATATTCTGACAGGCCACAGTATTATTAATTACTGGGATATTCATTAAAAGATTATGTCATTGGTGGGAAGAGAGAGCTAAAGAGCCACTGCAAACCATGATTTAGCAAAGCAAGTAGTACAGCAACTACTGAAGACCTCAGAAACCAAGCCCCAAACACTAAGTTTGTGTTAAAAGGACTGGCATGTTCAATATTAGGTTTTTTGGGTTTAATGAACTTTGCTAATTTTTAAAAYGAACTACTGAATGTTCCTTTGTGTCAACTCATGGTCCCATTTTCCTACTCTTGGATCCAAGGATTACTTTTGCAGTGTGAAGACATCTTACCTGAGTTCTTCAACGAGTCACACGTCCAGGCACACACACACCCCCCACGGAAGCTCAACATTAATGCTAATTTTTTAGTGTTCCAGCTCTGGCTACGGCAGGAGCAAGGACCTGTTCCAGCACGTGTCACCCCCAGCATTGTGCCATCAGAAATCTTCCACAACACAGATCAGGCTCGTTATTCAAACAGGGAAAACCATTACCCTAGTGTCTTCTAACTCCCTCTGGAGTTTGTCAGCTTTGGTCTTTTCAAAGAGCAGGCTCTGTTCAAGCTCCTTAATGCGGGCATGCTCCAGTTTGGTCTGCGTCTGTTAGTGGAGAGGGAGAGGAAGAGAACACAACGGTGCCACCATCACATGCCAGCACAAGAGGAGGAGCCACATGCAGGCCGTGCTGCCAGAGCCTTCTACCAGGTGAGCAGAGAGGATGCAGGGAGGGGGAAAATGGACAGGGAAATGCCATGGATGAGGAAGATGGGCTGAAGGTGTGAATGGATGGGCATGTAAAAATGAAATAAAATATGTAATAAAATAAAAATAAATTGCGAACGGAGAAATGTGAACAAAAAAGTCTCATGCAGCTGAGTAGAAGTTATTTATCAGTACATGAAGTTTTCAGCACAAATTAGAAGTTATGTAAAAAAAAAAATATATGTGTATATATCTCTCTAGCTGTTCTAACAGGAAGGTAAGTCCCTGTCCTTGTCACCCCACTATTTCCTTTAACATGTTGGGCTTATTTTATAAATAATTTACTTATTAACAAGGGGACAAAAATTCACCACAGAAGCTCATGTGACAAATCAAAACTTTAACTTCCTTTATCTTTAATAGTAGCTGTCTCTCAAGTCTCAGCCATAAAAACAATTCTGGCCAAGACCTAGGAACATGAAGGTTCATTTGTCACTATGGTTTGAATTACTTGAACAGAAAGAGAATGGTTGTCTGTAATTCCAAAACCCTCCTGTTTTTTCCCCTCTCCTCCTCCTTCAGGAAGGAAGCAAGCAACAAGATTCCTCAAAACCAGATAAAAAAGTGAATTGGCCCGGTTGCTCTGCAGTTACTGAAGTCTAAATATATTGAACAATATGTGGAAGTAAGGAAAAAGTAAGATCTTTGGAATTCTAACAGGTTCCTGAAGAGAAGCAGGGCACAGATGAACCTAAGTGAGCAGGTACCTCCTGCCTTTTGCTTATGAACAGAATTTTTAGCAAGAACACAGGATATTTCTCATTCTGGCTTAATATCCAGATATTCCCTGAGGCCTGCAAGAGAGCCTGAAGTTTGGGAAATGCAGGGAAAGCCCAGCAGGTAGTTCAAACCTGACCTGCACCTCTGAAATGGGGAAGAGAAAAAAAGGAAAGAGAAATATAAAGATGGGGATGAGCCTCTTGTTTGCTTCTCCAAACACAGAATTCCTTCTGGCAGCAGCAAGTTATCTTCCTTCCCAAAAGCATCCAGACATCCAAGGGGGTTAATTTCTTTAACAGTTTTCCAGCTGAAAACAGCTGGCTATGTTACTATGGAGTTCCTTGGTCCACAAACATTAAAATCCACAAACATTTAAAAGTTGCTTCTTAGATTTGTCTGGTTTTTGAAATTCCATAGCAGGTCCACTTCTCTCTCAGTGGAAGATCTTCGGTGTATAAGGGGGAAAATGCCCCTCGAGAACACAGATTACTCCTTTTGCTGCCCACATCCTTTGAAAATGGGGAAATAACAATATTTAACAAGTTGCTACAATTCAGTTTTCTCTCTGACACAGGTCAGTACTAGTTTTGATCCACAAGCAAATTGTAAGTCTGAAAAACAATCTGCTTTAGAAATTAGAAATTCATACCTTACTTGCTCTAATTCACCAAAAGGATCTACTAAAGACCAAAAAAATCCCAACCCAATAGTTGCAGAGTTCCCCCCCGTATGCCTTTGGAAAATATGTAACCTTAAGTTCTTCTATGCTACATAAAACCCAAATCCTTTGATCATTTATTTTAATCACTCAAATCTCTCTCCTGATGATGTAGAGAAATTCTTACTGATGATGATTCTCTTTGAGGAACCCCAGAGCACAGTGAACTGAGAAGAGCAGAGTATCCCCAAAAAAAGAAAAGAATTTGATTGTAAACCTGAGCTTGGATGGAAAAGAAAAAAACAGACAAAATCAACAAAGAAGCATCTCGTCCAAAGCTGCACAATTAGAGGAGTGATGTGGACACAGGACTCTTAGTCTGCCTTGAACATCAAAGAATTCCACCCAAACTTCAGAGGCAAGACATCAGCTCTTTCCAGCTCTTGGTATTCTGGCTACTCCTTCACTTCAGAATAAACCTCACTGTGACACTTCCATCAAACTGCAATTGTGCTGAGGCCATAAATCCTGACAGTCAGTTCTGGGATGGGACAAGATGCCCTCCAGTCCACTCGTGCTGGGATAACAATCACAGGACACCACTGGGATCAGGGAGCGCCAGCCTAGAAACTCTCCTTTAGAGAGTGAAGATATCCATTTTTCATGGAAAAATTAGAACAGGGAAATCAGGAGTAAAGATGGGATCAAAGAAGGAATGCACAAAACAAGAGAAAGGAAGGGCACATGCAGATTTATTTCTAACACAGCATCAGCCTGATGGGGAGACTGGAGGAGACCCAGATCCCTGAGGGAGCTCCGCCAGGGGAATCCCTAAGGATGCACAGCAGGAAACCAGTTCTAGTCAGGAGAACTTCCTATCTTGGCTGGGGATGCAGCAGAGGAGGCAGCCTGGGATAGATTTACCTTTAAAATTCCACTACTCTGAGCTGTTGAAGCAAGAGGGCTCCTTAAACGTCTTATAGGGCCATTTCTGTTATCAAGTAACACATTTTTTTTTCTACATAATTTGAAGAGGAGCTACATGAAGATACAGTAAAATCAGACAGCTCTGCACTGTAATTGTTCAGATGGTTTTAATCATTTTTCCCCTTACCATTTCATACCAAAAAAACGAAACAAATAAGGAGAGATGAAGAACAGACAGATTTTTTCCCTCAGAAAAATTGTCGTCTATTGAACAGCAGCAGGAGCTCATAGGAGAACAGGCAGGATTTTGTGAAGAAAACAGCTAAAATCCTAAAATTAAAGTAAGAACACTTCAGGATGCTGGTCAGTCACGTTCTACAAGCTCCTGCACTCTACAGTGAGTTGCAAAGGTTTTGACCCTACAGAATTCTAATAACACACTGGCCCTGTCTGCAGTTAATGGGGATTACCACGTTTAGTCATTACACACATTCTTTCCAAGAAATGTTGTAATTGCTCTGAAAGCAACATGCACACAAATACCAGAGTCAATGTTTCAATAACAGATTATGCAGTTAGTGAATCAGTATAAGCATTTTCTGCACACAATCTGTTAACACGGGATGTCTCTGCACATTTAAGTGCCCTCTTACATTTTCTGGGTCTTCCGAAATCTGCCTCTTTCGCTATCAGTAAAATTAAAAAAACAGACAAACAAAAATGTTTCACCTGCAGACTCAGCACTATCATTCCAACACAAACAACAGGATACATTTCATCAGCTTGAATTCAGTTTAAATTCCCAAGTTAAGCGGCTGGACAAACCAGAGTCTTTAGGATGGTTTGCCACGACTATTGACTRATTTAACAGAAAACAAAAAACTAAAGTATTTCCATGGACTAAACAATAAAAGGAGCATTCTATGGAGAGTCTAGATAGGTATCTTAAAATGAATGGAAGACTAAAATAAAAGAAATGTTATATGAAATGAGGATTTTTCATAAGGCTAGCACTTCAATCGTAAATGCTTTACAGCAACACAAGTTAACTAAGTTTGTACTTTATGCTGTGCAAGAAGTTCTAGTATTTTTCTGATTAGACACCTAAAGTATCTTGTTACTTAATTGGAATTTCGGGATAAAAACTGGCAGTGTTCAAATACCTGAGAGCAATCCTTCCCTAAATGTTTTCTGTTCTGATTGTGTAATAACACACTGTGCTGTAGTCCAACATTACAGTAGCAAGAGAAAGGTTGCACACATGAATTGCTGTCTAGATTTTATGTGCAAACTCTCAGGACAAGCTCTCATTAATCAATCTTCCCTAAGGGAACCACAGGAATTACTCAAAAAATTGATTACCAGGCCTAGTCTTCAATATTAATTTTCAAAGGCATAAATATTAACTTGCAATTTCATAACTTCAAAATTATTTTTTTGTTGGTGGTTACTTTTAACATGAAAAGATAAGAGTTTTCTATGAATTAATTTAATTTCTCTAAATAACTACGGTCATTCTATAGCACAGCCTTTGCTAAAGTGTGTAATTGAATTTGGGGTGCAATCCTGCGGTTTTGGGACAATTGGCTTACTCAAGGACTGCAGGATTGGGAATCACTTTCATATGCTTGGACCAGGATTGCAACTTTTAATGATTCCTGCCCTTCTCTTCCAGAGAACAGTGCTCTTATCCTGAATTTTTGTGCCCTCTTGGATATCCAGTTTACAAAGCTGGAGATATTTTACCTCTAGGTCTCCTTTGGTAATGGATTCCTCTTCCACACGGAACTGAAGGTCTTCAACTTTCCTGTGGGGACAACTCATTAAAATTCAGATAACTTTGGAAGAAAAGGCTTTCAAGCTCACTTTTCAGTGGAAATCAGAGTGACAGTGACAACATTCCCATTGTACCAGCAAACTGCCAGGAACATTAAGGAGAAATCTCTCACAGGAAGCATCAGAGGGAGGGGAAATTGCTGTCTTTAAAACTCTACCACTAACAAAGCAAGGCATCAGTCTCCCTGCAGCTCTAAAGAGGGTATTTTGTATTAAAACCCTTTAAATCATCATTGATTCTCTTATTCTTCCCCCCTTCTGCATGATCTGAAAAGAGGTTACCTAAATGAACAGTTTCATTCCATATTCTATATATTCTACCGTTCATCTAAGAAAGAGTCAGAAATTTAGGACACATCCAAAGCATCCACAGGCTTTCCAGACATGCACTGGTCACATTGCATCCAAACTCCAGCACTGGGAAATGTGGGTGGAGTCAGGATGAACTGCAAGATGCACAATGGGAGCACAACCAGAATATTAATTACATTAATGAGGACAGTTTAGGGTTACCTTTTCTCTTCCTCAAGCTGATTGAGGAGCTCCACTTTCTCCCTGTCAGCTGCCTCCACCATAGCCCGGAGCTGGTCCATTTTTGCCTCCATCTCCAGCACGTGCTAATCAGGAGGAGGAATAAAACCAAAATCTGCTAAGTTGGGCAATACATCAATTTTTTCCCAAGTTATGTATCTGTACCTCAGTGATCATGATTTAGTAGTGATGGGCCAAGGGACAGGAATGTTATCAAATATGTACACGATCAAAGATTGTAGAGAAGTTCAACAGAAACGAGTTAATTTAAGTAGACCTGGTATCTCATCAAGCCAAAGCACCCACTAGGGAGATCTCCCAAGTACAGATTATTTTACTTCTAGCACACCACCTCTTACTCCCAGCCCTTTCCAGTGAGAAAAGACCATTTTGGAGGTTAAGTCAGTTGTGTTAAGCTCTGTTTCAGAAGAACAATAACTCTCTTACCCGGTCGTGCCCATCGCGAACCAGAGCCAGTTCCTGCTCTATCTCCCCCACGTGACTCGTTGCTTTTGCAACCTCTGCCCTCTCCAGGTCCCTTTCTGCCAGGAGCTGCTCAATGTGCTGCTGCTTCTCCTTCAGGGCCTCCTGGAGGGCCGTGGTACCCGAAATTTTTCTCGCATACCGGGAAGACGTTTCTGTCAACTTCACAAAATAAATGTGTTAAAAAGCATTCTGCACCAAGGGAAAGCAAACAGGGGATGTCTCCAGACTCCACGAACACGGGGTTAGTAAAGCAAATGCTTTCTGTGACCTACCCTACCTTCTCCTTTTATATTTAAATGACTTCATTTTCCAGAATTTAACAGTGGCCACACGTGTTGCCAGAGCCCTGTAACAATCACCAGCCAGGGGAGGAGGCAGGAGGGATGAGGTGAAAATAAAAGGCCTCCGTTGAAGGCGTAGACTCACACAAAGGCTGGCTCAGGATGTTCCTAAGCATCTTTTTGCATTAAAAAAAGAAAGGCAGCTTTCTGGCAAGCAAAAACCATCACGCCTCTAGTTACCAGGTCATTATCTTGGGTCACCAGCAACAGTACAACACTTCCAAATGCTCCATGAAAAGCTTTGGGAACTCCAGCCAGCATCTGGCACCTCTACCATGGCATGAACCTGCCAGGATAAGAAGCATTTACCCTGATCTAAAGCCAGCCTTACAGCTAAAACCTTTTGAAGAACAACAAGTGGTATCTGATTAAAATATATGTTTATATCACTTGGAATTAAATTACTTCTGGAAAAAAAATCTGAAATATTAAACTTCAAAAATACAGATTAAAATTAATCAATCAGGAGAACTGTAGCTAAAATGAAACCAAGTTTTCCTTGACCTTCCATCATCTCTGCCCTATTGAATGGAACCAGTCCAGTGAAAATTCAGCATGGCCCTACCTCCTACATCCTCATGAGTTCTTGAGCTAGAAGGGAAAGTAAATAAACTGAAATTATGTAGTAAAGTGAGCAAGAGTTGTGGAAACAGCAAAAACGGAACCAAAAAACATCCAATGCTGTTCATAAAAACTAACTTTAACAGCTGAGAAATTTGCCTAAGTATTACACGAGAATGACATCTCAGTTAAGCCTTATTTAAAACAAAAAACCCAGTACAGAAAGATTTGCTGTTCTGTTCACCTTTAGCTCTGTCTAATCGCCCAAATCCAGGAGCATGATCCTTCCAGAGATCAAAACACTGGATAGCTGCCACAAACAGCATGGAAAGCTGGCACTGGACAACACCCCCAGCTRAAAGCCCAGCATGGGATTATTCTCCTGTCAGCACAAACACACCTCCCCTTCAGCTCCCAGCACTGCTCCACMATCCCTGTCCCAGCTCCTCCCAGCCTTGATCCCACCCTGCAATCCACTGCAATCAAGTGATAGAATAAACCACCTTTCACTCTGATGATTAATCGGTTGTTTCAGACCCTCCTAGTTTCCAGGAGAAATCCCATTCCAGAGTGTATTGCTTTCTAACAGTTCTAAGTTTTCAAATCACACTTCATTCCCAATTCCAAAAGAAATCCAAAACACTTCAGAGAAACATCAGCTTCCTTCAGACTTGGAAATAAATACCAATTGCATCAGACAGCTCCTTTAAATCATTAGATCACCTACTCTGACAGCTGCTTTTATTACATGGGAAAAAGAAAATAGAAACAGGCCTAAATAAGGGAGCAGTCAATGTAAGAGTCCAGCAATTCCCAGAGAAGTTTCAGTTTTCCTAGAAACTGAAGCACAAAAAGTCTGCTGTGTCAAAACTGATTATAGGAAATCTTGTTTCCTCAGGAGCTTAACTTTTAAAGAAAAAGTCTCAGAATTATTTGGACAATCCCTTTAACTTGGATGGCCACCAAATGTTTGTGTTGCCTGAGAAAAAGAGTTGGAACAAAGCTGGAATTTTAATTCCAGAAATAATGGATTACAGGAGCTTTGTATTTTATGGCCTAAATCATGCAAAATCCCTGGGGCACAACAAAATAAGCAAATTTATTTTAGACATTCACAAGGTGTAACTTAGAGAATCACAGCACACGGAATAAAGCATTTGGCTCCACTTGTTAGTGCTGTGATCCCAAACTAGAGGGCACTCTGCAGCTGCAAGTGCAACTTCCAGAATGGATTAAGTAATGAAGTCCCACTGTTTGTGCCAAATAAAAATCCTTTTTGTGGTCAGGTATTAACCCTGGTGCCCTGACCGACTGCTGACCTCTGTAATCTGCTTCAGTTCTGCAGGCCCAGGGCAAGTCACCTCTGGGCACCTGCTGGTCAGTGGGACAGTGGGACAGGGAACCTGCTCCACATCACTGGGAGTCACCTCTTCCTAATTAGATCTATTTATGGACTTTGGTTTAAAGAAAAAAAAGGAAAAATCTAGGGTGACTGTGGAAAAATCCAATTATTTCTATGCTTTCAATTGCCATAAAAGAGATTTCTCAAAATTCAGCCTTCCCAGATTTCCGTTTTACTGCTGCAACCCAAGATTAGGACATTTATGTAACACAGCAACTTCAAAAGAATCCATAGTAAGTGTATTAGGTGGAATTAGTACTGTGTTAGAATTCACCTGAGCCACTGCACTTGGCAACACTCAGCCTTTATGAATTCATAGGATTAAGACCAAATCTAAAAGAAAAGAAAGAGGCTTCTCGTCAGCAGAGACTTGGAAATTGCTCCTGCTGCATTTCTCAGCTGACTCATCTCTTGAACAGCAAAGGGAAATTTTTAACATTTTAGACAATTTGAAGCTTCCTGCTTAATAAAACAAGTGTGATCTCTGGAAGCTCCAGTGCACACCTGATCCCCAAACATAAACCTCGCATGACAGAGGGAGTGGAAATGAATTAAACGGAGACTGCAGCCAGAGAAATGTGCTGGTGTCCTAAGCCCCTTTCTTATCGCAATCACTCTGTTAGCCCGAGTTAAATATTCACACATCCAGCTGCTCTCCAGGGCTAGCTAAGATTTCCTTCCCTCATGCATGCTTTGAACGAAGAAGAGCACAACCAAAGGTGTGCTGCGCTCTGCCCGCGGCCCGTTCCGGTCTCGGTTGACGCCGGCCGAGCCCGGCCGGGCGCCGCGCGCGCGTTCCGGGTCGGGAATGGGAAGCATGCGATGGAAAAAGCAGCTTACTAGTCCTGTACGGCTGGGCTTGCTGCTTACGGAGGAGGCCACGGAGCTCAGGGAGCTCAGGGAGGAGGCGCTGGGGCTGCGCTTCAGGGCCGCGGGGGTCGGCACCACTTTCCGCACCGTGGTCTTGGCCTTGGCCGGCGTCGTGGAGGGGAAGCCGATCTTGGTCACCTTGTGCACCGGGGCAAACAGCCCGTACTTGGGCTGGCACTGGAAGTACCTGCCAAAAGCAAAGCGCACACGAGAGCGGGAATGAACTTCTTTTCACACGGCTGGGTGCATGAAGAATTCTACATCAGGAGTCTAAAAGTGTTGAAGGACAGAGGAGCAGCTGGTGACAGTCTCGTCTACRTTGCATTGCAATTTTATTGAACATCACATTTGGAAAAGGGACTTTGAGAGAAACAACACAATTATATCAGACTTCAGAGTAAACACTAGAGCTCTAGTTCCTAAAAAATTCCATCCAGATTCAGTTTTACATGCAYAGCTTTCCCCTTCAACATATTCCTCTGAGCTGCCAACGAATGTGATGGCTGAGAGCTAAAAATAAAAATCAGATTTTAATTAAATCAAGTAATTTTATATTTTATTACATACATATGCTTTATGCATATTTGATGATATAGAACATATATCTTTGGTTAAATATAGAAAAAAGCCACTTATAATTGAAGTTGTGATCACCRTTGTTAAGGTGGCATAATCCTTGTAAAACCTCTTTTTAATGAGGTAAAAGATTGTTCCTTATGGCAAATGAGAAAGAAAGTTAAATTGTGATGTGAATTAATGCTTTCTGAGTATGACTTATTGGAGAAAGCAGCTACACTGCTCCTATCTCTACCAGGAGGCAACTGTTGGTACAGGAGCTTCCAGGTCCTGTGATGCTGGAAGATTTCCCTGAAGYAGAGCTATTGAATATCCAGAGATTTTCTTAACTAAGCATTCATTCCAAGCTGAGAAATCAAGCAGGCATTTAAAAAGAAGGAAATTGTGTTTTCCATTACCAGTCTATGAATAAAACTCACATGGGATCAGCTCATCCCATGAATGTGGAATGACTTTCAGGGAAGTGTTGGCATCCTAAAATTGAAACCATTGTAYGACAACCCTCCCTCCCCACCACCAGCAGACAGGCAGGTTTAGAGCCTCCCTCCCTCCCTTGATTGAAAGTTTCATTGGAAGATATGAAAACCCAAAAGACAATACAGAGCAAAATCTCCTCAAGTAAAGCTGGGGACAGACTGACCTCGTGCCAGCAACAGCTCCATCATTCTTTCCCAGGGGTTCATCCAGCTCTACTCCACACCATTCTCCTTTAGCAAAGTCAGTTTCTCCCAAAAAACGCACAACTCCAGCTTTTGTTCCTCCAACCTAAAGCAATAAAACACACCTGCATTTAATGCATCTCCAAAATAAAATACCAAATTGAGTGAAAAAGCTTTTGGTATAACCATGTTCACAAAGTACAGGAATGATGTGACCAATTCTTATTTCAAACGTATTTTTTTGTCTATGAGTTTGTTTTAATGTTGAAAAAATAGGGATCTTCATAACCAAAAGTATATGTAACAAGACACAGTATAACAAGTGTACTGAATGCAACAGATTTGTACTATAGTTCCACATAAATTTCTACCAGCAGATAATTTTATCTGTTTATTTCTTATTCTAATTCTGTGAGGAAAAATAAAAGAAGTTAAATGAGAAAAAAATGCTTTCATATTTTCTCTGAGGAATAATTCAGATAAACTACATAGTACCATCCTCTTGTATTTAAAAGAACTGATATAAAGCGTGATGCAAAGCACTTTGCAAAACTGTAGATATAACCAGCTATTTGAATCCTTGGGGACGGGAGAATCATTTTATCTTTCCTTCACATTCAAAAAAAAATAAAAGAAAAACCCAAATATTCCTAAACTAAAGACTAGAAAGCAGCTGATTTCCAACTTATAATATTAAATATTTACAGCCATTCCAATTACTTGCAATATCTATGAGCTACAGCTTTCCATAACACCCAGGGGATGGAAGAATTAAATTAAGTGAAGAAGGAAAAGGTGTTGTGTGGCTGACACTTGCCAGGAAGAGCCACAAGGCAGAACTGCAGGATTCCTGCAGTTCAGGAAGACAATATGTTGTGCCCTAAATTTGTGAAAATCTGTTCAGCCTGCATCCAGCATTGTGAAACCAGGGAAATGGTGATGAAAAGCTCTTCAAGAGATTCACAGAATTCCACATTTGGAAAAAACACCAATGGTTTGAAAATGCCCACCTGTGTTTTCCAGCACACATTATCCAACAAGGCATAGTTTGATGAGGCCTTGGCAGAGAGCTTGAATGAAACCTCCTACCAAAGACTGCATTTTCCTTTTTATAAACTAAAAAGTAAATTAGGATGTAATATAATTTTTACAGCAGACATTTTATTTCTTGGGGGAACTTCCCAGGATTACTGGAGAACAATCAGCTCCTCACGGTGTAAATTAAGGTGCATCATCACAGCACACGAAGGAATTCACATTATTCCATTTGGGAAGTGTTCACTCATGAGGTCACCTGCGGGGAATTGAGGAATTAAGAACTTTATGTGTCCACAAAGTCCCAAATCAGTGCCCAGGAGCTGCCACACACATTTGTGCTCCAGCTTCTGGCTCATTCACTCCCCAGACAAAAGCTCCGGTGGCAACGTGAGGCTTCAGCTGATGAAAAATAATCATAATCCACACAAATCTCAGAAAAACAGGGAGAATAATGAACCTTTTTTGATATTATTCAAGTGAGAAAGGTGGCAGAGGCACCTGTTGCCTACATTTAAGGTGGCAGCCCCTTCTCTCCAGTTAGAGGCAATTCTGGAACAACTGCAGGTCACCTTCAGATCCTGCTTTAAGTGGCACTGTAGCAAATTATTACTCTCCATGGAACAAAAACACACAAAGTTTACAGTTATCATGACTCAGCCTAATATAGTAACTCGTAGAACCTTTGGTATTTGGTGTTCTTGGCAGAGAACACACAAACAAGCACCGGGACTGGCTTAGAAAAACAGAATGGTAACTACCCAGAGTTACATGCACTATCAGTACACACTGAGTCTTCCAACTTCTCCTCCTTATTTATTTTCTAGAAAGTTTGGGTAGGGCTTTCTGTCTGTTTGGGTTTGTCTTGTTTTGTTTGGTGTTTTTTCTTTACAGATAAATTTGAAACACATCTTTAGGTGAAAAGACTGGTTAGTTCTGGTTAGAAGCTGTCTCCCTACTCAATTTTGTACTGTTTTCTCCCTGAAAAAACAGAGTTAAATCAAAAGAGGCTCTACAAACCCATTAAAGAAATCAGACAGGAAAACTGGAACAATGGCCTAGATAAGGAGCATCCCTTCAAAGACAATAGTTGGGTTTGGGGTTGCACAGAGATTCCTCAGCTCCTTTTCCAGAACCCTTGAGCCAGGCAAAGGAATTTTATTCCTGTTTGTGGTGTGTGTTTGTGTTTTGTGGTGATTTTTTTACACAAACACAAATTAATGACCTAAACACAGCCACCCACCACCTTTCCATAGGAAGGTAAGAGGGGTAAGTGAGGTAAGAGGTGTCTGAAGCACTGTGGTGGAATAAGATAACTCTGTGCAAAGATTCCCAGGGACAGGAAAAACTGCTGCAATTTGTTCCCTCCGACACTGTAAATAAACCTCTAGGTAAGTAATGCTGGCTCCAGGATGACACAGATTAAACTTGGGTGCAGAATATTCACTCCTTGTTGTTTCATACCTCGGCCCTGCTGATCTTCCATATTTAGGTAAAAAACATCCAGTGTTTATTTTGCAGATCTTACATTCAAACCACAACCTGGGAGACACAATCTGGAGGAATCTGGCAGTGCCCCAGTGCCCCCTGGACCTGCTCCAGCCACTGCAGTGCCTGTGACCCTTGGTCTGGTGGGAGCCAGCAAATGCAGGAATTCATATCCCAGACCATATGGGGCTGCACAACACGAGATTCCCGGGAGAAGCAGCAAAGTGACTCGTCTTGTAACCATGGTACCAGAATTATTTTAAACAGGACTCAAGGAAAAATGCCAAAGAATTTTTGGTTTTTTCCAAACCTAGTCCAGCTTCTTTGAATAAGCAGCTACTACATTGCTCTTTCTGCAAATCCTGTGTGTCCTTACAAGAGCAGGAGTCAGAGCACCCTGTGGCAGTAACGTGCTCCGAGCATCAATGAAGGTCTGTATGGGCAGTTTTGCTCAGTTTCAAGAAAAATCCTTCTAAATTTCAGCTTTAAAGACAGGTCAGCACTGCTCTGTAAAGCCTGAGACTACTGAAGGCCTCCAATCACTCACAGACATCTGCCCCAAAGAGTATATTCATCTCGAGCTGCAATTAGTACCTGCAAGTGACAACACCTGCCCTGAAAAGTAATTATAAATAAAATACTTTGCAGTACAAGGTGAGGTGCTACTGTACAACACAGTATGGTAAAGGCTTTTCGTGATAAAAATTGCTGTGTATATATATATATACAGACAGAGTAGTACCAWAAAGGGTAAGAAGATTCTGAAGTGACTAAACTCAACTGTTCCAACCAATATGAAAAATGAATTGTACTTACAGAGTTATACCATCTATTACAGGAAAATTATTTTTAAAAATTTTAATAATTAGCAAAAGGTACAAAACCCAACCCCAAACTACAAAACTAAATTGCATTTCCCACCATTTCCCAGATCTACTACCCAGTACTGCGTGAAGGACTAAAATAAAAAAGCCCAGTTTCTAAAATAAACAGAGAAAAAGGTTTATTAAAAGGTTTTCTAAAAGTTATATGAAAAAATGGAGCATCACTACCACAGAGACAGTTTTCTATGACCTTCTTTCATGCCAAGGCAGGTCACTAAATAATAGATTGAGAAAAGAACTGCCAGACCTTTTCTCAGTCAGCTCCCACACTCAATAGTCAAGCTGTAAAGTACAAAGCTGTAATACTCCAGAGAATCTAGGTTAGACTACAGGTCATTGTGAGGTGAGGAATTTTGCTTGGAATTCACTAGAGTTATGTCAAACACATGAGAAATGTGATTAAATGCCATTTACCCAATTATACCTAAGCTTACTTTAATTTGCTGCCAGGTAAAGTGAAATAGCAAAATGGGTATGCAAACCTGAACCTCCTGGTGAAAGGACATGGGGATGAACACRTCGAACCTTTGTGAAGCCACATTTCCAAAGATAAAGAGAAGTAGGAAACAAATAAACCAGTGTAATCCAGGGGGAAAAACCAGAAAGATGGTCTAAAGAGGGAGAGTGTGATTTGAGCAGTGCTCATGGAAAACAGGACAGACACTGTCTGAACGTTGTCAGTGTAACAATGCCATTTATTCAAACCTGCCAGAGGAGCTAAAAGGTGAGTAACAACTGCTCTGTCTCCCCTTCTGCCTGAGTATGAACTTGTGGTGACTCCTGAAAGCATCACTTGGATAMTTCTGCATTTTCAGGACGATTCAGCACCCACAATATGCAGCACTTGGAAAAGCAAAACCCACCCAGCCCCACAGAGCCTTTGGAACACCTGGGATCCACTAATCAGSTCCTAATCAGAATCACCTTCCTCTTGTTTCTCCAAATTTAGCAGARCTCTTTCCAGCTGGCAAGAGAAATTGCATTTAATGGATTTGTTCACCCCTTCAAGGCCAGAGGGAAAAATGGGATCATCTCCTCTGGTTCCAACGGAGCAGGTCTTTATGTTTCACCCAGTTCCATCTGTAATTAACCCTGTAACTGTACTRAGCTGATTTCTGTGTGGATGTTTTGGGAGCAGAGCTGATATCCATCAGGAAACAYGCTTCCACTGACAGGCTATTTTCATACTTAATCACTCCATTGTTACAAACATATTTAAATTTCAAATAAACCAAACTTGCCCGTGGCCTCTGGCCATTGACTCTCATTATACTTTGCTTTGGAAGATTGCAGAGCTCCTCAGCATCCACCATGCAGGTACACACAGGTTTTAAACACAACACCTCAATATTTCCCTTTGAAAACTAACAGCTCAAGTTCTTCAAATCTTTTATTGCAAGATACTTTCTCTTGCTTGAGTCATTTTGCAGCTGAGTTCTGATTACTTACCAAATTCCAACGGGTTTTTCAAATAACTAAGGATGTAATTATACAGAGTTCTTAAATCTATCAATAAAGTTCCAATGCTAATTTTGAAGTCAGACTGTTAGATAGTATTTAAAATATTAACAATAATTCCACCATACAAAGGAGTTTTCTCCACTAATTCTATGGTTTCAGAGAAGGAAGCAAAATAGTTTGACAAAACTTTCAGTTTGTCAGCATCTGGTTCCTCTGTCTGTTTTTGCTTTTTGTGGAGMTTAGGCAGATTTTAGATATTTGCTTCAGATTATCTTTGTTCCTTTTAGAAATATCTACATAACATCCAACACTGCATCAAGGCATGATTGAAGCAGTGCTAGAACATCTCCCAAACTCTAAACTGGCCTCCCTAATTCGGGTTTTTCAACCCAGCAATTCTGTGAATAGCAGCATTAACGATGGCAGTTTTCCTGTGGCATTGGATATTATGGTTGAGTGACTTCACTATCTAAAAATGCAAGAGTGACTTCTGCTGTTTCCATCGGTGGGAACAGGATTCAGACAAGCCTTGATCAYGTGGATTCTCTGATGTGCAAAATTCTGTGAAGGCAAATTGCAGCTTTTCCAGAATTGGTGGGCAGAGTCTCTACCTTCTACTGGGCTGTTTCCATGGAACTTGGAAGAAGTTGCTTTGAAACCTCTCCACTTCTACCCAATCTGGCAAGTGGGCAAGGCCATAGTAGGCAAAAAGCCTCATAATAAGAGGCAATAAGATACTCACACACTGTTTGATCACACAAYCCTTCACTCCCAGGAGAAAACAACTTAGTAACTAAAACTGGCCTGCTACTGAGGTTCAATTCATTCAATCAACTCAAAGGAAACMAAAAAAAAGCCCTAACGGCAATTCCGTACTACAAAAGCCACATGTGAATTCACCACCACAAAAAAAARAGTAAAAGCAAAGACTAAAATAAGTAAATAAACTGTTCTTTCTCCCATCCTGTGTTGAAATGACCGAGACAACGTGTTCCTGGATATCAGTCCCCTTGGGAAGGCAGGGAGAGGGGAAATGAGCCAGGGAGTCCACATACAAAAAATGAATTCACTATTACCAAAGCATGTGGGGATGTCACCCCCTGCTGCCATCACATCCCAGCAACTCACATGCAGTTTGAAGTTAAATAAGGAGTWGCCAAAACAGAGTGACTCAGTTACACACAACTCGTGCCTTGCTGCAAGATAAATTTAACATCTTGGCTGTGAGCAGATAGGTAACGACATGTCCTGAAAAATGCTTAAAAGTAACATTACAAGAAAGCTGAGGTTTGCACAGGGCAAATCACAACGATGATGAATTGCAGGCAAGGTCTTTGGATACCCTTTATCCCTCAGATATATTCTCATACATGTATTTCATGCTGTAGCAGCCACTTAGCAAACTAATCTACATCACACATCACAGTATCCAAAATACTGTGGCTAAGCAGACATACATAAATATAAGAATTACTTTCATCCTTGACTTAACATGACAAAGCCATCAAAATACCTCACAGTCACCTCAGCTCAAGGGTAAAGCAGAAGTGTGACTGAGCAGTTAAAACTTGTCACAKTTGATGGAGGAGGCTCAAGAGAAGAGCCCCAGGAGAGCACAAAACAATCACATGTTCCCAATTTCCAAATTTTTCTTCCTTTTTCATCCTCTTATGCATTGTGCCAGATATTTTTGCACTGCTTTAACTGTAACACTGCCAATGAATATTACCATCGTTAAATATTATCACAGATTTTTAAACAGGCTAAGCTCAGAAGTGCACTTTCTATTCAGAAAGTTATAAAATCCAGAAAAAGGAGATCTTAAAAACACCACAAGGACAATGCTAAAGGGAGAAACTCCTCTCTACATGTGAAGTTTCTTTTCCCCTTGGTTGATTTTAAGAGCTCTGGAATGTAATCAGTTGACAGCCTTACGTCATGTTTACTTGCAGATAGGTTACAYGGGTGGAAACAAATCTGACAATAATCTCCTATCAGCCCCTGCCTATTCCATCACCTAAGAACTTGGGAAGAAACAACAAAGCAAGGAGTAACTTACAGCCAGCAGTGCAAAACAGGGAATAAAGAGAAATTAGATGTCACTCATGCATAGAGAATAACTTTGCAAAAAGGCCACATCAGCACACGCTTGCAAATTGAGTTTGCATCTTTTTGTGACCATATGGACGGAGGCCGAGTTCCAGCTTTACAGCTCAGCCCCAGGAGCAGCAGATTTGGCAGACTGTGATGAAGCTGTAACTGGTTAAATGAATGAAAGCACTTTAATCCCTTGAGAAGCCTAAGGCCCCTTAGGTTGATAAGATTTTTATTTATTTATTTAAAACACAGCATCTGGTCCCTTCAGGGAAAAGCCGACGATGCTCTCAAAGCTGCTTCAAGTTTTGGTACGAGCAGGAGTTGTCACATAAAGCAGATTTCTCCCTTTTATTAACAAGTTGGCTTTGTTTGGTTGGGTACTTCAGGGGTTTTGTTTGTTTGTTTTTAAAATCAACTTTGCATTGGGCTCTTAAGAAATCCTAAGTGTGCAACACCAGGGCAAACAGGTTCTCTGGCCACAACTCAAACAGGAAACCCAAACTGGCTGAGCCTGAAAGTAATTTGTTTTCTCAATTGGTTTTCTGTTGTTCTTTCCCCATCTGGTTTAGCACCGAGCACAGCACTTCCACTGGCATATCTTGCACAGGATTTCTTATTCATACACAGTTCAAATGCTGGAACTGGAGCCTGATTTTCAGCAGGAAAATCAACTGCAKTTCTGGCACCGTCATTAACCCCAGAAAGGCTGGATGAGGGCAATGAAGGAAGTGCTGATTTCCACATCAATTTCTCTGTGTTACAGAATCTCCAAATATGAGATCAGGCTGCCCAGAGTTAATGTTCTCTCTGTGTTAAATCACATCCAGATTCCAGAGCATACATCATATGTTAAGAATGGAAATTATGCCTAACACAGAGCTGAATTACTCTTTGCATTAATAACTTTTCTCTGGTTTAGCCATATTTTTATCCAGTAAAAGATATATCAATGCACCAAATGAAAAGCTGGATCRTGAATTACACATAATAAACCACAATTCTTTGAAATATCTAATTTATCTCCCTATATTTTCATTATTTCCACATATTATCATGAGGTATTCTTAGCTCCTTGTCAGTGAAAGGAAAATTAAGCACAAGCTTGCTGAATATGGCTCAGATATACAGGGATTTGACGGAGACAGATTTATCATCAGAGATTCCCAAGACAGCAGAGCACAGGGTGCTRTTTCAATTAATCATCTTTGAGGAGTAAACTACAGAAATCTAAAGGATCTCTCCTTTTCCACTAGAACATCCATTTAGGGCTATAATACTTCAGTGAATACTTGTGTATTCACTTAGTTTGATTTGCTTTTGATTTGCTTTGACTCCTCTGGAATCTCAAGAAAGGGAACTTCTAAGACAACAGGACAATGGGAATTTCTCCACAATTATTATATTTCCCCTATGGGCATTGATGTCTACCGTGAGTTATTTTTCTGATGTTTACAACTCAATTTAATGGCCTGGAAATGTCTTTTTCAAATTGAGGGGAAAAAACAGGGAAGGTTGTAGCTGATTGTTGTAAGTATTTTTCTGCAGGCACCCACAGCTGACATATCCCATACCTTGAAGCACTGTCTGTTTTGATGTCAATGTCTTTTTAATATACAAGGTCTTTTGGGAAAAGAGGTTTTCTGCCCCCTGAAAGAACAAGGCTGCTTGTTTTGCCTCTTTTTATCTCCGTGTCTATAGCACTGTTCAGCACAACCTCACAYGAGATGCTCTAAGCAAGCCTGGTTTAGAGAATATTCAGGTGATCACCTCACAGCTCTACTTGGTTTTTGCAGTGGAATCTTTTTTCTCCAGGTTTTTTTTCTCCCTCTCTGGAAATTTTGTTTCTTTTTCTTCTCTGGAATTTCATTTCTTTCACTTTAATTGAGTTTCCCAAACAATCTGTATGTAACCACCATCCTTCCTAATGTTATCTGAATCAAGGAAAGATCATGTAGGGCACCTGTCTTCAAATAGATCAGGGATACCTTCACTGGAAGCTTCCTTTATTACTAACTCTATATATTTTTGAAGACATCAGTTCTCCTGCAGAAGTATGGGAGGACTCTAATATGGGACCACGTAGCATTTGGTAATTCTAACTTTAAGTGTACAAGACTGGTGAAACAACTAGAGATCAAAGKAATGAGAAAACAAGCCCAAGGCATCTTTTCTCTCCACACAAAACAATACAGGCCATGCACTGGAGCTTTACTCACATCTCCATATGTGCATATAACAGCCTTTAATCAAACTGCCTCATCCCAACACCACTGCTTAAGCACAACTGAGTTTGCTGTGACAATGCAGAAGCAAAYGTGAGGAGTGACAGCTCCTTTTCCTGGACAGGAATAGTATTAACATCTCTGTAGGAACGGGAAAATGTTCCAACAAACYTGAGCTGTTGGGAAACGTCAGCTGGCCAAGGCTGAAATGCTTTGAACTCAACATTTCAGGTTCAAACTTGTGTCAAATTTACATTTGTGTAATGCAGAAAGTTGAGATGTGAATTAGTAAACGTTGTCAGAATGGCATCTTGTTCCCTGCTAACCCAGACTGGGCAGACAAAAACAGCTGTATGATTCTGCCTTTTTTATGAAGTTATCATCCAAAACCAGCCAGTTACTGACAATAAAAAGAAACTTAAATTATTCATTCAAGGTAACTCCTATTAAGGACATTTTAGAATTCAAGTTAGAGGAAAAAAATTTAACATATTGAAATACTTCAGTGTAACACTCCACACCCTGGGATCACACACTAAGATCAATAAAGTTGAGGCACATCTGATGTCCATTCTGGAATGTAATCTTGGCTGACGAGCTGTGTCTTACCCATCTATGAATCTGCCCTTTAGGACATCATTTTCCAATTAGCTGTTTTAATAGGACTCCCAAATGAGCTTTTGTCTATCATGAATTCATTGTTCTGCTGAACTGCAGTTCTGCACTGCTGGAGGCTGCCTGTTTTCAAACTGTAATTCTCGGCAGTTGTTTTCCCCACGTGTCCATAATCATTAAAAAACCTTCACAAAATACTCCCAGCAGTTGGTCCAAGCTGCAGGAACTGATGGATGTTGCAGCACTGAGTCCCTACAGCCCCACAATGGTGTGGTCAGGCTGGAACATGTCACGTGGCTGTGACACCACACTGTCACTTACAGAGGAAACTGTGCAGAGCTGGGACTGACAACTTGCACCCAGCTTCTCATGCTCTTGTGTAACATATTACTGAAAAGAGGCTGCTGTGAGCATAAATAAAACCCAAAAGATATGGGGCAGGCCAGGTGGATTTGTCCCTCTGATGGAGAAGGAATGGCTAAGCAAGTTACACAAGTGACAGGCAGGTCTTTCCCAACAACTGGTGCTGCTGTAGGCTCTGAGGACAGTTCCCAGAATTGCTCAGTGACACCTCAACTCTACAGTCCACAGTGCTGGACAGGAGTTCAGTGGCAGGGAAAAAGATATTGAYAGATGAATAAATTATTCAGTGAAGCTTAGCACTATTTGAACCAACCTGGCCATTTAACATATTTACATCTGAATTATTACTAGACATGACAGCAGAGTCTGGAATCTACTACAAATAATTAGCATGCAACCCCAAAGGGTTAAAAACCAGTAAACAAGAATCCTGTCCCTTTAACATTCATATTCCTCAGTGTATTGTACTGGTGTATAAATTACAGTTATGCATCACCAACACACCATGCTAGGAATTGCCCCAAAACCTCAAACTACAATTTGATGACTCAAGAGGAAGATTCAAGGCAAACAGAGGTAGTAGAGAGGATTAAATGCTAAGTTTAACCTGTCCTACTTAACAAACAGAATTTGGGACCTTATTATTATCAAACTGTGGCACTTAAAATACGCTGCTTCTGCAATTGGCACTAATTAGATACAGGGAAGGCAGAGCAATGCCTTCACAGACACCAAACAATTCTCCCACCCAAAGAGGACATCCCAGAAGGGCTCACAAAGGTCCTTGAAGAAATGGCAAACAAGTGGTTAAACCCTTGATGTTGTCTGGAGGACAACAGGGCTCTAGTCCCTGACAGAAATAGCCAGGGATAAACGGCAAATCTTTGTTTCCATTGGCACTCCAAGAAAACACATCTCAGCCCAAATCCAGCTGTCAGCCAACCCCTGCCCTCACTTCACCTTTGTCTCCTTCTTCAACTTGGCCCTGTGTTTTAAGCTCTCCTTAAACAGAAAGAGGAGTCAAATTCTTCTTTTAAAAATACAATAAACTAAATTAAAATATCAATCCACCTTCACTACAAATTATCTGGTGGGGCAATGCAGGACAAACAATAAAATCCATAAGACTTTTTTCTATACAATGTTCTTACAGTAACCCCAGAAATGTTTTCTATGCCAGGACACTCATACCTGCCCTTGTTTATACCTACTGGAAATTTTAAAACTGTATAGTAAATAAGAAGAGATTGTATCAAAATAACAGTGAGACAATTCTTCAGCTTAATGACTCATTGGAGTAAATCAAACCTAAAATCAGGTCTCTGTTACAGTGATCATAGAGCTGGTGGACATAGAARGATCATTCCAGTTAAGAATATAACATACACAATGTACCACCAGCTTTCTGACAATTATTTTAAAAAATGTTAAAACTAACAAAGCAACTCCCTCTTAAAAAGGTGAGATGATACACTGGCAGAAGCATTCACGGGTCTGAATTTAGGAAGGGCAGCCAAGTAATGTGGCACATCCCCAAGAGCACATGTAATTCCTGGGTGACCAGTGGCATTATGTGACTGCTCCTGTCCCTGCCTATCACCACTCAGGAACAATCAATTATTGAACTGTTTGGTTTCTAAAGACTCAGCCCCGAACAGGGCAAGAGACCTGCATGGAAATCTCACATGCTTGGTTTTTGTTTAGCATGACTGGAGCTCTTGAAGATATAGAAAGATAAACTACAAGTATGTTGTTAAATACCGAACGTTTTGTTTTAAACACTGGCAAAACATAACAGATTAAAATGTACTAAATTAACCATTTTATCTTGGTACTGCCAACATCTTCCCACAACATGCAAAGTTTACAGAAGGCACTACAGAAAAGAAAGTCAGAGCATAAATTTACATTACCTTGACCAAGAAAACAGCAGAAAAGCTTTGAATATTAGCAGAAGTTTCAATTAATCAATCAGAAGCAGAGAGGGAAATCTTACCAGAACTCGATCTCCAATTTTGAGCTCCCTTTCTCCTTTCTTTAGTGATCCAGCTTCTGAGAGATTTGATATCGATTCACTGGCAGTTTTGGAAAGATTGCTAATCTGAGAAGGAGTTGCATGTTCCTTAGCAGCAAGGGGAGAACTTTTTTGTGGAATTCCTGAAGGGGGAAGTGCAGCAGTGGACGAGGACACTGCACTAGCAGCTGATGTGGATGTTGGTGACGTGGCTCTCGAAGCGTGAGCTGTCTGGGTGCCGTTGGCTTCATCCTCTGTCACCACTTTTCTGGTCAATTTGGATGGTCTTGTAAAGATTCCCCTCAAGGGTTCACACTGGAAATAGCGAACTCCAGCCACAGAGCCATCGTTCTTCCCAATGGGCTCATCCAGAACAATCCCTGCCCACTGTCCCGGAGCAAACTGTGTTTCTCCAAGGAACTGGATGAAGCCAGGTTTATTCCCATTGACCCAAACGCGCTCCCCGACTCTGAAATCGTCCACAAACTCCTCGTGTGCATCTGCAGGGGCTGTGCTTGAGGTCTTCTCACTGGGAGCTGCTTTTTCTGCTGGAGCTGGAAGCACAAGGAGAAAACAACAGGAATCAAATGTACTAATATTCCAAAGAGCATCATTACTTCATTTCAATATAACATCTGGAAGAGCATCGTTTCTGAAAGGAAGATCACAACTCCTGATTTCCTTGTGCAAACACTCTAGAATACAGTAATTCAAATATCTAAGGACAGGGACATTGAATGCATTTAATGAAGGTTTTGGTAAAAACAAAAAGCTTTACTTCAAGAAGTACCTAAGTATTTTAACCATGACAAGGTTTCTTAGAGGAAAATTGCTTGAACTCTAATTAGTAACCTCAGATTTTTTGTAAGTCATACACAAGTTTTTTAGATCAGAAATACAAGCAAAAATACCTTGGTGTAAAGAATAAAAATAGTGCCTGCTCACAGCATTCAAGCTACTTTTTGTTAGAAGATGAATAAGGGAAAAGTAAAATATTTAACTATTCCTTACCAGCAGCAACAGGTGCAGGTGTTTTCAGCAATGTACCCCCATGCTTGATGGTCTTCGAAGGAGCCTTAAGTCCACTTGGTTTTAACATACTCATCTTTTTGCAGTACCAGTGTTTATCCTCCTCGTCTGTAGCAACTATCTTTTCCCAAACATGGATAAAATATATTGTTCAAGCTTTTTCAACTCTGGAATAAACCTGTATATAAAAAGATCAGACATGAACAAAAATCAGTATGTCAACTCCTGCAGAAGGGATTTCTATATATATAAATCCTTGTATGAAATGCATTATCAAAGCTGCTTTTCAGTAACAACCAGCAGCATTTCCAACTCCTCATCTTTTGAAGGCCATTTCCTATTAAAAGCTAAATGATCAAAATACCTCTCTTTGCTGAATGCTGCTCATCTTGAGATTTAAACTAAAAGGCTATTTTAAGAAGGAAAAACAAAGCCCTGAACAGCATAACTAACATAGATTTAACCACACCACACACACGACTGTTTTCAGTCACACTTTTCAAGTGTTACAATATCCCAGCAAAACCAACTTCAGCCTGGGGAAACAACAGCAAGAGAAATTAGAAAGCCAGRAATTTCAGGATAAAAAGAGTAAGGTTTCTAAGAGAGATTGGAATTGAAAAGCTAAAATTGCTCCAGAGTTACACGATGACAACTGAAAAGCAAAGAGCCACCTCAGCTTGCWGTGACCTCAGATCACAAGATACGCTGGCTCACAGCCCCCAGCAGTGCCCCAGCTCAGAGGAGGGACTCTTCCCAACGTTGCTAGGATAGGACTTGGAAGCCAGCTAGAAGCTTTTCAGGGAACTATGTTTTGCCACGGGAGGCATCTTCCTTCTGATTACAAAAGCTTCAGAAAGGCTTTTTCATGTCTAATGAAAAAATCTGTATTTTTTACCTCAAATACGAACTCAAAGCCAAACTTCAAGGCGACTGCTGTGCCTCCATCTTCAAAGGAATAAACTATTCTGTGTGAACACAGCTTGGCTTTGTGCTGACTTTTTATAAAAGGCCCTGCCAGAACAGCTACACCACTTAAACAGCAGCAGCACACACCTAACCAAGACCTGAAGGGGAAAAGGAAGCAGGCACGCAGCAAGTTTGCTCAACTGTTTGCTCAGAACACGTCAAACAAGAACTACAAAGCAGGTTCTCAGTCCTGCTCTTTACTCAGCATTTTGGCACCTGTCAGAACAGAAAGTTGGGCAGCTACAGCTTCCCCAAACCAGTGCCCAGGGGTGCAAACTGGGAGCTCAGCACCCAGTTAAAGGTAAACCAAACCCAACTGAAGGGGAGACAGCTCTGTTGCAGCAAGGAAAACTAAGGAGAATAAACCAACCCTGTCTTTACTTACCAGGCTAAGACTTATCCCTCCTGTATTATGAATTATTCATCAGCGTTCCTAAAAATCAATTCACTGCTTTGTGAACCCAAATGCCAAAGTGAAACCTTCCTTATGCTATTTCAAGACCTGCCATGCCAAATTCAAGGCATTTTCGAAGTCTGCAATAATGTTATACTTTAAAAAGCATGAATTACCACCTTGGATATAATTGTGTTTGCCTACAACTTAAGTTCCACTCCATGAAAATGATGGAGCAGTGCTGTGAAGATTTCTGAACCTTTTTTCTAGTGTTGCCAGAGCTTTGTCACCCACCTGCCTGTAGAGTTATGACTCTGCATCACATTTCCTTATATTTCATTTCAGAAGTCTTCTAAAACTGCACTTTGATCTTACACACAAAGGACTGGAAAAGTCTTTTTTTCCTCTCTTGTACATGTGCTATTCTTCCTCATGCTACAGGCCCCGTTCCCTTCTCTCCAATTCCAGAATCTCCATGCACACCTCCCTTACTCTCCTCAACCCATCAAAATCCATGGAACTGAAAAACTGTACACAATAAAGAAGGATTTGGTACAAATACAGAAACAGGAGAAGCATCGAGGTCAGTCCTTTTTAGTTCACAGTCAGTGCCAAAGACCAAATTGATGGAAATTTGGGCCAAGGCAAGTCCCCCTCAAGGAAGATTCCTCCAAAAGCCTGGAAGCTGGAAGTGTCCAATAGCACTCTGCCATTCTTTTCCATACACCACCTCTTTCTGTGCCTCCAGAGACCATTCCAGCACCACCACAACCACACTGTGCAAGGACAGGTGTATCAACAGAAAACACACACTAAATTACCTCCCCAAATTAGACTTTGCCAGTTTCAGTTAATTATTTATTAATGATGGTTAACAAGCCTCTGCTCAACAGCAAGTTAGAATGTTCTAACGCTGCATTTCTTGGCTCGGGGTACTCATTCATAGTTTAATCTTGCTCTCCRCAGTCATGGGTTACGTATTTGCTGTGTCATTTGCTTTTCTCAACACACAGGCCTTCAACTAGGCCAGAAGTAACACAATCCCTCATGTCCTGGTTTCAGAGTTACTGAAATTGTAGCTTAATTCAGACAAAATAAAAGCTAAAATTATAGGCAACACGTTTTGGTAAAAGACTCCCTTATCGCAATAATTAAAATGCAACTTTTGGTATCAGGGACCTTCATGATAGCATTGCATAATGGAACTCATAAAACACATAAATTTGCATCAAGTGATTTCAAGGATTACACACTCCAACATATCCTAACAGGCTCCAGATGTCAATGATCTCATTTTAGTTCTCATAAAAGAGAGCAGCTCACTACTTGCCTCAATTTGTTCTCTTTCCTTCCTTCAATCTGTCTCAGCTCTCCTGAAAAAGGGTCCTTATAACCAATAAGCAAAAATATTAACTGTGTCTCAAAATATCTTATCAGGAACTTAAGGAAAGGTCCAGAAAGTCTCTGATGATTTATTCCACTRAAGTGTTCTACTGCAAGTTCTACCAATAACAAAACTGAGCATAAAAAGAGATTTTAAACACAGGCTTTACATTTGTGCCATTATTTGAAATATATTATTTCAAACAATATGAAAATGCAGTACATTCTCAAATGTCCAATGCAGACAAGAACCTTTGCATTGATCTTTTAATTGATTAATAATATCCTTATTCTTATTTACCTTTTACAGACTTCTAAGTATTGCATGGATCAAGCAACAAGTTGGGAACCATTGGTTTAAGTAAATAAATCCTACTAATGTGATAATAGATTTGAATTCTGTTGGCAAGTTGATATTAAAATAAATAAAATGTAACCACACAACTCTGGAATAGAAAAGCAGAATATTTTCCAACTGTCAAAAAAGGAATTCCTATCATAAAAAGAAAGCAGCTGTCCAATGTTTCTTTCAAGACTATTTTTAACAAATAGTACTCCAAAAAGAACTACATTAAGCAAGAACACAGGGAGAAAAGTTGAAGTCTCAGCTCACTCTACTTAACCCTGTAGTCACAACAAGAATTTAGGAGTACCAGTAGAACCACAGAATAGTTTAGGTTGGAAAAGACCTCTAAGATAATTAGGTCCAGCCTTTCCTAGTTCTTCAAAACATTTCAAATAAAAAAGATTAATATTTAACTTCATTAACACCATTAACAGACTAAATAGTGCTGGAAAATGCCTTGCAATGCCAACGCAATTCTAAACTCAAAGAAGAGACCACTTCATTTGTTAATTGTGCTGAGCATAGAGGTGTTTTGCAAAACAATATAAACATTCAGACTAACAGACGAAGAGTAAATATTCTAAAAGGGGGTTGTAAAAAAAATCTCATAGGGCTCTATAAGGAGACCACCACATGCAACCTCTGTGGCTGTCATTAATAGGTATCTAGAAAAYAAATTCCCATACCATGAAGAAAAGGGAAGGTGACCAAAATAAATCAGAAAATCCCTCCTTTAGAAAAGCTAAATGGAAAATATCTTCCAAAGACCACCACAATGCAGCAACCTCACCTTGCTGAGAGAAAAACAGACTCAGCACAAGAAGCACTGTTTGAAATCTCTGCCTGAACAGCATTTCTTAAATACCTGTTTCATACTCGTTGTTCAACTGCTGCTGCCAAGCTTGAAGGAGCTCATRAATCATTCCTCAAATACCTTGAGTTTAGAGAAAGTAACTTGGAATTTTGAACCTGGAAAGATTTCTCCTGTGGTCCRTGAGTTACTCCAAGAGCTCTGACCTTTCACAGCTACAAACACAACTCCTAAAATTATTGCAGTCTTAAAACTAAAGTATATAAAGATGTTCTGTATGATTCAGATCTAACTCCTACAACAGCTCCCAAAGTTGTATTTGCAGTCTCCTGGGCTGTTATTACACTCCTGTAAAAAGTGAGTGTATACATATATTTACAAAAGCACTGAATGCTTTTAGTTGAATTTATAAGCTTTTGAAATTCATACCCAATTCAAAAATACAACCCCATTTTGGCTTTGAACAAAATCAATGCCTTCTCCTTGCACTGCTGTTTGCTGCTTGCTACCTCTTGGAGAATATTCCTCTGTGTGCAAGAATGTGCCACATCACAGAGCCCAACTTCTGGAAGGTTCTGATGGGAATGAGAACAATTCATGCACAGCAGGTCCACAAACTGACCAGAATGGGACATGCCCACCAGCATCCTTACAGGAACAATTCTGGATGAGGTGGCACAACAGAAGCTGAAACCTGGAACAAAAATCTTCCTAATCCTGACTCCTCCTCTGCTGCATTCTGGGTCTATTGGAGATATTTCCTACTGGGCACCCAAAAAGTCTGAATCACCACTTTGCAAGCGATGGATCACGTTTCCAATAAAATATTCCAGAGCACACAATATCCATTGTAAATGTCTCACTCAGCTTCAAAGTCAGTCCCACACAATTACAAGTTGCTAAACCAGAAAGATGGATTTGGAAGCCCTCATACATTAACTTTACAGAGCTTCTCTGGAGACATGCAGCACACTTGGTGTTTCTGGCCACTCGCTACTTAAATACAACCATTTTGGAGCAGTGAACTCRCATCCAGGTCTCTCTGCATCGATCCAGTCCCTGAAAATGCTCTGAACTTCTCTCTGACCCTCACGCTCCCGACTTACTGCAAATTCCATGTGTTTTGTCAGCTCTGATGCATTTATTGAATGGGCAGCAAGTTCACACTGAAACACACCAGAAAGCACCGTAGGCATCTGTTAACAAAGCAAGGCACAAACAGCAAACTACTGTGGTACTGATGCAACACCCTCTGCAGAGGCCACTGTTAAACCAAACTGATCTTCTGAACCTTGCTCAAGGATTTAACTGCACTGCTCAGTGATTAGAATGGGGAATTAGAGGCATCTTCAGGTATCAGTCACTTTGAAATTAACAGAATTTAAGAACTGATATATAAAACAGAAAACAAACAGAATTAATAATTCAGGATTTCAATAGAATAAGAGTTGGCATTTGGGAGTCAATATTTGATTACTCATTCAATACATAGCAATTAGAGAAACGGAGCATTTAAAAACACGACTTCAGTTTTATTTTGTCTTCCAGAAACCATTGATTTTTATGTCAATTAATCAAGTAACATGATGACCTGAATATATCCTTCAGATACATCACTACTAGAGGAAAAGACATTATTTAATCCAATGTTTATCATACTAAGTGCCATCAAAATATATTTATTTGGGTTACTAAATGCACTGCTTAGTGCCAGCATCAAAACATGTGGGCTGGTATGTGCCCATCAAACCAGTGTTTTGTACCTCACTTTTAAAGGTAGAAAAAAAAATGCATTTAAAACTGAGCTGATCAGGTAGAAAAAAATAAAAGGAATGCAGACCTTTCAGATCTGCCGTTTGCAGGTCCTGGTATAGGAAGTAAAAATTTAGTAAGAAAATAAGCAAGAATGTCTCCTAACTTAGAGGATCCTTAGGACATTCTGCTTCAGCACATTCCAGCCCAATCCAAAATAACCATCATAGGAATTCCAGAGGTAAACCCTTCACAAAGGCAAACACTGATCCTACAGGAACCTCAAAGCCACAGCTTCTTATATTGTTTTTAACATAAATATGAATTTTCAAAGGGACAGATTCTTGAAGAAGTGCATCTTTGCTTAATTTATCAGGCATAACCATTAAATTAACGAAACAAAAGCAGTTCTTGCTCTTCTGAAGTGCCTTCACAGTTGCTACCAGGGTAACTCCAGGAAATTACTGCTGCATGCAAGTTTTAATAGGGCTTTAGTCTAACCCAAATACAGTTTGCTTTTGCTGCCATAATAACACAAGTCCAAAGCCTGCAGGAATTTGGGAAGTTTGCCCAYTGGGATGACACAGCTCCTCCGCCAGTGGCACTGATGTGATGAACTCAACTTGATACGAAGAGTGGCAAAAACCAACAGAAACTGAAACAGAGCTATACTATCACTGGCAGAGGTCCTGAAAAACCTTTCAACTCTGTTTTCCAGGGCACTGGTTTAGATAAACATTCCTTAGTCTGAGGCAACCAGCGTGTTCAGTGAGACAGAACCACGCAGGGATACCCCGAGCAGTCCCAGGGCTGTAACACAAACACTCTGCGTTGTCATCACTCATCCCACCATCAAACCAGCACACCCTGGTCTAAGGACAGCCCCAGAAATAGCTCCTGGCTTCCTATCACTCCAAAGAGAGAATCCCTGTTTCCTTAAGAACTCAAAGATGCTCCTCCTGTCTTTTACACTGACAGGGACTGGGGAAGAATGTTTGGGAATCAATGCCAATATCCCACAATGCTGTTCCTCGTTGAGGACATGGGGACCTACACCTCAACCAGCAACTTTAGATTTATTTATTAACTGAAATCAACAGTAGAAGTTGTGTTTCTGTACCATGGAGACGACTGGAACTGTTCTCCATGTGAGTTCACACATCCCAGGGTATTCAGAACCAAAGACTTTTAGATCACCTTTCAGCATCAGATTTTTACAGCAGCCAGGCCTGCACACAAATCTGTATTTCTCCTTTGATTTTGAACCTGCCAGTAATTTCAACGAAATAAAATAAAAGGCAGGTGATCTCTAAAAAACATAAAATAATATTCATACAAGTTTCACAGAAGTAGGTGAACCTGTAGGAGGGAGACTTGTATTCAAAGAGTCACGAATTTCTCCCAGTAGCTTTAGAACAGATCAACTGATTTCGGAAGCAAAGAATTTGCTATCAATACATTTGGTAGCAGCAGGTTATCAGTTTGGAGATCATATAAAACGTAAATATAATATGATTAGGAAGAACACCATTATGATACCCAAATCCATTAAAAATTGGAGGGTTTTAGGGACATTGTTAAGTTGTTAAATAAGATACATGGTTGGTTTTGTACCTTGGGAAGTGCAGGATATTCACTGCAAACCGTATAAACAGGATTCTCCCAGCACATGCCTGGGAAAGGGAAAAGGCAGGGTAAATTCCTATAACGAAGAAACTGTACTAAGATGAATCAGATCAAAGATAGTAAGAGGCTTAGGACCTGAAACCATCAGTCAGATATTACAGCAATGCTATGAGGAAGGTAATTCATCAAAGCTTCTGCTCTGCTTATGGGTTTTAATTCTGCATCAAGGACATTTTAAGTCACCCCATTTTATCATTCTAGAACTTGCTGTGCTCATTCAGATTCCTGAATGCCTCAGGATCCTCAGTAAAACACCACTGAAACATGAAGACAGACTGTTGAATATGAAGCTCAAATGAGAGAGGATGTCTGTAACAGTAAAGAACTATTTTGGGCCAGCAATTTGTGAGTAATTTTTTCTCAATCTATTGCTATTTCAAACACAGCCTGTTCAGTCTTTTTAAAAAGATTCTGCCTATCTTTAATTAATCAGGAAGAGCTGATAATTGTTAATATGATGCAAACTCTAACACTTCAAGTTGCCACTGTGCTCACAGATTATAAAAACATCGCTGCTCTGGTCTATTAAAAGATCAGAAAGCACATGATCCTCCTCAGCACATCATTCCCTACAGAAGGAGTCAAGGATTGAGGAGCAGAGAAAGTTTTCAACTAAGTAAATAATTGCCACCTCTTCTGGTAAGCCCATTATCATCACTTACTACTTTTCCTACATTTTTTCCAGGAAATTCTTGTCTTCCCCAAAAGCCCTCCATTTCAATAATATGAAGAGCAATTTTTTTGACTGTCCACACTGACTTGTGATGATGATAATGCAGTTCAGACACCCCAGCAAGTGAATTCAGTCACAATAAAACAAGTACTTTGGAATAGTAGAGCATCAAGTTTAAGTCATTTGAGATCTACAATTTAGATTTTGAGAAGGAAAATATCATCTCCCGTCAGCCTCAACCCCCGAAGCATTTAAAGACACAAAGGCTTCTCCCTAATACAATTACAACTGAAGCAGCTGAAACAAAGATGCTGCTTTTTATAGCAAGCATTTAATTTTGAGAGACTTGGGTGAAACTGTAACTGTTTCACACTGGGTGAAAACATCAAGTCAGCCCTCCCTTTTTAGCTCTCCATGTTCTTAGCCTTTGAAATTAGCACCATGATTGCTGCACTGCTGGCAGAGAGCTCAGGACAAGTACAAATTCAGAACTTAGATAAATATTGCTGTGATTGAGTGGATGCTGCTGCCAAGCAGAGCAGCAGAATGAGAGTGTCAAATAAGCTAATTCTATACAATACTGAGTTTCTCTCTCTGCCTTGCAATTTCCCCTCATAACAAGCTAAAAATATAGACAGTAAGATTATAAAGATCAGGGAAAATGAATAGCTTTTAATGGTCTTCTTCTGGAAGTAGCAGAGTGAAGACATGCCTTATAAATTAAAAGAATGTATGGTACTAGTCACTACTCTTCTGAGTTTGTACAAATAATTAATGTGACATTCCAGGTGGAAAAACTTAGGTGGGTGTTAAAGCACAAACTTGTACAGCCTGTCCTTAGATACATCTTCTAAATCCTTCACAGCCTTTTGGGGGCCAGGAGCCAGTACCAGATTTGTGGGTATTTCTAAGGGTCAGTCACAGAGTGCAGCTTCACTCTGCAAAAATAAAGGGATGTGGAGGACAGACACCTGGACAAGCAAGACGTGTTTAAATCCTCAGGGAGCTGCTGGCTGAGTTCTGCTGGTCAACACCAACRAAATGGTTGCTCCAGCAGGAACTGGCAAGGGGCTGAGGGCAGCTGAGATTACAGCTAATGCAGTATATAATTGCCTTTCATTAAATAACAAAACACCATCCATCTGAGGCATTTCCAAACATGCCGCTCCAATAAGGATTCCAGCGAGTTACTCTTTATACGTGCCAGCAGAGCCAGTAGTCCCTAAGGAATGCCAAAGGACTAAACAAGAGCTGCATTCATTCATGGTTGTCATGTTCAAACATTAGAAAACTTGCATTCAACATACAGAGTTAACATTTGACCCGAGTGTTTTAGAAAGAGAAAGAAAAGCAGCTCTGAAAAATCATATTGGCAAGGCAGAGCTTTATTTCTTTTTAAGGAGGATCTGTTTTGAAATATTCTCAGTCCCTCCCAAGAAAAACTTTAACAGGGCTAAAAGGATAAAGGGAGGAACACTACAGGAATCATACAATCTGCCCAAGCTGAGTAAATAAAGGCTGTCCTGGGTAGCCACAGTCAGAAGGCGGCAAACAGATACAACCTGTAACTCAGACAGGAAATCTTCAGCAGCTCTAGGAAGTCATAGCAATCAGCAGAGAGAGCACTGCTCCTTCCTACAGCATAATCACATGAGGAAAGAGGCTGTTATTCCCTACAGAATGCATCTGGGATGAGGATACAAGACAGCTGGACTTCTGCCCTCACTAGAAAGCTGAGATCTTCTCTTTAAAGGAAACCGTACAAATTATATAAAACTATTTTTTTTGCCAAATAAAGCCTCCCTCTTGATCCCTAAAGATACGGACATCTGAGGTCACATTTCCAAGCTTTTCTGCTTCAGCCAATTCATCCCTCTGCCTTCAATACATACAAAGCTTTAGAGCACTCYAGCACAGAGAGAAAATCTGCCAGCACATACACAAGGACTGGGCAGGAAAAGAATCCTGAAATCTTATCATATTACACCAAGAACTAATAATCCTCAGCGTGTAAATGAAGAAGTTTTGTACCTCAACAGTTAAAGGTTCCTTAGAGTAAGACATGCTGCTGTGGAGCGGAGGTGAGGTGTTTACTTTTCCTCCACAGTATCTACTTTGCAATCTTCCTACTGTTGCAGCAGGTGCACACGGACAYACACTTGAGAAAAAACACTCTCTGACCTCGCTAGTTTCAGAATTACATGCATATTCCTGTTCTTTCAATAAAATACTTTGCAAAGCAGCCAGCATAAACGCATTTCCTCTTTTGTACCTCTTCTCTTTCTTCTTCCTACATGTCAACACAAGCATCACATGTTTTAAAATCCTTCTGCTCAAAGATCTCAAAGCAACCTGTGAACTTCCATAAAACCCTGCCCATTCAGCACAGTGGGTAAGTGAAGGGGTGGGGAGGAACGAGACTTCATTTCACAGTCATATTTTTAATCATCAACATATACAATCCCARATTAAATTTTCCTCCCCATGCTCTGTTTTGGAAGATTTCTTTGGTGTTGGCTTTGTTTGTTTTTATTTTTTAAAAATATTTAAAACACGGAATCAGAACAAAGATGAAAGGGAAAAGTAACTTCTGATTTTTTTTATGCAGCAGGAGCCACATTACCCTGTGAGTAACAGCACCAATTACCTTGTGYCCCATGACAGCTATGGCACAGAAAAGGGAGCACTGCATCGCCTGAGGTACAGCACTATAGCGGGAACAGGAGGGGCCTGGAGCAGCGCCTGTGCCTGGGAATCCCGCAGCTCCAACAGTGGCTAGAACAGAACATGGCAGCAAACTCTCCTGAGCCACCTGAGGGGATGCATGAGCAGCTCACCTGGAAATCTGGAGCTTTTGTAACAACACGAGCATGGGGAGCSGCCATAAAACGAAAAACCAAACCGAAAAAGCCAAGGTAAATTATCAGTAAAATATCAGTAAGCAAGAGCAGGATGCCGGGAACTGCAGGTCAGCACTTACCAAGGAATATCCACACCTCTTCCCTCAGAATCACCCTCTCAAGCCACCACCAACCCAGCACAGCGCCGCAGCTTCCCAGGGCGAGACTCGAGCGAAGGCTGCGATCCAAYCCTCGTGTCCCTGCTCCTCGCAACCCTGGCGGGCTGAGGGAGACGAGGCCGCCCCGCTGCTCCTGCGCCCCGGCCCCGCGTCCCCAGCGCCCCGTGCCCCGCCGGASCGGCCGCTGCGGGACGGCCCGGGCAGCACGTGTGGCGGCCGCTAACAGCCCGCAGCGCCGGGGCCCGGCCCGCCGCCGCCGCCGCTGCCTCTCACGGCCCCTCCGCGCCGACCCCCGCGTCCTCAGACCCGCCCAGCGCGGCGCCCGGACGGGAAGCGCGGAGGCCCCGAGGCGGGAGGCGGCGGCCGCCCCCGCCCTCAGGCGCCGCCGCCGCCGCCCCGCGCGCTCCYCAGGGCGGCCTCCCCCGGCCCCGCCGCCTCACCGGCCCCGCCGCCAGCGCCGGGCGCAGCTCCCGCCGCCGCCTCCTCCGCCTGCTGCTCCCGCTCCCGTTCCTGCTCCCGCTCGCCCTCTGCAGCGGCGCCGCCCCGGCTCGCAGGAGGCGGAGCGGGGCGGGCACAACGTCTGCGCCCGCCGGGGCGGGGACTGCACCAGCAGCGGCACCGGCGGTGCCCCCGTTCTCCCCGCGCCCCCTCCTCTCCCTTTGTCCGCCCCCCGCTTTGTTCGCCCCGCGGCAGCCGGAGCTCGCGGGAGGGAGCGGCTGTGCCCGGGCTCGGGGTGGCCCCGCCGCGCCCGGTGGTCCCGGAGCCGTCGCTGCGGCACAGCCCGGCAGGGTGGGAGGGGGAGAGGGTGGGCACAGACAGGGAGGTGTGAAGCACATCGCTCCGGTGGGTGAATAACTTCACTGTCTGCTGCTTCGCTCCATTTTCCTTTTGTCCTGATGCCCAGAAATTTGTCATCCAGAGAAATTTATCATGCCGAAGTACTGAATATTTTTATTTTCATTGTGTTTGTGAAGCAACACATTGGAACCTGGCGTTATCCCACTGCTAAAGTTGAAACAGCTGGAGGAGCAGCAGCTCCACCGCCATCATCAACAATTTAATACCGATTTTCAAGGCTGAATCAAACAGCTCCGCTCCACTTCTTCCCCTCTTATAAACAGGCAGCAGAGCCCAGCCAGAGCTGGCCCATCACCACTGAATTCCTCACAAAGCAAACCTCAGTTTGCAGTCTCATAGCTTGTTTGGTTTCTGCATGATGCCATTCGAACAAAAGGGTGATGAGAAAGCAGTTCCATTGCTGGGGACTGATTGCAATTTGTGTTTCATTTTGGCCTCGTTCTCTGGCATTAATCCAGCACGGTAAAGCACAAAATGGTGTGATGCACGCCCCCAAATAATAGGTTTCAACTACATCAGCATTTAGCAATGTTTGTTAGAATTTCACTTCCTAAATGYGAAACAGAATCTCTTGCCATGGCCATTAGATGGTGAGACAGATACTCGAATCCATGTACAGCCACCCCTCTTTCTCCCTGCAAAATTTGATAAAAGTTTCGCTGAATAAGGACTTCAGGATTTAAACATTGGGTTGTATTTAGAAGTGCAGAGCCAGCAAAGGATTGCTTTTAAAAAAAAAGACCCTGCAGCCCTTAGCTATGGAAATAATCCCTAACACAAAAATTGTAATTACRGTAGAAACTGGATAGTTGTACTAACTTTACAGAACACCAAAATACCTCCTAGCTTGAGAGCTCCAGTGGTGAACCTTTGTGCTTCTTTCTGGTGTCGTAGATTTGAACTTTCTGTACTCATCTGATGTTAATGTAGAATGGGTTTTTCTCTAAGTGTATTTATCATTCTCCATCATTAATTTGATGTTTTGTCTCTCAGTTAATTTGTCACCATGTAAGTCCATCTCAAGTGTGTGCAGTTCAGTGCACAGCATTAAAACTGTATAAGCAATATTAGACTGATGCATCTAGAACACAGCACAGGAACTACAAGTCAGCATAAACACGGAAACCAAGAGATGCAACTTTGTTCTGTTATTGTAGAACTTGTGATAAAGTGGAAACAGTGGTGAAATAATGGATAAAATATGGTTTAAATGTGTAAGYAGTTTGCTTGACTTCCTTGAGAGGTTATGGTAAAAATGTCCTGTACCTAAGAGAGAATTGAGAATGATGTCACACAGACCAAGTGGATGYGCCACTGTTTTTTCCAGTAATTTCCTACTGAACAGACTCAGCTTCAAGATCCTGTCGTCCTGTAGGAAAAAGAGAGTTTGTTACCCATCTTTCRATCAGAATCTACTTCATACCATGAAAAAGTAGCTTTGGAGCAACTGTAACTTCATCCCAGCTTGGAATGGTTGACAGGCTCTGTGTACCAGTCTCCACCAGCAAGGCACAGCCAATTTGTAGGCATCATTGTAATAAAAGATCCTGGTAACTATAAATCACACTCCTATACAGTATTACGCATGACTGAAAGCCAGAGTATCTTTGATTCCCATCCTAGTGGCACTGTTTTCTGATCTGCATGATCAGATCAGTCAACATGTAATATATAGGCATTTTCATAACTCCATGAAAACAGGAATTGCTGGATGCTCCAGGGAAATTCAGGATGCTGACATAACTACTGGCATCCTGGCCACAAGTACAAGGCTCGCTTTAGAATTAAAATTGTTCTCTTCAATAATGTGGCAACACCAGTTGCAGTTGTTTCTGCCCCTTTTCACATTTGTGAAGGCTCCAAGGTTGTTGAAGCTTTCTAAAGAGCTGAAATGTTCTTTAAGAACTGCATGTAAGGATCTCCTGATTGAAGAGATCAATTTTTCTATTCAATGGGATGTATTCACCCAAGTACGAAGATTTTGAGTACAGATTTTTTTTTCCATCTGAATGATCTCTTAAATACATACATCTGGCAATTCCTATACAGAACTGATGGTCACATCTGCTACAGAAAAAGCAGCTAATTGCCTTTTTTTTTTTAAATGGCAGAAGTGCTGCTTCAAAAATCCCAGCCCTTGCACTACTATTTTCTGTAAGGGCTACAAGAAGTCTTTTCACTCCTAATGTACTCACTGGTTCCCTTCCCTAGGTCAGCCAGACTACCCAGCATTGGTAAAAAAAAAAAAACAAGCTCCTCAAACCCATGTTCTTTGGTGAGCTACACAAGACAAGCTTTCCATTCAATTTTATGTCATTTGTTCTACCCAACATGGGTAAAACAAGAGAGAACAGTATTTAAACAAATTAAAAAAGAATCCTTTCTGCATTCTGGTTTAAACAAGATACTTAAATGAACAATAATGTTCCTCTTGATGATGAGAGTTTCATTTCCCTGATAACTGAGAAACCAGGCTATTAATAAAGATGCAAATCATTCTACCACTTATGTAAATACCAACAAAAGCTGAATTCTCACCTACAGCGAGGCAAAGCAGAAGGATTTTGTTCCTATCGAGTGATGAATTCTAAAGAAAGGGTAAATAAATGTTTATTCAGCCATTGGGTGACAACTAAACACACGTTGTAAAAAAATCTTATGTAACATCTCTGCTGGTAGTTAACCGAAGTCTAGGAAGTGTCCAATTGTCACACAGTAATTACCATGTTATTAAACCCATCCTGTTTTTAAGCTACTCCAGGAATCACGACCAATTCCTCCCTCTGACTCATTCCCTCCCACCCCCCAAAATGGAGCTGTGACTCTGCACTGTATTCTCAGGAACAGCATCCATCTTCAGTGGCATTCTCTTCCCAGGGGCAGCACAGCCGTGGCACGGAACGAAGGTGCTACGGAGTTCCATGGCAACTGCCAAGGCATCTGAAACGCTTTCATTACATTGGAGCTTTTTCTTCCTCTGCGTTTTTCCTTTTTTTTTTTTGCTTTCCCCCAGCTATGCTGCCTTACAGAGTTGCAGTAAAAGAATTATTTTTAGCAGCTACCACGTCTTTAAGATATCTTCCAGAATCTCAGCTGTTTCTCTTTTCTTGACGTTTGGAGCACTGTGAATTGGGTTATAAAAATTTAGAGTCAGAAATTCAAATCTTTTCAAGACACCACATCCCACCTGACTGATACCCAGAATATTTTGCAGATTTGATTTTTTTAGACATGCATGAGCATTTCACAATACTTTTGGTGTTTCAAGTGCTGTAAATAAACACGAAGACTGTGCCAACAGGAATCTGTGGGAAAATTTGAGTGATGCCTGCTCACACTATACCCACCTCATTATAGATTTTATTACTCATTCATTTTAGTAATCTAGGTTATTATGCCACACCCATCACCATGAGAATGGGACTTAAAAGTACCCAAAATACTTTGCTATTCAGCTTTTCCTCAGGACTAAAGAGTGTGATCTGATAGCAGTTTCAATATACAAAACCCATTTGAATAGTTACAGCTGTCAGATTAAAAACCTCAGTAATTACAAGCATCTTCAGTGCAACAAAATACAGCACTTGATAGAACAGTGAATTATAGATAAATAGCTAAGAGATCCAGATGAATGAATTCCTCATCATGAGAGAAACACTCCCTATCCTTAATTAACTGTGTGTGTTATAGCAGAGGTAAATACAGGAGTTTTACTTACTGGTTCAATTTTCTGAGAGCACCATCCGTACTGACTGCCACCTCCACAGAAAGGACAATTCCAAAGAGAATATTTAGAAGAACAATTTAAAAGATACCTCTGAGTGCCCAGAATTTTGTATGATTACCCTTATTTCAAATTAATTACTGAAACTAAAACCAAAAATTAAATAGTCCCTGCCTGCTTTTCTGAGATCAAAACATATGCATCACAAAAATAAGTAAAAAATAAGTATTATGGGAACATTAAGAAAGGGTTTTTTCACAATTTGAAAGACAAAAGAATAACAAATTAAAGTATTCTGGTCACAGCTGTTTTGCTTATCTGTTGTGATCAATTAATTAGGTGGAAGGGTGGATGAGAATGGATTTATTGTGACCATACAGAGCACTAAAGGGTTCTAAGCACATAAAGATGATTTTCATCTTGTGTACTCTTCTGCCTTGCTCACAGAAACCACAAGTACTCCTTTAGTTTAGGCTGCATGTCCTACTAAAGCAGCAGCATTTCCTAAGAGCCATTAAAAACAGATCTTTAAGGTGTGGTGAGAGAACTGCGTGTTTAAACCATGAGCAGCCCAACACACCCAAAAGGTGTGCACTGGGAATCATCACCTCCTGCCCTGCATCCCTTTATCATCCACGTGGGAATGATGCAGCACACAAAGGCTTGTGTAAACTGTCATTACTGGCTTTTAACTCCATGCAAGGAGGAGGAGGAGGAAAAAGTACCAGACCTCCATATGCTTCCCAACGGAGCTTTCTTTAAACGTGTGTAGAAGTTGGAAGTAGCACATTATTTTGTTATCCACGCCTGTCACAAAAACACTATTTCTCCTATAAACTATGAAGAAAAAAGCCATTCATTTTAGCATGTATGATAAACATTTACCTTGACTTGCTTTCCAAGTGCAATCAAATAAACTGAACTGGTAAATGCCACGAAAAGGTTTTTCAGCCTCTCAGAATTCACGTATAAAGGCACTTTGGTTTTGTCTTCCTGTAAAGTTTAGGGAGAAAAAAAAGAAATAAATATAAAGGCTTTAACTGCAGAAAGCTTGGGGTTCTCTTTAGAAATTCAAATGCAGAGTGTACTAATATCATGTATTTTAGGATCTTTGGGCAATAGGCACTGACTGCAAAGCTGAGAATTTTAAAGAATTACGTTCACTCTGTAAAGTTCTCTTACAAAAACCACCTTTGGACATCCCTCTTCACAAATTTTTTGTTAGCTACTTGAAAATGCTTTGGCTACTATGCATTACAGTTGGCTGGGAAGACTCTTCCTACATTTATGGAAGGACAAATGCTTTATCAGCTCCAAGGAATACGTTCCATCAACCTAGTGCTCCCTCTCTTGGCAACTGAACAATGTACAGGCACTTCAGCCACAGGTCCCTCCCAAGACAACAAGGGAAAAAAGTGTTAGAACACTTTTATAACAGGATTATAACATTTCTAAGCATTCAGAAGTGGGCAACTCTTCAGATTATGCAAACTGAATGATACGTCAAGGTTCTGTTTAAGTAGCTAAAATAATTTTAACAGTTTCTTGATTAAGAAAACCTGAACCGAACAGTTGGGGCCCTTTGTAAAATATTTAACTTTATTCACCCTCATTTTGCTCAGCTTGTTTTTCCAATTACCTTCAGCAGCTGATTTTCAAAAACCAGCATTTTGCTGCTTTAGGAGTCCAATTAAAAACTCTTTAGCTAAAAGCTCATTTATTAAATCTCTGTACACAACCACGAACATGTATGTACAGCGAGTTCACATGGACGATGATGCTACAAAAGATACAGTGGCAATTAAAACAGACCCACATAAATAATTTATAAAAATACTTGAAATGGTGAAAATAGCACTGTAATCCCCAATTATTTCCATCCAATTGCCAAGGCTTTGATGTGGGCAATCTCACCGTCAGACCTTTTTAAAAACATTCTGAATATATTAAACTTATCTACAGGATAATTAGCAAAATGTATAAAGTGTAGATTATTGTACAAAGGACAGATATTAAAAAAATCACCAATCCACCTGAAACTCAAGGACAATATAAATTTTAGCCAAAATAATGAACACCAAACCACAAACTCCGCATTTCAGAGTCTCAAGTATTGGCAAATAAAATGCTCTTAACAAATCCACAGTCCTGTTATTCCTTAGTAGAAGGATGCAATTTGGGAAAATTCTACATTTTCTGGCTGCATTGGTGGTCCTGGTCAAGATGGAAACCTGCACTCATTTCAATACCAAGGAAGAACAGGGCAGGCCTGTATTTGTCAAGATTTTCTCTTTCCCATAAGATGAGGAAGGTTATGAGTTTGTAAAACTGGGAGGGGAACAGAAGGGATTTGGACATAAGAAAACAAAAGACCATCAGTTAAGATTTAAGTCTTTTTCTTTTGCTGGTTTCTTGGGGAATTTTTTAACAGGCTTCTTATCCGTAGATAAACCCCTGTTGATTCTGCCATGTTTTCAAATTCAAAGGGTGTGATGCCTGCAGCAAACTTGCTCATGTCAGGAACAAGTCCGGATTTTTTTGCAGATGATCCAGTGCTTGTGGGCACTTTACTTCCACCTGTGTTTTCCCCCTCATTAACCTCAGGGCTGGGAGCAGGCAGGGTGTTATCCAGCAAACCTTCAGAAGATGCATTGTCAGGATTTTCCTTTAAGTCAAGCAAACTGTCTTCTGGATTCGGGCTGGTTATGGAACATTCATTTTCTGGGATCTGCTCACTGATGTCAGAAAACTCAGTTTCCACTGAGATCACTTTCTCAGGTGACCTGACTTCTGCAACAAGATCTGCTTCATTCCTGGCTGGTGATGATGTAACGGAATTTCCAGTTAAAGGAGTGTCAGCAGGAATATCAGAGTCGCTGTTTGTGCTCTCCGCCTGCTCCAGCGCTGCCCAGATTAATCGCTGCTGCTCCTCCAGCTCTTCCAAGGTCAGAGTATCCTCATCCATCACCGAGTCCACTATTTTGGGCTGAAGACTATCACCGGGAGCAGTCCTAGGGAGAGGAGAGCGTGTGGGTGTGGAAGGCTGAGGGGGTGTGAGTGGGGGTGTTCCTTGTGGCACAGGAGGAGGAGTGGACATCGATGGAGATCCAGGGGGCAGCGGAGGTTGGAACTGGAAACTGTTGGGAGTTTGAGATCTCTGTGACCCTTCCAGATCTAGAAAAAGATTAAAAGACACCTTTTAGAATCTGAAATCTGACCAGGACAAGATTCAAAGTGCCAATGTTCTGATTAACTACCAGATTTATGTCTTCTCATCCTTGGTTTTCAGCTGAGACAGAACAACCTTTGTGAAGGTTTTCATATCCACCAAAACTGTTTTTTGGGATTTTAACTCTGGCAGCCATTCAAGGGAAAAAAATTACTGTTGAATGTATTAAGAACAAATTTATTCTACACTAAAGGAGTCCTCATAGTAGATCCAAAAGGAAAGCCAGAAATTTCTCCAGCTGTTCTAACATTTAAACAACACTAAGTCCTCCTTTTAAGAAGCTACGAGCTTGTAAATTTATGCTACTTCATCCAAATATTTAATGACTTGGAGGTCTTGTTAACAGAAGTTTCTTTAGGATGCACCTGAAGTAAAGAGATCAGAATTTTTGACATAACATTCCAATTGCTCTGAGCACACCTGAGACCTCCTGCTTGGTACAGGAAGATATGAAAACCACTGTGACAATCACAGCAATACAAAATGCAGTAGGACACTGCTGGCCTGACATTAATTACCACCAAAACAACTACTAACACATTGGTTTCTCCTTTTAACTCTCACATTTCAATTCGGAGTAAATTATTTTGAAAATAAAAATTGAAACTAGGAAAAAAAATGCAGAGTGACTATACCAGAGTCCAGGTCCATGTCAGCTGCTGCTACCTCTACCTCTGAATTGTCTTCTCTTGGTCGTTTGGAATGATGAGACTTTGACTGAGAAGCAGCCCTTTTACTGCTGGATTTTGGACTTGGCTGGAGAGAAATAATCCAAAAAACCAAAAGGAATTAGTATTAAACTGTACAGGTAACATTTCCAGCTACAAGAACCTACTTTGTAACTATACAATCATTTGGGGACCCAGTGTGCAAATAGACACTKATATCTGAGGGATGCCATGCCATGAGATCATCATTACCTACACTAACTACAACTTTTTTTTATAATAATAAGGAGATATATTCACCTCCTGATAATTAGAAAGGTAGTGAGCAAAAACATCCTTCTGTTGAGATGGCTGCATGGGGATGGAACCAAACATTTGCCATTCCTACAGCAAAAAGAAAAAAGAGAAATAATGTTGCATATGGTTGGTTAATAACAGAACTTTGGTTAAGAATACTGAATGAAAAAACACATTTGGAGGCCACTAAATGTGCAAATATAAAGGTGTAAACGCACAAGTGCTTCTTTTTAATGCATAGGCATTAACAGCAGTGATGGAATTCACTGAGGAGGTGAAAATGCTTTTGAAGATAAAAGTGCAGCACCCACAGAAGATTTTTTGTGTGCTCTCTACTTAAGAGGACACCCACTATGTGGGTCTTCTGTTATGACTTGTTTAACTCTAGTTATTACAAAGCTTTGCAGAGCTTGTGCACTGACTGGTCTGATGCAATTTTTTGTGATTGAAATTAGATTTATGAAAACACCCACAATGATTTTCATATTCCAAGAACATTCAGAAAGTTCAGATGTATGAAGAAACCGCTATTCACGTGTGAAGTTTTGTGTTTAAATATCAAATTAWCCTTCCAGGCTCCTGTGGTCTCATAATGGAAATAATCCCCACAGAAGCACTGTCAGACCCTACCACAAAACCCATGACAGGTTATCACTTACATGGATGTCACATTAATTACAACCCCCAGCCCCAAAGCAAGGGCTTAAAAAGAAGAAACTGTTGAAAGAAAACTGTCAGATGCAGAATACAAGACATTAACTCTTGGCTAAAAGTAATTACTGTCACTCAGCACGTTGTTTAGAAGGCAGAGAACACCTACTTACATCTGGGATCCCACTGGGAGTGGATATATTAAAGCCTGGGTAATTTACCAACTTAGAGACATCGTAAGTGACACGTTTGGGCTGGGGAGAGCCTTCATTTTCTGCTTCACCACCACCTACAACAGAATATAATTATTATTGATGTTAATTAAGAACACTACGGAAAAAATCCACAAGATTTAAAAACAGGGGTTTGGAATGTCAGTATTGATAGAAGGTTTTGGAATGCACAAAGGCAGTAACAGTGACCAAATCCATTAGAGACATGCACGAAGCTTCCACAGAAACCTAACTGGGTAACCCTACTCTTTATGTACTATTACTACACTCAGAATTTGGCATCAGGTCTGTTCTGAGATGCAGCAGAAACACTGATTAGCAAAAAGCTGATAAAATTACTTAAGCTGGGTTTCAAGAAACGTGTTGTTTGCTTGCTGGTGTTTTTTTCAGTCTGTAAGAATAAGTTATTGAGCTTTAGAAAGTATTGTGGTTTCTTTCATAAAACGTAAGAGAAAAAGGGAGAGGAAATTGGACAGTAAGAGATTTGCAAGTCTTGTGAAGTTTCACAGAACTCCAGGTTCTAACAGTGAAATCCCCCTGACAGTCTCCATCTCTGCAATCCAATCATTATGGAAATGGTTTCATTGTTACATCACAGCTCGATAAAAAAGGTGTATTTTTACATAACTAAAAAAACTTGATTTGCAACTTTCTCACTCTTTTTACAAAAGTTTACAAATCAGAGACTTTACTGTCTCCTGAACACAGTGCACCCAGTACACAGCCTGCATACCAAAACTGCATTCCAGCCTCACATTCCTCACCTTTTCCATCATAAAGAGCCAGTCCTGAGTGCTCCATTTCTGCCTCCTTGAGCCAGCCCGGGGGGTACCCCAGCTGCCTCATGCGATAGATGAACGGGGGCAGGCTCTTGTCTGTCACACCAAGGGCATCCTGAAGGACCCCACTAAGTTAAAAACAAACAGAAAACAAAATGTCATCCAGAAAAACCCATAAATGTTGACAAAAGGTTGAACATTTTGTTGAATTTTCAGCTGTCAAGTTAAAATAGCTTAGTTTGACCTCGAACTATGTTGCCTTTCAACCCCAGGTATAACAATTTTAGATCAAAACCAGCTCTGATATTAAATATAACTTTTTGCATTTCTCCTATGCTTAAACAGAATGAATTCTACACCAAGAATAACCTACTTGACCTGGTACTTCTGACTCATAGCCTTTACTGTAGCTATCAACAGGAAGGGTGGACCTTAACACTGAATTTACTCGTGATTTTTTTGGAGGCTGCCACACAATACTATGATTCTTTGAAACATTTTAAATAGAGAGGAATTTTCAGAGTTTTGCATGCATTTTTAGTTTATTGGGAACATAAAAACCTGCAATTTGAGAAGTCAAACAGTAACACTTATCTTCCTGCAATAGGGAAAGGGCAGGACTATCAAGCTAGCAATGACTTTTCATTTGAAAAATATCTCTGCAATTTATTGAACTAAAGTTCTATTTAGCAAATTCAAACATAATACACCCATAGTTAAGAGCAGCAGATGGACTTAATAAACTCTGCCAATTAACATCCAGCACTCCAAAGATAGAAAAGGTGTTCCAGAAAAGCAGTGCAACAGCAAATGTAAAGAAAAGAGATACCTAATTACTCCTGGCTTAAATTTCCCAAACCTCTCTTCTACTTCTTCTGCATGGTAACGCTGCTGAAAACTCGGATTGCTCGAATCACCACAAGCTTCCAAAAACTCCTTTCTCTTCTCATTGATACGAGCTGGGTTTCGTGGCTTAAAGATAACACAATTGGGAAGTTTAGAGTTGGAATACTTACAATTTATGCACTCCTTCACCCAGCATAAAACTTGGAGAGCAGCAGTCTTTGGAATACTGGTGACTTTACCTTTGGACAATCTTTCATTTGATGGTCTTCAGAACCACAATTGAAACAATGAGGTTTGGGCCTGCTTGAAAAATGCACAACAAATTAAGCCTGGAATCTTTGCAATGTTAAACACACTTAATTATTTTTGTTCTTGACAGATTTTAAGGTTTAGACTCAAGACAAAAACATAAGCATTGACTGCTGATGTCATGTGCTGTCTTTTGCTTCTCTTAAACTGACTGCTCATGTCAATCCTTAAATAGAGGAACAGAGCATTGCTGATTTCACAGGGCTAAGGAGAACATGGGAAAGGGCAGAGGGAAATAGGAAGTGGTATCATCAGAGCTCTGATCCTTTTCACAACACTGAAACAGCAGAGCACAACTATTTCTTTGGAAAGTCCTGGCCCACGGTTTCAAGTAATTCATATTGTCAAACTGTGCACTGAAAACCTGGAAYGGATCTGCAGCTGCCTTCAACTTAAATCTTCCTTGTGAATTCACACCACAGCAGGAAACACTTGCAATATTACTGGGGTGAAAACAGCAAGATTGTAGAGGAAGATTTATTTTCTGAACATTCATTTTTAGCGAATTAGGATGGGAACCAGAAGTGGAGGAAAAAAGTGTGGCACAAGAACGCGTGTCCAAGGCAACTCCAGCTGGAAACTGAATTCCCTTTACTTCTGACCTCCCATAAAAACTATACAATCAACTCTCAGATCAGTCTGTCTTAAAAATCTACCAAATAAGTCAGACAGGAGTTGTTCTACAAAACAATAAGAATGATGGCACACCACCAGTGCAAGGATGACCAACCAATCACCAAAAAGACAAGAAACAGAACTGAGTATAAAATTCAGAAAGTTTCCAAACACTGACTTTAGCCCTTTCCTAAAGAAAGTCAATGAACAGAGACCCACTGACTGCAAAGCTCAGCTCTTCATTCAAAACTCATTGCTCAAGWATGTCCAAGGGTTTATTAACTGTGCAGTAATCACAGAGTACATCTGAACTTTTCAGCTCAAAACTTCATATTTAAGAATAATACAAACCTTCTGGGTTTTACTTGTATTTCTTGTCCTTCTAGGGAGAGAATCTGGCTGAAAACTTGCTGATATCTTTAGATTTCAATAAGGAACTGCTACCGGATGAAGCAAAATTTCAATTTTGTTTAAAGTATCAATGAAAACTTAATAGTGCTTTGAACAGAACACTGACTCTTCTGCATTAAGTTAGAGATGGATTCTTGATACGAAGCCCAGGGAATAAACTATAAAATGATTTCTACTATAAACTATTTGCTAAGATGAGCTTATGCTGTTTCCTCCTACCCAATTTCTACCCAATAACCAATTTTGCTCTTTATCAGCACTTGCTAGAACTACAACCCTCTTGTTTATAGGCAGAAATTTCCAGCTAATAATTCTGAAATGCTTCACAGCAATCTTATTAAATCACATTTTGACAGAGTTTCAAAATAACACATTCACTGAGTGCAGTACTTGGATCATTTAGAAACCAGTACCTGATGCACCATTTTACTCAGAATCAGTTCAGCCACATCTAACTTGGCATTTTAGGAGAAATTCCGCTGTTAGGCATGTACTTCCTTCTTCCAGAGGTTGTGAGACTGTAAATTTGCAATTTTTGTGCAGATACAAGTAATTTTTTAACACTGACATGACTTTGATTACAAGCTTAAGAACTGGATATTGCAGAAAAACTGTGAAACTGGTTCTTGTCCTGAGTCTTTCCAGGACAGAAGCAATACTGGAAAACTGGGGAGATGATGTTACTTAAGAAATGTCCAATTTCTTCTTGTCACGGAAGACTACAATATTAAAGAACATTTCAACATGTTTCAACTTTTTTCAGCATTTCCCTCAATTCCATCTTTCATTGGCTTTAATAAACAGTAAAGAACCAACTTTAAAATGGATGCATGTTAAGAGCATTCCATAAATAAATTTTAATAAAAGAATTTCTCTCTGGCTCCCGCATTTGGAAAAGAACATTTTACAGCATGTTTGGGTTTGCCAACCCCTTTTCTTATACCAAAAAGTGGATTTTATAGAGGGAGAATACTTGTCCAATCTGCAATGAGCTGTCATTCCAAACCTGATTACAGACTGGCCCAGGAAATTCTTAAATTCTCAAAATGTATTTATGGTGATAAATTCACTCTTCCCAAGGTTAGCAATCAGCAAGTCAATTATATCAAAATACTGATTTGTTTTGAGTAAAAAGCCATTAATGGCTCGTTAAAGCATCCCATCTATAATGACTGACATGGTTTTGACAGAAACACACAATCTACTGAAGAGAATTTGAGTTCCATTTACCCACTGGAATTCTCTGGATTTGACAAACGGAAAAAAGAAAGGTGTTTTAGCAAACAGGATACTTAGGTATTTCCCATCCTTCTGTCAGCTGTGGATTCTCATTTAATAAAGGCTGTCCCAGTTTATCGAGACAAAAATTGGTAAAATACAGAACACTTCCTACAACCTGCAGAAAAAAAGTCAGAGAATTGTCAGAAATGTGTCAGTATTTAGGTGAGATTGGTAGCATTTCTATAATTTTACACTGCTTGAAATACTTCCAGGTTTTTTCCCCACTCTGTAAGAATTTACAAATAATACAAACCCACACCTGTATACATGAGATTTTTTTGCACTGATGTAGCCAAAACATGCTGAACTTAAATTTATCAGTGTAACAGTAGTTAACAGATCTTATTTAAATGGCAGAGTACATCGAATATGTAGAATGAAGAGTCAGACCTACCATGGATGAGCACAGTCAAAAACTTACACTAAAAGCTTCTTTCACTTTTTTAGAAGAACTTGAGCTGGCTGCTTTACAGTCCTCTTCCAAAACAACACTAGAGGGCTGACAGGAAAAGCAAAAATAAAAACAATTAATTTAAATCAACAGAGTTCCTGAATTAGTGATGCAAAAGCCACAGAATGTGGAGTTCAGGTTCTGTCCTGTCACCAACAGCAGGATGGAGATGTCCACATTAGTCCTAATGCTTTCCACAGTTCAAAGCATGACACAGCTCATTTCTAAGGTTTTTTTCTGATGAGAAATATGCTGCATAATAACATCTTCATTCTCATCAAAAAAGCTAAGGGAAAGATGGAGAGAAATGAGCCATTCCACCCTTTTATTCAAAGTGAATGTTGAGCRAGAATCAGAATTCTAAACTAGGAGAAGAAAGTGTAAATTTCCAGATTCTGTTGTCCGCCTATTCACTTATATATACTCAGAGCTGGGCCAAATACTATCAGAACAGGATACTATAAAGTGTAAGCTTAATGTCTTTTCTTAATTATTGAACCCAACTTATTCATTTTCTTTCACTGAAATTTCATTAGGAGCAATTTTCCAGAAGTACTTGCATGGACAAAAACGATCTTTTCTTTGTCCTGGGCTCAATTTTTCAGAACAAATGGTTATACAACATTTGTTTGATAAATTTGATTTTTTGTTCCTATTTTACAGTGCAGTATTTCAGTATTCCCACTATAAAGATACAGGAGAAGCAGCATCTCATAATAATTTGAGTTTTTAAGTACCTGTGGCTTAGCATTCAAGTGCGATTTTTCTTGTTCACTTTTCTTCTGCTCTTCATATTTCTGAACTAAACTACAAATAAAATCTTCAATTTCTTGATGATACCGCCTGTAACAGAAYGAAGTACAGGGAGATGAAGACATGAGTAAGGCTGAAACAAAGGCCACGTGTCTCCTTTTTTTAAGCATTTACAGTTTACTGAATAACTTAGAAAAGGGGAAATTCAATTCTTTTTTGTCCAACTCTCAAACCCCACCAACACAAATGTAATTCGATTCTAGAGAGCACCCTTAGTGTGGCAAAAAATCAACAGAGAGGCGGGGAAAAATTAATGTCTTGTATTTTACCCACAACATTCCTGAAATTCAGACTGCTCTTCAGACTCATTCCAAGTTCCTGGAAGTCACCCTTCATTTCATGATAAAATGAGATATTGCTAATGAAAGCAACAGAACTCCTGTCATATTGCCCATTATCCTTTCTCCCCTTCAAGCTTCATTAGTTTGTGTTATTGAACAAAATCTATATCCACCCTTTGGGCACAACATTAATACATCCAAACAAACAAAAACCTCCCCATTTCCTGTCAGGATTGTTTCTTCTTAAAAATACTTACTTAGTAATGACATTGTTCATAAATAAAACCTGCAACAGAGGTCCATCAACTTTGGGGTTTTCCACTGAGATTCCACTAGAACAGAACAGACAGAGACAATGGGTACAGTAAATATTCCCCACCAGTTTCATCACAGCTGAGTCTGTACCCCACGGGGAGAGGAAGGTTTCGCCAATACAAGATTTATCCTTTTAAGAAGTTCCTCTCCAATTAAACAGAAATTATCCTCTTTTGAGCAAAGCTGGTTGGCTGGTGTGAGGTGGAAAGAAAAGAACCACCACCATACCACAGAAATACTTATATTCTCTTCATGCTATTCTAACTGCAACAGACTTACAAAATCTTCTAAATAAGATTTATTCAAGCATTTGCATGTAGTTTTTCCTCACTGCTGAACTTTACATTGAAACTGTTTTCCTGAAGGCCAGGTGAGTTTCATAAACAAATACACACAAATAAAAAAAGTTACAGCAATACCAACTAAGTTCCTGCTATTCAACTCCAAAAGACTTTGCAAAAAATGTAATGGCATTTTAGAAGCCAAACACCTGAGCAGGGATTGGGACCTGGAAACGAGATTTATAAAGATGTGGCACATTGTTACCTCAGGCAGCTTTTCTCTTAGACGAACTCTATATACACACATGCATATATAAAAATATACTCTCTCTGTCATAGAGAGTGTTTTAAGTCAGCATTAACATACCTAGGACGAGTCAGAATATTCAGCTTCCTTTTAAGTTCCTGATGTTAACTCATTGTTAAGGAACACGATTTTCTTTGGAAGACACACACCCACACCCAAACCAAACAAGAAAACACCAAGCAAGAATTTTACAGAATAACAAATGAGGTTTCAGACCTTCCCTTTCACTGCACAGGGGACTATTTACAAACCCACCTGTTGCTAAAGAAACAGAATGAAATGAAAAAAAATATATGAAAAAGAGGACTAGCTGTGACAATCCAAATAGTGCAATTCATTACCTGCAACGGTTGTATTAACAGATTTGTAATATTTTATTTTAAAAATATCTGTGATCATCAAAAAAAGCAACACTAAGACACAAATACTTGTAAATGGTAAATAAACCGCAAAACATTTCAGATTCCACTCTGCTGCAGTTGCAAACCCAAAAACCCTTTAGGGAACCTGTCACAATTAACCAATTTGAAATTATTTGTAGTTACATTGAAATGGATTGTGAAAGTGAACACACAGGTGTCTGTTCTCCCTGGAAAGACAGAAGGCAGGAATTCAGTGACAGCCGTTTTAACAGCCATCCCCGCAGCCCAGGACGGAGCCCCCTCCTGAGGTGGAGCTGGCCGGGGCTCGGGCGCTCTGGGGATACGTTTTCATGGAAAACAGGCTCTGAGGAAGCCTGGGAGCACCAGGCTCGGCTGTCCCGCGGTGGCGCGGCCGGGGCGCTCCCCCTCCCCGCCCTCCGGGAGCTCCCGGGCGCCGGCGGACACCGAGGGCTCCTTCCCACAGAGCCCCCCGTGAGGGCCGGGAGCGGCTGGCCCGGAAGAGAACCGGTGGCAGCAGCGCGCCCGCCTTCCCCCGCCCCGGCGCGGGCCCTGCCTGTCCCGCCAGGATATTCTCCGCCCGCAGCCGCTGCACCGTCTCGTCGCGGTCCCGCAGCCGCTCGTAGAGCTGCACCAGAGCGTCCGGCACGTCCAGGGCGGGCGGCGAGGGCGGCGGGGGCGGCTCGGGCTCGCCCTCCAGCTGCCCAAAGAGCTCGCGGTCCCCGAAGTCCACCTCCGCCGCCATCTTGGCCGCCGCAGGAAGGGCGTGGCGGGGGGCAAAGGGCGGCGGGAAGAGCTGGGCGTGCGGGAGCGCGGACTACAACTCCCAGCGTGCAGCGGGGCGGCGCCCCACGGCGGCGGGCGGCGGCGGGCCGCAGGGCGCGCCGGGAGGTGTAGGCGGCGCGGTGAGCGGTGGGCGCCGCAGCGCTCGTCGCCCTCACAATGGAGGACTCGCTCCTGTCGCCAGMACCGGCACCGCTCCCCGTTTTGGCGGTTTTCTTCCTCTTCTGAGAAGACGTGAGAAGTGGAGAGAGAGATGGGGCAGCAGCAGCGTGCAGGGCAAGAGTATTTGAAGTAGGTTGTCTGCAGTAAGGCCCCATACAGAAAATCTCCTTATTTTAGGCAAATCCTACTTCAAAATAAGCAAAGCAAAACCAAGTTCTAAAGTTCTCTTCCTTAAGTTTTCCCTCTCTTAACTGGCTTACTTGGAATTTGGCCCAAAAGACARATTAGCATAAAGACCTTAGAGAAAAAAAAGTCTTTATTATTAACCAGTTTTTTTGCACTGGATTATGTGCCTATTGGCCCAGACCGCTAAATAACATCTACACAATGTTTCTTTCATGTTTCAAGAATTGAAAATAACTGTACAAGGTTAAAGTACAAAAGTACACAAGACAGTGGACACGAAATATCCATGTATGAGTTCATCCCATCTGCTGCTTGGTTTGAAAAGTAGAACTTTTAACTAAAAAATACTGTCCTCCTCTAGTTCTGTCAAGTTTAATGGAAGTGGGTATAACCTGATTACAACACTAACACCAGTATCACTAATCTGATATTTACAAAAAAACTTGTATTTTTCAATAAATTAAAGTCAATGCAACACCCATGCAAGCTAGAATGCTAGCTTTTTGGTGAACAAGGACCCAACATGTGAACAAGAACCTTCCACAGTCCCAAACTTCAAAACTGCCTTTGTTTTTTTTTTTTTCAAACTGCATCCATTCCTCGCATGGAAGATGTGAACCCCAATCCCATTCCTCTTTGTGTGTGAGTCTGTGATCTGGCCATTTCATACTGTGCATCCAAGTTTCTGAACACCTCCTCCTGCTGCTTCAGTGTTTTGTAACTTTCCTCGTCCACGGAACTGCAGCCAGCTTCGTCCTCGCTCTGGAAACACAACACAAACATCAGCTTTGGGCAGGTCAGGCTTCACAAACTCTTACAAGAGTAAGAATTCAAGCATTTGAGTTTATTGCTGCAACATTCTAGTGCAACTTTTCTCTGTCAACAAAGACAGAGGCCTTCCCCCAGTTGTTTTTTGAATTAAATTCAGATTTAGATGCTGCTTCTGAACTTAATAAATACTTAAAAGCTCTTAACTACATCAGGTATTATCAGGTTAACTTAAAATCTTTACTGGTTAGGGTACCCTTTAAAATAAAAAGAGAAATCACTATCCTGTAATTAATAAAATTAATTACATATTCCAAATACTTTACCTTAATGCCCATCAGTTTTCTGAACTTGACATTTTGGTCCTTGTTTCCAAAATTTAGTTTTTCCCATATTTCTGCAGACTGTGATTTATCCTATTCAAGTTAAAAAAAAAAAAAAAAGAAAAGATGTGTCACCTTTTTACATAAGATTCCATTAATGGCACAATAGAGCAGCAAGCAAAGAAACAGTGTTAAAGATGAGCCCATTATGTACCACAGCTGGAAGGAAAAGGTTTCCAAGTCTGACGTTCCTCCTGCAGCATCCTCACAAGAACTCTCTGCAAGGGAAGCCTACCGAACCATAATGTCCAAAAGAGGTATGTTCCTTCCTGGGGCAGCCTGTACTCATTTCCAAAGGTTTGGAAGCCTGGTCAGAATGCAGGCTTAAAGTGAGTTATGGAAAAATGAATTTGTTTATCGATCAGGAAGAACTGCCCAGAGAGCATTCAGGGTTCTCCTTCCCTCCCTTTTGTCTCCCACCAATGCCATGGGAACCAGCTTGTTTTTCACATCTCATGGAACAGTCTGTGAGAAGCTAGGAGAGCTTGTTATATAACTGCTGCATGATGATAACCAGCCTAACAAACACTTCTATACCAGAGCAACAAAACACAAAAACTACAAATTAGAGTGGCCATTTTTCCACAGTATCAGCAGGGACTCAACTCAAATCCAGGGACTTTCTGAAAAAAGCAACTGCCCCAGGAGCTTTTACTTAACTAATTACAAAGGCATTTGACACAGCATAAAAGCCTGAAGGCTGATCTGTATTTATGATTTTTTTTTTTTAGGGTTAATAAGGCATTACTCTACTCCTGAGAAGTTACCAGCAAGGTCGACAGACTGGTATTGGGAAATCTGGAATTGGAGAGAACACAAYCACCAAATGAGAAATCTTCAGTCCTAGAGAGCAGCAGTCTATACTTCAGCCATCCCTTTCCAGTAAAGGGAGACCATCTGGATTTGATGTTTAGTTGCAAGCTGTAGGTAAACTGACAAAAGTAACACTACGATCCAACTATACCTCTGAAGCTTTATGACATTCAGGGTTTCCTTGAATCTTGTGTCACAACTATGTCATTGAAGGACTAATTATCTCAGTCCTTTCACTCCTAAATCAGAGAATCACAGAATATTCTGAGCTGGAAAGGACACACAAGGATCATTGAAGTCCAACTCCTGGTTTTACTAAAATTTTACCTCAGGCTGATGTTAAAATAGGGAAACTTCATAACCAGTACGAAATTAATTTTTTTCTGGAAATAATGTTTATCAGAATCCTTAAACAGAGTGCAGGATATTCCCGAACAAGTTTATGAAGGTAAGAAAAGCCGACATTACCCCTTCCTTTTTGCCTTGCCAAAGCATCTTCCGCTTTTTCTCTTGCTCGGCGAATTTCATGGGGTTCACTGCTGCTGGGTTGTAATAGCTGGGAACAGCTATTCCAGTCTCTGCCAGAGCTTTGGCCTGGAGCGCTGCCATCTGGGCTGCCATGGCAATCTGAGGGGTCACTTGTGTTCCCGACGCCAGCAGAGCTGCGACATTGATGACGGAGCCTCCCGTGGCTGCAGCCGCTGAGGAACAAAGGGAAATTGCTAGAAAGAAGTTCGGACTTCGGGGGAAAAAACCCAACCACCAACACCCCCCCAACCAAAAAAAAACCAACACCAAAACCTTGAAACACTTTCCTTCAACAGAGGTTGAAAATGCACGAATAACGAAYGCATGATAAAATACATGTTATTTGTCAATTAAGGAACATGTCTCCCAATAGTTCTAGTAAACTAGAAGTGAAACTAATGTACCTTGTGGTTCTAAATACCCCTGAGCAACTAAGAGTCCAATGGCCATCACAAAATTACGTAACAGCCAAACATACAACATTTTTCTTGTACATTCAGCAAGTGATAAAAAATCCTAATCGGTTTTGTTGGGGTTTTATGTTTCTCATTTTTGTTTTAGGGTTTTTTTTAAATTTATTTCCTAGTTCTTGTTCTTACTAACAATTACAGAAAGACAACCTGCCCATCTGTTGGATGAGACTGCAATACTCCTGTAACATAAGCCTACTCTTAATCTACCAGTGACACTACTGCTCAGGGATTAATCTAATACACATGAACTACCTGCAGCCATTTCCTGTTGCTTCTGTTTTTCAACCATTTCCTTCTCTCTCTGTTCTTGCAGTTTCTTTGCTCTTTCCAGCCTGGAAGTACATGAAAATAACAATATTTAGACATGCAGAATCAACATCAGGAGCTTATTCATGTCACATATCACTAAAACCACCACAATTTCTGACCTTCTGGCTAAAGCTTCCTGTGCATCCATAGCTGTGTTTCGTCCCCGGAAAGGCGGTGGGCTCGGGCTCCGGCTGTGGCTCCTGCTGAACCTTCGGGGCTTTTCAATTCTCTTCTTTCGCTCTCTGTAACCAAATTTAACAGTTGCTAAAACAATGAAGGTACACATGTAACTTAACATTTCATAAAGTATTTGATCACAAYACTGAAAATTTGCTTTATGATTAATTTGCAGAGCTGTCGAGAACAGCTTTTACGGAGTTTATACTACAGCAGTACGACAGTAATAACACTGAGCTAAAACTGAAGATTTCCAGCTGTAACAGAATGTCCAGTTCTGGTATTCATTTACCCTCTTATACTTCATGTTTAGAACAAATAGATCTGCTCTAGAGATTCTAAATTCTAAGAAAAATCATCTGATTTCTGGTAAAGTCAATTGCAAGAGAACTGTAAAATGAATCAAGCTAGAAGAATGCTTTTGAACTGTAAGAGACCTCAAAGCACTGTAATTATGTTAATAATGAGCATTTTGAAGAGGCCCAATTTAAGCACTGGAATAGTACTTCAGGAAATTACTATTACTCTACCCTTTGTATAGTCTTCTCTAAATGTGCTTTGGAAAACTGAGGGAGTCTACCAAGCTGAACATGCGATTTGTCTCAGGATTCTCTTGGGAAGACTGTCCTGTGCAGAGAACCCTGAAGCCAGCACTACCTGGAGCCTGATCATTTGAAAAGAAGCAACTTAAAATGTATTTTTAAGCAAAATACCCAAATATTCAGTTCAACTCTTCTTTAGTAACCTTCTCCCCATCTCCCTCCAAGCAGGAGTCATTCTTAGGACACCTACATCTAATTCCATCTAAACAACAGCTACTGAAAATACACATAAAAAGTACTATTAGCAGCAGTTCTCTGTGCCAAGATCATCGGTATCTACAGTACAAGAGATAAGGGTTTATCCCAGTTTAAGCCTCTGACACTGGTGTTTTAAACAAAGAAGTCACAGATGCTGGGAGTGTTCAACAAAGCTTAATTTACAGGAGGTATCACTCACATTTTTCCCAGATTTGCCATAAACAGTAAATTGAGATGCACAAAGATGTTTCTGCCATTTTTTAACTGAAATGTTACCCATCTGAGCTAACAGCTAACTGGGGATAATGGCTAACTTGGCAACAGCCACTTTCCATGGCATTCAGATATTCTCTTTCCTGTGTTTGCAACCTGGGCAGCATCTACAAGCATCACAAAATGCAGACTGAAGTTACAAAAAGATCCTCGTTTACATGATAAATCTGGTAGAATACAAAGGAGACAAGACTTATCTTTTCAGAGAAGATGACAAGATGCAGATTCAGGCACTGGGAAGTGACAGATCTGCATTCCTGAGATAAGATGTAATGCATGTTTCAAAGATACCTTCATTTTTCCCGTGCTGACTATTGTTGTTTGGTCTTGTCTTTGGTCTGATGCTTTATTGCACTGGTAAACATCAAGGAAATAAATATTTGAGCTTTTGTATTTAAGTATTTCCATCTGAAACAAGCAGCTGGTGTCATTTTTCCACCTAGCATTTAATCAGAGCCACACCACGAAAGAACTACCAGGAGGGTCTACTCAAAACAAAAGGATTGGTTTAAATGCCAGTGAGAACAAATCACTTGAAAATCTGAGCTTGAGATTATGCAAAGAACCATCAAGAGAAGGTCAAGCTCTGTATTTACAAATGCTTCTGTCACAGCCTSCTCAGTGCAACACAAAAAATACTACATTTCAGGAATGAGAGAATTCATTTCCCAGTTGAGTTTTAACAGGGYAGGTTTCCACATCATCTTTATCTGGCTTGTGCACAGTTTTACCCGAGGCTTGCCCTTTAAGTCTCTCTCTTTTCCGGGTTTTGTCTGAGCCCAGAACTTGAAGAAGTGTTCTAGCTCCAGATGAAAAAGACTTATGCCTCACTTTCCTTCATTCTCTAGGATTTATGAGACAAAAGCAGTACTTGAAAGAAAAGGATTCTTGCAGCATGTCCACCAGTATCCAACAAGGCCTGTTTCCAGTTGAAGAAATTCCTAAGCTATGACTATCTCTTAATTTTTCTTCCCATATTTGATGTTCTGTTTCAGGTTATTTGAATTCCACTGCAGAAGATAAAATCTATTCTGGGACATGAAGTTTTCATGACGCCACTAAAAACAATGCTCAAAGTGACCTTTAAAAACAGCAAGTGCACATTATCTACAGTAACCGGAAAAAATGGGGAGCTGAAGCCTTGCACAACATGCTGAAGGTGGCTTAAATACTACTAAATGCAAGTAACGTGTACCAAGTGCAGACCCAGCTCTACTCACCCCAGCTCAAAGTTTGGCAGAAAGTGCATCTCAAAAAAAGCCACACAAACCACTTAATTYAACTACTTCTTCAGAAAGATAAGTCTTCTTAATAGTTTCACATGATGTTGTAGCATTACATGAGTGTGACACATTGTTAAGTCTCCAATGATCCACTGTAATGTTGAGTAGCCATAACCAGTGACAGGGCAATTTAAAATATTCTGGTGAAAACATTACTAAGAACTGGAACACTGYCAACACTTTCTTGGGAGCTCTGGAGGGACACTGATTTGCATTCAAACTACTGTCAACAAAACATCTGTAGTACTCATTAAGTCATATTTCAGCTCAGTCACTAAGAAAATCCTACAGGGCATTAAGAATGCAAAGGTGATACAGACTCAGAACTCCACACCAAAGTACTGAATGATGTATCAGTACTGGAAAACATGAACTTCTATACATGACGAAAATGTCAAATCCAGCATATTCCAGGTGAGGTATGGAACCTCAACTCCATCAAACAGACCCAGAATAAGACAGCATGTGTCTAGATCAAGTGTTTCAGTCTGTGCTTCTAGAATTTAAGAAAGAAATAGAAGCACTCAGGGAGAAAAATTAATGTGATAAATATTCTCAAGTTGAGTTTGACAAAAAGGAGTTAGTAATCACTAACAATGAAGAGTACATTCAGACGAGAAATAATCCATCTGAACCAAAATGCACCTCACCACCACACCAAGTGTGCCACTTCACAGAAAAATTAAGTTAACTTTGTGGAGATAATCAGAATTAGCTTCTGATCTGTGTATCTGCTCTGACAGCCAGTGATTCCCAGTTAAACTTTCCTTTTCTGATATGTACAGAAACCGAAGGGATGAACACAGCAGTATGCCAACCACACTACTATTGTATCAAACACAGGAAACGGTCCCCTGTACCTTGTTCTTCAGTTTTTCCCACTTAAACACTATTACTAACAAGAAATCACACTATGAAAAGCCAAGAGTTTGGGACACTTCAGCTGTCTAGGATAAATGTTGCTGTAAGAGTAAGCAAAGCACCCAGTCCTTAACCCACTCTCTGAGTTCAGCTGAGAAAAAGCCAAACACACTTAACTGCACTGAACAGACACAAACTGGCAAACCCATCACATCAGCCCACCACTTTAGTTCAACCAACCACCACCAAGTATATGGAAGGTAACACTTACCTGCTTCTGCTCCTAGTTCTGCTTTTACTTCTACTTCTATGTCTGTGTCTAGATCTTGATCTAGAGCGAGATCTGATGCGTCGCTTTCTCTCTCTGCTGCGAGATCGGGATTTTTTCCTATCACGACTTCTACTACGATGACGTCTGAAACACACGTCCCAAATTCTTACACATTCTTGTGTTTAAACGCAGTTTGTACTTAAGGACTTACACATGGGTTTGGCACCACAGGGCAAAATGCACCAGGCAGGGCGGGGAGACTGCAAACTACACATGGAAATGCTCATCCCTAGAACAGGTTAAGCCGTAAGTCTAAGGGATGAAACAGGAAAGGAATCAAACCCTACCACAGCCACAACAGAGGAGATACACAGTTTATGTAAATAACCATACTCATCGACAGTGCTATTTTCAGTTGTTCATTAAAGTGTACTTCTCAAAACAAATACAAAGCCAAACTAATCTGATGTAGGAGTCTTAAATCCAAGGCAACAAAACCCTGCTCCTCTCCATAGTATTCCAAGACCTTTGGAAGAGATGCCCAAATTCCAGCTTGAGTCACATACAGTCCCTGAGCCTGACATCAGCTGAAGCTTGTTCCTGTCTGTTGCAGATCCCTCAGCTACAAGGGGGGAAGTCCTGCTGGCAGCAGCCTTTTTGTTCCAGGCAATTTTCCTACCCTCAGAATGTGCTGGGTGGGCTACCAGGTAAGGAGCATTGGCCAGCACTACCTCTGAGGAAGCTCGTGATTTAGGAGGTAACAGCCAAGTCACTGCTAAGGTGTATCTGCTTTCCTGTCACTGACAATAGGGTACACTTAATATTCTGTTTAATATTTTCTATACCAATTATAAACATGAGACACATCCCCTATATACAGCCTTAGAGATATTCTGTACTTTTACTCCGAACTAGTCTGCAAAAGAACTACCAGCAAATGCACCATCCAGTGAAAACTGAAACATGCAATATAAACTCATGCTTTACACTAGGTCAGGAATAGAACTCAGCTGTACTTTGGAACCCTACAGTAACTCCAAACATGGCTTTTGGAAATACACTCACAAAATAATCACACAGAACAACTTACCTTTCCCGAGATCTGGATCTTGAATGACTCCTCCCTCTGGATGACTTTCTCTCTTTGCGTTTATGTCTCTCCTCACCATTTTCAGATGAATTTAGGCTATCTCTTCCCTTGTCAGAAGAATGCTCTTTGTCATTGTGGTCTTCAGATTTGTGCTTCTTGGAGGACTTCTCTTTGGATTCATGTCTTCTTGCCTGTTTTAAGAAGAAGTTGGTTCTTTCAGGAAAATAGTGCAACAAAGAGAGTTAGTATGGGTATCAGAAGATAAAAATGATAAGTTGTGATGCAACATTAGTAACCTTAGGAGTGACTCAATCATGAGCCATGGCTGCTTTACCTAGCGCCACCAACTACCCAAAGTTGCAAATGCACACTATTATTTTTCCCCCTTTTCCCTCCTCCCCGTTGTCTATAAAGGATTTCTAAGGTATCCATCAAGCTATTTTTAGAGTGCTTCCATATGAGACTTCACAGCATTGTAACAAAAACCCTGTCATTTTCAGTTACTGTCTCCATTCCAAGCATGTAAGTACCTATCTTAGAGAACCTGAGAATTCATGAATATGCATATATAAAAACACATTTGCAGTGACTACTTAATATTTGCCTGAGCCTTCCAGGTAGGAAGTTACTAAAATCCACACATAGTTGCAGACATACTATTTTGCTTTCAGAACTAAAAAAATTTTCTAGTCATTATTGGGTAAATAATTTTTAGAGCTAAACTCTCTTCAGTCAGTAACTTCCTGCAATTTTTAAAAAGCAAAGTGATAAGCTACACGGTTGACATCCCATTTTTAGAATTTCAAACATGCATCACTCAGACTTCCCACAGTAGTTTTAAATTACAGATCTCCTGCTCCACTACACTGCAATTCCTTCCTGCAGTGCCTCTTAAAAAAAAAAAAAAGATTCCTTTTTATAGCTGCAATGCCAGAAATATTTAGCAAGGTCAGGCCTGATTTTTGCCAGTGTTTTCCTTAGAGACAAAGTCATGACATCAACACCCTTTCTTAATATATCCAGCGTGTTTTGAAACCTTTCTAGCACAAAAGCACAGCCCATTTAAGTCCTATGTTTAAATAATGTCCTGTTTCAAGTCACAAATTAAGCATGATACATTCATTTTAGATAAACCCCCATTATTCAAAAGTTGTTTGGTTTTCTTGCTTATCTAAATCTGTTAACTACTCATAAAACTTTTTCTTTAATCAGAACTCTCTCTCAAGTAAGTCTGAAGAAGATGCTATAATTAGTTTATACCTACTTGTTCAAGTCTAACTCTTTATTAATATGTATCCATTTCTAAGTATATTTGATTATAGTTCTTCAAGTAAGCAAGAAGATTAGATAATTTTCCTGCTTTTACAGTATTTTATTCTTAACTCCTTTAATATTCAGTTGTTACATAAAAAACACATCTGAGGGTACCTGTACACTAATTTTAAGTATGTATTTATATAAGTAGCTGTTCTCATACACATATTAAGAAAAATGTCTGGTAATTCAGTATTTAGTCTACAGACAGAGCTTAATCTTGCAAATGAATGACAACAGTACATCTACTGTGGGACAGCATTTCTCATCTGCTCACTGTGAAACTTAGAAGCTGCTAAATAAATTGTTTAAGATTAGATCCAACAGCCTGGCAAAACACTGGACAGGATTTTAAGCACTTTGTTTTTTAATCATTAAACAGTCTTAGAAAATTTTTTTAAATCACATCTTTCAGACACACACTTAGTAATAAAACCACCATTATATCCCATAACGGATTTAAGATATTTTTAAGGGAAATATGAGTTTGAATGACTAATAGTTACCTTATCATGAAGTAGGCTTATAATTTTGCTATCTGAGTCTGCAGCGTCTTCAGTTCAGTCTCTTCGCGCATTAGCACGCTGAGTATGATTTATTATAGAAATGTTATCATGTGAGCTAAACAATATATTATTCAATTTCACAAAAACTCGCCTAGATTTTCCTTTCCTCCTTTTTTTTTTTTTTTAACAGAGCTTCCATTGGAATGAGGGAAGGAGAAGTTCCTGACCCAGGTTTGAAGTTAAAAAGTCCCTCATCTGTCCCAGCCTATTGCCCCACATGGTTTAAGCTTCTTTATGACTATTTTGATGCTCCTGGTTTGCTTGTTTCAGCTCTTCTCTGGTGTGTGAGCCAGTTATTTTTAAGGCATTATCAATGCTGTCTCTTCTCACTCCCCTATACACACACATTTATTTATTTATTTTAAGAGACAGCCCTCCGAAATTTTTGCTGCTACTGTCGCATTTCCAGCTGACTCAGCTTGTTTGTCAAGCTATGACAGCCTTTACAATTAAAGGATGCAGTAAACAGAGCTCAGTCAGGTGGGGAATTATTTTCAATATACTTAAGTGGACAGGTATGTATTATTGAAAGTCCTGAACATTGGCCAGGAACAAAGCCACCCAAGGCTTTTGGATAATGGAAGCTCTGTGAAAGTCATCAAGAACACCATTCTATTTCTCCACATGAACTCTTTTCTTTTGGCTGTTTCCACAAAAATAAAAGAAAGAAATTAAGTTACTAGTTTCTGAAAGCATTTTTCTATAAAACTATTACCTTGTCAACATGATGGCTGCAATCATGCTTCACTATGAAAGGATCTCCATATCCATTTTTAAGCTTAAAGTTTTCAATTTCTTGTACTTACCATAAAGTCACTTATATAGGTTTACACATATGTGCATTACTACAAGATACTTTTAAAGATGTACAGTTACCTAAACGCTACAAAGTGTTAATTACCTCTTTGCTTCTGCTCCGGCTTCTGTGTTTTCTTCCTTCAGTATCTGGAGAAGAAAATATTTATTGTCAGTTTACCAAGACAAAGAGGAGACCACCTGGCTATAATCTTTCTAGCTCCTTTCACCCGTTAAGGTCAAGAAAACAAACAGCACTATTTGAGTATCTACAGCACTATTTGAGTATCTGGCTGTTAGTTTCAGCTCTTCACGTTTATTTAAGCTCTGACAGTGAAAAACTAACCCACGTCATACTCCAGTCACATTCTTCTGCCAGGTAACCTTATTCTTGTTACAACTATGCAAAATTACCTCAGTCTAAGCTTATCTAATCAAAATGAAACAAAATAGTACAGTTTCCTGTTTGGTGTAGTCTGACCATGTCCCCCCTCCCTGATCTCCTCAACATCGACAAGACCTTTTTTCCTCAGCAGTGTCCATATAACGCATTTGAGATACAACTCAAAATTAGCAGTTTCATTTTTTTCCCAATTCTAACAAGTTACTAGAGCTAGGTCTGTGTATTTTTTCCAAAATTGCTTCAAAGAGAATTCAATTCTGCAAGCATACTCCAAGCACTACTAAGCAATTTGCCTGTATCACGACCATACCTGACTTCCGTCTTCTTTCCCTTGACCGTGAGCGTGATCTTGAATAATGATGCTTTGATGTTCTGGGAGAACTGGAGGCATCTGATTGTTCCTTTTTCTTCTCTCTTTCTGGAGAGGATTTTTCTGGGACTACTCCATCTCGTTCTGTATCACTACCCTATACAGGAGGACAGAATTTTTAAAAAACAGCAGCTTAGGACTGAAGACCAAAAAAAACCTATTTACCTCATACTTCCTCTGAAGATACACCTAATTTTTTTGCTGTAAAGACAATGTTGTGAGCAGCCATCCTATAGTTAGGCAATAGATTGACAGACTTGCAGTGAACTGTGTAACTGCATACAGATGGATTTTTCAAGATTTTAATAATGAGAACTGATATAAGGTAACATTTTGCTCTCTCACTACATTAAACTGTACTTTACTTTTTCCACATACTTTTGAAAGTATCAGAAACACCAAACTCTGCTGCAGTTTTCCGTAAATGGTGTTTGTAGGTCAATCACCTTTTAGCATTTCCATGATCATGATTACTTAGGATCAATGCTGTCCCAACAGATCCAAGTGACCTCATAAGTTTGGGCACAGCACAAAATCCCCCCAGTGTCGTGAAGCATGGAATGAACTCTGAAGAGAAAAGCAATGAGGTGCATTGTATTGGTGTTAGACACCTAACTTTGGAATGAGGAAACACCTCAACAGTATCTCTGTGCAAAAATATTTATTTGTATGACAGCACATACAGGTCACTTACACCTGTTCCAATAACATCACATTTTTCTCAGATAATGAAACCCAAGATGTTCCCTCCACTCCTTTTAAACCTCGATCTAGGAGGATTAGATCCAAAAACTGATCTTGTGAAATCAAGACACTTTGTGACTCGATCTGTGAGAGGTAAATGAGTACAACTGGTGTACAATGCACTGAAAGGAACAAAGGAGAAAGTACCCACTGAAAAGGTGGATGTGCTCTCATTAATGCTTTTACAGCTTCACTAGTCTCTCTTGCTCTGATTTTTTAAGTGCCAGTCATAAAGAAACCTTCTGAACACCGTGTGGCTGCAGAAGATGTCACCAAGGACATCATTTGGCCCAGAAATGCTGTTCAGGAAGACAATTCAATGTAGCAGAGGACGTGAACCTGCAGTTTTCCATCAACTGCAACTGGTAGAATGCTTTGCAAACTGAACAAGACATGAAAACTTCTCAAGTGTTGATTTATATCCATCGCTTTGAAAACAAAGCGGCTACTTTTTCTAAAACCCCAACAGATATTACAACTTGTCATTAATATACCATGTATTAATGGCAGACTTTCTTCATGACATGCTACAGTATCTGGATTTACATTTCTGCTACTCCTGTTTAGTCTGGCCAATTCTTTATTAATTTGCATCTGTACACAGATACATCTATAGGCAAATTTCTCTTTCAGACATGAAGCAGCTGTTCATTTCTCCATGTGGATGGCACACACCCAGCTCAGCAATGAGCGCTTAAAATTGTACCTGCAGCAGAGTTTTGTAGCCTCAGTGACACTTCTGTTACTGATACCTCTCACGCCACAACTGTAGGGCATTGAATAGAGCAGGAACTGATTGCCCTCTCTGTGAACCTAGTCATCACAATTCCTGGCATTCCACATCTATCTATCATCTGCTTATCGACACCTCCCCTCCTTCTCAGTCCCTTCCTTCCTCATCTAAGATTTCCAAAAGACTCAGCTAGAAGTTTCAAAATAATTTTGAGATTTCTATGAATTTACATTTTGAAGTTACTTAAGATTGAGAATGACACCTAAGAGTATAAATTAGCAGGGATTTAAAACCCATTATCCAAGTGAAACTGAGCCCACCGCCATTTTCCAAGGCTACCAATCTCATTATTTACACAGTGCTGCTCATTAGTGCCCTTGTGCTCCGCACCTGAGGGAAATCGCTGAGCTACGAAAAAACAGCAATAAAAAAGCTCGCAGAATTCAGTGAGAATATTCTCAGCTCTTAATTGGCCACAGGCTCAGTGTTACCTTGAAGAAGCCTCTCACCTACACTTCAGAGGAACCTCTAAATATAGTTGTGCCTTTAATCACAAGTACATAATTAAAGCCCTTTTACAGAAAAATGCATCTTTTTCTTAACAGGGTAAGTTATATAACAAAAACAAACAAACAAACAAACAAAGGATTCTTTTTCTCCAAAAGTTTATGGTCCCCACGTTCTGTTTCATCACTGGTCCAACTTTCAAGACAAGAATTTTAACTACCAGACTAGGCACTACAAAATGCTTTAAGTTAACTTGAAAAAGTTTTATCACTTTCAAGCCCGGGTTGTTTATTGGTTTGGGGGTTGTTTGATTTTTCCACTCAAGACTATTTACTAACTTTTGAAAAAATTAACCACGTGAGGTTTGGTAAGTCTTTGATAGCTCTTATTGATTCTTCATCCCAATTATGGGTCAAACACCTTTATACATTACCAGATGACACAATTTTTTCAGAGAGAATAAAACTACACCCTTAGACCCTGCTTTAACATGAATAGCAGTGGTAACTACAGCAGAGGCGTTTCCCATCGATATTAACCATAAAAAGCAGGATGGGAGCGAATTAATGAAGTGCACAAAAGCTTGTGACCAAACACAAAGAAAAAGAATAGGACGAGGAAAAGCAGATAAAAGAAAATTTAACATGGCACAGACAGCAAATCGCTCCYCTCACAGGGAACCTGCGTTCCACCGTCCCCATGAGAAACGCCCGTATAACCACAGCACTTCTCCCTCCAGCCAGGGAACCATCGGGGCTCGGTCCCAGAGAGTCTTCGCCTCCCTCCAAGGCCAGAGGAACGAAACAGAAACTTCTGGAGACAGGGATCGAACGGATGGGCACAGGGCGGCCGCCCCTCCCCGAGCCCATCATGGCGCCGCAGCCGAAGGCGCGGCGGGCGCCATTTTGTGTCTCCGCGCACACGGCTCCCGACCCGGCCCTCCCCGGCTATGCCCTCCCTAGCCCCTTCCACGTTCTCCCCGCTCCAAAACCCCGGCAGCGACCGCCGCTCACCGCCATGACCGAGCGCCCGGGCCGCCGCCGCCGCCCCTCAGCAACGTCCTCACAGGACTCGACCTCCCTCGGCTGCGCGGCCACAGCGATCGCGCACGGCCCCGCCCGCCCTCACTGCGGTGCCCGGATGTGGCGCTGGGCGGGGAGCGCGGGGGAGCCGCGGCGCATTGTGGGCCGGGGAGGAGTGGCCGGTATCGTAGCGACGGSGCGGGCGCTTTCGAGGCGATTTGGCCGCCGCCGCGATCCGTAGCGTCCGTCCCGGTTCCCGCCAAATTGAAACTTGGGTGCGGCTGAGAGGGGTTCCTGAGGGCAGGGGGTGTTACCGGTGAGGGGATCGGGGTCCCTGAGAGCGGGGAGTGTCACCGGTGAGGGGATCGGGGTCCGTGAGGGCAGAGGGTGTCAGCGGTGAGGGGATGGGGGTCCCTGTGGGCAGAGGTTTGCCACCGGTGAGGGGATGGGGGTCCCCGAGGGCAGGTGGTCTCTGTGGGCAGAGGTTTGCCACCAGTAGAGGGGATGGGAGTCCCTGAGGGCAGGAGATCAGTGTCCCTTCGAGCAGGCGGTGTTCACTTCGTGATCAGGATTCTGGCACTGAGTTTAGTTGGCGAGACCTGTTCTCCCCAAGCTGCCTTCAGCCGGGTCGAGATCCACACTGCTCACTTGGTTCTAAACACACTGTTTATCCTTATGAGGCTTCTTGTACAGCCCTTCTTCCTGGCCCAGTGTCACCATACAGTAATAAAACCAATAACTTGTCTGTGGCCCTGTACCTTTTTAGAGCTGTCTGCTCTACAACAGGTTCCTGAAATGTTTATCCCAGGTGAAGATGTGGAATGACATCGAGCTCCTGCTCAACGATGACACCGGGCAGCTCCCCGTGGGTTTGGGACACGAGTGTGGCACCGCCTTGTACCAGGTGGACACACTGCTGCAGATCACGTCCTCAGAAAAGGTACAACTCGTCAAAGCTGTGCTTTTATTTTTCTTAATAATTATGTTTCCTGAAGTGTTCCTATCTGTAACAACCTTTCCCTCCCCAGGTCTCTGTGAACCCACAGCTTCAAGCACGCAACTCCAGGGATGGCAGCATTGTTGTTGTGGACAAATCTGTGGCACTTCTGGACAGCACTGGGCTGTCTCTTCAGTTGCACATTCAGTTTGGTGAGTTCATTCCTTTGGAATTCCACTTTGGAAGTGAAAACTGGCTTTTAAAATACATAGGTTTGTACAGGAAAACACAGCAAGTGTCTTACATGTCTAATTAGCCTGTAAAGGGAAGCATTATAACAAGTACTTAAGTAATAAAAAGTGATTTCTGCTTTTGAACACAATTAAGTATTTCTGTACAATTTAATTAGAATGCTTCCTAACTTTTCACTGAAATGGGAATAACGGATACTGAAACCACTCCCTGTATGCCCTTTCCCACACTTCATTTAATCAAAATAATTTGTTCTGAGGTAATCTGGGACACTGTATTGTCCAATTCCTGTGTTTCAAGTGTGAATGTCTATCCAGAAAAAMCAAATCTTAATATCTGACATTTTGCCGTGGAACTTTTCAGATACTAATGTGGATGTAGTTGGTATGTGTCAAGAAAAACAATTTCTTGTGGTTGGTGAGAGAAGTGGCAATTTCCATCTTATCCACATTCCATCAAAACAAACCTTGCTAACTAAGGTACAGTGGCTTTTCTATTTAATTTTGCTGAAAACTTTTTATTCTCAGACTTTCTTGAGGATTTTTTAATCTTTCTTCCAAATATCAAAATATAAACATGCTTGTGTTTTTGAGCACATATTCTAAACAAACAGACTAGAGGGGCTGATGATCAATATTTTGATTTTTTAAATAAAATACAGAATAATAGTCTTTATGCTGTTTCTATTTTAGATTTTGGTTGAAAAGTCTTCAAGTGAAAAGACTTACTTAAATCTCTTTATTGTAAAAGATAATGCAGATGCAGGTAAGAATTCATTCCCCCCCCCCCCGAATTTTTGTGATTTTGCTCCCCTTTAATACCTCTCAGGAAAGAGATTCTAGAATAAATAATACAGGAAATCATAAAGTTCATTTAATGTGTACAATGCAAAGCAAAGCTGTGTCAGATTATCTCATTAATTATTTTACGAATGTCATAGGAAACAAACATTCAGGACTCAATGCCTCTTTCTTTTGAGACTGTGCTAAATGTATAAAAATGCTTAAAAAGGAAGAATTCCTTCTTCTATCAGACTTCAGATTTCAGTAGTTCTGTTCTATAAGCTCCCAGCCTTGTTCTGTCACAATAGAATGTATTATTCTTCTCTTAGTTGGAGTTGACAAAATTTTTGTTTAAAATAGTCTGATCTGGTCAGATGATTTTTTGGGATCAGTTATATTACTGTCCTGTGTACAAGCAAGTCTTCTCTTTACTTACTCTTGAATACTTTAGTTCRAAATATTTGTGTTGGGTTTTTTTAGGTGTTTATCACATGTTCATTCTCACAAGCCATGGATGCTTCTGCATTATGTGCCTCCCGCTTGCTAAAACACAGGAAGGTAGGATAAGCTACAAAAAACTTTGRATTTCATTGGAAGAGGGAGACCTGTATTAAAAAACTTTCCTATATGATGTTTAGTGCCTTTTTGTTTGAAGAAAATTTTGAAAAAATTTTGAAGAAGTTTTTTTAACACTGATTTTTTTTTTTGATTATTTAGCAATTGAGAAGATGGATATGACTACGGCAAAGAAAGTAAGAAATCCCTGCAAAACTGGTAACTGTTAAAAGTGCAGAGTTTGTAACCAAACTTTGCTCTGTACATTCCATTGACCATTTACCAGTCCATTATTCCAGTTCGTAGCTGTGATTGTTACTTTTTCTGCACGTGGAGAATTGAGCCGTGATTTTATCCACTGATTGTATCAACAACTCTTTTTCTTTCCCATTTGCTGGCGTTCTCTTCCTCTCCCACCCCACCAGTTACAAGGACAGATAAAGACAACTTTCATTGCCACTGAGGAGCATCACAGCCTGGGCTGTCTAGATTTTGTCATCAGCAACTCAGTGAACAAAATCCATTTCATAATTGGGGTAAGCACTAAGAATATGATTGTAATATTTCTATGTGATCAGTGATGGCATTTTTTGATCTGCAGCAAAATTTATCTCCAGCTGGTTGAAAAAGAAGCTGATCAGCTTTTTGCACTAAGACTTTTTTGCCTTTCATTTCCTTCACTGTAAATGTAAAGGTTATCACTTGTGCAGCCTGTCTGTAGTTTTTCTCRTAAGGAAATAACTGTTGTCATTTCCAAAATTACTTTGTTATGATGGATGAGGGGAAAATATTTTCACCCTGGTTATATGAGCTTAGTAAATCACTGGTTCCTGGTTTGTACAGGCTGGACTAYTTATATCTCATCCTTGAGCTCACAGACAAAGCCAAAGTTGGCAAAAATCTTCCAATCAGGTTCCCGTTCAACAAAGGCCTGCTAAAACAATAAGGTCTAATTGAACAAACTTTTAAGCATGAATTAAGTGCAGGAACTAATAAAAAAAATTAAACTACAGACATATTTTGAGAAGTTACTTTGGACTAGAAACAAGTCTTCTGGKTTTGTTTTTCGAAGCCTGTTGAATTCAGTGTGATTTTCCTCAGTAGGTCCAGTGTGATTTCATTCAGCTTTTATGTTCTATGRGAATGGAAAGTGGATATTTTGAAATACTGTTTCTCAAAGAGCCAAAACCTGCTAACTGTAAGAATCACTGTAATAAAGGCCAGTCTTGAAAGGAGAAAGGAAAAAGTTTAAATTAAAAATAAAGAAATCAATGTATTTTTCTGAACATCGGTAGAGGAATAAAGTTTAATTTAGTTTTGCAGCTTTCCAGGTTAAAGATCAATTGTACAAACACACATGACAATGGACAAATATCTCCTGTATAACCCCATTTTTCTTTGCCTTTCCTCACAGGGTAAAGGTGATTTTGTGCTCTCCAAGTGGGAGGTAGACACTACCAATGCCCTGGTGTCTGCTCAAAGTTTTGCTGATTCAAGTCTGATCAAAGGTAAAGAAGGTTTTTTTCTTTTTATAACCCAGTGTAGAATTCATCTTCAATTGCAGAAAGTACTGATTTTCAGCTATTTCATTGTTTTTCATAAATATCCATATATCAAACAGAACATTTCTTGTAAAGGTACTGCCAAAATGTGGCTTCAAAATCACAGTTTAACTTAGATACACAAATCACAATTCTCTTGAGGTAAACTTYGCACAGTCCTAGGAAGTTCCATGAGGTTAAACATTCATAGGTTTCCAGTGCTTGGTTGTGTGTTTGAATATGTTTTTGTTTCAAATACATATMTCAAGAAAAAGAATGAATTTATGTGACTATTAATATTTTTAGGTGCTGCAAAACTTCAATGCCTTGACAATCTGCTGTTTGTTTTAGATACAGAGGTATGTGTAATGATTTGTCTTCATTTTACAATGTTCTTGAACCACCTTGTAAACATTTTTAAGGTTTAAAGTTTCTATAAAATAAAGATGCTTATATATACAGTGCATCTTGATCTTCCTGTTTTGGTGTTTTTTTAATTCTACTCCCATTCATTATTTAGGCTGTGAAATGTGTTAAAAATATCTTCTATGAAGAAAATATTGTAATCATATCTGATTTTTTTTTTAATCTAGAATATCTTAAGCATGTGGGATGTTTATTCTCTTACTCTAATTTGGGATTGGCCTTTAATACAAATTGAAGATTTTCTTCTAACTACAGAGTCAGAGTCTTCTCAAGTCATGTGGTAAGTAAAGTGTTACAGCACCAATTYTGAGAAGGGAAAAGTTGGCTGGTGCTGCAGGAAATGTGCCACAAACACTTGGTTTTCTGTGGCAGTGAATTTTCAGAAATCTTTGTTGAAATTTTTCTAGTCAGCGGGACAAAATAATTGGACTGTAGGTATACTTCTCTTTTGTTGTAGAAAAGAAAACCTTGGTGCTCTCAAGCTTTTTCTTGTCAACTTTCATGTCAATTAAGATTAGAAGACAAGAACCTTGGCTCTTTCTATTGCTCTGTGCCAGTTTAGAAAAATAAGAATCAGATCAACTTGAAAAGCTTAAAAATGTCGGTTGTTAAATATTTGACCTCTACACTCCACTTATTTTTGGGTGCACTACAGGATTTTTAAGTGTATGTCTTTCCTTGAAATGCTAAATTTTTTAAAACTTAGAAGCAAAAATATTTCACAGTTTTAACCTAAGATTCATACAGCAAATTTTGCTTTCTTCTCTCTCTTTATCATTAGGCAAGGGCTTGCCAATGTTAAACTGATTGTCATGACAATGCCAGATAACAAGCAGGTATCATCTCTTTATCTGTATTCTGTTCCTCAGTTGTTATGCAATAGGAATAAAGGGAGAGAGGGAAGGAGGTGACAAGTATTTGGAGCACACATAATTCTGAGGAGCTCAAAGTCCAAATTGAAATGTAATCCTCTTTGTATTGGGATATAGCAAGTGAGGGCTGTTGGGATGTCTTGTGGTGGTGACCAGGGCAAGCTGTCCCACTGGTTGGGGTTTTTATGGATTGGTTGGGGTTTATTTGTTTGGCTTCTTAAGGTAGGCAGAGAAGGAAGAGCAGCAAAATTTACTATTGTCTTACACACCCTCACAGATTTCTTTAGAGCAATATCTGCTGCATTCAGCATCTGCCTCCAGGTACAGTCAGTGCAGTTACCTGAAATAAAACACCAGGATCAATATTATACAGTTTTTAAAATTAAATTAAATTAAACTAAACCTGTCTAATTATATATAATAGCCYTATATATAKAKAGAGAGAGAGAGGGACAACATTTAAAGCTTCATTAATCTTCCTCAAACTGGAGATCTGCATTCCATARAAACTCCTACAAGTACTGTCTTCCCTCTAACTCCATAAGAATTCAGAAATGATTCTGCAAACCTCAGTCACCAGTGTAAGAGAAAAAAAAAAATTCTGATTTCTTTGTTTTCTCTTTTTTTTATAGATGAGAAGTCTGATGGTTTTTGCATTGCCCACTATGCAACAGCTCTATTCTCTGGAAGTGTCTGTTGTTTCTTCGCTTGTTCAGAGTGGCATTTGCACAGTAGGTTTAGATGATTTTCTTTTTGTTCTTTGAAGAAATATAGTTGTCTTAATATGTATAAGTATTACAGAGAGTACTGTGTTATTCTTGTTAGTTTGGAGCCRATTTGTGCTAGAAACTATACAGGAACCATATAAGGAAAGATTTAAGTGATGTCTCCAAAGGATGGGGGAAAATATCCTATTATAAAGCAAACTGAACAGTTTAAATTTAGTCTCTTGCACTATTTAATAGTACTGCCAGTTGTTCTTGCTGCTGTTACAGCTAAAAACTGAGTGAATTTGAAGTTCTCTTAGCATAGAAAAATGCTCTGGATTTATTTGGAATTTATTTCATTTCACCTAATGGTTTCTGTTACTGCATGTTACAGGATACAATATACTTCTTGGAAGGAATTCATGAAAACCATCAGATGTAAGATAATATTCTGTTTCTAACTAGACCATTATTATATAAAAATGACAGATTACTTCCATGGAAGAGTTGATAAATTCACATTGTTTCCTCTCATCCTCAGGCMCTCTGAAGACCCAGTTTCTATAGTTGTGATGAGAAGTTTAACTGAAGCCTTGCCAGAAAATAGGTACTGGTTTCTTTGAAATACTATTGTATTATATTTTTWTAAAATATCTGATTTGGCACTTATATTGAAGAAGTTTACTTGACTTTATTTCCCCCCTAGACTAAGTCGTTTACTGCACAAACACAAATTCACTGAGGCAGAGAATTTTGCTATTCAGTTTGGACTAGATGTTGAGGTAAGTTGTTCATTCATGATAAGTACATTTGAGATTAATTAGTCTGATTGAAATAATGAGTAAAGTTCTTGCCTTATGGTCCAACAGAGAGTATTAAAATATTACAAATATTACAAACATAGTGGAATGTTATCTTACAAAACAACTCACTATACTTGAAAGAACTGTTTCTTTATTATTTTTTTAAACAGCTTGTATACAAAGTAAAAGCAAACACTATTTTAGAGAAACTGGCTTCAGCTTCTATTGGGAGTTATGGTCAGGAAGTCTGGCTGGATCTTGTGAATGAAGCCAAAGAAAATTTGCAAAAAATTCAGGTTTGTTTTTATTTCTACCCTCTTTCTGTGCTAAAGCAATTCAAATTATAAAGGATCTTGGAATTAATTTCAGTTGTTTCCTTATTCATACAGGACAACCAGTTTGTTGTGGATTACTGCATAAATGCTCCATGGCCACTGTATGAAACCACTCAAGAAATGTTGAATTATGCTAAAGTCAGAGTAAGGATTTTTTTGTTTCAATTGCTTCTACTCTTCCATTCCTATTCCACCCTTCTGTACTGCTTGAGAAGGGGACAAACCAGTTACAATCACCCAAAAAGGCAAAAGTAAAGGYGTTGTAAATCCTGTGTTACCAAACACGAGGAAGCAGCAAGGCTTGTTCCAACCTTGTTCTTGGTATTGCTCAAGGGCAAAAACCAGCTTACAGTTTTATTTTTGCATCAGAAAGCAGGGTTTAGTTTTGAGTAGCAGGTTTTTTAAGTACCTTTAAAATATTAATTTTCAAACTAAAGCTCAAAATAGGTCACCTTTTTTGTTTTCATCATTTTAGTCTTTCCTGCMTGTTCAAACAGAATCAGAGAGATACACATTATCTGTCTGAAATCCAGCCACATTAGACTGGATCAAACTGCATCCAATGGAACATTGTAAAATCCCAGTTTACTGAAGTGCTGACTTTTTGCTCATGTCTTTGTTGCATTCATAGTTCYGTCTGGCATGTTCTGAGTTGTCAGCCAAACCCTTTTGTGTCCTTATTTCAGATCTTGAAGAAAGATGATAGAACCATTGCATCTGATGGGGCTCCAGTGTCCATAACTGAGGTGAGGACAAACTTCTTGGATCTGCAGTATTACATAAACAGTTACAATGTAGGAAGATTCGATTTCAGATGCTCCATAGATTGAAGGCAGAACTTTTCTTAAAGTACTTTTAGATATTTAATTTTGTTTCCTGTTGTAAACTGGCCTCATCTGCCTTCAAGGAGAATCAGTGTTCTAATCATGTAATGTAACACCATGTTAAGCCAGATATTGACCTTAAATCTCATCTGCATTCAGGTACTGAGAGCTCAGGCAAGGCTTACAACATTCTATGGAGCTTTTGGACTAGAGAAATTCAGGTTTGTTTGGGTTTGTTTAAGATTTAAAGTAAATTTAATTGTGATTGTTAAGCACGTACAACTGAAATCAAGATTATTTTAGTTTTTTAATTTGAGTTTATTAAACTTCAGACTCTTCCTTCTCTGCCTGACGTTTCCCATCCTGTACTGTGGAGAAGGGAGAATGCAGAGAATGTTGAAAACATAAATTATCTGTTGCACATGCACTTGAATAGATTTTTTCTGTTCAATATCTATAGGAGGGGTTGTGATTTTATACAAACAYGGTGTAACACTGCTGCTGTCTCTTATGACACACAGTATTAGGTAGAAAAGGTTTGAAGTTCTCCCCCCAGTTCCTTTTATAATGACATTTAACAAAGCTTCTCTTCCCCCTCTCACTTTTAGTGGTATTGCTTGGACAGAATTCCTGAATAATGAGGACACGTTCAAGAATATTGTTTTTCAGCTGGAAGAAGGAAATTTCTCCTGTGCACAGTACCTCTGGCTTAGGCACCAGGTGAGGTGGCAGAGACATCTCTGGTAATTATGGAGGGTGTTAAGTCTTCAATTTTCCAGCCTTATTTCACAGAGGCTGTTACAAAACAGCTCCTCAGAGAAGCAAAGGTCTGTGGCAGAATCTCATCTATTACCACAATGATTACCTGTTCACCTGGATCCTCAGAAGACTGAACTTCTTATTGATTTAGGAATAAACTGCTATTTCTGATGTCAGAATAYCTAAGTCATGACAGTTTGATTTATTCTGCAGTGCTTGTAATCTTCCATTCACTTTCTTGCAAGCACAGCTCTCAGGATTTTTAAGTGGGAATTTGCTGCCTACCTTAAAATCCTTTAAAAATAATCACATAGACTCCTTACCCTGAATGACACATTCTAGACAGTGACTGTGGGCTGTTATTTTATTTTTTACTGCAGGACTTTCAGTTCCATGTCCTTTTTTTAATAAGACAGAACTACAGAACAAGTCTGAAAGTAATGGGATTTGTGATTTGCAAAGAAATTGCTTCAGTTAGGGTTTTTTTTAAGAAGAGCAAGCTCTAGTTTTACTGAACAGAGCTATTTTTTTTAATTCCTGTCTGTGATTACTGAGATTTTCTCTTTGTATTTGTGAAATTTACTGGCTCTTCCGATTGGTGAAACAGCTTTACAAAGTATCAGATGAACATATGCTCCCTGTATCTGTAATTGTTCTGTTTTAATATTGTAGGCAGATTTTGAAAACAGCTTTGATGAGAAAATGCTGAAGGACTTGCTCAATGCCATCCATTTCACTGTGCCTTTGAAGGAACTGTGCTTGTGGCTTAAAAATGTTGTGATCCCCTTCTCAAGAAGAGTTGTACCAAACGGACAGGTCAGACTGACTTAATAAAWGTGAATTGTAATTTTCTCAGTCTAAGATGATTTTATAGTCAAACCTACAGACTTTTGAATGTCAGGAACTTGTCCTTCAGTCTTTGAAAGGGATTCTTTTGCCTGCCATTTATATTTTAAATGATTTCTTTTAAAAGAAATTYCTAATGGCAAATTTTCCTCTGATAGTTACCATAACTGTACTTATAACTGTGTTTATTTCAGAAAATATTGGCAAAATGGCTTGAACAAGGTGCTCGAAACCTTGAATTAACTGACAAGGTGAGTCACACTGCAGAAGCTTTGTGTGTCTTGTGTTTCTAGATGTATAATAAAGTTTGCTAATATCGATTATTTTGGACAGGCAAACTGGCCTGAAAATGGACTCCAAATGGCAGAGATTTTTTTTACAAGTAAAAATCAAGGTGAAGTGGGACTGACAACTTTTGGCCAGTGGACCCCTTTGGTAAGAAATGTAACAAATATAAGAATTAACTTCTAAGAGACTTCAAACAGATGCTCTGTGCTAGAGCTGGAATGGCTGATAATTAAGCCACTGTCGGTTTTGGTGAAGATTGACTCAATTCCATGAAAGGAAGGAACCAAGTTCCAATTTTCTTGTGTTTAAAGATTAAAAAAAATATTGATGACAGTCTCTTAATGGTCTTGTCTCTTACCATTTCACTTCTCAACACTGTTTCAGAGATGTGGTGACTGTGAAGAGATACAGAGGTTAAAGAAGCTGGTAAATGATTTACAAGAATTGATAAATCTGTACAGAAAATACAACTGCAGGCTGGCACTCTGTGATTTTGAAAAGGTAACTYTGCAGACACTTGAAAAGGTGCTTTTCAGTAGTGGATTGTTCTGAGAAGGAGAATCTTGTAGCATTTAAAGTTAGACAAAASAGGAATCCTGATGGATGGGTGGTTAAATTTGCATTCACAAGCTGCTAAGACTATTTGATAAATTATGTTTGTTGCACATTTTATTTCAACTCTGGGAATAAACRTAACGTAACAAGATACTGTGAGAAGGTGTGGCTCAAACTCCATGGTTTGCACGTTATTAGAGATCATGTACTGTGGAACAAGGRTTAACAACACAGAAATTACAACTGAACAAGAAGAGCTTTGTAAAAGAAAGGTTTTGTTTGAGYTAAAGAGGGATTCTTGCTCTTGAAATCATGCAGTTGATTTCAGAGGACTCTGGATGTTGAATTATTTGAGATGCAAAGGATCATGTACTAACAAGTGATCTTCTAACAAGGATTTTTCCACTTGCTCCCAGGAAAATGCAACCACTATTGTGTTTCGCATGTTTGATAAAATTCTGGCACCCGAGCTTGTCCCATCGATTCTGGAGAAGTTTATAAAACCCTACCTGTGTGAGCATAACCTACAAAAGGATGAACTTCTTCTACAGTATATAAAGGTACCCATATTTTCTTCCTTTTGGAGAAAGCTACTTCAACATGAGTGAGCAGACAAGTCTGATGACCCTTTCAATTTACACTTGAATTTAAGGTCCAGCTTTCAGATTAGCTTATTGCTGTCTTAATGATAGTTACTATTTCAATTATGAAGCAATCCCTTAGTGTCCAGAAAACTTTGCATTTTTTTTTATATTGTAAGATACTCCTATCTTTTCTAATTTCAAATGTTCTAATCATCTTTRTCACAATACACAGGATTTGCTGGAACGCTGTCGGACACGATCTATTTCAGTGTTTGAAACTGCCTGGGAGGCCAAGGCAATAGCTGTCATTGGCTGCATTTCTGACACAGATGTAAGTGTGTTTTATGRAAGCCATCAAGGGACTCCAACACATCAGTTCAGACTGAAACACAATTTTTGCATTATCATCTGAGTGCATTTTTACATGAGTGGTACGAGGACAAAATAGTATGTTGTCTTCTTATTCTATTTTAGTAATCTCCCTTGTGATGTTCTTTGAGGATATAATTGTGGTTTTGATGTCATCACATGAAAAACTCACCAATTTTAGTATGTATGAAACCACAGTGTCATAAATCACTGCAAACATTTTCTAATCTAACTTGACACATCATATGATGACAATAAATGCCCTTTATGCAAGTGCAGATTGGGCAAGAAAATAAAATACTTACCTGAAGGAGTCAATCACATGTAAGCAATACTTCAAGGGACTACTTTGAAACTTATTTTGAAAAATAAAACGTTCATGTTCCTTTTGCAGCTGAAATTTGATGCAGTTCTGCAGATAATGCACGGTGCTGTGGTGCCATGGAGTGCAGCAGTGGAGCAGCTGGTCAAACAGCACCTGGAAATGAATCATGTCAAGTAAGACACATCCACAGTCTGCACTTGGCTGGGGAAATGCTGTGTATCTGATGTAGTGTGATGATTAAATCACATAGCTGGAGGTAGCAAAGAAATTCATGATGGTCTGATTTGTCCTCAGAGTGAAGTTACTGCAGGAAAGTTACCGCCTGATGGAGATGAAGAAGCTTTTGAGAGCCTATGGGATCAGAGATACCAATCTTTTAAAGGACAAGCAGATGATAATGGTAAGTAATCAAGACTTCAGGTTTCTCCAAAKGTCACAGTGAACAGCACTTGGTGATTGTTTTAGCATTTAGGGGTTTTCTTAACATCTCCCCTTCATTAGAAGAAAATATGAGTATTTTTCTGGAGAAGTTCCTTGATATCCTGAGAAGCCAGATGAATTTTTCCCAGGCTAATTCTGTCCTCATGCCCAGTTTTCTCCCAGTGATACTTCAGTCAGGTTTTCTCTACATAAATATTTTAAGCTTCCAGGGAACTTGCTTGGTACAAGCTGTACAATTCCCATGGTGAAGCAGTGTGTATAAACTCATTCTTTTATTATCCTGTACATCAGCAAACCAAAGTCCATTTCTGTTTTCTYCTTCCAGAGGCTTGTGAAATACATTCTTAAACAAGATACCCCTACTTCCTTGGAGGATGCCTTGAAAATTGTGGAAGCATACATGCTGCCCACTGTGGAAGTCTACACCCTGAGGATGATGGACCTTATTAGCAAAGAAAGGGTAGGAAAATACCTCATGTCAGTTGATCTTGGAATTTACAGACACTGAGGCCTATTGACGAAACAGGGGCAAGTTTGTTCTGCTTCCTGAAATCTTACGAGCAGTTTATATACGTATTTTTAATTAAAATTATTAATTCTACACCTAACTGCCTGTGCTTAACATTGAAAATGAGTCCTTTGTCAGAGTTCTATCCTTCATTTGTGGCAGAGAAGGATAAAAGTTATGACTTACAATACAGCAGTTTGGAATTGAAGCCTTTACATATTTTCACATATTGTTTTTGCTTACCCTCTTGTAAGCAAAACCCTGTATCAGAGGAGGGATGTACACATAACTTACCTTTTCCAAAAGCAAATGCCCTTTGCTTTTAATTGTTTCTGTTTTAATTTTGTTTCTTTCTTTTCCTCCCTGCAGGGAGAGGAATCTCTGACTTTGTTAAAATCTCTGACTCTTGCTGAAGCTGAGAAAGTTGCAGAGAGATTGACTGTGTGGGGAACACTGGTGTTACAGAACAAAGCAGATGATCCTGAAGAGGTACCAAGTCTTATAAAGTGTGCACACAAATTATTCTAAAAAGGGAGAAGTGTGGATAATTCCTGTGAGAGCTAACAGACTGTAGAGTAAATATATGTTACACCTATAAAGTATTTACCGTTTCTATGTAGGATTAATATTTAAAATAACTTTCTATTCTCTTGCTTTACAAGTGGTTGTGCCTCAGACTTGGTAATTGTTGCTTAAGAAGTTTGTGGAACATTGCATTTTGCTTTAAGAGATGAAGCCTGAGTCTGTTACTGGCAACATTTTAACAAAAAAATATGGACTCTTCCTTTCTTACAGAAAAAGCCACAAATGTTTATGACTAAGACACTCGTGGAAATCCTTAGATTCCTGTTCAGCATTCAAAAAGGTAAGGTACAACTTTGACATCTTACATTTTGCTAGTAAGTGGAATCAAAAAGTAATTGTTTCTCTCTTCCAACAGACAATCCCCTGAAGAGAGATGAATGTGAAGAAAACCTGAAGATGTTTGAAACACTTTCTACCCTGCAGGTTGGTATCCTTATTGTTTTAAATCCCTTTTGATTTACTGTAGTTATTCCAATTGTTCTTATGGATTATATTAAAAATAATTGTATTTACAATATACATGCAAAGGTTGTTTTTATTATTGACTTCAAATTGATTCTAAGACTAATCCAGCAATTTAAATAGTGCCTGGGGAAGATCCCAATTAGACCTCACTTGTCTATTTAAACCAAAAATTAGATACTCTCACAAAAGTCTTAATTGCCAACACTTCAAAGATAGAGTGCTGTAATAATTTATTAAGATCTTAGGATGGTAGGTAAAAAAAAAAATCAACAATTTTAAAGGAAGTTACAGGGATACAAGTATATAATCTTTTTTTGTTGTTGCAGGAAGATTTTGATATCTTTCTCTCAGCTGAAGAATTTAGGAACCCTTCACGGATGTCTGAGCTTCTTGAGGATCACATAAACGCTTATGGAAGTGTCAGATCTGCATCCAAGTCTAGAAGAGTGCAAGCAATGGATTGTCATTCAGAAGGTGATAAACCCAAGAAACCTCCTACTGAATCAAGGCTGTACAGACTGGCTTTGCTCCTGCAAAGCTCAGAGCAGGAACTGGGACAAAAACTGGCCTTGAGAGCACTGGATGCTGGAAGAGTGGAAGTCGCTGTAAAAATATGCAGGTAAAACTGCAGAGCTTTGCAAGATCATCGTTTTTAATGAGCTTTTCTGAACTGTTCCTGCCACTTTGCAGAATTAAGTAGATGTAGAGCAAAGAAAAGGGTTTTTTGTTTTAGTTAAATAATTAGAATAGAATGTGGCCTTAAGTAAAAGCCCTAAGAACTACAGGGGTTTTATTTTCAACATCCTTTTCTTTTTTAATAGGGAATTCTATGAGAACCACTGGAATGAAAATGCAGGGAAGCTGCTGTTTTCAGTATGTCAGAGGCTTTGTCTGATGTTGGGAGCTGATGTTCCAATGATCACTCCTAATGGGATGAATCTCCCAGCAGTGATCTATGAGCTGGCTTGCCAAGCAGCTACAGTGTGTGGTCCAGGTAATTACTGTTACTATTTACTTGTGTTCATGTTGGGAGTCCAGTTTTCCAAACAGTATTTAATAAACCTGAAAACAAAGGGAATTTCTATATCTACAATGGTAAAAATTGGTGCTGCAAAATTGTTTCCTTTTAATAGGACATATGAACCTTCCATTCATGCTCATGATCTTAATATTTTTACAGATTTACTGTTGGATTCTCTGGAACTATGTAAATATACTTTGGTTGCCAAGGAAATTTATAGACAGTGCCAAATGGACAACTATGGATTTACAGCAAAGGTATTTTCTGTGCTGTTCACTCTGTGTATTATTTTCCCTCTCATTTCTCCAGCAATATTTAATCAAAAAGCCAACAACAACAAAAAAATCAACACAGACCTCTACAAATAAAAATTTCCTAGAATTTGCGTGTACTTCAGCTTAAAGAATAAACTGATTTGAGTCCTAAAAGCAGTGCAACTGTAGGACAAGCACAAGTAGCATTCTCCACTTACATTTCAGTATAATAAATCCTGCTGAGAGAATTAGTGATTTCATCAAAGAGCTTCTGCCAGGACTGGTAGAGAGCTGACTTGAAAGTATAGTAGGGAGTTTGATTTTTAAATGGATGTATTATGTAAAAGCTTTCCCAAGAGTTCTGTAAAACTTTAAGATGATCAAGTTCTTGAATAGCATCTTTGTTTTCTGTTTAGGTCAAGCAGTGCTTTAGGCTGCTTGAAATGAATGGACTCTTACAGCTGGAGTGGAGCAGAGCAAAGTGGCTGGGGTTGTTTATGCACAAAATGTTATTTTTCTAGAAAATGGTCCATTTGGAAAATGTTTGCTTTTAATATTTGGCCAAGGATGTTTATGAAAGCCTCCATTAAATTAAATAAGAGTACATTTTGACTGTACAACTAAACAACTGCAACACGAAAGAGAAATATGGCCACTCTAGGTAGGAAATGCATTTATTGCTACTGGCCATTTAACAAAAGTACTATTTTCAAATAGAACATCATGTTCTAGTCCTGTATTCCAAACCAGAAACCTCTTGCAAGTCTTGATTTGTTGGTAGACTTATTAACTCTTCCTTTTATTGTGTGTACTTTCAACAATGTTCTTACTTAGACAACATCTCTTGGAGGAGACAAAGATCCTTATGAAGAGTGGACTTATGATGATTTCTTTAACGAAGATGGGATAGTCCTTGATCCTCAGATAGCTCTTCCAGCTGCATATGAATTTATTTCTTCTCTTCTGCCTGTTTGTGGTAAGCTTGCTTTTCTGAACATGAATATAAAATCTGTAAATAATTCAGCTTGTATGTGTGGAAATTATCACCTCTGAAATCTCAATTAGACAAACTCGTGGTGGAAATACCTTTGGGGGGTATAGAATGGAAGGATGCTTTTGGGTTTGATTCTTATTTTCACAGATGAAGGGTTTATGTTGACTGTCTCATCCAAGGGATTTACATACAAAGTAGTTACTGAAAACTGTTGGATTCCTCTGTGAGTCTGAAAGATATTCCCTCCTGGAAAATAAATTCTGAGCAGGCACAGTTAAAAATAGCAGCAAATGGCTCTTGGAGTTCACATGTCTTTATTTTATGTCCTGTCCCTGTGGTATTTTTAGGGTTCTCCCAGACTCCTGGTGTTGCTGAGATCCTGGCACACTGCTGATGTGCATTTTGTGTCTTTCAGAGGACAAGCTGTATCCCTTGGAGTCTACAAGCCTGGCAAACAGAGTATTTATTGAAGGTATCCCAGACTGTTTGGTTGGAAGGGACCCTAAAAATCTCATAATTTCAGCCCCTGCCGCGAGCAGGGACATGAGGGCAGATCCACCACAATGACTAGAAACCATGAGGTTTATACTCACCCTACAGAAGCATGACTAATTCATAGGGGTTTTTAATAGGTGCCTAACTGTTTCATTTAAAGCCATATTTTAGGGGCTGGTTTGGTTCAGCACAGAAGTCACCAGTTTGGGTGGAAATTCCTACCATTCCACCATGTGATTTTGAGGATGTCAAAGCCTATACTTCAGTACAGGGAGTGAGGATCATCAAGGCCTGTCCGAGATGGTGATTCTGGTCAAAAACTTGTGGGTTTTGAACTAAAATGGGAGTTCTGTATTAAATTGAAAGCCCTGAGAATTTAGAGTTTCGAAGGGAACTAAGGCAGATCCTGCGTTGTAAATGGAACGAAGAAAAAAGAGAAACTGCTCTGATATTAATTCCAAGAACGATATGCTTCATACAAATCTACTGATTATTTTCTGGGGTTGTTTTTGAAATATTTCACAGGACAGAACCTCCTGCTGCCAGTTGGAACTCCCATCTCTGCAGCAGTGCAGAACCTGCTGGAGAGCAGCCAGTGCGAGCTGGCCCTGCGGCTCACGGTCTGCGCCTTCGGATCCTGCCTCCAGCACGGCATCTCCAACAACATGGACTTGGCCCTCAGCGAGAAGGTGTGGATGGCAAGGATGGTGCCGAATTTGGCTGAGAATGAATCCCAGGAATATGCCAACTCTCAGCAAGTTTAGAGCAGTTCCGTGAGGATTTGGGAGGCATGGGAAAGGCTTTCGCCGTGGCCTTTTATTAGCACCGCTTGATCAGATGTTGAGTCAGTCTGTGAAAGGAGCTGGTGGTTTCTTCCCTATTTTTCAGGGTCCTCTTTTTCTTTGCAAAGTGTGTTCAGAGCTAAGCTTTTATTCCTGGCCTTCCTGCAGAGACTGGAATGAGTGCTAATAATGGTTTACTCTGTTCTTTCATGTTTTACTGTTGTTTAGTATGGGAAAAGTTGCAAGTAGAATATTCAAGAATCATTCCTCAATTCAAAAGCACTTGGAAACAGAAATCCTTTTTCTGTCTAGAAGAAATCTTTGTAAGGCCCTAAATGAATCTGAAAATACAATTACTATAGCACCTCCTACTATGCTGTAAATGACAAGAAGTTGAAGGCTTAGAATTTCTTTTTAATTATGTGCTGGATTTTTTCATAACAGCTACACAATAGCAATACACTCACTGAGACCAAAAGCTTCATCATTGCTATGAAAGAGAAGACCACTTCATTAATGAGAACCACTATCCTGACCTTACTACACAAGGTAAGAATCCTCTGGAAAGGGTAAGAGTGAGCCCCTTTCTTCTACTCTATCTGGCAGCCACATGGAATCACTTCAGTTGGAAAAGACCCTCAAGATCATCAAGTCCAACCCTTAACCTAAAACTGCCAAGCCCACCTCTGAACCATGTCCCTGAGCACCACACCTCCACATCTTTTAAACACCTTCAGTGATGGTGACTCAACCACCTCCCTGAACAGCCTATTCCAAAGTGTATTTGAGCCCCTTGTGGACTGTGGCTCTTTGTTCCTACTCCARTTGCTCTGCTTAGAAGGTTCTGTACAGTGGCAGCCTCATTTTGGGGGATCCTTTAGAGTCCCAAATCATAGTAACGGCCTTTTTGATCTGTAGGTATTCTCTGTCTCATTTTAAGTCCTGGATTTGTTTTAGATTTGTAGTTTTTCTAGGTGRGGGGAATTTTTTAAAAGCTGTCTTCAAAACCAGCTATTTACCATCTTCTAAGGCAGTTTAGACTTAGGGAATTTACTTTTAGACTGACTTCAGGATATCCAGATTTTAAGTCTTAAAACGTGAAATGCATTTTTATTCCTTTTTCCTCCCTAACTTAGCAGCCAAATACATGTCTAAATTATGGGGTATTTTTCATGTGCTGCACTCGATACAAAGAGACCTATTAAATAAATTCCTAAAGTTTATAACTTTTTTCCCCAAACCACAGGTGTTCAACTGCCGTCTCATCGATCAGAACCTGGCCCTGGGATATTGCAGCATTTTGCCCAAGGAGGAGATGTTCAATAAGCTGTGGGATGTCATAAATAATACATGGCAGAATTACAGAAAAGTGTTGGTAAATTCCCAAGGCCTTGTGTTTCTTCAGCAAATTGAGAATGTTAGAGAGTGTCTTCATTTAGGGCACTGGGAGAGGAGCTCCCTCTGTCCCACAGTGTGAAGTTGTGCACAGGCAGTTGCTGTCAATATAAATGTGATTTTCAGCCCATGCACTGTGTTACCTCGTCGTGACTTATTCCAAAGCTTGAAGTTGTTTATTTCAGGTCCCATCATAATTTACATCTACATTATATTTTGGATAGGTTGTTCTCTGGCAGCAGCTCTCAAGAATGGAATGAATAAGTACATCTATTAAAATATAAAGGAAGATGGGAAGTAAAGCATAAAGAAATGAGGAGGGAGTGTGATGTAAATTTTGAGAAAATGTAATGTCTAAAAAGTACTTTTTGTATTAATTTCTACAATGTTAAGAAAATATTTTAGAGAAAGTAAATTTTAAAGTAGCTTTGAACTGCCAGCTCGGGAGGTGGGGTAGCCCTGATACCTTCTCTGAGGTTTGTTTTCATTTTACACACTAGTGTGATCATTTATAAATTGTTTGATGTTCCTCTAAGGGTTTAGGCCTCAGGATTCCCAATTTTCAGATTATTTATTAGACTTGTGTTCACCTCCCTTCTCCCTCCTTCTAGGCAGTAGCTCTGGTGGGAGCACGGCTTGCTGACCAATATGGGGAAGCAGAAGAAAAGAGAAAATTCCAGGAATTGGTTATTGATGCAGAATGGGGTATCCAGCTTGGTAAATTTGGTGTAAGTTTTTATATATTTATTTATGGGCTTTATCAACTAATCAGTTAATAATGTCAGTATAGTCTGAGATGTATTGGGGGTTTTACACAGATTTTTCATTCAAATGTAAGCAAAGTTGAGGTTTTATTTTTAATTTTTCATTCTTCTTGTCTGCTTAAATAAACATCAGAAATGGAAATACAATAATTGAGGAGGCTACAAAAGAAATTTAAAGTTCTAAAAGACTTTTTCGAGAAGAAGATTAATTGTTTCTTTATCTGTAGATTTCTTTTGAGACTGTATTTAGACAGCCATCAATAAGGAAGARGGAACTCATAAGAATGCTGGTCCAAAACCCAAAAGTAGACACAGGTCTCATCTTGAGTTACTGCAGGTACTGCTTCTATTAAACCTGTTTTATTTGGTTGTTGCTGTAATAACAACCATGGGCACTGAAATCTATTTTGGTTTAAATAAATCCTAATTAATAATATGCAAACTGTACTTAAAAAAAAGATATTATTCAGAATACAAACTGGTCTTGGATTAATTTATTCACAAGGAAATAAGCATCTTGATGACAGCAAAGGATGCAGAGAAAATCATACTCTGTTCTTTCCTAGCACTTTCATGCTGGACAGTGATGCTGCACTGCAGCTTTGCATTGAAACCCTTCTGCTCCAGAATACAAACACAAATCATGCTGAAGATGACTCTGCAGAATGCACTGAGAGGCAACCTCACTCCACGTTACTGATAAGAGCACTAGAAATGATTCCTCTGCTGAACAGCACCAAAGACCTGGTCACGAGCCTCAGTGGGATATTGTACAAGGTACAAAAATAATTAAAAAGCAAAACCAATAAAACCAACACACCAAAATCCCTGGAATCTGCATCTAGTAATGTTGCATGTCACTTCAATGACAGATTAATTATTCCACAGAATTTGAAAAGGTTATGTTTTTTCCCAAATTTTCTTAAAGCATGTAAATGTTGTTTCAGTTTTCTGCATCTCTACGAAAGAAATTACAGCAACATATCTAATTTTCTTTAAACAGAGGTAGAGTCTTTCATCCCCACTTGCCTTAAAAAAACAACAATAAAATAACCAAACAGTTAACTCAGTTGTAAGCTTTTATAAGACAGATCATGTAAGAACTCATAAAATAAATGATTCTTTTGAACAGCTGGATCCCTATGACTATGAAACTCTGGAAATTGTCCTGAGAGTGATACAAAGTGCTGATGAGAAGAACACCAGCATCCAGCTGAGTCAGGTACATCCAGATGTGTTACTGTTACCTTGCTACTGGCATCTCTATTCTGCTTGAACTGTTTATTGTAGCTATGCAGCAGTGTTGAAATTAATTGAATTATTCCATGTACACAGCTTTACCTCAGGAAAATACCATTCAAGAAAGTGATTTCTAGTGGTTTCTCAGCAATTCTTGTAGCAGGGGACAAAAAGTCCCCAGATATTTAAAAACTGCCCAAAAATTTGCCTTCAGAATTTATCAGTTTGTTTATTTTTCTTTTCTTTTTTCCTAGGCTTTGAGCCTCCTCAAACATTTGAAATCTTATAAAAGGATTTCTCCACCAGTAGACCTAGAACACCAATATGTTTTGGAGCAGGTGATTCCCTTGTCTCCAGCTGCTCACACCAGGCTGCCCTTTCACCTGCTGTTCTTCAGAACTGCCCAGTGTTTCTGGAACATTATCTGTAAGTTCAGGATTTTTGTGGCCATATATAAATATAAAATTACCTTTCTCTGCTATCTGTGACCTTTAAAGTGCTACAGAGTATATTGTATATTAATTGTAATTCTTTATTAGTGCAGTTTTCATCCCAAGTACCTCTGAAAGCACTTGTRTTCCCAAATTGCTGCCCAGTGGAGCTAAGGTGATAAATATAATGCAGAATTTGTCCTCAAATTCTTTCCCAGGACCTCTCAAAGAACAAAGTTATCCACACATCCCACTTCCCAGACCAGTGTGGATAATTAAGATCATATTCTTTCTCTCCCAATGGAGGTCCCCACCCACCAATAAACTGCAAGTGCTTAATTTCACAGGGAAAGCTGCAGGTGGATTGTGACACTGCCATAGGCAACTGTCTTTTTCCCTTTCAGCTGCAGAGCTCAGTGAGGAATCCTTCCCAACCCTTCTGYTGATTTCCAAACTAATGAAGGTAAAGTAGCATCTTGAAAGAATTTTTTTAAATATTATTCCTTCCCCCACCCCCCCCAAAAAAAGGTTTCATCTTCCTTTTGCATGATTTTGGCCTCACTATAGAAGCYCTGACAACTCTTAATCTACATCATTTTTCCAGGTTTCCCTGGATACCTTCCACATGTCTGCAGCTCGACATGTCTTTGAAAAAAAACTGAAACCCAAAATATTTGAAATGAGAAACAGTGGCTATACCTCGGTTGTTAACAAGGAAACCACAAAAACTGTGCAGACAATTCAATCCTACCTGCTGGCTATAGTCAATCCAGAGTGGGCTGTGGCCATGGCTCACAAGATTGCCCAGGAATTTCCCACAGGTGAGTTRCAAATGGGATGGGTGGAGGAATGGGAGAAGGAAAACAGGCTTGGGACAAGCAGAGCGAGCTGGGACCAAACATTTGCTCACTGATCTTGAATAACACCCAGRAAGGTGTGAGAATGAAAATGAATTTGTCTCCTACATCTGATTTTGAACAATAGCTTAGAAAAGCAGCCATTTGATGTCACTTTATTCCCTGCCTTTTATAGAATCATAGGAGAGCCTTAAGGTCCCTCCAACCCAAACCAGTCCTATTCCAACCTGGACACCTCCCACCAGACCAGGTTGCTCCAAGCCCCATSCAACCTGGCCATGTTGTCTTGCTAAAAGTTTCTGCATGTTCATATCATCTTCAAAGAAGTTTTCCACCAAAASCAAATATTTCAGCCCAATTTAATTTACCTTCTCTGCTATTTGAATCCAAATAGATAATTTTTTTTGCTCTTTAGTTACAAGAGTTTTCCTAATACTTTAAATAGCTTCTAAGRTTTTTTTTAATTCTTTAAAATAAAATGGATATAGTGTATGCTGTAGGAAGAAATAATAAAAACTTTATTTGCTTCTTTCCCTTCTGTTTTTTTTTTTAATTTTTAACAAGGTCCTGATCATGTCCAGGCATTGAAATTCTGTCTCTATCTGGCTGAGAAGTGGCTAAAGAACACTACAGCAAAGGTAATGTAAACTGTTTGCCAGGCTGGTGTGAAGTTATTACAAAAATTACAAAATTCTTATGTTAGTGCTTTGATTTTTGGTGTTTTGGACAGTAGTGTGTAAATCGTGCCATAACCGACCCTGATATGGGAAATACTTTTGGGGAAGTGACCCCCAGAGGAGCCCTCTCTATCCTGTAACATTCTCCTGTCACACCCTGGCAAAAATCAGGCTGATGGCTCTTGGAGCTTTGACAAAAAATAGGCAGTTTTAGGGAAGAATAATTTGTTCTTTCTGCTGTTGTGTGCATTTTTCTTGCTGCAGGACAATGAGGTGGAATCTGTTCCAGCTTTGATCAATAGCATTATTAACTTTTGCTTGGAGTTCCAAGATTCTTTAGCCGTTTGCAGTGTTAAATATATCGAAAATCTGCTTTGGTTCTTAGGCTCATTTTTACATGGTTGGTAGGGAAAGGTGAATAAGAATCTCTTGATTATAAATATCAAACTTTCCATGCAGTTGTTGAGACACAGAAACACTAAATAGTTCTCTGTACTTAGTCACATGATCAGATAGAATGATGCCAAAATTAAAGTGTAATTTGAGCAAATTTTTAATAATAGTCTTTTTTCTTCTCCATTTTACCTCAAATGTCTTAATTTTACCTATTGGTACATATTTGATTTGGCTTTTTCTCAACATACCTTTGCAATTTGTTTCAAAATACCTTTCCTAGCTAGAGCACCATGATTAATCCTGTCTGCCTGCAGAAAAAATTGCTGTGAATACAGGTGTGGGGACACATCTGAAGAACAGATCCTGCTCTCCAGGCACTGTCATAGTCTATAAAAAGTTGATTTTTCTTGTACTTTTGAATAAAAGAGGCTTTTTTAATGTAAAACTGTGGTGTTTTGCTAAAGAGTGAGTCACATGAGAAAGCAGAAGTCCTCCAGAAGAAGCTCCACATGCAATACAAGAGAGCAGCAACAGAAAATGTCCTGATAACACACAACTTGAACACTGGGGAGCATTTAAAGTCTATTGGGAAACCAGCAAATCTCATCATTTTACTGTATGAACACCACAGTGTAGAGCAAAGAATCCAGAATCCAGCTGGCAGAGATTATCCAGGTGAGTTTCCATAATRCAGTCTCAAAGGGGCAAAGAGAAGCTCTTTAAAAAACCCCAAACGAGATAAAGCTGGTTTGAAAATACATCTCCACCTCTCTCTGTAGATATCCATGGGGCAGCTAAGGAGATAGCTGAGATTAACAACTTGGACATGAACAAAATTTGGGATAAACTGCTGGCTAAATGGCTGTGTCCAAGCACACTGCCCTCAGAAGTAAGTCATCACTTTGGGGTTTGAAGAAAAAAGACCATTACACAAAAATATGGGGGTTTTTTCACTTGTTTAAAAAACAAGTTATTCTGCACAAATTGCCTTTAGTACTCCTGAATCTRTTTATTTAAGATTTCAATATATTTTTCAATATTGCACACTAATGTCTCTGGTGAGAAACATAGAAAACTCAACTAGATTTTCATTTCTTTTTAAAGAAAACTCAAGAAATCTTAGGAGATGTCCAGGAGGATGAAGAACTCCGAAGGTATGTGTCATGTCTTACCTATAAAATGGTGAATTATTTTTAACTTGCCAGTTAAAAATGGCTTTTTCAAGAAACCTACCAGCGTGTGTGATTCAGAGCTCATTGTTCTTATTTTTACTTTCTGGTGACATCACTTTTGAATCATCGAATATTTATTTATATCAAGAAATGCCATTCAAAATAACTTAMAGACGTAAGAGTAGCTCTTTGGAGGTTTTCCTCTCCTTTTTTATATCCTTGGAATATCCTGTCCTTGATCTCTTTTTGACAGGGAAATGTTTGCCTTTAAATGACTGTTGATATGTCATATTTCAGTATCTGTGCTGTACTTATATTAAAAACAAACCCATTTTTGCAGAGTTATTTACCTACTTCAGTCTCGCCCAATGGATTACAGCTCCAGAATGCTTTTTGCAATTACAACATCTGCCACATCTGTGAGTTGCTAAATTCTTCTTTTAGCTTGATACTTATTAAATATTTACCTCTTATTAAAATCAGGTGCTGTCTGCTGAACTGCACAGCTTCAACCTACAGCCTTTGCATCTCTGTTTTGGATGGTTTGTAGATTTGTATGAGATCTCCATCACCAACCATTTGGGTTAAAACTGTGGTTTTCATTGAATTTTGCTTTTCACTGCCAAGAGCAGCTCTTGAACCCTGGGTTTTCTATCTTTATTGCTGATATTATCTGAAAACAGCTTCATTAAACATTTTCTAGTATGTGCTCGAAGCTGGTGTAATACATTGGCTCACTTTGGGTGGAATTAGAGTGGTAAAATTATTGCAGCAGAACCTTAACCTCCAGTTTTYCCACACTTAATAATTATATTTATGATGTTATATATCACAAATATTCAAATATTTTTCTTGCCTGCATTGATAGTCTTAAAACTAGAGGGTTATATACRTCTAGGATGATGCTTTCTAGTTGTTCAGCCAATTTTTGTGACTTTGCACTGCATTTTCCCCCCTCAGCCCATTGGTGTCACTCAGCTGACCTTTGCTCACAGGAGCAGAGCCCTSAAGTGTTTGCTCTACCTGGCAGATACCAACACTGTGGAATCACTCTTCAAGAAACCCATTGAGAAAGTCAGGTGAGATGAATTTTTGACATATTTTTGATTAAAGCAACAGAAGGACACTTCAGTATTATCCTGAGCTTGATTATTTATCTATTTTAATGTGAATTAAAATAGAATCATCACTTAACTCCTGGTTTGGGGGGGGGTTATTTTTACAGGTATTTTCTAAAGTGCTGCATTTATCTGGCAGAGTTTGAGATCTTGAATATTCCATATACTTATGAATCATTCCACAAGAGTCCTAAGGAAGGAATGATTAAAGGGCTATGGAAGAATCACAGTCACGAACCCACGGTAGGATTTTGAAATCCTYTGTAAATTTTATTACACACTGTGTGAATTTACACCTTTGTGCAAAGCACAGGATTTTCTAAACAGATGTTGCTTCAATATATTCTGAAGATGACAGATAAAAACTGTACCCTTCCTACAATTAGAAAATAAGTGCATATCACATTTAGATGGGGGGGTTGGTTGTGTTTCTTCCATGTGTAAATAATTTCGAAACTGGCTTGTAAAGGTTTGAAGATCATGAATTTGTGTTCAAATCCAGTGTGTCCTTGCTCTCCTTCAGGCTGTGAGACTGGTGACAGAGCTCRGTTTAGAATACAGAGTCTATGACCCCCAGCTCTGGAATGGCCTTCTACAGAAACTCCTAGGCTTCAATATGGTAAGGGATTTTTAAGCATGAAGTCCTGCAGCAAGRTGAGAAAAAGGCTGGTTTTATCTACTAATTTCTGAAGAATGAGATAGATACATGAACTACAAAATTAATGTGACAAATTATTGATAATTCCCATGGTTACTTTGGGCTCTGAGATACTGAATTGGTGAAGATTTGAGGAACTTGTGTTTTAGCATTGAATTTTGATCTTAAATTGTTCTACTTTCATTTTTTCAAAGCCTTTCAGACTAAATCCTATGGTAATAAATTGAAAATTTTCTTCATATTATCATTATTTTATAACATAACTTGTGTGCAATTATATACACACTGTGCATACATGTATTTTCATGTGTGTCTATATAAGCAAACACAAAATATGACCCCTAAATCCTGATTGTTGCCATTCAGAATCTTAATTACCTGTGATTGTCAAACATTACATAATGTTGCTACAGCCTAAGGAGGTAACAGATGCACCTGCCAATGTGGTTGGTAATTTAATTTACTAAACTATAAAGCACATTTCCATATGTATCAGAGGAACACAGGTACCTTAAGGAATGCTAAGTTTGCATSCTGCAGACAAAACAAGCTAAATGCAGTTCTGTAGATTATTACCAAAGCTTCAGAAATACCAAAATATTTTAAAATTAATTTTTCTTTCAGATTCCATATCTAAGGAGAGTTTTGATAGCAATTACTGGGATTCATTCATTATGGGAGGTAAGCAAATATTCTCTACTTCTCATCTTTTTCTTCACTTAACAGGAATTTAGAGTGTTGGTGTCAGCCATGGAAAGATTCTTTTTCATTTACTATTTTTGTGACAGCACAATGTGTCAGCAAACACTGGACAGAATCATTCTGCCATCAGTCAGAATATGGCTAAACCTTAGACTCTGAGATAAGGAAAGCAATGTTAGGGAAGAAAGATAAACAGAAAAGAATATTGACAGGTTTCTTCCACGTGCAGGGGGTGGRGTGTCTGTGTTTACAACACACAGGGTTACAAATGTACTTGGCTGTTACTTTCAAAAACTTTGTTGCCAACAGATTCCCAACTTCAGCCGAGCCTGGCGCAGTGTGGTCCTGTCCCCCTTCCTCACAGGTAGGGTTGGCACTCACTGTTGTGCTCCTGTAGTAACTTGGTTGTAGGTTTACTACACTGTGTTCTCTTTTTTCTCAGTTTCATGTCCACCAAGTCCTAAACAGCTGCAGGAGTGCTGTGAGTGCTTTGTGATTCTGCTCAAGTGAGTTCACAGTCCTAACCCAACACTGTTCCTAAACATTCTGTACATAAACCAGTCTTTCACTGCCTTTACAGTGTAAAAAACACAAGAAATTATCTTATTCACCACACTGCTCTGACTTGCTCAAGAGAACCACCAGAGCTCAGAGAGCCTGACTTGAATGGAAAGTTACTTAGGAAATAGGTTTGGGTTGAGAGGGACCTTAAAGATTATCTGGAAGGGGATCCTACACCAATGCAGACACATCTGTACCAAAGCTCTGCTCTGGGAGTTGGCCAACAATTCCCCTCAAAATGGGACCTTGGGTRCTTAGAAAGAGAAACTGGAGTTGGGTTGGTTTTCCTCAAACTAGAAAATCCTCATGCATTTGTATTCAGCGAAACTTTGACTTGCTTGGCCATTTCTGAAATCAGGATGAGGTAGAAACGTGTTGCTCTACCTGACTTACAAATCTCAGGGCAGTTTTGCTGCCAGCACTGAGCCATCCAGTTAAACATATCACAGCTGAGAACTTCYCTCCTCATCTCCTCAAGGTGTCCTGTCCTGGCTGACCTGGATGTCATTGGAATTGCTAAACAATACACCCAGCTGGAGCTCCCAGCTTTTGCCCTGGGGTGCCTCTTGCTCATTCCTCATTCTGAGAAGCGAGAGCAGCAAATTCAGGTAAATAAGAAGTTTTGTGTCCTGTCTGTGCAAGGGAAATGTCTTTAAGCATGTCCTGCTCACCAGAGACTGTAAAAGATGGAAACTTAGAATTCCAGTTCACTTTTAGTCCAGCCACACAGATCCTGGTTTGATAATTTTATGTTTGCACCTAGAATTTCAAAATATTCCTGAACAAATCAAATACTTGTTCTGAAGGGAGAGTTCCTACTTTAATCACTCACAGAATAATTATGTTTTGTAATTTATTTTCACAAGGGTTTCTTATCAACCTGTAACAAAGAAACTGTGCTGCAGCAAATAGATGAACACATGGACACTGGAGAAGTTGTAGCATTTGCTTCTCAGGTAAATAAACAAAATTTACTTCACTTCCCTTTGACTTGGAGGCTTCACTCAAAAATAAAATCTCTTATGTCTAAAATATTAATACTTTTCATTACTAAAACTTAAATCTACAGATCAGGTCTTTGGTTTTGGACAGCATCATCAATGAGAAGCTCTATGAAAAGTTCTTGAAAACCAAGTATTATCCACTGCTGAAGCAACAACTGATGAACACTCACAGAATGAAAGAGCTGGTGGATTATTTTGCCAAAAAGAACTGGTAAGTTAATAAAAAGTAAAAAATAGTAATTAGAGGAATTGAATCTCTCCTTTATTTCATTTTCATCTGTTTGAAGCAGGGAGGTTTTCTAGTCTCCAAGGATATTTAAAGTATTGCTTTAAGTATTGCTATAAGTTATATAAAGAAAGAAATCTCACCTCACTACTCTGCATACTTAGGATAGAGTTTTACAGTCATTCAAGACCAAGTAACAGATTGTCAAGCCTGGACTAGAAGCAGATCAAATGCAGTTAAAATAGAAGCAACCAGAATGAAACAATCAAATACTTCACCTTACCTTTAGGTGAATCCAGCTCAGGGACATCACAGAGTCACAGCTTCAGCAACAGAACACTCAGAAAAAGATAACTGAGCTGCCTGTACTCAAGACTTAGGAACTGGTGGTTTTGCCACTAAGTTTTTAAGAGTTCAAAGCACCTCTTGTGCTCCACTGAAATAACAAAGGCTCGTGGGGTGGGTCTGTCTCATCTGTGGGTGACTGACAGCACTTGGGCTCCTGCTCACACCTCAGGACACTCAGGCCAGGCCCCAAACACTCCTATTGCAGGTTTCTGTCACCAGGTATGCCACAGTCAAACTGGGACAGGAACCAATAAATATTTAAATTCTAGAATATATTGATTTTATTGACAGCCCTAGGGTAAAAGCCAGGCTGGTGAGGGCTTGTTTTCTCTACTGGGAAATGACAGGACCCATCTGACTTCAAAAWCATGGCATCATACTTTATTTTTCTACTTCTGTTGTCTAAATTCTTGGCTTTTTAGACAGCTTAATTTGACAAAGTTGATTAACTTTTGCCTATTGCAGCCTTGAGGATGCAACAGCCCTGATTCAAGAGTATCAAGAGAAATGTGGAAATCCTGCTCTGGCAGACATCCCMTCATCTGATCTTCTGAAGGTAAAACCAACCCCTGCTGCACCTCAGGCAGTATTTTCTCCTTTTTCTTTAAAGACTTTGACTCAACTTCTTGCAAAAATACTTTTTAGCCAATTTATTTTAGTAAAATACATTGTACATAATAAAATACTCTTCATTAATTTAAGTAATTCATTTTACCTGAACTACATCTGTGCCCTGCTAAGCTTCCAAGTACTTTCACGGGTCTTGGATCATATCCTATTTTCCTAAGGTCTGTTAATATTGTTCTTTGACCTTCCAGAATTACCTGAATGGATCAGAGGAGTCCTGTGTCCTGGAACTGCCATCAATAAGGTCTTGATTTACCCTTTTCCTTCCTCCCTCTCCTGGCAGGAGGAGGCTCTGTGCATTCAGAACTCTTGAACTGGTCAAGAGAACATCAGACTAAAAYCCCAAGGCTTTTACCGAAAGCTTCCACAACCTTTCCACGTTTTTTCCAGCTGTTCTAGGCTGCTTCTCCCCCACTCTCCATCCCCATGCAAACAGTCTGGATTTACAGCAGAGTTTCCTGTTTGTAGTCAACAGTAATGTTCACACTCAGCACTTTAACTTCAGGAAGGATTAAAGTTTATTTCCTTTACTTTTGTATTTCTCCATGTTCAGGCCTGCTGTCAGGATCACTCAGATTTCATTCATAACAATATAACCTTGCTTAATTGTGATAAACTTTTTTTATAAAACTACAGGGGGTGTAGTTCATGTAAAATACTTTGTAGATGAATTTTAACTACAATGAGCATAAATAAACTTATATATCAATTTTGGCCTTATAGTATTCTATAAACCTTTTTAAATTATGAGTTTGTCAGTAAATTCATGTTCCAGTCACTAAAATTTCTTGAATAATGTGTGCCAAGGTTTTCTTTTCAACTTTGCTCTGACTGCATGAAGTGCAATGAGCCAGAGGTTCCTGAGACACCAGCCTGAAATGTCTTTGTCCAGGGCAAAGCAGGTTTATTTTGAATAGAAATCAGTTCTTTAATCAGCTCATGACACAGAAATAAAGCTTCCAGCTGATGGAAAAGTCATAAKCCAAAGGCCAACATCTGCCAAGGAAACTGCCCCACCATTCTGAGCATTCTGCTTTAGTAGACAAAAGACAAAACTCTGTGCTGTTGGAAAGTTACAGCAGTTGTGAGAAGTGGGAGCTGTTAAATACATTCAGTTCCCTGCAGGCCTGGGAATAGAAGAGCCAAAAGGTCCAGATGTCTTGAGCAACCCCTATTTATCTTCAGTAGCAGCACATGTGTCATATGGAATTCCATTACTTAAATCTGTACATGGAGTGTCAAATATGACCCATAAATAAAGGAAAGCCTCTCCTCACTGGKTATAGATTTAATGAGATCATCATTCATTAAAGCACAGGGAGATCTGAAACTGCTTTGATCAGAGAAAGACTCAAACTTTCTACAGTGAAATTATGAGGTAATTGCAATACTTTCAGAGTCTATCAGGCCATTTTATTCCTTTAACTTAGTTGAGAATGTTAAATTGAGCACATGAAATATAAACTGGGTTCTGAAGCAAAGCCAGCCTGGTCCCAGAGCCCTCAATCTCTTTGTTCAAGCCCTTTACAAGCATCCCTTAGAAGCTGACACCAAACCACAGCCTCAGCCTGGGACAAACCACMACAACTGCTGCATCCTTCCCCAACAACAGCTCACAAAGCTCAGTTTTTCTATGAAGTGGAGTTTATTACAACATTAAGGAACAGTATTTAGACAGTTATTTCAATGGAATATTTTACAAATCAATTCATACAGAGAAAAGCAAACACAAGGTTGTTTCAATTCATGACCAAGAAGTTACATTGTTAAGCTGTTAGCGACAGTGCAGGGCTGTAAACGAGCATCAAGTTTTGGAACTTGCAGTTCAGAAGGAGATGRTAAAAATATCAGACAAGCAAAAACATTTTTAGGATTTCTTGTACTCAATTCTTTCTACTTTCACATCATCTCCAATTAGTTGATAGACATATGTAACTACTGTAGAAGCCTGGATGTCCATCAGCACAAATGAAGGAATGATGTTGCTGGAAAGAGAGGAAAAAATTCACAGTGATTGTGTCTGTAATCCCCTTAGCAGTGCTTTACCACTACTTAGCAGAAATCACTTTAAGAAAAATGGATATTAATTCTGTAAGTGCAGCACATGAGATCTGAGGCTCTAAGTATTTTGTGTTTCAGTCAAGGAGATTGAGCAAGTACAACTTTCTAAGTTACACAAGTGTAACATTTAAAATATTAACGTTACCCTCATAAATACAACCCTCATGAGTTTGTAGTTCAGTTTTGTTACAAAAAAAAAATTCCCCATATTCACTTACTTCTCTAAGGCATGGTAGGCTCCTGTAGCTGATCCTGGGTTGATATAGAATTTGTTTTCATGTTCAAATGCCTCAAATTTGTGTGTGTGTCCCGAAATGAGGATGTCCACATCAAACTGCCTCTGGAGCAGTGCCAGGCTGGCCATGTCCCCCCAGGGAATCACCTGATGGCCATGAATCAGCCCAATTTTGAACTGTCCCACAGTCACAACTTTCTGTTCAGGATAATTCAGGTTCTAAAAATAAAAAAGTAAAACAGATTAGATGGACAGATTTATATTTCAAACCAACCCCAAGCAACACCAAGCAGAGAAGGAGAAAGCTCAGGAACTCATTTCATCACTTCTACGTGAAGGAACCCAAATGTTGCCTTTATGTAAAAGATGCCCCAAAAAATGGACACTACCTCATCGAAGTCCCCTCTGACAACATGAACATCCCCAGCCAGGGTCTTGAGGTAGTCATAGGTGTCCTTGGTGCAGAGGTTTCCTGTGCACAGGATGTGTTGGATCTTCCCAGGCACCAGCAGCTTTTTGAACTTGGCTGGGAGGCTGTTGCATCGATGGGGAATGTGGAGGTCTCCCAGCACCAACACCAACTGCCAGGGGCAGGACAGAGGAGAGAGATCACTACAGACACTTGTCAGGGCACAGACAGCACTGCAATGTCTTCTTCAGAGCCACAGCCTTGCATTTTGATGGAAAAGTTACTAAAATGTGAGTGAAATGGTGATGGAATATTGCTCTATTCCAGGACTTTCACCAGACCATGATCAGAGGGGGCTTTACAAACACAAGTCTACAGAATTACTTCTGTTTTGTTGCTGAAAGCCAGTGCAAGATACAACAGTCATTGTCTGTGTTATTACCTTACGTATTTTACACAAAATTGGGAACTTCCATCAACTATCCCACTTTTTTTTCCTCTCTAGCACGTTTCAAGCACAGACCTGGCTTAACTGCRGCCACTTCCCTTAAAAAACTCTTAATCCAAGATTCTTTCCCCTTATTAAAAAAAAATTTAAAAAGCAGATTTGCAACATGTGCTAATAGCTGACCAGAATAGGAAGGGTGTTCAGAGTCCATATTGTAGAAACCACTGAACAACAGAAAAAGGATAAAAAATAACAATAAAATACAAACAGGGCACTGCAGAGAAGCAGAAGCCAATCCAGGTCACTGCACAGAGTGTTCCTGTTACCACTTCTATACATTTATAGTTTCAATACAACAGATGCCAGAATAAAAATGTAGTGGGGGCTTCAAAATTAAGGGTTCAGAAGATGCAAGGCCATAGTTTAACACCACAGGCTTTAATTCTGCAAATAAAGAAATAATGCGAGCAACACAGGATAAATTAATTATGCAAAAAGGGCATGAGCAGCTTTATAAAGCAGGGAGGGGATGGTATGGCACTGCACTGGGAAAACCCTGGATCTGGACACACTCAACCCAGGGAATTCAATGAATGGCTCCATATTAAAGAGATTTTTATYTCCCAACTCATGTTAGTGAGACAGTTCCTAAAATGACACCATCACATGGGCTTGTAAAGGACACAGCCCAGATTTATTTATATAAACAAATATAACTACGCCAGGAAATTGTATTTTTAAAGATTTTTTGTCATGTATTTTTAGGCCATGCAGTCCTCAAAAAAAGGCAGGGTGATCCTGGGTGGCTTTTTTGTTTGGTTTTGGGGTTTTTTTTAGATTAAGAACATCTCAGTGCCACCACCAAAGCCATTTAGAGACAGATAGTTGAAAGCATTGGTAAAGTAATACAAGAGCTTTTGAATCAATGAGTGACCAATTTAAAACTAAATCAGAAGAGAAAAAAAAAAAGACATTTTTGATGGTCTTTGAAGAGTAACAAGTGGGTAACAATTTTGCTTAATAAGTGGCAATAGATAGATTGTCTAACTGCTGCATAAGGGGCTTAAATGCGCAATCCCAGTTATGTATTTGATGTTTAATAAAATTATCCTGCCACTTACACAAGGTAGCAGTGTGTGCACTCAACAGAGACATTCTCAAAAAATCACACTTCAGCTCCCATTAATTAGAGAAAAGCTTGGCAAGCTACAGTAACCAAACCAAATTAACAGGACTGCAGTGCGTTTAATCATCACAGGTATCTGCAGCATAAAGCAGTGGCAGAGAACGATAAAACACCTGGATTCTACCAGGGATTTGGGTGTGGATTCACCAGCAACCYCTAAATTCATGTGAGCCACTGACACGGAGTAACACGAACGAGCCCTTACCACCGGTGTTAGCAACAGCCAAGGAGTAACTTACTCTGTGCCCAGCCTGATTGGAATGAAGGAGTTGATTGCAGGGGATGAGAAACAGGGCGGAACATGATCAATGTTAAACGAGAGGAAGCAATAGAAGAGAAAACACAGCCAAATGAACGGGCAAATAATAATTAATGAATTGTTGATGTTATGAAAGAAGCGTTAAATAACAAAAAAAAAATAATGCGATTACGATAAAATTAACACAAATTACAAACGGGGCTCCTGCAGTGACGGCCCGGCCCTCAACCCCGGGGGCCTCGCATCAGCTGGGGACCGCCCTCCCACCCGCTCTCCCCCGGCCTGGCCGGGTCGGGATCGGCTCCTGTGGCCGTGTCGGGGTCCCCGGTGTGTCCGGGGTTGGGGTCCCGGGAGGGTCCCGTGGTTCCCCCGCTCTCACCATCGCGCCCGCTCCGCTCCGGCCCTCCCGGAACCCGCTCGGCACCGGCACCGCCCCCGCTACGGCGGCTGCGGAGGGACAACTCAACGCCAAACGCGTTCGTGCCGCGTTCGCACCTGACAGGGTTTTACACACGTGAAACGAGACGTGTCCGCAAAACCAGCCAATGATGACTCGAGAGAGAGACACTGATGGTTTAATTCAGATTTGCGCAAGCCTGGGTGCTCCGTGGTGTCCCACAAACCAAGCACCCCAACTATCAAAACTTTTAATTGTTCATACATTTTACGAAACAAAGGAATTAGTGTTCATTGGCTACAAGTTATATAGTTCTCTTATTAATTAGCATTCTATTGGTTAATGATTCTCTCGCTTCCCATGCTAATTATTGCCACGCTCAGTCCTTCTCTTCTCTTGGGTCTGGGGGATTTCCTGGGGCGGTGTCTCTGAGCTGGCGCTCCCGAGGAGCAGCGCAGGGGCAGCTCYGATCTCTGCTCTGTGAGCAGGGACAGGACCCAGGGAACGGCTGGAGCTGTGCCGGGGAGGTTTAGGTTGGATATCAGCAAAAAGKTTCTTCCTCCAGAGGGTGGTGGGCGCTGAACAGCCTCCCCAGGGAATGGGCACGGCCCCACGGCTGATAGAGCTCCAGCAGCTTTTGGACAACGCCCTCAGGGATGCACGGGGTGGGGTTGTTGGGGTGTCTGTGCAGGGCCAGGAACTGGATCGATGACCCGTGTGGGTGCCTCCCATTTTAGGRTAATCCACAATTCCACAATTCCCCAATTCCAGGGTTCCACATCCGGGGCTCCGCGCCCGCAGGCCCCGCCCCCGCGGCGTTTCCCGCCCTCGGCGGCCGTGAGGGGACGGGGGGGGGGCGGCCATGAAGTGCGTGATCGGGGGGGCGCAGCTCCGAGGTACCGGGAGCCCGGGCAGCCYGGGACACGCGGGATTGCTGCGGGACACCGGGAACGCGGAGCTCCCGGCACCGGGACGGGCCGGCGACACGTCCGGGACCCGGTGCTGCCCCCAGGGGGCGGCCCCGGGAGCGCTGAGGCGGCGCCGAGCGGGACCCGAGCGCTGGCGCAGGGCGGGGGATCCGCCTCTCGCTCATCCCAGCGGGATGGGGCGATTGTGCGGGATGTGCACGTCTGGGAGTTGTCCAGATTAGGGAGCAGAGCGCTGGATTTCGGGACTCGCAGGTGGAGATGCCATGGCTTGGCTGCGTGTGTCCCTGTGCACTTCCAGAGGCACCATTCCACTCCTGGGTGCAGCATTCCGTGGAAAATGCTGCTCTGCCACTGCCAGAGGCAAATCTCAAGGCCCTCTGCTGGGTTCCGCTGTGTTTCTCAGGGTTCCACCTCTGCAGATGTCCCTTTGCTTCTCAGACTCTCCATCTGCTAAATGTCATTTCTAACTCCGGTGGTGTTTTGTCTGAATAAATTAATTTGTGGTGGCATCAGGTGCTGCAAAGGGACACATGACGTTTGAGGTGCCTCATCAGAGGCAGCTGTCCAAAACATCRAGGGGTTTGAAAAATTAAAATTTTAGTTAAAAAGAAAAAAGTAACATTTTCCACCATTAGTTTACAAATTACCTATACATTTGAAAGAATTGTTTCCTTTTGAATTATTCTGGAGGAAGTGTAGTATAACCTTTTCATTTTAATTTAGAATGCATATTGCAGTGTTTTCTTTCCCTGACAGTGTTTGGAAGAGCAATACATGCCATAGCACGGATTAGTGATGAATTTTGGTTTGACCCCTTAGAAAAAGGTGTAAGTGAATTTGATTTATTCTAATTTTAAAACCTTCATTATAACCCCTGAATTTATATTGTTGGATACTGTGTTTTCCTACCCTTCAGTCCATCACATTCTCTCTCAGCTCCCTCCACTTTCAATATGGAAAAATGCCATGTTTTCTGCGATTGTCATTGTGCAGATTCCATCATGGAAGATTTCGTTCCTACTCTGCCCCAAGATCCTTTGATTTTTTTTGTTGTCCAGGACATCCGGATTAATGCCATGGGGTTCAGTTCTGTTGTCATGGGTCACAGGGTTTGCGTTTTGTACCACACAGGAGCTGCCTCTCAAAACAACATGTTTTGTACTGGTGTGACTCAACAGGAAGAACACGTCCATTAATGCTTCTGATTAATCAAACACCATTTCCAGCAGAATTAGGGTTTTCTCTGRAGGTTTCTTAGTTAAAAGTGATCGACTCTCCTTGACTCACTGGGAGGCTGGAAAATCACAAGTGGGGATAATTTGTTTTCATACCTGAAGAATTTTTGAGGTGTGAGTGGCGTCTTTGCTCGTTTGTATGGATCATGTACAGGGAGATTGTTTTAGAATAGATCCATGTCCCTYAAATGCCTCAAACACAAGGTGAACTCTGGGTGTTTGGGTAACTCAATTATTTTTACAAACAATTTTAAAATAAATTAAAAATACATATTTTTATAATTTTTTTATTAATTATTTTGAGATGTACATTTCTAGATTTTCTGGTGGTACTAAGCCCAGAGGAGACTTATTTAAAATGTTTAAYATGAAATAGTTTTGAGTTAATAAATTACTTTGCTTCCATTTCATCAGTGGTTGGATTTTATAATCTTGGAGGTCTTTCCCAACCTTAATGACTCTGTGATTYCATTTCCAGCTTGCCTTAAGATCAGTGAATTCCTCGAGGTCGGCATATGCATATGTYTTCTTCTCATCCATGTTTTTCCAACACTACTGCTGGACAGCTGTGTCTGAACCACATCAGAAGGAAAAGCAGTTATCCCTCCCCTGTAAATTGATAATTAAGGTACATTTGAATGGCTTGTTACACACAGCTCTGTAAGGAGCAAATTAACCCAATTGCCAGCTGGAATTATAGTGGATGAGGATGGCCAGGGCACTCCCAGTGTCCCCAGAGCAGTTTAAGTGCAGGAGCTTGAGATAAAGCAGGGTACAAAACCAGGGAAATTAAATTTATTGCAAAGCTGCTCAGTGAGTAACCTCTGCACTGATTTATCTTTCTTGCAGTCAGTTCTCCCTGTATTTAGATGTGTCAATGTGCTGGAAAGGAATGTAGAGAAATGCAGCATCTCCACCAACCCTAATGACCACCACATAACCTTTCAGCTCCTCTGCAGGCACGGTAAGGTCACCTGGGAAGTGACTGCACAGAAACAGAAGCAGTTTAAAATCACAACATTTGATGGAGCAGGTCTCATCCTCAGCCCAGCAGGACTTGGAATGTTCATCAGCATCAGTCTTTGCAAAGCTCCCAAATAAACATCATCTCCCACCACAGAGCTGTGCTGTGTCATAGGCARGGGTTTATATTATTAATAATCTAGCTGGTGTCACTAATAATGGGATAATACATTGAATTAGGGCTGCAGACAGCTGAGCTCTCTTAGCACATCCTTACCCAGACACACAGAGACCTGGAGGATTTGTCTTTTGCATTCCACCCCCATTTGTGTTGTTTTACCAGTTAAATATTGAGGCCTTCCCCCCCACCCCTGCATTTGTTGCACTTGTTACTGTTMATTTATTTCTGGTGGATCCTTAAAAATCTCGGATGCTGCAGGGGTGTAACTAATAGGATGGAGGAAGTCTAAGATGGCAGCTGAATTCCATTTTCTGTTTGTGGTGAGTTATTTCCACATAGCTGGACTGTCACTTGGTTACTTTCTCTGTTGAACAATTAATTCTTTAAAAAACCCCTAAAATTACAGCCCAGCGTTGATTGTTGTTAATTTCCTTTATTACTCAGGTGTTGTAAAAACTTATAACCTGACATTTCAAGACTGTGACCCCTTGCAGGCTGTTTTTGCAAAGCACATGTGTCCAAACATTCTTAAAGTCCACTCCAGGTAACAAATACAGCAATATTTTTTGAGTTTTATTTTCTGATGTAACAAATGCTAAGTAGTCCTTTGTGAGAGATGGAATTATTTTAATGTTTAATGAATGACATTTTATAGGCTGCTGGCTGATGTGATGATTCACTTTCCAACCAGTCAGGAAGAGATAACTTTATCAGTTACTCCAATGAAAGTTTGTTTCAAGAGTTACACTGAGGAAGACACTGGTAAGGAAATTCAAAATATKAACCAATACTTGGACTTTTAACACTGTTTTTGAGGTGAACTCAAGCAATAATAACTGTCACGACATAAACGTGGGATGAATTTTATGGCTGAAAGACATTTTTAATAGAGAGAACATTATATAGAGAGATTTTAAGTCATGCTGCCACCCTCTGGTTTTAATAAATGAAATAAATTTAAATAAATTGAAACATCTTCCTGGTGTCAGTGGCAGATATCAGACTGAGCAGCCAATTGAAATAAATTATGCCACTTGCTGTAGGCTTGAAAGAGGTAATTACTGTGCTGCAAGAGCAGAAGCCTGGCAACTGCCAGGAAAAAGRGGGATAATTTTATGTTTTAAAAAGAACTATTTAAATCTGAATACCACARTTATAGAATTGATATCATTAGAGAGTGTATTTTAGTCTGAGGACAGCACAGGGTGTCAGCAGGCCCTGCACTGTCACTGCCATGGTCACATCTCCAGGAGATGGAAAACAAGCTGTAGATTCTCAGGGTGTGACTCAAACTAATTTTAAAGATATAATTGTGGTTTTGAAGTAGAGGTTCTTGTACATCATATAATAGAGAGATGCTTTCCATACTTGTTATGACCAAAGCTGAGGATAATGACCTGGGAAGAGCCTGGAGCACAGGGGTGGGAATTGGGCTGGGAACAGGCTRAGGCAGGGGAGAGCAAGAAAGATTAGGTGGTGGAAACCAGCTGGAGYGAAACAGGGAAGAAATTACTGAAAGTAAGATTACATTTTGAATGACACATTTGGTTACTTTAGAAACATCCACTTACAAGGACTATTTYAAGAAAAAACCTGAAAAAATAGTACAATTGTAAGGAGATGCCAAAACCCCAGAGAGTGAGGGAGGAGGAGGAGGAATGACAGGCACTGTTCTCRTGGTGCATCTCCCTGCCTGCAGCACCTTCTGTGTCCATGAACACCTCACCTGGCCATGGCTTGGGGASGTTCCATGGTTTCCTTTCCGAAGGCAGAAATCAAACCTCTGCCCAGCCCTGCTCTGCTCTGCACACAGTGGGCTCAGCCTCAGCTGCACGTGGGTGACAAACATCCCCTGCTGCAGCTACATGGAACTTCTGACAAGAGCCTGTTTGAACTCTTGGTGGGGACCTGAAAGCTGAGATGAAACAAAGCTCTTGAGCAGAGAAAGGGAACACTGGGAATAGCCTTTAACTCTTCCTTAGCAGCCTGGCTTTCCCGGGGAGCAGCTGGGTGTGGGCTGCTCTGTGGAATTTCTCTGAGTGTCTCTGGGACTGTTACACATCTCGAAGCAGCCTCTCACTTTCTCTTCACACACCTATTAACAGCCACGGATTAATCTCATGGTAACAACTGAATACCTGAACATGAAGAGCCAATTTCCTGTTACCACTTACATGTCAGGAAAAGATTGTAATTTAAAACAAAGAGCCTCGGTCCTCCTCCATTGTGCTCTGATGATTGTCAGTAATTTTGATTAATCTGGTAAAGTCAGGCCGCATTTTGGGCTTCCCATCCACGCAACAATAGGCAGCTGGGAATATTATTTGTGATGGATGCCTGTGGATGAAGCAGATTTGCAAGAACAGCAGCAGGTATTGGGTTAGATCACACAGCAGAACATGGAATAGGTTCTAGTAAAATCCATTTAAATCTACATAATGTACTGTAAAGAAACTGAAGATTTTTACTTAATTACAATATTTATTTAAGCTAAACATTTCTTACTGTTAATAACCATAAAAAATTATTTGTTCAAACGATTCTGATGTAAAAACCTCAGGTTATAATCTTAGTTTTGTTGAGTTCAAACTCTGCTTCTGTGAGTCCCTGACTTTCTTGTTATCTCAAACAGACTTTTCAAGGACAATGCTTACTGAGATACAGCTCAGTCCAGAGGAATTTGACTACTTTCAAGTTGGAGTAGATTCTGAAGTGACGTTTTGCCTTAAAGAATTGAGGGTACAGTAAGAATTTGTCTGGAATGGCCCTGGGTTGTGTCCCACCAGCCCTCCTAACAGCAGCAGGATTTCACCACCTGGTTGAGGATTAGCTTTAAACCCCAGGATCCTGAGAACACTGCGGAGCCCCTCAGAGCAGCCTTTGAAATGCAAACAAAACTTTTCTAACACAAAATGTTTCTAAAACAAAAATGTGGTTTCTGTGCTGGGCAGACACAACTGCCCTGGGGAAAGCATCGTGACCAGGGAAGTTCTCCATGCAGAACCTCCTCTGGCAAAGCTCTGGCAGGGGAGGCAAGAAATTATTCTTAGAAGCAGCAGACTTTTCCCCTCTTTTTGCCAGTAAACAACAGCTGGGATAAACTTACATTCTAATATTAACATTCTGGGTTTAAACAAGCATTTAACCCCCACCCCTTCTTTCCAGGGCCTGCTGGCGTTTTCCGAAGCCACCAGTGTTCCTGTGTCCATCCACTTTGACAGATGTGGGAAGTATGTGTAGGAACTCACCTGACTGGCACCCCTGCAGTCACAGCTCTGCAGGAGGGCTTTGTCTGCAGTCACTCAGTGAATATAGAACTACAGCAATAGAGATTTTAATTTCAAACCAAAAGTCATTTCTAACCTGTGATCCAGGAGTAAAGAGTTTGTAATTCCAGATAAAACATTTAACCCAGGCACGGGCATTGCTAAGGCAGCTGTGCTGACTGATGAGTTCTCTGTGGATAAATTACCTGGACACCTGAGGCTCTCAGTCTCATGCATGCAATGATTTATTTAACAGTCTAAAGAAACCATACATTGTCTGAATAAATGTAATTTTAACGATTACATATTTAAAACTACCATTTGACTCTAATACTGTACAGCATTTGCTGATTGAGGCATTGAGATCTGTAACAGGAGCTCTTCTCTCATTCCTCAGCAGCAAGTATGGGAGATTTTTAGCTTCTCATTTTTTAATCCATATACCTATGGAATCTCACGAGCTGCATCACCTTCCACAATATCTGTAATTCCCTGTGCTGTTTGGTCTCACTATTTGTGTTTAGACCCATTGCTTTCAGCATTGAGGACCTGCTGCTGGAAGCCAGCTTTATCCTGGCTACCTTGTGTGAGGCTGAGAAGGAGGCAGCTTCCCCGGAGCCTGCCTGCTGCCCACAGCCCTGGGACAGGTAACGGGACTGAGGCAGGGCTGAGAGGGGCAGGTGGCCATAAGAGGGTGAAAAACTCAAGTTTTCCCAGGAAAAGCGTGAGCTAGAGGGGTTCAGGAACATCTCAGCAGCACAACAGCAATAAAGGGGTACAAGAGAGAATGCTGTACAAGCTGCTGCTTTCCTCACCTCCATGGRGTTGGGTGCAGCAGAAGGGGAGGGAAGATACTTGCTGAGAATCTCCTCTAAAGCCATAATCCTTTCACAAACAGAAAATAAGGATATCCTAAGCCAGTTACTCACCTGCCCTACTCTGTCCCATCCAGCTCAAAGACACCTATGGATAAATCTGAACAGGCCTCCAGGGATGGAGCCAGCAACGCAGACATGGCCCCTTCCAAATATCCACAGTGGAATGGAAACACTCCCAGCAAGGACTTGGCAAATCCCACAAGTGCTTTGGCAAAACGAGAGGTAAAAAGTATTCCCAGAGTCACGGAGAGAGATGTGCCAGGCAGAGCAGGAGCAGMCACGGCCGAGGCAGCGGGAGGAGAGGCCACGGAGGCTCCTTATCAGAAGGTGAGGGAACTCCCCATGGTATCAGCAGTGGAACCCCACAGCTGAGCACTCCCCACGCACAGTCAGGGTCCATCTGTGGGGTTTCAATGGGATCAGCTTTCACAGCAGCACAGTTGGAAAAACCCACCACTGCCACACTGGGAACAATCCGAGGGGCTGGGGGTTTCACTGGGAAATGCTGCAGGCTGAGAAAGATCCTGAAGTGGCAAAAGCTTCACAAATAATTAACGCCCAGATTCTGTATCACGTGGCTTCTTACCTGTACAAATACTGTGTTTTCCAGTTCCACTCCTTGTTTTTTGGAGCCGTTTCCTACAAGGAGAAGGAGGCCATCGGTGACAGCTTCCAGAGTTTAGCGACAGCCAGCGACACCGAGGAGGATTTTGGTGCCTTGCAGAGCTCCCAGGTTCTGTAGTGCAGGAGGCGTTGGGGTCTAGGGACAGACCAGTGGGGACTGCCCAGGAGGGAAAGGCAGGGCAGGCCCAGTCTTTGCCACTGGTGCTGTGACCCAGCAGCACAGAATGTTCCAGAACTGTCGCTGCTCTCGCAATGGCACAAATTTAGGTCACGACTGACTCAGTTGAGGTTGTGTGTTCTGCAGGAACTGCTGGGGATTCTGCTCTCAGAATACTCTCACTAGAGAGAGTCTCTGTTTGAATTCAAACTCTGTTACCACGTCAGGCAAATGGAGCTGCTGTTGTAGTAAAGGGTTCTGGAAAAATAACCCATCCATCCCCTCCAGCACAGCCAAACCCAGCCCAGCTCCAGGAGAACTCAGGTTTTTACAGAACCCCTGCAGAACCAGCGTTTAACTGAACAACCAAAGTTGTCACAGAAGTGCATTTTAAAAAATAAAGGTTTGTGTTTCACACTTGGATTATTCTTTTCCTTCCCTGCGTCTCTTCCACCACACATCAGGGGCAGTGCAGTATTTCCAAAGTCACACTGGAATAAAATACTGAAATTGCCAGTCTTTGATCAATTAAAGGATCGTTATCTGTCTGCCAGACTGTTCCAGAGGAGAGCTGGGTGTCACTCAGGTGTGGATTTGAGAGCACTGCAGGGAGGCCACAGTGACAGCCCAGCCCCTCCAGCCCTGGCTGTGCCTCTGTGCCACCAACCACCTCCCCACATCAACAAACAGAGGGCTTGCAGGCAACTTGACTTTAAAAAGCACATTTTAGTATAAATACTATATTTATTAAATATCTTTACAATTTATTTAAATGTATTTACAGAACTATTCCTGCATAAGTTATACCTCAGACATGAAATTCACATAATTGCCTCTTAAGTAAGCATAGATGATAGTCTCATTTTAACAGCAACGAAAAAGCATCCTCAGGTACAGACTCAGATTTGCTTCATTGTTTCAGCTATCTTTGTCAGAAACTACTGCATACAGTCGGGTTCTCCACACAGCAGCTGCTTTTCCCCTGGAAAAGGACGTTCCTTACCAAGAGATGGAGATTCCACCACCAAATCCTCCCACCCCTGCCAGACCTCCGCCTCTCCCTTCTCCTTGACTCACTTGTAACTGTCTGGTCCCAAATCTGGTTTTTGGTTTGGTTTTGTTTTCAGCCTGACCTTGTCCCGAAACCCAAACAAGGACATTTAGAACTGTATGTTGCAGCTCTCCCAAAGATAGCCAGGAAAATAGCAAGGAACCACAGAGCTTTTCCAACTCACCACATCTTAGCCCTGTTTCACCCCAGTCCCTACTGCCGCTGCTGCAGCAATCCCAGGTTCCTGTTCCTCCAGATCCCTGCTCCCCAACCACCAGCTCCCCAAAACAAACCACAACCCTCTGCAGCAGCTCCAAGCCAGCCCGTGCTCCGCTCGCTTCCAAGTCAGGGAACACCTTCCTTGTACATTCCTCTCGTGGACATTCCCACTGACCTAAGCCCTTGCAAGTGTTACTGCTTCATGCATCACTGGGAATTATTTTGATAGGATGGGCCCTGTCATTTCCTTCTCCAAAAATCTGTTGTGCGCAGACAGCGTAAGTTCATAGGAAAAAATCAGGTTTGATATGTTCAGAGTGCACGTCTTAAAAAAAACCCAAAACAATCAAGCATGTGATAAAAATATCAATTCTTTATAATACAGTATTGCTTTATAAACAGATGGAAAAGCTAAAAGCTTTACTGGTCTTTGGTGTGCCCGGTGAGGGAAAAACTCATGATTTGTAAATCAAAATCCAAATTTGTTCTTTATTTAAAAAAAACCAACAAGTCATGGTGTGATATGAGGCAAACGGCTTTGTGGATACAGACAGGGAGCGCAGCCCGGCCCTGAGGAGCAGGAATTCCAGACCCCACACACGTCCCCAGGGAAAGGGGGGGAACACGAAGGGCTGGGGACTGTGCCGAGAGCAGGGCCAGAGAACAGCCCRGGGCCGCGGGGGCGTGGCCTGAAGGGAAGGGCGAGGGAAAGAAGAATTGATCAAATCTGCTCTAATCCAGAAGCGTGAGAGTAAATACTGGATAAAATGTAAAGACACCCAGAGCCGGGAGAGAAAGGCCCCTCCCAAACAAGAAACAAAGCCCTGTTCTGCATGTGAATACATTCCTCGAACGACAGCCAGAGACAGCTTGTTCAGGTTAAAAACAACAAGGACTGACAGGTTGTGCAAAGTTCTCCACCACTCASTGTTCGTGTGTCGCAAAACTAATTAATTTTTCTTCATTAATATAATCCTCCCCATACCCTCACCAAAATCCTATTTTGGTCAAGTTAGGGTAGTTAAGGCATTTTGACAAGTAATTACAAGGTGATTTAAAGTAGATATCTAACATTATGCCAATTGAGGAATAGCAGATAAATTACTGAAGAGCTCCCAAATTAATCACTTATTATAAATGAAATGCCTGTTACAAGCATGATGCATTGAAATATAGTAAAATGACATGTACATGGTACATGTTAAATGACCTTAAATAAAAGCTTGACATAGTTACGCAAATATACAGTACAAGTCCACAAAAATTCTTTGAACAAGTTGAGGTAACCTCAAACTTAAACAGTTTTAATACAATAAACCAGGTAGTAAAAATCTCCTCTTGAGAGCAGGTAAGATTCCTTACTGACCAAGTTTAACTGCACTCACCTAAACAGCAACATTACCCGACTTTTTATATATAAAAACATGGCTTTAATTTATTTCTACATACTTCTCTACCAGCAAAAAAGTTAATGAAAAACTGACCAAAAATATATATATCTTTACAGCTCTCAGCTTTCGTATGAGCCTCGGGAAAGGAAAAGGAAAGCCGGCTGGAAAAGGGGGGACAAATGTGAGCTACTGTCATTGAAAAGGAAATGTCATATTGCAAAGTGGCTGTTAGATAACTGTAAACATCATTAAGGATCATTGAAACCCCTAAACTTTAGTTAAAATGAAATGTAAGTTTTTCTGATTATTCATTAAGTTTCCATTTTCGTACTCGCCGCCGCTGCTGCAGCAGAAGCAAAGAGGTGCCTGTTTGAGTCAGAAAGGATCAACTGGACTTAAACTGGTGCAGCATATTCTGTTCTACAAGCGAGAATGGCAATTATTAACACAAATTATGTTTTATCAACAACACAATTATCCACCCAAAGTGAAGACGTTCGGAGTTGAGGATGAGCTGTTCTTTGCGCAACCTCCCACCGTAGCATTTACCATCACCCCACGCTGAGATGGGTTCAAATGCTGAAAGACCTCAACTGTGGCCAGCTCGGCTGTTTGAGACTGAGCTAGAATTTTTGTTTAAAAAAAAGAGTAGTAATTATCCACAGCCAAAACATCCAGAACCAGGCCCATTATGGACGAATGATCTGCAGAACTCTTAAGATCACAGTTAAGCACCTGAAATCACAAAACACATTTGCATCCATATAACTTGAACTAGATTTGTTTGAAATCTCGTACTAGAAAAGGCTCCTAAGGCTGACACCATGGATGGCAAGAGCAGAATGTTTACAGCAGTTATAAATCTCCTGAAAACTGGAGCTCAGAAACACGAAACCTCGGCTATCACTGGAACAAGACTATGCTTTATGGAACTGGGTCTGTAACATACCCTCAACAACAGCGAACGTTCCTAGTAAATAGAGTAATATGCCCTCGTGCAGAGGTGTTACCTATTGATCTAGTTTGAAAGATGATCAACCAATTCTACTCCTTGGAAAGTCACATCTCCAACACGGCAACACTGTGGGATGGATCCTCCCCCTGTTCCGGACAAGGACTAAGCTCTGTAAGACAAGCTCCAAGCCTTGAGCTTCTTCATCTCTTGCTGGCAGATCAAGACCAGTGGACTACGAGTGGTTCTTAACAAGGGCCTCAGCTGCATCTCAGGACAGGCTCCGGGCTCGGGGCTGGCTGCCCAGAGCAGCTGGGAAGGAAGGAACAATCCTGCCAGCAGGAAACCGTCCGGGGGGCCCGGGGAGCTCGGGACTGCGCCAGGCCCTGCGGGCTCAGTCTGTGTACTCGGCCACGATGGAAAGAAGGACGGTGATGTCGTCTGGTTTCCCCCCTGAAATGGAAGGAAAAAACCTCTTATTTCATCAAACCACAGTGGGTTGTCTTCTGATAATCCGTGACATTCCCCACGGAAAGCTTGTTTAAAACTGGTTTAAGTATTCAAATCCTGGTTTGTGTAGACACGAACTCTGCCTCCCCCACGTGCTTTCCAAACAAGGGGAGCAGTGACATTTAACACAGCACGAAAACACTCTCCTTTGAAGCTCCAGTKAGATCAAACTATGAAAAGGAGGTCAGAACCTTGAACATTGTTGGCAGCTGGCAGAGCACAAAGCCTGTTTTCTAGCAGACTCTTTAATAAATGCACAAAACACCTGACGCTGCTTTGTTACAAGTAAACTGCCATGAAATCAGATCTCCTCAGGAATTTCCACCATAAATCAAACACCTCTTCAGCATCTTCTCCAGCACCGTACTACCTCATGTCTTCCTAAGAGCTACTTAACATTTTTAGTAGTTATTTTTCAATCCTCAACAGCCAGAGCACCACGAATCCTGGAGAAATGGCCCAGAAGATAGATTCTGTTATGTGGGGAGTCAAACCAATCCCTTGGACTCTGGAGGTCTGCAGCCTCATTACTCAGTGACCAACCTTGGAACACTACAGAGCTCAATGTTACAGCTGCTATCTCTACCTTAGGAAAGGTTCTTGCAGGAAATCCTGCCCTTTTGATACAGAGATGAGAACATCGTTACTGGCAGTATTATATTTATTTATTTAAAAGAAAATTATTAAAAGAAAGGTGTTTGCTCAGGCTCTGAGCTCTGCCAGGTGTTTTTGCCAGTATCTTTCTACAGCATAGAAGCTGAACCAACAGAGATCAAGATGGGGATGCCAATGGTACAAGGGTCACAAATTTCAACCAAAAAAACAAACTCCAAAACTACCAAAGAGTGGGCAGAACCTCAGCTGAAATGCAGCAATAAAAGAAGACCTTAAAAAAACCCAAACCMAACCCCAAACAAAAAAACCACCCTCACACACCACCACCCACACACCCGAATCCAAGCAACAAGTCAAGCACAGTTTCCCCAGGAGCTGGAGAACTCGTATCAGGCAGGATTCCTGGGGCAGGAATGCACAGATTAGATTAAAAATAAAACAATCAGGGTGCTGTGTTCTCCGTGCTCCAGCTGCTTCCCCACAGGAGGCTCCTGCTCAGCCGGGCTGCGATGGCCTGGGCAGGGCCTGGGGGCCTTGCCAAATCCCACACGAGCTTGGTGCTCTCCTGCCAACCACATTTCCTRCTGTTCTGTTTTCCTACCAGATTTTGGAACAACAGAACTTCACTTTGCTAAAGATTTCTCCAAGGCAGCAGGAGTGGGAGGAGGAGAAGCAGCTCTTACCTCTCACATTCAATCCGTTGTCACAGGCGAACTGCGCGAAGGGTGACATGTACGTGGGATCATAGGCCAGCTCGTGGGCTTGCTCCGCAATGCTCCGAGCAGTCTGCTGGATGCTCTCGTAGTTGGAGTTCTAAATTCATGAGGAAGAAAGTTGATTCTTATGCAGAAGCCTACAGAAGGTGTTGYGCTGATGCGTGTCAGGTTTGGAGATGCCTCACTCTCAGATCACAGCACTAATTATCACCTTCCCTTGCAAACAGAGCCCTCTCCATCCTTTAGGCTTTGTAAATTGGGTTCCAACTGTGGATCTTCACAAGTGAGATCCAGACCTCAACTCCCCACCAGCAGCTCAAGACTTGGGTTTGGAGGATTTCCAGAATTTAGAAAATTAGAAGAATAATACTCAAAATAGACTAAACCATGTCACCTGAAGGGAATAGGGCATTTGGCAGCTGTCCCTGCAGGGCACCCTGCAAGGACATTCCCTCCCTCCCAGGCAGGCTCTGGTGAAGTATTTGTTTTATCTTGAGTGCCAGTCTTGCACCTCTGACCCTCTCACCCCATTTGATGAGAGCACACTTGGGGAGAAAGGGCACTTTTAAGTCAGATGAGAAAAAATGCACTGAGAGCACTCACACTTTCTCCAGGCTGCATTTTAAGGGCCTTTCTTTTCCTGTTTCATTCTGCTGCTTTACTCCAAGGCTTTTCTCACTCAAGCCAACATGACAGACAAGCACTGCTCTTTTTGTCTGTAACCATTTTTAAATGCCTTGTCACTTCAAGAGCCTTCCCCGCAGGTTTGGGAATTAGCAGGCATTTATGTGATTAACTTTTGGCTGAACCTCTCGGGGAACTCCAGTGCCTTTCCCAAACACGCCAAAAGGTGGAGCTCAGCTTTCTTCCACAAGGGAATTCCAGCTCCAGTGTCCACCCAGGACAACCTTACTCTGTGCACAGACAAGGGTGTGAGGTGGCTGCAGCCTCAGTAACACATTACTGACCTGTGGAGCTGCAGGATAAAAGGAGGCCAAATTCTTTTCAAACCACACTGTAACTCTCTGYGTTACCCTTATTTGCATTTCACAGCAACATAGTTTCCCCAAGGAGTTTATACATATTGATATCTCCTTAAGTGTACTTTCCATAAGTAAATAGCCTGAAGCTAAATGTTCTCAGCCAAATTAAAATATTTTAATGTACTTTTACTATTTAAAAAGAACATTTGTGGTCACTAACGTGGAAAAGTTGCCAGGAAATTTTTTTTACACAACATTAAAGATTTTCAAGCACGTGCAACCCACAATTCAGACAGCCCATACTATGTTAGAATTACAGGTTTATAAACCTTCAGAGAAGCTGAAAGTTGTTTTAAGTGTAAGTTCAGCCCTCAAATAACCTGGGAGAGGATTCTCCATTTTTCTGTGTATCATCTCCAACCTGCAGGTGCAGCGTGTGAGCAGCTGGCCAAGCGCAGCGCCTGCTACTGAACACCTCCCCCTTCCCCTCCCTCCCTCCTCTCCCTCCCTCATCAGTTACTGACATGGAACCASCTGCTACTTGGGAAATTTATGCCCAAGCTGCTGCTTCTGGATTCAGCCTGGATGCAGATCCAAGAGACTCTGGGGTCAATGTCCCTTCCACTGTTCACAGGGGGTATTATCTGAAAAGCCTTTCAACGATACAGCACTTTGTGGTGGGGTTTTTATATGAAACACAAAGGTTTTGTGCACTAAAAGTAAAGGTAGTAACTATAAAGCATCAGCCAGCACAAAAGATGTGAGAGATTGAGGATACACACTCACCTTCAGCTTTTTCAACTCCTGCAGGATCATGTAGTCAGGCATGTTGTCAAACAGTCCGTCTGTGGCGGTCAGAATGATGTCCCCAAGCTGGACATCGAAGGACGTGCTGTCAGCAGCCTCGGGGCTGGGGAGGGGACAGAGGTTAAGGGACTCCAGCTCTGATACAGACACCAAACAACCTCAAACAGCACATCCACAGCCTCTGCACTTCACTGCTCTCTGGGGGTTTTTGCAAGAGAAAGAAATCATCACTCACTGTGGAGCTTTAGCACCAGGATGGGCTGYCAGGAAAGCTCCACCACAGGTACTGTGACTGCAAACAGGTCCTGTTCCAGCTATTGCACCCAGGATTTGCAGTTAAAATCGCCCCATGAACAATCCTGCAAACTAAYCTGCTTCATGAGAGTATCTCCATGGAAACCATTAAACAGAATGGCAGCTCAGGGCTTCCTTCTGCTCATCTTAAAAATGTAAGAGAGCAATACTTGAAAGGACAATTCATAACGGGCCTGGCCCAAACACTTCAGGATTCTGAATCACTTTCTGATTCAATGGAATATGAAACATGTCTGGAAATCACTACCAGGAGATCACAGCCTGTTGGAATGCTTGTATCTAGCATTACACAACACCAGGGGAAAACACCCAGTTTGGCCATGAATGTTGCTGAAAACTCTGGTTCCCAGAAGCAACGTAACAACAAACCTTTCATTTTTCAAGACTCTTCAGGGGTCTGTAAAAGGGAGAAATTGCTGCATCCCAGGCCACTGGGCTCTGCCAAAACACAGAGGAGCTGCTTTGCTCAACTGATGTGTAGCTCCAGGAAGGCTGATGGAGTTAAGATTGCCTGCCTATGCCCATATATAGACAAATTCATCACTGAACTGGGACAACAAATAAAAAAGGACAGGAGGAGCGTTTCGACAAGGAGCATGAGTACTAATTAACGTCAGGAACAGCGCAGGAACCAGCCTCAAAGCTGTAATCGTGATTCAGAGCTGAAGTGTGGGAGCACATTTATCTTGTGCTTTCCTTATTATGGGATGACTCAGATTACTTGGCTTCCCTGACTTCCACTGGACATTATCAATTATCCTTCTGCTTTTGTTTTTATTGTCTTCTTACAGATGACAGAGAATCTCAGAAAAATGAAGATTTTTACAGCTCTGGAATTTTAAATGATCGTTTCATTTTCATTTAACAAGAGCTTGGATTATTGAAGGGTTCTAATTTCAGAGTTCTACCCTGGCTGCTTCTTGGCAGTTGTAGGATGAAGACACAAAACCACACACAGGAATGGTCGGGAGTTTCAGTGACTTAACCAACACTTTGAAAAAGAGCTATTTTGAATTAAAGTCTCAACCTTTACTGCATCAGCCTTGATATTGCATAGAATCATTTAGGCTGGAAAAGACTCAAGTTCATTGAGTCCAAAACTTCAGCTGCCTACTGCATTCCCTGTATTCCATGGCCACTCTTTGAAGATCCTGTTACYGCCTCCCCATATTGAGATGAGGGATATCGCTTTAATTAATGAGTGAGACATTTCTGAGAGCTGCATTTTAACACATATTTGAAAGCTGTTTATTTTTTAATTATTTCATATTACTGGTGAGACTTCAAAAAGTCAGGATGGATCAGCCTGACATTCTTAGGGGAAGACACAAGAACAAGCCTGCCTTTGAAACAACTCATTTCTGTGAACAGATTGTCCTCTCCTCATACTCTCATTCCCAGCTTGGTGTTCTGCCAAACAGGTTTTTTTGCTCGTTTTGGTCAAATACAATCTGCTGCTGGAAACAGCAAGTTGGAAACACAAGTTACAGTCACATGTCCCTCTGCTCTATTCTTCAAGCACTTGCAACCTCAGTGCCAAGATATCTAAATTAGCTACTCCAAACAGTCCCAAAGGAGTACAGACAGGGATTGGAACCAAAGCTGCTGTTAAGTCCAGCCACTTGTCCACACACCAGCTATAGTGAGGGACATCTTCCCATGGATCAGAACACACCCCTGGCTGTGGGAACATGCCCCCATGAATACTCCAAGAAATTCAGATTGTGCAAGAGGTACAAAGTTAAGTACAAGGTGAGAAATGTTCACATTACCTATAGAGGGAGGGTGGCAGGTGCAGGATCTGACTGGATCAGTGCTTAAATCCTTCATGCTAAGGAAGGGCTCCACAGCAGCAAAACTGCAACTTTCTGGGAGCTGGTCACCTGCACAGGTTAAAAATTCAGGTTCCTCTTTCCTCTTACCTGTCACTTAAGACAACTCCTTCTGCTTCTGGTGGAGCTATTGACAGTTGGAAGGGAGTGTTGAAGTAATGCTGCTGCTCGTCAGATCGATGGACGACTTCTCCTCCTCTGACTACCAAAAATCCAGAATCTCCCAAGTTGGCTGTATGTAAACGATGACTTGTTCTGTCCAGAACTACTATACAAGCTGTGCTGCTCCCTGCAAACAGAGTGACTGCAGTCAGCCTTACAGAAACTGCTGGTCCTCTCACTGATTTGATCAATAGTTCAATTACTCAAACATTTATCAAAGTTTAAAAGTGAGGAGAAATGGAAATACTCAACAATGCCAGAATTAATATAAAACAAAACTAGCAAAATGCCAAAAATCTTTGCAGAACAAACTACGATTTTTGTGTAGAACTTACTTTTGCTGCTTTGATTTTGGTAAACACATTATGCTGACAAACACCTGTTTTGTTTAGCTTTATTTACAGTTTTCCGTCCCAACATATGTCAGCACATTCTGCTATAGGACTGGATTTACGGAACTCACATAAAATACTGAAATTCCGAAATCACGGAGATAATAGAATTCTAGTAGCATCCATACAATGCTAGGTGCTCTCCACACAGTTTCACTCATCAGCTGCAAATAAACCTCACCAAGTAAAGAACTGGCTGCAATTAAGTATTAGGTACTACTGCATTTCTCTGCTCAGAACATGAAATGCTCTTCCTCCCAGCCTGGCTCTGAAGAGCTTGCTTCAGATTTGAAAAATAATAATCCTGTCACATCTTCAGGATACCAACTCCACAAGTTTAAGGAAAACATGTTTCAGAGACAAATACTATTCCAAACTAAAGTAACAGCAGAAACATGATGTCAACTGTGCTTGGAACTATCCCAGCCATGCTTGAGGGCACTGAGGAATTCTCCATTCATTCCCTGGGAAGTAGCCACCAACTGTGCTTGGTTGCAAGCCACAAAAATGCTGTATTGCAAAGAAACCCAAAGCCCTTCACAGCAAACAGCAATCACTCAATTCTGCAAACAGTACAGGACAGCACAGCCACCAAAGGACCCCTCATTCCTCAAGGGGGTGAAATTCAGCTAAAGCTTCTCTTCTTGACTTCTGCCCTGTATCACCAGCTCGTGAACTGTCTTCCAGCAGGATTTGCCAAGCACAGCTCCATGCTGGACAGACCACAAGCTTGCAGTGAGCAAAGCTTAGGATCAGGCTTGCTGGTACAGAAGTCCAGCTGGCTCCAGGCATTGCCTGTTCCAGACATTTCCCTTTCTAATACAGAGAGTTCCCTGCAATGCACTTGCTCTGAATTTGTTCTCTAGCGAACACACAGGACCTTCTCCATCCTTAATGAATGTTAAGTCAAAGCAGTATCTCCAGAAAAAATTCTGATTTAAATGTGACAGTGTCCAAAATTGTTCTGCAACACAACAGTGATTAAATAAATGGCACAGTTTCCTCCCATTTCAGTTTTATTTTATAATATTTGCTGGCTTCAACCCTGGTGAACCAAGTATCCAGGCTTAAAGCACAACAGCAAGGAAAAGTTATTGCCTTATGAATCCTCCTTAATGAAGTCTTCTCCCTTCCCTTTATTTTAAATAAACTCTAAATGCTCATTGCTGTGGTAATTCCAGGGTTTTATTCCTCCTTCTAAAAATACTGTTCTCGGTTAAAGGAGAAACACTCAGGATCATTAGTTTCAAATTCTAACTCTATTAGCAGAGTGTAACCAGGAGGCCATGTGTGGAATGCAGATCTTGTGACTCAGCACACGCTGCTTTTCAGCACTGCAAAGGTCAAGCCCAGCCGAGCTGCTCCGTCTCCAAAGCAGCTCCAAAGGCGTAGGGAGAACTCTCGCCAGTGCCCCACTTTGTAGCTCACTTACAGCTACATCTGCTCTGCACAAATAAGCACCATTCAACACACCAAATCCTAATGTAATTACTGACCACTGCTATTTTAGTGACACTTAAGGTCATTCCTGAGGTTCCAACCTATTCTTTAGGCATATAATGCGAGAACATCTGTTCCCAGCTCAGCAGACAAGTTAAATATAGCTCACACAGCACTGCTCTGGCACAGGAGCTTAAGGTCAGGTGAGCCAAGCGCATTTCGTGCAGGGCAAACACTTTCTTGGTGCAGCAGAGCCCTCATGTCCTTTAGAAAAGTGTCCCCTCTGCAGAGTTGTCAGCTGAGGCCAAGTGYCACCTCTCTATCTGCTCCCAGGCCCGAGGCAGCTGAATGCCCTGTGTCCCATCAAGCGTGACACGGAATATGTGAAGCATCTACTTCAGTTGGCTTTCAGAAAGATCTGTAATGAATCCCCCCACAAAGATTTATAAAAATAATTCTACCAGAGATCGTATGATATAAACTACTGAAGTCAACCAACTGGGGTTTGAGTCCACTGGACATAAAAGGCAACAGGAGCAGAGTAAGGCCAGGAATGAGCAGAACTGCATCCAATTATCCTCAGAAAATATTTTTCCTTGCATAGCTGAAGCAAAAAGCCACAACCAGCCATGAGGAGTTTTCAGCATAGAACAGTTATTTAAACATACAAAATACAGAGTGAGCACATATGCACAGTGTGTTCCACTGCAGAACTTGCTCTGCAAACTCTGGTGAATTCACCCTTCCCACAGAAAGGCTGTTGGCATTTTATATATATATATATATACATATATATATATACATATATATATATATATACACATACACACACATACATAAACACTCCCTGCATTGCTAAATTAATTAAAACAGTTTTTAAACATACAAGAGAAAATAAGGATGCCACCAAGGCAACTTCATTTCAATGTTTTCAGTTAATTAAGAGAAGTTAACTGCCTGCAAATTTGCTGCAGACAATGACAACAGGTTCAAGCACCCTTCAGTACATCTATGTGTAGGTAACACACGACCCAGATTGAACTGACATATTTTTTGGTGTCTTACCAAGCAAAGGAACTTTGTTCTGCAGCAGCTCACAATAGCCTGCGGTGAGAATTCCAACTGGATTGCTTGGAACAAACCGTCCTTCTTTTACTAAACGTTCACACGTTCGCATGAGAGTCCCTGAGAACTGAGAAGGGTCAACCCCGTAGTCTCTCCAGCCACCTACACCATCTGCCACCCCTGCAAGGGAACACAGAACCAGAGTTACACGAACAGAAAGGGGTTCCATCAGTTACATCACTTATGATATTTAGTAACTAAAAGGTAGGACACAGCACGCGCTTGGAAAACATTTTTGATTAACAAATAAATTTCTGGGTATTTGTAAGATAACTTCTGATCTCAGCTCCCAAACAAATGTCCAAATATAAACCSAATTGCTRAAAAGAAGATAAAAATCTGATGCTGAGAATGAGGAAGCTGACTCCACTAGAGAACAAATAATGGCAAATTTGGGGGGAAGAGGGGGATTCAATCCCATTAACCACTCATTAGTCCATCAAAAAGGAAGAGGGGTTTTATTGATTTTATAACTGAAGGTTAAGATTTTAAATAGTACAGAAATGATAAACTCTTCCCCATTATTCAGCAGCACATTTTTTCTCAAGCTACCTGCTCATATGAAGGACAATTATTTTTATTCGGTATTCTCAATTTCTGCAGAAAATAAACCTCCATTTTACGAGTGTATTCCAAAATCCATGTAACCAACACAACACTGGGACCTACCCTTTCCAAGGAGAGTTTGTTGCTTACAGCTTCACCAAGCAAGAGAATGAAAACTGACTAYGATCCAGACAATTTTCAGGTATTCAAAACAACCTGGATATCAGAAAATTAGACCAATTCTGCCAAAGCCTGGGAAGCTTCTAAGCAGCTGCAGGAGAAAACAGTGAATGTGGTCATGGAAAGGGGGTGGTCAGAGGGAGCTGAGCAGCATATTCTGCTGGTCTTTTGGCTCAAGAACTTTGAACCTCCTCCAGTTGCCTAAATGATAAAAGCAAAACACTGCTGAAGGTATTATTTGAGATTAAAATGTTACTATGTGGAAATTTTTCCAAAAATCTTTTTGATCCTCAGCACRGGACAAACCATTTCAAGCACAGATTTCCAAAACACAATAAAGCTCAAATATATTCATGATAAAAGCACAACAAGTGAATTTCAGAGCTCAGATTGTGCTGAAGGACAGTCTCCTCAGAAAAAAATGCTGCTAATATCAAAGGCATGAAAATGTGAGTGAGAAGATCAAACTCAGTTTCCTCATGTCCAAATGCCCTTCACACGGGACATGGTCTGAAACTGAGATGGAAGGTTTAGAGCCGACCTTGGCGTGAACTATAATCTGACAGGAGGTTATAGCCAGATTCTGAACAGCCTATCAACATTAATCAGATTTCTCCCCTAAAATAGTGCACAACCTTTTAGACACCTGCTTTGTCCCTTTGCTTTCTCAGAAGAATGTAACAGGAATGCAGATCCCTGCATTCACCTCTTCGACCAGACCCTGGGGAGAAGCTCATGCAAAAGCACTCGGCGTTCTCAGAAATGCCTTTTCTGGATTCTTCAAGAACAGACYAATCCTCTCTCTACAGGTCTCACAACCTCAGGTTAATACTGGATTAACCCTTTGCTTTCTCCTGCCACACAGACAAGTCTAGAATAAGAGATCATAAAAGAAAAGTTCTAGATCCAGAACTTGAAACAGAAACTCAGCTTCAGGTCAGATGATGCTGCTTTATGTGAAGTTACCAGACAAGCTTTTTTTCCCTTCCCTTTAAGATGAACACAATCCAGAWGTATTTCTGCACTGCTTCACTGACACCAGGGTTAATGCAATGAAAAGATGTTTGACAAATGCTGCCCAAAGCTCTTGGCTCCCAAGGAGGTTACAAAGAAAGCTCGGCAGAAGTTATGGAGTTCCCTCAAGTGTCCAGAAAACCCTTTTACATCAGTCTTGGCAAACACTGAAACACAAACACTACAGCTTTAGCACAGAGTACCAGAAAGGCACCACAGCAAGCACCTGAGAAGGTTAATTATCAAAACCTATTCAATTTTTAAAGGAAAAATGAGAGTATGCCACCTGACTTTCTTTGTTCGTTTCTTCCTCCAGGCAGGAAATGTGAATTCGTAATCAAGGCAGCACCCTCCATACTCTATCCCGAGCCATGGACTGGCTTTGTCTGTCTGCCTTCCTGTCTGCTTTTTGTAAGCTATAAACAGCTTTAAGTAGGTTCTGCCAGCGCCTCCCAAAGCAATCACCCTCCAGACATCCACCAGCAGCTCTTCTGACTTTGCTTTGTACCACACTTGAGACCGCAGACTGTCTGATTCCACATCACCAGTTCAGYTCCGTTGTATCCCTGCTCCATCCTACAACAGAAGCCAACACAACCAGTGGATTCAGGAGCAGGCCCCAGAAGCTGCTTTCACTGTGACACCTCATCAGCTACCCACTCTATTTCTTGTCCATCCCAAATGGACAAGGTGGGATTTTACAAAGGTTTGGGGCCCAGACCTTTAATCATCCTGTCCTACTCTCAATAAGGTTTTAAAGTAAACCCAGCATCTTCACATTCTACAATCTCTATAAACCAAAGTTTCACATAGGAAAGGAATATGTGATTTTGAAACAGTTTGGGTAAACTGCTACTGAAATAGATGAAATGTAAATGAGAATAAAGTTTAAGAAAACTTTTTGGTATTTGATATACAGCAAACAAGGAGAAAAACTATTTGTGAGATATTTCAAACTCCAGAAGTAGCAAGAACTGAAAACTCGACTTTTGATTAATACCAGGTTTTCCYTCTGTCATCAAAGGAAAATTCCTGCTATTGGCAGGATCATTGCAAGGAATAATGCCAAGCTCTATTTATATATAAAGGTAAATATTCAAAATAATTACCTTTTTAACAAATGAAAGATTACTCAGGTTTTTGTTTYGATCCATAAACCACTGTCTTCCAGTATTAACCATGTTACAAATTAGGAATCACAGGACATTTAGGATAAACTATGGCTGAGAATTGCTGAAATTGAACKGGACACAAACCTTGGTTTTTTCATTCAAGCTATTCACTAAATGAGAAAATTTTATAGAAAGAACATTTCTGTGCCTATTCCCTGTTCAAGTCCAAGCAGAAATTACACAAACAGCCACGTGACAGTGCAATGCCTGCAGCCAGATGAACCACCACTGTAAATAAAGCAATTGAAAATTTCACAATAAATTACTTCAAAAGAATAAATACTTCTCAAGTATTTAACTATATTACAAAGATCTTTCAGAATCTGAGAGTTAACACTCCACTACATTGCCTTGTGCTGGAAAATACACAAATATGCTGCCAGATTAAATACTTGCTGCATGTGTCAGTCCAAAAACTGTCTTATTCCAACTTTTTAAAGATCCAGAGTATCAAAATCTCTCACAGAGAAACACCTGTCAGGGTTACAAGACAAAGCACAAGTGACTGATGCTGCAGCACTGAAACTGAGCCAGGGAAGATCCTGGCAGTGAAACTTGTTAAAGCTGATTTCAAAATGCTAAAAGCACCTGGGGTAAGATAGCAGCTGAAATGCAAATTGTTTTGCCTGCCAGCACACGAGTTCCCTGCAGAAGCCCAGGGAAAAGCAGCCAGTGCTGAAAGCACCAATATCTGCTTTTCACCACTCACTTGTGAGAGTGAGATCCAGGTGTTCTGCCTGGTTCAGAGCAAATATAAACTAAACAGCCTGAAAGTTCATAACAAAGCCCTGATACTGATCAAATCCTGTTTAATATAAATAGTGCTATATGAGGGGCAGTTCTGGTWAGCTGGCAAACCAACCTGCCCAGGCTGGGAGTCCAAAAGCACCACCCTGTCCCGAAAATCTCCTGAGAGACAGAAACACTGCATCAGCCAAGAATAAAAATCACACACAGAAGCACCAGGCAGGCACAAGTGTGTCAGCAGAAACTGCTTTTGCATGCAGCCACAATTAACTTTCTAAGGCACTCCACACATCCTACTGAACTTTCAATTTCTTGAGATTCTTACCTGAAATAGCAATGAATCACTGGTAAAAGAACATCAAAAGGATATATTTATAACTGAATTTTGCATCTAATATGAAGGCTAAAATGGTAAAAAAGTGCAATAATTTGCACCACGCAAGTTTGAAATATAGCACCCARGATTTGTCAATGTATCAGAATTAAGATAACTGATAAGGTTTCTTGTTTTATCACTGGTGAGATAAATCACACACCTAGACAGGTTCTCCATACAAAGCAAGTCCAATGCTCAAAGCCAGCACTGACCCTCAGCAGCTTCCCTGGATCTGTTAGAACCAAAGGGCATCTATCCCCCCCGAGGTTTYGACAAAGAAATAACCCAGTTAAATACAAATCCCCAAAGAGAGATSGTGTGTGACTGCTAACAAGTTACAAAAGGGAAGGTTACTTATTCACACTGTTACAGTAAAACTTAAACTACCCTTGCATGAAACAGGAAGGTTCTGGAAGAGTAACTGGGTAAGTGACAAGAACGAGCAAAAAGCAAGAGGCAAAGTGAGCAATGATCTTGAAGAACAAACTGAAGGAGAAACACAGAACTGGAAACATTAAATTGTGCATCTTCTCCCAGGAGAAAGCAACAGTTCCTTGTATCTMTTTCCCCCCTGCTACAACATAGTTGTTCCAGAAGCAGATTTTTACCAGGTAGATCTCTCCCTATTTTATCTAAGACTGAGAAATCAYTCAGTGGATTTCGGAAGCTCCAGAAGAACACTAAACTATGATTTATTTCTGCAAGCTTTGTAAAAAAATCTCTACTTAAACTATTTCATTTCCCAAGGTGTTCAGCAACCGTGGCACTGATGGGAAAAGACAAGTACTGGGGGCAGACCCTGAAATAAATGCCTGCCTGCCAGACCCATCTCAGGCTCAGTACTCACAGCACAGATGAACCAGAGCAAAGAGCAGGAGATTTTTGCGACATTTCCTGTGACATAGGTATGATTAACCCTCCCCTCCTGCAGYGTGCTCAGCTTTGCTCATTTCCCTCTGCGATTTCTGACAGAACCTGCTTTTCCTTCAGGCTAAGATCTGTGTATGAATGGAAAATCGGCTGCTATCAACAAGCACCAATAGCGTTTACAGTTAGTTAAATAGTTAAAGTAAATGCTCAACTGAAAATTCTGATCAGAGTACTTGTGTGCAGTGTCCTTGCAGAAACTGGGGGAGAGAAGAAGAACCAGATAYAAGTTTCATTCTCAGAGGTCACATTCAATGCTACTCAGAGCAGCTCTGCTGACAGGAATTTCAGCCAATGTGCCTGTCAGTGGGATGGATCTCAATCTGTAGTTTCCCTACAAGTGACAGCACTTATGCTCCCATGATAAACAGAAAATTTCCTCYGGTCTGTTACAAAGCAAGACACGTGTACAACTCTGCAGATCTCTGCTCATTTCCTCTAAGRTGCCCTGAGCTCTCCCATACAGCAGGTGAAAGGCTACTCTGAGGAAGGCAGGCAGTTCTCGCCTCCTTTAGTGTGATAAGTTGTGATAAGGCAGCAATCTCTTTAATAGGTATGATACCAAATAAACCACTTAACATAGTCCTCTACAACCTTCACGCATCCAAGTAAGAATCCCTTCCTCCTCTATAAAGCTGCCAGAACAACCTTGACATTTCATCTACAAATCCTTTTACGTGTTGTAGTTTACTTTTCCTGATGACAGTGACACTAACAATATTRCAGGGGCTTTGTCACTGCAGTTTTACCTTCCTCCTTTGCAGGCTGCTGACAAACTTAATTTTCAAATAAAGTGCAGTTCTTTTCATTTTAGAGAACCTGCCCTGCAGCACCCAGACACTCCTCCCCCACCAATAAATTAAAAAACAAGACTTGCAGCAGAGAGAAGTCTTCAAATGTTAACTCTGCAGTGAACAAAGTTTCCTGCTGCCAAAGAGTTTTTTTTCTTACTCCTGGGGGACAGAAATAGTTTGGAAGAGTAGTCAAGTCACACTGGCTACACCCAAACTTGTACCCAGCACAGACATTGTATAAGGGATGCTGTCACGGGATGCACATTGGCTGCTGCAATGTTTCAATAATGAGTCACACAACAGCTTGGAAAATCCATAAAAAACTAGCAAAGACATCAAGAGCCTGATAAGCCAGGAATAAGCAAGAAAAGGCAGATCCCAAAATAAGGAAAAAACAATCACCAGCCTGTGACATCTCAAAATTTCTGAAAAAAAAGCTTTAAAGTTTACTTTTGATAAATTAGTGAAATGGTCATAAAACTGTTTAAGTTAATTTTAAAAATTTGGCTTGCTCCCTTTGTAGCAAAAATTCTACTTGCATGCTAATGAGAAAAAACAGAGGTGTCAGTTCCTAAAGATTTTTTTCAGCTTTGAAAAAAACAATATTTCTGTCCTCAAAAGTTCCAAAGGCATCAGACACGAAGCAGAACAGAACGTCTCCCAAATCTCTGTGAGAGATCTCAATACTCTGAGGATCTGAGCACCCAAGACACTGGCAACGAATGAACAGAAAAGTACATCGTGGTACGAGCAGCAGCAGAAAGGAAACACAGGCCTGAATTGTAAAGCTCTAGAGATTAACATTAGCAGTAAAGCCATTTCCTTTTCTGGGGGTGATCCCTAAGGAAACACACTCATTCTGAGCTTCTTGTTTCTCCCTGTGCTCAGAATGGGAAGAAACCATGCAAATTTGACAGGTATGTCCCAGACAAAAGAAAAAATGAGAGACAAAACTCCAAGGATTCAAGCACACCAGTAACAGGCCTCATCAAGCCTTGAACAACTATGGGAAGACTGGAAATAACCTGAATCTTAGGAGCTTTCTGCTGATCTTAMTGTGAAAGGATAAAGCTCAGACCAGGAGACACTGTTAAACGTTCAGCCCTTAAACTATACAGTACACATACAACAAAAGAAGTGTTTAGCATTTTGATTCTGCTACAAACACGCGGCCAAGTCAACTCGTGTTTGACCTAAGAAAATGAATCCCCAAGCACTCACGCCAAACGGCTGGGAGTAGTTCTTTCGCTGCTCCACCACACCCAATCCATCCCACACAGGCAAGCTTTCCGTACCTTGGTTCTAGAAAACACTAGCACAGAGGAATTTAAAATTAATTATCTGGCCTGACCTTGTCACTGATGACTACACACTGCAAGYGATACACTTGAAATTTACTGTTGTCTTGAAGCACTGAATGTGTCAAGTGTTCACTGTGGCTCAAACCATGTGAGCCTCTTCCTTACAAGTCAAAAACTCGGGCAGTTTTGTTGAAGTGTAGAGTTAGGCAGGTGTTGAGGGAGTACAAAATTTAGGAGGGTCTTTCAAAAAAAATCATTAAGGAACCTCAGATTAGTGATGGGAGTAAGAGGAATTGAGGGCAGGAAAACACTGGTGGTGCTGAAACTGTCTCTGCAGCAGTGCAAAAGGGCTGGTTGAGAAAGGGAGAGTAAAGAGGTGATCCTAGCAGCAGAACTAGGAGAAAACTACTCTTTGTAAACTTAAGAGCTACAGATGTAGAAAAAGCGTCAAGTCAGAAGCATCAAAATCCACCTGAGAACTACTGTTTTTGCAGAAAGTACAGAGATTTTGGTTTTTTGGTATGTATATTAAAAAAGCAATAAAGAACTAACATAAAAATAGCTTTAGAAGGGGGAAAAATACCCCAAACCAAYCAAATCAACAGCTTTTCTATTTAAATTTTCTTCTTGGTACTTAAGACATCCTGGTCTGCTGCCCTCTTTGCTGTTTGATCCTTAAGTGGAGCTACAATTCTGTTTGTTTCCAAGTTGCCATGAAAATTAATGCAAAGACCAACTTAGAAATGCAACTCTCTGTTGTTCCCAGCAGGAACACAAGACAAGCTGTAGGTCCACATACAGTAATTACCAAATATGGCCAAAACCCCCTAAACATCATCAAATGGGGCTAAATCTACCCCTTCCCCACACAAAGAGTCCACTTCAAAGTACAGGAGAYTCTGCATTTCTTTTAAGGGCAAATACCAATTGCTCAGTTATTTATCAGTGCTGGCCTAGCATGAACTTCAAAGCCAGCCAGGGTTAGTCACATGCTAAAGAGAGGGTGTCCAACTGCTAATTCTAATCCAAAAAAGTTTATCTGGAAGAGGCACCACAGAGGAGATGCAGAGCGTCTAAAATGCACCGACCAACCTTCCACATCTTGCAAGCTGTAGCATCACTCTTACAGTAACAGCTCCCTCGAGAATAACCAGCAATAACTGTTACCTAGCACCAAGTTACAGCTTCCTGAAGAAAATGTCTCGGCTCTATTAAATGGCAACCAAGTTACAATGACAGCGCCGAACTGAAGAACCACCAACCGCTTCCACATCATGASCTAGCACAGTGCAACCCCACCGGTTTTAAAAAAATAAATGCAAAAAAACCGCAGACGGGCGGGGGGGRGGAAGCTTTTTTTGAAGWGTCAAAGTTTTGGTGAAAATATGCTGCTGGCAGTTACAGCACAACTAACTTGTGCAGAAGTGTCAGTCAGCCAAACCGAGTACACAGGAGAAAGGTMAAGCACTGTCAAAAGCAATGTTGCCCACAGACTGAAGATTCCATTGATTATCCGTAATTATTCACTACTTCTAAAATTTGAACCCTTAAGAGTCATTTCACCCGTGATTCCAAATCTGAGAGCACAATCAGGCCAGAGCAAACACCGAAACTGAAGTTTGACATTTSATTCCAGTCTCAATGTCACTTTGCCTTTCACTTGACAAGGACATCGCACGCGTTAAAATCAGGAAGTGCCTGTTTCAGTGATCTTTTCTGTGGAAATGCAATACATATACACGGGGCTCGGTTGGGTTTTAAAGGACGACAGAAAGTGAAACGCACTGGGAGCTGTTYCTCTGAGTTTTGGGGTCACCGGGCCTCACAGGCACCCACAGGTGAAACGCCCAGGCTGGGCCCGGACACCCGGCACACACAACCCCCCGTGCCAAAGGCAGGCAGAGCTGCAGCGAAGAGCACGACGGCTTCCTTGGGAAGCTAAAAAAGCGAACTCACGGTGACACTGACAGGCGGAACCAGCTCCTTTGTCTAAGAGCGGAGGCTGAGCCGCTCGCCATGTGCAGCTCCAGSAGGGAGGGAGGGATGGAGGGAGGTCACACAGCGAGGCCGAAGCCACCTCAGCCCCCAGCCCGGGCACTTACCCAGCACATCCGCGGTGCGGTGCCGCGCCACGAARCAGGCGTCATCCCCGTAGCACATGCCTTTTTTGAGGATGCCCTTGCGGAAATCTTTGCCGAAGCCACAGCTGGCCGTCACCAGGCTGTAGTCGCGAGAGTCCGTCTGCGAGAGGCCGCCCAGGACCGCCCGCGCCACCAGCCTGCCGTAGGAGAGCACCGAGAACATGGCGTGGGGCGCCCAGCAGCCGAGCGCCAGGAACGCGGGGAGCCACCGGCGCAGCCGCCTCCTGCCCGCCGAGCGCCCGCCGCAGGGCGCCAGCCTTCCTTCCCCTGCCCACCGGCCCGCGCCGCTGCTGCTCCGAGCCCTGCCCGCCGCGGACCCTCGTCCGTCCGCCTGCGGCTGCGGTTCACCCGCCCTCGCTGCCCCTCACGGCCCGCGCGCTGCCCCTCGCGGCCGGCCCCCGCCTTCCGCGCCGCCAACCCCCCCCCCGAGGGGGGCTGTGCCTGCTGCCCGCGGAGCTCTCGGGGCTCTCTCCGGGCTCGCTCCCTGCCGCCCGCGGTGCCCGGTCAGAGCCGCCCGCGGTGCCCGGTCAGAGCCGCCCGCGCCGCCCCCGCGCCCCGCCGCCCGCCGCCGCCGCCATCTTCGCCGCGCGTGTGAGGCGAGGGCGGGGCGCGAGGTCGGCCCCGCCCCGCCTTCCCTCCCGCCCTCCCTCGGCGCGCGTGCGCAGCAGCGGCGCGCGGCCGCCCCCCATTGGCTCCCCGCCCCACCTCATTTGCATGTTGCGGGACAATAACAGCGGGCGGCTCCCGGCAGCCCCCGCGGCGCCGAGCGGSGTGCGCGCCCCCGCCCCTCCCGCGCGCGGCCCCCGCCGCCTGTTCCCCGCAATTAGCGCAATTAACGTTCTGCGCACCGGGCACAGCGCGGCTGCGCCTAACCCACATACTTGCCCTCCACGCCCCGCGTGTCTCGCGTGCTCCGAATAACTCGCGGGGACTCGGCGGCCGCCGGTGCGTCGTGCCTGCTGAGGACGGTTATGTGAGTCACGCCGCGCTGAAATGGGGTTTTGGCGAGGATGACTCGCCCTGTTCTCCCCGGCTCAGCGCGGTGCGTGAGAGGCTTCTGTGCAAAGCCACGGCAGTCAATCCATTTTGCTTAAGGAACGTGAAATGCCAAACCAAACCCTCAGGAGAAGGCCGTGTTGTGCAGTCATCACTCAAACCCCGCTAAAACCACGTTAATTGTAGGGGAGCGTGACACAAAGCTCTCAGCGGGACAACGTCAACACCAACAAATTCCAGGCATCGATGCTGTAGAGACCCACTGTGTTCCAAAAGACCCAATTCCTCATTTTCTGCAGCTCAGTTTTCCATGCTGCTCGGGGGTGTGCAAAATGGCTTTGTCCCCTTGAAGTTCCCAGCAGGTAGCTCTGCAAATTCGTTTAATTCCTCTGGGTACACACACACGTCAAGAGGCTGCTGCCACTTACATAACCCGAGACACATAAATAACAAACAATAGTGGTGTAAATACGGCAGAGGCAGGTGTGAAACCTGTCCCCCGAGCTGCCTGCAGCGAAAGGAAGAGTTCTCTGCCACCCTCCACCGATCCAGCCCACAGAACGCTGCTGAAGCACCCTCATTACCGCACAGGAGGAACTTTGTTCCCTGGGTACCTTGACAGAGACGGTATTTCCCCCCCCCTTACACTGCTAAAGGCTTAAGCAATGCGTGAAAATTATCCAGCTACAGCTGAAATTGTATCCAAACTTATTAAAAAATTAATGCTCCTGTTAGAACAGAGAGGAGAGTGAACGGGAGRAGCAGCCTAGGCCCAGTTTGGTGCATTAGGGAATGGCTGCACAGCCGAATTTGCCAATGTGCTGCAGATAAGGGAGTGCTGCTACCAGGGCCTGGTAGGGTGTGAGCAGACAAACAAGGTAGCTCAGCTCAGCACCTCACCCTCCGTGACTTTATCAGGAAAGGGAAGCACATATTGGCAGAGTTTCCCCCACAGAATCATTCTTTCCCTTCCCTCAGTCTCGTTCTTCTTCCTCCTTGTCCAGGTCCTTTCTAGTTCAAGTCCAGCCTGCCCTAYCCCCTTGTTCTGTGCTGTGTGCCCTGAGGCAGCTCAGGTTGGTGCAAGGTGATCTGTCCTGCAGCTCCTGGCTGTGCTGCTCAGCCTGTAATCTCCCCATGCTCCCAGCTAAACCCTCGATCCTGAGTTTTCCAGAGCTGGATGTGTGCTCTCTGGGCCACTTTGCCCAGCAGCCRTGGCTCAAAGGCTGAGGAACAGCGTGAGCTCAGGGCTGACAAATTCATTTGGCAGAGAATGACTCCATGTTTCAATAAGGGCTCCCAAGGCRAGGCACACTGTGAGCTGCTCACACTCCTCCATCCTTGAAAATCCTTGAAACAGCCTCCCCAGGGAAGTGGTGGAGTCTCCGGGCCTTGAAGCATCCAAAAAACAAGTAGATGTGGCCCTTTAGTGGGGGGCCACCGCTTAGTGGCATGGGAATATTTCGTCAAAGGCTGGACTTGATCTTCGAGGTATTTTCCAGCCTTAATGATTCCATGATTCTGTCCCAGGTCACCCACCCAGGTTTGTCCAGACAGTCAGACGACCTCATAATTTACATGGTAATTAGTAACCTTTGCTGAACTCCTTCACTCCTGCAGAAGCTGTGCCCAGATGAAAAACTGCTCCTGGTTTTCATTCAGAGGACCACYGGGCTCCTGTGAGACAAAATCCAACTATTTTTAATAAAATAATTCAAAACCGGTTTTCCTCACTGTTCAGTATTAGTCTGGATAGTTCTCCCTGTAAATCCCTCCCAGCCCATGCCCTGCTGCCTTACTCAGTGTTATTCTTGTACCCTGAGGGTCGATATCCTGCCAAGTGATATTTGTTTAAAATTCCCCAATGCACAAATTTGGCACAAAAACTGGGCCAAAGGGCATTCCCCTGGTTACTGCAGCTGGGTGGAATCTTCCCACCTCAAAGTCCAAGATCTATTTACATCAGCTCATTAAAGCTGCAAAAACGGAATGAACTCTTCCTGCTGGGCTTGCTCAGACCAATAAATGCACCAGGGAGTGAGAAGCAGGAGTGCTGCACAATGTAATCAACTGTTGAAGGCACAAGCAGGTTTTCAGCTGTTTTAAAACTGATTCACTCGTAGCTGACGTCAATCCTCCCTCCCAAGTATCTTAACCCTGAGATTGGAGTGTGATAAATATTACCTGTAATGCCATCTGCTGTACAGACTGCCCCAGCTCCTCACTATTTATTTAAGGGCTAATGCTGTGCCAGACCAGAATGCAGTTTATTTCAGCCTGGTTTGACTTTGTTTGGACTCTAATTCCCAATGCCTATCCACTTGGACTTTAAAAGTGATCTGTCATAGAGCAAAACCAATGTTAGCCTTGAAAAGATGAAGTTCAAGACAGCACAGTTGAATTAAACAGTAAAATAAYGTGAGAAGGACCATACCAGACTTCCCACATGAAGAGAGTCAGGAGAAGATGCAGAGTCAGAAGATCACCAACCAGAATCACAAAGAGACCTTAAAGATCATCTCATTTCACCCCCTACCATGGGCAGGGTCACCTTCCACTATCCCAGGTTGCTCCAAGCCCCATCCAACCTGGCCTTGGACACTCCCAGGGATGGGGCAGCCACAGCTTCTATAACGCTTAAATGCATATCAAAATCCTGCTGCTTAAACTATAATTAAAATAGTAATAGAGTAAATCCCTGAACATGTTTTTTAATAAACAGGAATCTACTGCATCTCAAACTGCTTGAATTTTCGTTTTATAGGACCTCCCACATAAGGATCACAGTGCCCTTTTTAATTATTAATTGACTCATGTTGACAGGATAAATTAAAATCTCTCTGAGAACAAGCATTATTTATTGATGTCCTGATCTTATTTATTGATGTCCTGATCTTATCCTACACACTTGGAGCTGCTCTTTGGAACCTGTTTCAGAAGTTCAACAGCAGGGTGGGGTTTGTGTTGGGGGTTTTTCAAACAGTTTTTCTCAGATATGGCTTTCTCTGCATGACAAAGGTTGCTTTCTRTTTTCTTTAAGGTTCCTCTCTGCAGGGACTTTACTCACTGCATTCTGCTTGTGAGTACTTATTCCGGGAAAGGTTTCATGACTTTGTTGAACTCTCACATCCTACAGCTGAGGGATTCAGTCAGTCACTTCAACATTAATAAAGAYGAAGCTGAAGTGACACAACAGATTGTTTGTCCTATTCTTCAACAGCAAGTACTAGAAATGGGTTGAGGTGAACTGTTGCTGAGAGCGAAGCCCTAACATGTCTGAGTGAAAAAAGAAGGTCTGGTTTCATGAGGAAACCAGATTAATTCCATCCTACTTTGCTTTTGAACAGTTGCCCAGTTCTGTTCCATTTCAATGGTAGATGCTGTAAGAATTAATACCTCTTTATTCATCCAGCTCCTGCCCACATTCATCCAGGGTGCAATCTGTGCTTTCAGATTTCAGCAAGGCTTGGTTTTCATCTTGGAGTCTGGTCCCCTGTGYACCATCAGTTTTGCCAAGTAATTCTGGATGCAAGAAGAATGTATTAAATTCTGTTTTCCCTTGTGCAATGTCAACAGCTCTTTTTTCCTCATTTTAAAGGCATCAGAAACATGCAAACTAACAAGTGAGGGTGTTTTGATGTTATTTATCTCATGGCACTGCAGTGGAACAAGAACACAGATCACAACCAATGATAAATAGAACAAGCACCAGTCTCCCYCCAAGCCTGCAAAATAAATTCCAAGTTTCCAACTTTGCAGGACTTGTAGGGAGGAGAAACATCTCCATCCTTGTTAATTGACCATAGCCATGGAAGTTGAAGGGACTGTAAGCCCCTAARTCAGCTTCATTCAGAGGATCTCAGCCACATGTTCCATCTGTCCTTCCTGCAGGGTTGCCTCTCTCTTTGTTTCTCTGCTGTGGGACATGGATTTTTAAGAATTCTCAGAATATCTTCCAAATACAGGCACATATWCTCTTCAATGACTGCAGCCAGTCCTGGCACAGCCTCAGTGAGAAGCAAAAAAAAAGTCCTATGGTGCCGTTTTTACAGTTGCTTTTCAAAATGGAAGTGCTTGAAATCACTGTTACTCTTCAAGCCTGGAAAAAACCCAAACCCAACACCAGTAGCAGCATTYTGGCCACCCTGTTGAAAGGAAAAGCATGGATGCTTCCAATTGAATCCACATAACCTCAGGAACAGCAAAGAAATGAGACTGAAAACACCAGTTCTTCACCCCCAAGGGAAGAAGGTAAACACAGAAATTTTGGGTTACATTTCACAAGGAATGCAGGATGGAGGCCCAGRTGAAGTTATTTTTGGAGTGTAAGGCACACACAGGTCGGAGGTTCAGAGGAGCACGCTGGGTTCTCACCTTTGTGTCCCCGTGTCCTTGGAGGAACGAGGCCTTCCCAAGGGGAAGGATGACTCCAGGATATTCCCACATGACGTGGAGCTGTTTCAAATCCATCCTGTACCAGCTCTTTGATAACATCAAATGACCTCGGTGGCCTCACAGCAAAGCTCTGTCTTGTGTAACTCCTCACTCCTGTGATTGGGACACTGCAAAGGAGGGACACCATGGAATTATTTCCATTTTCAGTGGATGGAGCTGGAATACCTCAAAGCTTTTGTTGCGTCCCCTTCAAGGTGACAGGAATGAACCTGGTCAGGGAAATAAAAACAGATCAAAGGATCATGGAATTGTTAAGGCTGGAAAAGACCTCCAAAATCAGTGACTCCAACYACCACTCCAGCACTGCCATATTCACCACTAAACATRTCCCCAGGTGCCACATCCACRTATTTTTTTAATGTCTTCRGGGATGTGGACTCCACAGTTTTCCTGAGCAGCCCCTTCCAATGCTTGACAACYCTTTCCATRAAGGAATTTTCCCTAATTTTCAAAGTGRACCTCCCCTGACACAGCTTGAGGCCATTTCCTCTCCTTTTGTCACTTGATTTGAAGGARAAGAGCCCCATCTCCACCTCACTACCACCTCCTGTTAGGGAGTTGTAGAGAGCAATTAGGTTCCCCTTCAGGTAATGCAGAACATAAACTTCAGCAAGTTTTATTTTAAAAATTAATTTATTGGTTGGATCTAAAGCCTGGATGTTACCTCTGTAAGGTAACCCTAAGGAACCATGATCATTTAGTCATTCTTTAGCCCTATTATTCCAAATTTGTATAAAAMYAGAATAATTTAAGTTGAAAAAGACCTCAAAGATACCTGTGCATATGACAAAATTACTAACAAGATTAATGAATATGCTCACTGAGCATTGAGGACCCACAGCATCTTCAAAACGGGAAACTTTTAAGGACTTTAAAAACTACTTTAAGGAAAGATTACTAAAAACAAGGTTGAAAAATTACGTGAAATACAGAATTTTATATCTCACAAGGGGCCATTCCCCTTTTTTTTTTGTGTGTGTGTGTGGCCTTCTAGTAGCTTTTTCTCCCAAGCCACCTAAGTGGATTCCACCTGGACCACTACACCTGAAACCCTTCCCGTGGCACTGAGGGTGCACCGACCCCTCACCACCGCCGGGCTGGGCACTTCCTGAGGGCGCTGGGTGGCACAAGCGGCCGCCTGACACCACCATGACGGCCATATCCATCCAGAACCCTGCGTGTAGCCTCTCCCCGACGCACCCCGCGCTGCGGTGCGATGAAAGGGCCCGACAGCGACTGAAAGAGCCGCAGGTACCCCGGGCACACCCCACGCCCCGCCATGTTTCCAGGGCGCGGCCCTTCCCCTCCGCCCGTCAAGTCTCGCGAGAGGCGGGACACGCCCTTCCCGTGATGCTCCACGCGCCCTGGCAACGCGCCGTTGCTAAGGGCGGCCGCCATGGCGSCGGCGCCGGGGTCTGGGGTCTTCTTCGTTATCGTCCTCGTCCTCCTCTCTCCGCCGCCGCTCCGGGCAGCAGAGCYGGGCGCGGAGCCCGCAGACACTCCCGATGCCGCTCAGCCGCGGGCCCGCAGCGCGCCGGCCCCGGTCACGGACGGTGGGTGCCCTCCGGGCGCTACGGGGCACCGGCGGCGCTTCCCGGCTGAGGGGAGCCCCGCTCGCGGCCTCCCTCGCGCCTCCTCCTCCCATTGCAGTCGCCCGGGACTGGCACAACCGCCCGGCTGCTGCCCTCCTTCTCCCTGGGGATCTCTGGGGATCCCTGCAGTGCTGCTCGGGCACYCCTGGGCAGCAGCACCTGCCCCAGCCGAGGCTCGGAGCCGCCTCAGAAAGGCTCAGCGAGCCCCTGAGCACCCTCCAGGCTCTGGGCACGCTGATCGTGGCACGTTCATCACATAGCTGGGCATCCCATAGCCCTGAGGGTCGGCGGGGGTGGAGGGCAGGGTCTCCTGCTCTGAGCACAGCGGGCAGGTCTGACCTGGCAGAGGAGCCCAGACTGGCTCTGGATGTCCTTGGAAAGCTCCAGGCTCACACCGAGCTGCTTGCACACCTGCCCCGAGGCTCAGCCTCACTGCTGTCGATACATTGTTATAACAAGAGATCACAAAGTTTTGTTACTGTGSTCTCAGAAGGTGTTTCCCGCTGTCTAATTGGCTACACTTTTATTTAACTTTTTGTATCCGGATGATGTTGCTGTCAGTTCAGCTTTCCATAGGTTACTTGCCGAATGAAACCTGTCCCAGTGCTACTTCCTTAGGGAGAAGAGACTTAAATTCCGAATCTCAGAGATATAACTTTGCAGTCTGATAATCTCTGTTTAAACTTCTCTTGTTTACAGGGTGAGCTAAGGATGCAGGGCTAAGCTCAGCCAACAGAACAGTCAGAACTTCAGAGATTCCAGGAAATACCTGGATACTGTTCAGGTGGTCAGAGAACATCCAGGAGGYCGTAGAGAAACAGGCAACAGTCAAATTGAAATAAAACAAGAATTATGAAAATATATAATAAAACACTGGCCTTAATTTTCCTCATTCTGTGCTATTCTTAAGTCTAGATTTATTATAGAACAGCAACTCTCAAAAACAGTTCGGCAGAGTAATACCTGTTCTTTGAATTTATAAACCTGAAAACCTGAGTGTGTTTGAAGAAGTTGGCAAATATTTTTTCCTCTGCAGGGCTGASTATATWTTCATAYCTTCAAAATTCCSATTAAGTTGGGGTTTTATTTCTCASGGAACAGATTTTAGTATGTCTTGGTTTTGTCCATGTGTTCCAAAGAAATTTGCTGAATAGCAGAAAAGATTGCTTTTAAAAATGACTTAAYGATAAAGTGAATTTGGAGAAGACTTTTGACCATTGTCAAAACCAAGGCGAGGTGAAAAGTGAAAGTGTTTGGGACATGCCGCAAGGTGTAAAGTCCCCACTGCAGCTCTCATTCCAATCTCTGGTGCAGTTGCCAAGCTGTGTGTGTGTGACCTGCTGGTGGCACAGTGTGATGTCAACTGCTGCTGTGACCCTGACTGCAGCGCCGAGGACTTCAGTCTCTTCACCACATGCTCCRTTCCTGTGGTCACGTGAGTGGAGAAATAACCATAAATTACCAAATCTTGGKTTGTTTGCTGCATGCCTTTGTCAGGGCTCTGTCCTCTCCTCTTGCCAATTCCTAGCCCCTCCCTGCTGCCATCCTGACTCCCCTTTGATCAGCCCCTCCTTCACTAGGCCTGTAAATCTTTGGCCCCAAGCAGGCAGAACAGCAAATTGACCTCCCACCCAATTTTCTCTCACTCATTCCTGCGCGCTCCTTGCTTTCCTCCTGTTTCACTGTTGTCCTGTCTATGGGCACTGAAGTAGCCACTTCTGTAGATCACCAACAATTTATCAATGTCTTTGATTACATTTATGGTTATCAGCTACACACTTGATCAATTCAGGGCTTGTTGAAGTAGTGTGAGCATTTTTCTGGTCCTAATTTTACAAGTCACCATCYCAACCTGCTGCCTCACAACACTAAAAGGTAGCATTATACCAATAAAGTAAAGCCAAGAGTTGTTTCTTTGCTATTTAGTTTATCCAAAACCACCTTCACCCAATTTCATCTTCTCAGAGAGGAGTTAAGAAAGCTCACTTCAAAATCGTAATGTGCAAGAAAAATCTCTTGGTGACTTCTTGGAACAATAAGTGCAGCTTTTCAACCCACCTTCTGTATAAATTATGCCAATCTGAACACTGGGGTTTATTCTTGGTGCTTTGAAATTTGAATTAGCAGTCATGCCAGACTGTGGTTTCTTATTGTTCTTGCACACAAAGACTCCTGCTCCCCATTTATGGATATTTATATAGATCAGAAAGGTCTAATCAACGCCCTCCTGAGTGACACTTTAATTGCCTTGGGTGACTGTACTGTCTTTGTCAACTAGAAATGCCTAAATGAAGTTGTGTTTCTTTCCCCAAATTCTTTTGTGTAAAGTGTTCATTTTGCATGAAAATCCAGGGGATTTTCAGTGTCTGCAGGTATTATGGATCTCATTATTTACACCTAGGTTTGTATACATTTGCATATTTGTGTTAGTTTGGCTGATCCCAGAGGCCRTGTGGTCTCTGAAACAGCAGCAAAATGGTTTGATTTATGATGGGATCCTACTAACAAACGATTCACCTCATGGAACAGCTTAACTCCAGGCTTAAACATTTCTAAAAGTCATTTCACTTCTCCAGTGCCTGTCCCTAACTGCTCTATCCTGCTAAATACCAGTTTCACAGGGATCATAATCTTGTCTTTATAGCATGTAGGACACACCAGTGCTTGCAGGCACATTCCCTGTGTGCCCTCCTGCAGTTCTGAGCTCTTGATGAACCCATGGCACAGCCTAAAMCCAGTAATTTCATGCTTTTTGATTTTTCTGATGCTGCCTCAGTAGATGAAAAGAACTTTAAAATCTGGTCAACRTGAACTTCTAGTGGATCATTCATTTATTGTTATTGTTTGCAGAGGTGACAGCCATCTGTGTAGTCAGAAAGCTGCTGTGTATTCTCTTGATGTTGAAGCAAATCCACCAGAAAGGATTTTTAAATTGRTTGACCAAGTCAATCCCAGTATTTTCTGCATTCATGCTACAAACTGTAAGTAGAGTTGGAGCCAATATTGAGCGTTGTGGTGTTATTTTTTGTAAACTCTTTAGGTACCAGAAAAAGACTAAATTTAAAACTGATWTTATTTTATTAAACCTCTCAGAAAACTGATAATTCTGTCTGCTCGCAATCCTTATGTTGTGATCCTTTCACTTGTGAAAATATGGAATTAAACATCTGGTACTCTTGGTCTTCTCCGTTGGAAAAAGTAGTTTGGTTTGGGGTTTTTTTGTAAATAATTTAGCATCCCAAATAAATTATGTTTAAAGTTACTAAATATTGTTTCTGTATCTTTTATCTTTAAAGTKATCTCATTCTGTAATTTTTTGGCAGATAAACAAGCCCTGTACCTCAAATCCCCTGAAATGCCAACTCCAGAAAATTTTGACCRGTTGCTTGACAAGTTTGGAGGTGCCTCTTTCAGTGCTGAGCCTGACAGCTGGAATTTGGATACAGATGCTCAAAATCCTCCTGATGCAAATGAAACTTACAGATATGAGGTAAATAATACCTGATTTAATATGAGGTAAATTATATCTGATTCAATCAGTATTAGATTGTTCCAGAAAGAACAAGTCAGCATTGTTTGCATCTGTTTTTCACTAACGCAGTTCTGCTGGARGAGACAAAATTTGTATTGGTCTTTAAATATAGAAATGTAAAAAATGTAATGTTTTGTGTTTATTTACTTAAAAAGTGAACTAGATTTTTAGGATCTTTAAAAAATAAGTCACCTTTTTTTGCTATTTTCAACATAAAGCTCTAGCGGTGACTGAAGAATTGCTGCACAAAGTAGTACAGAGTATTGACAGATGCARTGGAAATAAATACTGCTTTTATTCTTATTTATTGTTAATAAAAATGCTCTGAAACTTTCCATGGGCTGAAACATACCTGTGTACCTGAATATAGTTTTTATTTGGCAGTATGGTGTTCCTGTGCAGACAGAGGATGCATTTCTAAGGCTGCCAAGTCCTGTTGTCTCTTCTTGGTGCTCTGATGAGAATCCTGCAGGTTGGAAAATGCACTTGAATTCCAATTTATTTGCTTTAGAGTATTCTGCTCTGCCTTGAGATTAGTCACTCAGAAATTTGGCACACTCCTCATTGAGAATTCACATGAAAGTTCATTAGCTAATGATTTTAGCTTCTGTTTCTCTGTGTTTGGGGTTTTTTTAAGCCATAGAATAGAAATGGTGTTGCATCTCTTTTAACCATTCCAAGTTAGATATGCAAATCCCTGAGAATCTTGTTAATGGATTGTTTATCCAACAATAAAATGTCCTGTTTGGCATAATCAAACAGTACAAGGGTGACACCCTGAGGGAGGAGGGTTTTGCACCAAGCCAGCCCTGGCTGGGCAGCCTTTGTCAGCTTCCCTTTGCCCAGAGGTTCCTCTCACAARTCAGACTTGCAGGCTGAGCTCTTCATTTTAACCTTTCACACAGTTTCCTGAAAATCTGCAGAGGTGGAGGCAGAAAAAAAAAGCCACAGCCAAACCCACACCTGCATTTTCCAAACCCCACTGTCATCATTAAATGTGGTCTCATAACAGTCATCGTTGTAGGACTGAAGTCTCTTGAGAAAGAAGAAATCTTAGGAGATTCAAAAATTAAGTAATAATTCTTCTGGCTTTTATGAAGCTTCTACTTGTTAAGAAGTAATATTTTGTCTCATAACATTTTTGGAGAATATAAGAAAGTTTCRTTCTTTGTAACACACATAAAGCCTTATCTGCAACAGAGATGACATTTACTTTCACTCTTGCTTGTACTTGTATTGTTTTTCATTTCTGCTTTTCATAATTACTCTTTAATTTYCTTCAGCAATACTTGGTGACTTTTTTTTTCCAGGCTTTTTAGTAAACCAAGCCACAAAATGCATTAGATCAGTAAGTGTGGAAAAATGTGACAGCATTCAAGCACTTAGCATGTTGTTTTATATCAACTCCAGCATTTTGGCAGTAAGTATGATTTAAAACAGTCAAAGAGCTGAAAATTCATATTGTATATCCTTTTACATCTGCAGAATGAAGTAACCTCTGTTTGCTCAGGAATATGGTGTTTTATTTGGATTTTTAAATTGTGGGTTGGGAATAAACATCTCCCTGTACAGCAGAGCCTTTGGGAATGTTTTTACTTCAGGCTTTAGTTACAGAAGCATTTACTGTTCTCTGCTTAGCCAAATATAAATAATATAGTCAAAGAGAAAGCAAAAAATAATAGTTTTGAAGAGCCAAGGTCATGTCACTGAGCTAGTGCAGTTTCCTGCTTCTGTGCATGTTCAGGCTTTTCCAAGAAGCCCATTTACCAGAATGCACAATTCTAAGAAGTCTGAGTTTTAAAGAGCTGGTAAAACTTGGTACTGAAAGAASAACCTGCCAGGTTTAATCCTCTGCATCTGCCCCTTTCCTCCAAACCTCATCTTTTGATAGTGGGGGATGGCACAGCCTTCCTTATGCTGCTAAACAACATGACTGAGAGCAAGTTTCTTTGGATGTTGCCTACCACCAAATCCAGTCTGGGGTTATTTTGCAAAGCTAAGTCTACTTTTTCATCCCTTTTTGACCTGGGGGATGATGTCTGATGTATAAATAAATCCCCTTTAAGGATATTCAGGAAAACAAAGAAATCAGTCATGCAAAAATGAAACTGAAATACATCATACCTTAACCTGATGGCTCCTTCCAGAAGCTGAAGTTCATTAAGAAACAACAACCTCTCCACCATTAAAATTATTTTAATTAATGTAATTATTTAAATTAATTTAATTAGCAGTGAGTAACTGCTTAAAGATCCCTTCCAGGCTGCTCACAGATTCCAAAGTTCCCAAAGGCAAGGAAAGCCGAGTAAGCAGTTCACACTCTCACAGATGGGATCATTCTCCCACCTCACTGGTCCGTTGAGGGCCTCGTTGAAATCAGCCAAGGATTGCTCCCAAATGTTGGCTTTTGATCCTCCTGCTGTGGAAGAAGTGGAGAAAACTCTGCCTCAGAAGGGCTTTGAGTGTTTCCATGTCCTCCCAAAATTAGTTCTTGTTGGCTTCGGGACCAGAAAAGAACAAGTGTGGCTCAGGCCAGGCTCCAGCATCTGAGTGGTTTTSACTTTAAAGATGAATTCCCTTTCCTCACTGGAAAAGTCCATAACCCCTTATCCGTGTGCTGCTTGCCAAGACAATGGCTCAGCTCAGGAGAGGTCAGACTTTGTCCAAAGCACGTTGGGTGTCRGGAAGGATCAGATGCAAGAACTGGAGAAGGCTGAGCAGCTGCTGGAGACTCTCTGAAAGAAGGTTCCCTTCCCAAAGGGAGCTGAAGGTGGGATGTGACAACAGAAAAGGGATTGGTGGCAGAGTGGTCACAGGGCAGAGCGGGAGCCCTCCCAGTGCCAGCAGGTGGAGCTGCCGGCAAGAGAAACGGCAAACCATTAACCCTGGGAAACTTCCTGGGAGATCTGGGACAGCGGGTCCTTCAGGAAGCCCCATTCCCAGGAGCCCATCCTCCCTGCCAGGACGGGCAACTGGAGAGASAGCAACATCTTGGGAATTGTTGCAGATAAGCTCTGCTCTCTGCCCTGGCCTGACCAGCAGATCCAAGGGGTGTTGGGGCTTCTTGGAATCTCCTACCAGGATAAAGCAACGTGCTGTTCCTGCCTTTCCTTGCCTCCCTGCCAGGTGGGAAGCTGAGGCAGGGGGAGGCAGCAGCGCTGTCTGCCAGTGACCTCCAGAGGCATCATCCATCACCCCAGTCATGGATAAACAGAACTTTAGGAGTGGTGCTCATTCCTTCTATCCTAGTCAGAAAGAGCACCGTTCACTGAAGGATGTCTTATCTTTATGAGGACCTTTATTCACACAGCTGATTCTGATGGCTGAGCTGTACCTTGGGATGATGAATATGTGACAAACTGTACCTGCATCACCTTCAGGTCTCCTACTCCCAGGAATGTGTTCCCTGCTGTGACAGTAGATGAGTCACTGCTCTCAATATCCCATCACAATTCTGCAGAATTGCTTCACGATCAGAGTCCAGTTCTTGGTCCCTTCCCAAAGACGTGACTCAAACACTTCTTGGGAAGTCAGAAAAGTAAAACTTTTGATSAAATGATGCTCTGTGGGAGTATTTTGCAGGCCTGATTGATGACCTTGGTCTGACACTTCTACCTTTCCATGAAATATTGGTGGAAATTTTCCAGTAGGACAACTGTACATATCCATGTGCTGCCTAACAAGTAGGATATTTCCTTCTCATTTATTGGTTTAGAGACCATGAAACTATGGAATTCTTACCATCAGAACAGGACAACAAAAGCTCTTCATTTCTTTGGGAATCACAGCCTGGCAGGTTTCCTAAACTGGTGCTCCATTTGAATTCTACTCAACTATTAGAATAGCTCCAAGTGTCAGAGGAAGGAGGGGATTTGATTGTAAGATTTTTCCTACTAGCCACAGAAGAGCATTTTCACACTTCCTGGATACTCTGCTGTCTGTCCAATCACTTCCCCAATGTAAAAGTTATTGTTTTGAGAAAGAGTTAAATAGCCAAAGCAGTTAAGGYTTAAACTGCTCTACTTAACTGCTGGTTGCAATAGGTCAGACCTTTGCTACTGCTTTAATTTGTCCTTTTATTCTTCCCTAGGTGCCCAAATCAAGTCAGATGGTAAGTATCCTTCTAAATTAGTTGGGAGAGCTGGGGGCAAAATTCTTATTAAGTTATAGTCAGTGGGAATTTTTCACTGACTTGATCAAAACAAATCTTCACATTAAAAAAATATCTTTTGCTATCAGTAATGATACTTAGCATCACCAAGATGAAATGCTACCTGGAAACGTTCAAGCCTGATACATTCCTCTCATATAAAACTCTCTTTTTTCAAGTAAATCTCTTTATTTACTTAAAACCAGACCCTTTGATGGAGCTTAAGCAGCACTTGTTACACAGTTGCTGTTCAGAGAATTACTGCCTGCTGTTGCTGTGGAACAGAACCTGGAAAGGTCACAAATATAATAATAAATATAATAACACAGAAAGAGCCAAAATTAATTACACACAGTATTCAGAGCTGACATGAGTCTGTTTTTCAGGTTAATATTACTGTCCAGTCCATAGTTGTCCAGTCTCTGAACGGAATGAGGAATTTACTGAATGATAGTGATGTCCTGAGGCTCCCAATGGTTTTGGATGAACTGTGCATCAATGTAGTTCTTGGGGTAGGTATGACAATCTTTTCCTCCTYGTATTTGGTGGAAAGATCTGTGCATCAAATCACTTCTGATTCACAAATTGCAAAGCTGTCAGGAAGGCCTTGCAATTTCCACATATTGTGACATCTCCAAAGCAAATGTCATGGGAGAGGCACTGACTTTGGGATAAAAGAGAGTGTTTTGCAACAAAATAATAACTCTATGCAATGTACCATGGAGACAGGCTGAAATCCTGGTTATTACTGTGTGTACATGGCAAAACAGACAATAACAGGAGTTTAGAATTTTCKTTATGCTTGGGAGAAGATGATTTCAGGCACACTAATGGCAGAGAGAGGAATAGATGCTGCACATCATCTCATTTTTTAATCTTAAAGTAGATGAACATTGTGTTTGTGCTTAGATTTATCAAGAAGTCAGTTTTGAAGAGGCTCCAGCCTCTAGAGGATATAATACATCCCCACCCTGTAGCTGAGTTTCTTTAGCAAGGAAGAAAGTAAACAGTTGCACAGTTTTAAATTCCTTTTTTTTCCCCCTAGTTTCTCTTATGTATTTGTTCAAATTAATATCTAAAATGTTTAATTTTCAGGTGAATTATCACATTACCTACACAGACACAGGAGAAATAATAGAAGCAGCTGCTGCTTTTGTCTTGGGGGCAATTAGCAAAGAAGCACTTTCAATAGAGCAGAGCTTCGAAATCAGCTTCACTCAGGTAACTGTGGAGATGTCACRGGTGACTTGTTGAAAGACATTTAATTACAAAACTTATTAAACTTGAATCAGAACAATTGTTAGCAGCAAGGTAAAATAGAACTTGCCCTGGATACCCAGACRAGGCAGCACTTCAGAGCTGGGCAGTAAAGGCCTCCAAAGTCTGTCACATTCACGAGCCCCAGCTTGTGACTGTAACACAGAAAGCAAAGCCTTACAGTCTCACTATCATTGTTCAAGGCAGCTCATAATCCTAACATAACTGAAATATTTCTGTGTTTTCCAGCCATTTCAGTGCAGGATAAGAAGTAATACTCTCTGTTTGCCTTGCAGGAAAATACAGAGGCAGTTCCTCTCAGTGGCAATCCTGGTTATGTTGTTGGGCTGCCTGTAAGAGCAGGATTCCGGCCTCAAGGATATCCTTTCCCTGCTGGATTTCTCTTTGCAGCACTTGCTCTGGTCCATCCTCACAAACCCTTTCTACCATGGACATCTATGAAATACATCTGTTCTGTACCAAAAATAAAAGTGTGTTTTTCTGGCTGTGTTTTAGAAGGGAATGACTCAGTCCTGACTGCAATCTCCTGGGACTTTGTAGTGAGGTACATTGAGCCCTTCATTGCACACTCTGGTGCTTTTTCACACTGTGAGAGGAGTCTTGAGCTATCACAGCATTTGCAGATATATTTTAAGGATATGATTAAGGACTCTTTTTTTGTCAGTATGTACATCAAGCATTTAATTTCCCTTAACTGTGTGTTACATCTGGCATCATTCAGAGTAGTAACAAACACAGCCAACTCACCATCCTGCAGAGCACATCCACCCAGGACTGCCTGGCAGCACAGGGAGCCAGAGCCCCAGTATTATTTGGTTATAACATGATATCAGGCTGCAAGTTACGGTAAGAAGTCATTTTTTTGTTTAATTTAATGCTTTTAACCCTCTGACAACCCTTTCCCTTAGGCTCTGTTCAGGGCCTAGGCCATTTATACAGCTGTAGAAGTATTGAGAATGGAGTATTTAATTATAAAAAATGTCATTTAATTAACAATGGTCTTTCTCTTGAAAAGATTGTGTACATTAGCAACTGTAGCCAGAAGGCTTGAACAGAGCAGAGAGCAAGGAGAAATTATGGCTGTGCCAAACCAATGGATTTTGCTATAACTCATCTTTTTTGTTGTTTTCTGGAAGAATTACAGCAGCTATGAAATGCCAGCCTTTGGCTCAGACCCTCCTGGATGTGCTGAAGGGCCAAAGCTTTCCCGAATACGTGGCCTCATTTGGGAATTCTCAAGTCCAGGATGTGCTCGACTGGGTGCCAATAACTCAGCTCCACATCTCAGAACAGGTGAAAGTTTAACCACTACCCCTCCTCCACCCTCCCTGTCCTCTCTCACAAGATCTGTGCCTGTGCTGCAGCATCAGCTCAGCTTCTCAGCCTAAAAATGCAGGAACCAACTGGAGGAAAAAAACGGGGGGGAAATGCAGAAATAAGCTGGAGGAAATTCCTGGAATAATCACAGATGAGGAGTTTCACTCTTGCTGGAGAAGACAGGGTTTATTTTTAATCAAGCTGGTATCCAGGCACCTCAGCTATGGATCAACATTTTGGGTACAAAAGGAGTTGTTTACACAGTTCAGAGTGGTGCTCTTCAGAGGGGATGAAGCACCAGAGGTGAAAGAGTGAAGGAACAGAATCAGTGTTTCCCCTCTTACACCAGGGCAGGGTAAGACACAGAATCCTCTGAAGCAATAGATGACAGCTTCTGTATGTGTTTCTTCTTTGCTTTTGCAACTAAAGAGTGAATGATTTCTGTAACCAAAAATGTTCAAGAAGAAATGCCTCAAAATATTTAAGATTGTAGGCTTCRAAATTCTGCCCTGGCAGAGCTCAGGATTTTTCAAGGCCTGGCTGCTCTGGTAACCACCCCAGTGAGCTTTCTGGGGACATTTTGCCCCTTGAATAACATGAATAATTAATTATTGTGGTGGCTTCTGCATCAGGCAGACAATGAGAGAATTTCTAACACTTTGCAGAGCTCATGCCAAATACCAGTGTCACTGGGAATAGAAGTGAAGTGGACTAAATATGGATCCCTGGTCAATCCTCAAGCCAGGATAGTGAATGTTACAGCCACAATCACTACCACCACACTGAAGCAGGTATGTAATTAAATTACAGGACTTAAGATAAAACAAATGGCTTGTTTTCCTTAGGTATCAGCTGTGTGACAGTGACCCAGATAATCTCTTTATCTAAAGGCAGCACTTCACATTAGAATGTATTACACCCAACAGCTCTCTTCCAGCTCAAACACAACCGTGGGCTGCTTGCCAAGACACACTTCAATAAAAATCTATACATTTAGGAAAAGAAACATTGAACTGTATATGAAAAAAACCCAACCTTTTAACAAATAACAGCTGAAAATATAACCCAGACCAAATAACACAGTTGTACAAATAGAAGACTGAAGCTAAGTCCTGTTTGTATTTTCACTGCAGCTTCCTTCAGGAAGGGAAAGGATTATTCCTGTAACAAGTTCTGTGGTTTTCACTGACATTTCTTCACCTGCAGAGCCAGGCTACAAAGTTTGGCCCACCATTAACATCAAGTTACCYTTTGATTTTTTCTATCCATTTGTCTAAGGTAAGTATGCATTAAAAAAACCCAAACCCCATATTTCTGCTTTTTCTTATTTTTAGTCCAAGGTTTATCCAGTGACTGTRAATGGCCACCAGTTTTTTCTAAGTTGCAGCTACTGGGCTAAAATTGGCCAAGAGAGGAAGGGTGAGACCTTGTGAGGGTTCTCAGAAGGGTTAGGGTGAAAAAACCCCTGTGAAGTGGAAAGTTCCCAAAAATAACTCTGCAGAGAGGAAAAAGGTTGCAGTTTGAACTTGCTGGTGGCTCTGGCTCTGGACCAGTCACAGCCACCAGCATTCCAGGTGTGGGATCCAGCCCCAGCCTGCCCAGCTGGGGCAGGAGGGAAGGGAAGAGCCCGGGGACACAGCACAGCWCCCAAGGAAAGCAGGTTCATTATCCCATAACAGCAGAGCTAAATTGCTAATTAAACTCATCATGTGCTATTAGATAAGGCCTCTGCTTTATCTCCTTCCATAGATGAATAAGCCACATATTTCTGGCTATTTTTCCCACAYCACTGATTAATTACCTTGCTTTAAAAATCTGAACAGTTGAGTTGTGCTTTCAGCAAAGCTCAGTGACCCTTCCAGCTGAAATCCATTGGAGACACCTGCTGCAGTCACCACCTTTCAGAATTCCCACTTCTTAAATCTTACACTCTTCAGCTCTCAAATAGCCTCTCCACAGGGACACTCCAGTACCTGAAAAAGCTCAAACACCASCCTGGCCCTTTAGAATTTGCTTTTTAATGGCTTTTCTGGAGTCTGACTGTTCCCAGCAGTCCACTCACCTACATCTGTTCTTACATTTTCCAGTTCTTTTAATACATGGATTTATGAGCTGTGGAAACAAAGAGGTTTGCAGCCCCACAGGCTGTGAAGGAACAGTGAAAAGGGAAGAAGAGATGAGGGAATGCAGTATCAGAACTGAGATCTGCTGCTGGAACAAGGCATTGTTTGACGTAAGATAGCACATGTTTGCCTCTATTTTGGGGCTGATTTCATTGTCAGGGAAAGGAGTGGTGTGTTGGTGTTTTTGAAATGAATGTTATATAAATAAGAAAGTGGCACAAGCAGCAACAGAAATGAGGAAACTACCAGCAGTACAAAAAGAATGGTTGGCAAAGAGATGTACTGATGATGAACAGGCAGCTGGTGAAGAACTGACCTTTTCAGCCTGGGTTCTTATCAGATATACTGCAAGTTGGTTGCAAACAAAGAATGTTATCACAGAAAAAACRAAATTCTTTTAAAGAAGTGGTACTTTTGTGGATGTCTAGCTTGTAAAGATGTGTCTTTATTAAATTATTTTGCAGTTTTGACTGTACAACTGTACAAGAAAGGAAAAAAAAATTGCTGTTTACAGGGACTGTGTGTGATTAATTTTCCAGTAGAACTATTTTTGCCATCCCAAGGTCTGATCAAAGTGGAGTCAAATAGAAAACGTTTATAGAAAACACAATACAAGAGGAAGCAAAGAGACAGAAAAACTTCTCAGGTCAAGCTGGTGGATTCCAACACTGCAGTCTCCAAGCAGAATTCCCACCTTGGAGAACTGGCCTCCTATTTTTGCTCGCTGAGGAGTCCATGCTGTTTCAAGATGTTGTTCAGCCTCTCGATTTCTTGCTCCTGTAGGAGACAAAGTTCAAATCATTAATAGCCTTCAAACAGCTTCCCACAGATCTTCCCACTGCCATAATATATCTCCTGCTGCAGGAAAACAGGACAACCTGGCCAAAAGAAGTAGGACAGAGGTAGGGACATCATTCCTTTGAGGAGGAGCAGCCCAGGGAGGCACGGGCAGGGCTGTGCTGCTTCAGCCCAGCTCACCCCGCACTTTCCGATGAGGAAACCAAGCCAACAGTGCCAACCTTGCACAAGGATGCCCAGCAGCAGGTAAACCCAAATTAAAAGTGTTTTTTTACCTTCTCCACACAGCTGTGTTCCAGTTGTTCCACCCTTGTGGCGAGTTTCAGGTTTGCTTGCTTTAACTTGGACATTTGTTGTTCCGAGCGGGTTTTCACCGATAGAATTATTCCTGTGGAACAATTCACAGTGGATTTGCTTTACATTGTAAAACAGCCACGAGCAGGAGTTCACAGTACACAGGCTCTGTGCTCAAGGAGTTAAACGTGTTCCTCTCCAGCTCAGCTTCTGTCATCTTCCAACTACCCTTCCCAAGTGCTTTTCTTAATGAGGAAGGGTTTTAAATCAGCCACCTGAGGGATTCGGATACTGATACTCTGCTGGGGAGAGGCAGCCTGGCCTCGGAGCTGAATTAATCACTCTGGCTGTCATTCAAATCCTGAATTTGAATTTGCTCCCTTGGCAGAGCCCGGGGGGTGTAGCTAGGGCAGCTTTGCTGTGTTTTAGCAGGTTTTAGGTGTAACAGCAGAGCAAAGCCTGGGGCTCAGGGCTCGTCCACCCCCAGGGCCGATCGCTCCGGCCTGGTGGAACAGGACCTGGCACATCCCAGTGGAGCAGGACATGGCACATCCTCAGCTCCACAAGGCTCTGGCTTCACCTTGCACAGCTGCAGCGAGAGCAGGCAGTGTCTCCTCACGGCAGAGGTGTCACTTTTCTGTAAGCACCGTTGGGTGATTCTATGTGAACTCAGCCCCCACACTGAAGGCATTTTCTTCCCACAAATATAAAACAAAGCAGCTTGATGACAGCATGAAGAACATCACGTTCTCCTTCCCAACACAGCTGCTCTGGGCACCGAGGGGTGGCTGGTTCCAGTGCTCCAGGCACTGGTTTGGGCTCTGGGGGCTCAGCTCTCTGAGGACAAATCAGCGACAAAGCAACAGCGCTGCTCATTTGCACTGATAACATCGACAGGAGCCGTGCCCARGCCCTGACACCCAACACCCCAGCGTGGGGCAGATTCCCTTTGTCCCCTCTTGCTCCAAGCAGGTGGACATTGCATAAAGCTTGGCAGGGAGCCTGGAGCACCCAAGGATAAGGGGATTTACTTGTAATTGCAATCCTGGTTTTCTGCTGTAGAACGATGTTCCTGTGGCTCCCACGGTCACATGCAAATCCATTTCTCTCTGACTTTCACTCTGAACTAAGAAAAACCACAGGCTGCTCTCACATCTTCCTTCTTTCCAGCCTCTGCTGCCAACCAGGCACCTTCTGCTCACTGAAAGGGGCTGAGGGCAACAGACACAGCCCCAGCCATCCCTTMCTCTGATCCCAGCTGTGCCAAATACGGAGCACTCACGAAAAGGGAGCATGTAGGCACAGGACAGAGCTCGGGCTCAGCTTTCATGGAGGAATTAGAAATAATCTCATTGCCGCATTTTTTGGAATCCCAAAATTCCTCCCGCAAAAGGAAGAAAATGGTTCCAGCTATGTTTGTTTCAGATGTGTCTGAATTTACATCTGTTTGTAACAATTTACAGTTGCAACAGCAAAGTCACTGAAGTCTGATTCGGGGACATTTTCTATTTCTCTTTTTATGGAAAACCCTTTGAATTCAAGCAAGAAAGATCCAGAGTGAGATCAGGACATTCCCTGCAGCATCCCTGGAGGGGACGATGGAGTCACAGCAGAACAGAGCATTAAAACCTACTCTGCTGTAGAAGTGGATGCAGGAAGACAGGGGCTCCCCTGTTAAAACATTGCCAAAAGGATCCTACAGTGGAAAYTGAGAATGTGAGCCATGCCTTTTCAGGAGGGAAGGGTGCAGGAACAGATTATGGGGATTTTTAGGGGAATGTGCCTGGCTGCTGCGCGTCCGTCACCAAGGCACCAACACAAGCAGCAGATTGTCACTGCTCCAAAGAAATTGCAGCCTGATTAAGGCCACATTCCAGCAAGGAAAACCACACAGGTGGAACTCTGTTCACTGGGAGAGCAAGACCCCCAGGGTTGGGTTTGAGAAGAGAACAAAGACATGAGCCCAGATAATTCAGGGAAGTTTGGCAAATCCCGCCCGGCCGTGCACCCACCGTTGATGATCCGGGCCACCCTCCAGAGCCGCAGGAGGATCAGGAGCCCCACGGCCTCAAACTCGTGCTCCCGGAAGATGAGGACGATGTCGAGGATGAAGGACACGACGACAACAACCCCGTCCAGCACCTCGAACTTGTGGTGGAAGAACTCGCGGCGATAGACAAAGACTTTAAACCCCACCTCAACCAGGAAKATTGTTAAAATGGACAGGGAGAGGTAATGGAAAACCTGGGAAAAGAGCACATGCTTAAGCCAGGAAGCCCTGCTGTGTGCACCCAAGCTGGGCAGGCTGGAAAGCTGCTGCTGCTTGAGGGCACATCTGGTTTGGCTSTACAGGGAGAAGGGCTGAGGACTTTTCTTCTGCGACCGCCAGCTCAGCAAGGCTGGAAGTCCAGGGCCTGCCTTGCCCAGCCTATCCAGGGAGCTTTGAGCCACCAAAGGGAGGGAACTGCTGTTCATGTTGACATTTCCCAGCATTTTACCTTTGGGGTTATATTGTATCTGTCTGGATGGATGATTTTCAAATCCATAAGCAACTCCCCGAGAACCAACAAGGCATCCAGGATCACCAAGCAGACAACCCCAATCTGTTGGAGGAGAACAGACACGAATCCCTTTCCAGCATGGACAGAGCAACAAGAGAAACCAATGTGGCCCTAAACACACCCCAACACCCACGGCCCCAGTTTGTCTGGTTGCATTTTGTGGAGTTTTCCATTGCTCCCACACAGAACTCCCACTCCTGCCACCCCAGACGGGGGGGTTATTCCTGCAAAGTCCTGCCCACATGGCACCACCTGCCTCCCCACCAGACCCCTCTTGGCGTGGGGGGCTCGGGGAGCTGGAGCTGAGCACGTGCCAGAGCTGAGGTGATKGTGCACCAGGGCTTGTCTCCGCTCAGGAAACATCTGCGCCCGCGGCGGAGCGGCTCCGTTCCGACAGGACGGCTCAGCTCGGAAGCAGCAGCTGCTCTTGCAGCACCGTGGGGGCTCACGAGCTCGGTGCTGCTCCCTGAGCTCCATCCCACAGTGGCTCTGCTGCCACAGGTGCCCTGGCCTGGGTTTGTTCTGCCTCACCTGAGTTTGTTCTGCCTTACCTGAAACCTGTGCGAGCTGAAGAGCTTTTTCATCATGTACTGGAAGGAGATGTGTCTCCTGGGGGGCTCCAGCTTGATCTCCGAATCTGGCTGCTTCTCCCCAGCCTCCTCCTCCTCCTCCCATTTCCGATAGTCGTTGCTCCATTGCACGGGGTCGTCGCCCACCACGGTGAAGTGCTTCAGGTACCTGGACATGGCTCTGGATCAAGCTGGCATCACCCTGCCAATGTCTGAGGGACAAGAGCAGAGCGTCACCTCTCTGCTCAGGGCTGGCCAAGGATGTCAAATCTCCCTTGTTTCACCCAGCGAGGGTGACAAGAGCGTGACATTCCGACACAGCTGGCTGGGCCCTGCTGACGGGAAGTTGCTTCACGGTGGTACCGCTGGTTTTGCATCACCTCCCCCGGCACCACGAGGAGCCCCCACTGCCCTCCCCAGTCCTGTTTGCACCCCGCTGTGCCGCTCTACAACCAGGAACTTCCTCACAAGGTATTTCCAAACTTCTCCAAACAAAGCATTGATTACAGGAGCAAAAAGCTCCAGCCCTTATCTGACACCTCATGATGCAGGTGGAGGCAGCTGCCCTTGTGTTTCTAACACCGATGCATGGAAGCTGTTGGTCAAGCTAACCMCGGCATCCTCACCCTCTGGCCACACTGCCAAGATGAAGAACAGCCGTAATTTCCCTCCATTAACATCAATGACASCCTGTTATTTCTGCCTTTGAAGGCAAATTAGGCAGGTGATCCCCACATTTCAGCCTGGCGGGTGGGTGACATCGTCCTCCCCATCTCCTCTCGTCCAGAGCTGACCTCACCCTTGGGCATGCCGGCTTCAGCCCATCCCTGCTGGCACCCAGCGAGGGGCTGGACCATCAAACCAAAGTCCTGATTAGGGCCACACTCCAGCAATGAAAACCAGATGAGCGCTGGCAGAGCAAGACCCGGGGGCCTCCAGATGGGCTGCGCGGCTGCAGGAGAGGCTCTCGTGTTCCCATCGCAACCCCCCAGCCCTCCCTTCCTCTTTGGGCAGCCCGGCGAGACTGTCTGGCCCACAGACCCTCCGAGATCCGCTCCTGCCGCCAGCGCGTCCCCATCCCGCTCTCCGTGCGCCCGTCCTYGCCCAGAGCCGCCCGGCGAGCTCAGCACAAGCCTCCCCGGGCCCGCCGGTGCCACCCCGAGTCCGCCCGTGCCCCCCTGGCTGCTCGCCCTCCCCTCGGCTCCCCGGGGCCGCCGTGGGCTCTGGTCTCAGCTCCGGCCACCTCGTCACCTGCCGGGAGGATGGAGCTGGTCCCACGGTGCTGTCACAGGGGCAGCACCTTCATTCTCCACCACCGGGCGCCGAGCGGAGCCCGCGGGGAACGGCCCCGGGCATGGAGCGCCCGGCCCCGTGCGGGACGGCCTCGGGGCTGCCGCGGGGCCCGGAGCCGTCGGCGGATGGAGCATCCAGGACCCCGGGGCTCCCCAGCCTCCCCCGTCCCAAGCACCGACCGGAGCGACCACGGCGACGCCCAGAGCGGGACGGAGCCCCGGGCCGCGGCGGGACCTCGAGGGGAAAGACGTGGCGGTCCCGGGAGGGTCCCGCTGTAACCTCCTCACCCCAGCCCGCACCCACCGGGCCGAGCCCCAGGAGCGCCCCGGCCGCCCCCCGCTGCCCCGGTCCCCGGTACCGTGCGCGTCCCGGCTGCGCCCGCCGCCTCCCGCCGCCGCGCCTCCCCCGGCCCGGCCCCGCCTCCCCCGCCGAGGGGCGGCCCCGGCCCGGCCCCGCCGCCTCCTGCCCGCCGCGCCCCGAAAATCTCCGGCGGGTTCCGGACCCCCATCCRTCCCCGACGGCCCCGCTCCGGCATTTCCCATTTCCGAGGCTTTTTCCCCCAGACTGCCCGCGGTTCGTCCCTCTGCGGGAGCTGCCGGAACAGGACACGACGGATGGAGTTTAAACTTTTTTTTCTCGTTGTTTTTAAACTTTTTTCCCCCGTCATCCGAAACAACGAGCAAAGACCCAGGAGAGTCGTGAAGTTAAATCGTGACTCTCTGCCGAGCTCAGGGCGCGGCTGCTGAGCAGGGACACAGATTAGTCCCACGAAATCGGTGGAGGTCCAGGGATCAACGGGAACTGTAAAACCCAGAATCAGGCCTGGATTAACCTGCCTCCATTTATAGGCTCGTGTTTTGTCAGAGGCCTCCTCATGTTTAGGGCTCCCCTCCATCTCCCAAACACAAACTGGTTTGGGAAGTGTCCCAAAAAAAGTGAGTGAGAAAAAACTCAGCTGTAAAGAGCACCAAGGACCCATCTCTGTGGCACGTCTACTGGGGCAAACTGGAAATATTTCCAATTTTCTCCAAGGAATAAACATCTCTCCAGTTTTGCACTTTTAAAGCCCAAAGACGTTCCTTTCCTGGAGAARGGTTTCCTCCTAGAGAGTACTTAAAGCCTTTCCTGCAACCTTAATATTTTCAAGCACCTCATCCCAAAGCACACAGATCCATTCCTGTCCTCCTCCCCAGGGCAATGGGGAATAAGCACAGGTAACACCCTCCTGGAGCTCCACATCCCTCAGCYATCGCCCCAAAACACCGACTTACAGAGCTCAGCTGAGCCGCTGGGGTGGGACAGCAAAGGCACAGCCCCGGACCCGCAGCAGGGAGGTTTAGCCTGGGGGTTTCCAGCTAATTTAGGTGTTTTGGTCTCAGCCGAGTCCACTAAACAGCAATCAGGTGATGGGGGAAGATCTGCACCTGAAACCTCAGCAGATCCAGGCCCCCTCTGAGTGAGGACTGTGGGTTTTAAGGACAAACCCCCAGTGGCTTCTGCTCCCCCAAAAGGAACGTGTGTGCCTGAAATCCCTGTGTCCCCCCGCGGGGGTCTGAGCTCTGCTGGGGACCAGGTCCTCATGCTCCGAGGAAAATTGATGTCTTCTTGTTGAAGTCAGCCTGGCTCAACTCTGAGCTGAACACAACAACCCTGACACATCCCAAAGCAAACCAGGAACAGGCAAAAATGACCTGTGCAGAAAAACAGCCTTTCCACAGCTGGATGGAGAAACCAGAGAAACAYACCACTCCCTTGAGGGACACCCAGCACCAGAGAGCCTCAGACCTTACTGCTCTTTCCAGGGCACAAGACAGGGATTGAACAGAACTTGGGTTTACAATTTCCTGCTGCCTGTTGGGGAGACCTTTGGCAGCACCCAGTGTCCCTCCCCACCCCAATCCACCCTCTGCAGCATCCACAGAGCTCTGGGCCAGCAGGAATGAGCATCGGGCWGTGGGGARACAGGCCTTGGGAGGCTCACAGGCYGCTCCGGCCATTCCATGTGTCAATTAGATAATTCCTACACGTATCATTATGGAAAAACAATTGGGAATCTGCATCTACTTCTCCTTCTCTCCCTTCACTGATCAAAACAACTCAACCCCAAGAAATGGCCATAAAACATGCCCCAGCTTTTGATCACAACCCGCAGCAGGACCAGCAGCTCCTTCCCTTCCCTTCCCTTCCTTCTGCAGCAGTGGGACAGGACCTGTCCACCTCCACCCCGGGGAGCCCCAGGAATGACCCAGCCCCARGGAATGCAGCCAGGCAGAGCACACAGCCCAGAATAGGCACCTGTGTCACCAAAACTGTTTGGGGAGAGAAAAAAACAAGCCATGGAGGACAAAGGTGTGACATGGCCAGAGGCAGCATGGCCACTGGGGAGGGGTTACAGGAGGGGTGACCGTGTCCCTTCGGAGAGCAGGCACATCCCAACACATTCCACGTGTGTGCTGTCAGTCATGACAGCGAAAAAAGCCATGCAGGTTGTTGTACAAGGAGGGAGCAAAATTATAGAGCTATAAAGGAAACCACAAGTGTGATTCAAAGGGTGAAAGTAAATTTCTGAGAGAGCCTTAACAGGTAATCTGTGATATCTGTGATAACAAGCTCAGCATAGCTTAGTAAGAGRTTTTTGATTAATCAACCATAGAGGGAAGGGAAAAAATGTCTTCAGAGTAGGGAAGGCTCTTTGATTCAGAGAAATACATTAGAAAATAAAATCAATGGCTGGTGACTGCCCAGAAAATGCATTTATAGCAGGAAAGTCCCACTCACTCTGGAAGTAGAGGGGAATTCAGTGGGACAGCAGGACAGATCTGGGCATTCCAGTGACAAACTCGCTCCTAAGCGGATGCACCAGTGCTGCAGCTGTTCCGGAGCAGGGACGTGGTAGGAACCAGCCACCCCCTTGGAGCGCTGAACATCCCACGGCATTTTCCACATGGCACAMAAAGCTGAGCGCCCAGAGCTGGCAGAACCTCACCCGCCGCCACYGACCCACCCGGGGCAGCCCACGCACACCGAGCCTCCTGCCCCAACAGGCAGCACTGATAAAGTTAAGTCAGGTTCCCCATTTCACCAGAAATTTAGTTCTCTAATTAAAAACCAGAGGAAATGGGTCTAGTCTCAGCCCCAACCCTCCTCAGAGCAGTGCCTSTACTCAAGGCCAACCTCTCAGTGCAGAGAACAATGAACAGGAGCAGACCTGAGYGTCCTCCCATGTCCAGTGCTGCTGCCACGGCCCCTGAGCAGGGCTGTGGCTAACAGCAGCTCAGGACCAGTGGCCCCACGTGCAACACATGCAGTGCTGGGGTAGCTGCTGAGGCTCCAGACCCAGAGCTAAACCCAACACTCCTGTTTAAAAYTGCCTCTTGCAGCTCAGACAAATCCAAACCAAGAATCCGTGGGTTTCCAGAACAATTTATTTCTCTACGTCAGGCCCTCGGAGAGCAGTAGTGTTTATGTTGTGATAAACAGACACTGAGAAGATTTAACAATTTCTTCATTTAATAAGTGATTTTCACTACATGGTATTGTACACTGTCATCTGTTCAAAAAAGATCAACAGTTTTTAAAAAACAAGATTCTGTGAGAGATTTATATAAACCGGTGATCAAGATCAACAGCTCTGGTTGGCTTATCAAGCGAGTTTCTAGGTTGCTTTGTAGAACAAAGTCTTTAGGCTGAAATGCACAAACCCCTTCCAGCAGATCCAGAGCCATTTCCGTCACTCCCAGAGCCATTTGTGTCAGTGCCCCGGGACTGCTGTCTCAGCACTGTGATCTGCTCGGCTGAACACACGGAAACTGTACAAAAACGTGTTCACTCTGAGTATGGACAAGCCTTTCTCTTTGCTATTTCCAGCCAGGACTTCCTTTTCTCTCCGGGAGGAAGGCGTGGATGGGAAGCCTGGCCAACTCGGTGGGGGGGTTGTGTACAAACGGGTTTCTAAGCGAACTTTGGCTTCAGGAAAGAGACACAAACACTTAAAATAATGGCTTTAATTGTCATTTGAAGTATACGGAGAGGGACGTGTGTCTGAATTAAATATACATCCTACCAGTGGTGCTGGCATGGCTGAAGGTCACTCCTAATGTCGACAGCAATAAAACTAACGTGTACATGACAAGACATTAAAAGAAAAGCAATCCCTTTAAAACAAAATTGAACGTAAAAAAAGTTCACAGTGGTTTGTATAAACAGTATGTAGTTGCTGACAGGAACAATCTCTACTTTCACAGCACACGAGTGCCCTCTTTAGATCCTAAAGAACAAGATTTACACTACTCATGGTACAGGTCCCGCCAGCCCTTCCATTACCCGGCTGGCGGGGAGATGCTGTGGAGTGTGCAGCTGGAACACCGACAGAAGGGGACTTTCAAACTCTTTTCCTGGGAGGGAGGAAAGTCTTTCATTCGCTGTTACAACCAGCAAATGCCATTCATCAAATGGAGAGGAAAACCACAAACACATTATCTATTTTGAGCAAGCTGAACAGCACACATGACAGGTTTAAAAATGGAGGTTATAGACTATGGTACAAGTCCCAACAAGGCAGTGCCAAAGTGACTATTTCTTGGCTTGTTTTGTGATCATACCCCTGGGAGGCGTTACGGGTCTGCTGGAATTGGGCTTCTTCTTCTCTGCAGGTTTCAAAATCTGAAAAGACAGAGGGGTCATTTAGCAAAAAGTTTTAGCTGTCTTCAGTCAAACTCAATAATTCACTCGTCAAGGCACTATATGGGTCTTCTGGACAAGCCTAAATGTGCCAGGAAATCAACGTGTTTCCTGCTCCCAGCTAGGCCAGGCCTTGGGATCAACTGCTCCAGAGCCCACAGCAGTGGGAGCAGCTGACAGCCAACAGCTTTGCCTGGGTGATTTAGTTCCAGGATAAAACTGTTCACCTACTCACACCAGCACAGGCTTAGCACATTTTTGAAGATGTGAGAGCAAAYACTGCCCTATGTGTGACAGCTGTAAAGATCTATTTGAAATATGCGTTATTGTTTTTTAAAAATAAAGCATTGATCCAAAATAGCACAAATTTAACGTGTGACCTCACTAAATAGGAGGGAAAATCTTCAGATACCATACCTGGAARGAGCACATTAGTGTTTCATCCACACTCATCATGGCACCCGCGTTATCAAATTCTCCACAGTAATTTGGGGCAGAAAACAGAGTTACCAATTGTCTTTTTGCAAAAAACTCATATCCATCTTCAACAACCTTTAGAGACAAAAGCAGAAGTGTTACTCTGGGCAGCTTCTTCCTGACAAGGTRCAAAACAACTTTACCAGAGGCAGCACCTGAAAAACCGGCTACTGTTTAAGGAGTATGAGTTCCAAACTTTTACACCAAAACAGGAGCATCACAAGGATCAGTTCAGCAACAAGARTCCATAACCCTTGTTCAAGAGAGTCACAGTTCATAGGAAAATGTTCATTACAAGGGCTGTTAAACACCGGGACACATTCCGAGAACCTCAGAGCTGGACAAAGTGACCATCTCMGGTCCCCCAAACCTAAATTATTCTATGGTTTAATGTACAAAATTAAAGTACCTGATGAGCTCTACATATGAGATCCAAATCATGTTTATGGAGAAACTTAGCAACCACTTCAGCACCAAAAGTGAAGGACACTCCTCTGTCATTTTCACCCCAGCCCAAGACATCCTTGTCAGGGTCAGACCACAGGAGATCACAGAGGAGACCTTGGTCCGGTACATCYGTGGGGCGCATGATTCGTCTGATCTGCTCCATCGACTGAAGGTCTGGTGACAAACCTGTTCACAGGAAAGACACARGCAGGCCACAGCTCAGTCCAGCTTTGCTCTGCAAGACTGACATTCATCCAKGACAAAAATAACTTGTACTCAAAGTGATTCACCACTGCCATTTTACGCAGCTCAATGGCGACATTCACTGACKTTTTTTTATCCAGCATTTGTTCTAAAGTGTTTGTAACAGAAGTCACTTTCTGGGAGATTTACTGGAAGCAAGACAAAGCAAGGCCATTTCCACATTTCACAGGATTACAATAATCTCACTAGTATTTTGCAAGTGTCTGGTAAAAGAGCTGTTAAATAAAAGAGGCATCAACACCAGAAATCACAGGGAATGTTTACTGTGGTGAGCAGACCCAGTGAGATGAAATACAGTATCAAACCAATCTCATACCATTTCTCACTGATGTTTGTCCCTGGGCAAATGTAATGACTTGCAAGTGATAAAACATTTAAGGTGCAATCTGTATTTAATGACCTCAAAAAGCTGCATCACATGGCATAAGCCAATTTCTACAAATTAAATCTGTCAGGTCATATAGGGCTTGGAGCAACCTGACCTAGTGACAGACACCCCTGCCCATGCCAGAGGGATTCTACTGAATGAGCCCCAAGGGTGCCTTCCAACCCAAACCACTCTGATTCTATGAAAACAGATGTTTTCAGAACAGACATCAAACTCCTGGTCATATAAGTCTAAAAAACCCTTACAAGGACTCTCTRCTCCAAAGGAGACACTATTAAAGGTGCCTTTTGTTGGCAAAGGAAGAGCAGCTCATTGTGTCCCAACCAGCTCCGTGATTCACAACACTGACACTCATCAAGCCCAACCCTTTCTCACACACAAGCCAAGGCAGAGAAAACCCCTAAGTTTGGAAGCTTCAGCAATGTAAACATGAAACTGCCATGAGTGACTGAACTGTATTCCAGTTCCTCAAACATCACYTAAGGAACTGCTACTCACCCCCGTGACAGCAGAATATTTTCTCATCCACAATAGCTGCAATTGGTAAACAGTTAAAACAGTCTGTGAAGGTTTTCCACAGCTTAATATTGTATCTTCTCTTACCTAGAATGAATGGGGGAGAAAAAAACAGTCAACAGGCTTTTCTAACACAACCAACCTAACATGGATGCCTTAAGTTTACTGAGGCTTGCAAAAAGTCAGCACTAGAGCCTACACATAATTTATCTTTTCTGATACCCACTGATTTATTTCACTGCCTACAGACAGTGGCAAAGGTCTCTCGGTGTGGCTCAGCTCTGAGGACAGCACAAGTCGGTTCAACAGAACAGCATTCCACTGTTGGCAGCCAGGCTCTCCAGTCCCAACTTTGCTTTGGAAAATTATCTCTTGGAGAATTTGATCTATTTCACAAAATCTTGCCATTTGCTGTTTCCTTCAGGGGAAGACAGCAATTCTTGAAAAGCAGATTTTCTTTAAAATTCTGCTTTTCCACATGAAGTCACTTTCGACAAATAAACATGACTGAAAAACTAAACAGGACTGAAAAATGAAACTGCTACAGTTTTACAAATTTCAAAGGGACTCTCCCAGATCTGAACCCTGAACATATTTGTGATATATGACTAAGCCTGTGATTAATCTCCGAGGAGACAACTCTGAAATACCACACATCTTTGTTTCCTCACAGGAGGAGAACAAGACATGGAGAGCTCATCTTGTAAGCTGCAAGCCAAGTATGTCCCACCACACAAGTTCCAACATGCTTCAGTGCACAATTAATTTAACAGTATCATCTCTACATTATCTGGATTAAATCACATCCTTTAAAAGAGGAAGAGAAGCTTCTGCTTCACAGCAAAATTACTGGTTGTGCTCAGGTAAGGTCTACGTACAGTCTCCGTCACACAAATCAGCACCACCCACAAGAAAACATCATGATCATCCCTCAGACGAATGAAACAGAAGTGAACTTCTGTAATGCACATCAAATTAAATCCTCTCATCTCTCATTAGATGCCCTTATCTTACGAATTTTACCAGTGAGAATTGTTAGTTAATGCAGCAGCCAACAAATAAAATTACCCACTTGGTTGCTGCTTTGTACTGCAAGGATCAGACTCCAACAGGACCAGGGAAAGGACACACTCCTCTTTCTAAAACAGGCCAAGGGCCCCTCTAAAGTGCACAGACGGCACTGCAAGTTAGGAAGGAACATTCTACCACTGCTACCCTGCTGTCCCCAGCCAGAGGCACACACATCTGATACTYACATTCATCGTAAAACCCATAAATTCTATTGATGCTGGCACATTCGTGGTTCCCTCTGAGGAGGAAAAAATTCTCTGGGTATTTAATTTTGTAGGCCAATAGGAGACAGATTGTTTCTAAAGACTGTTTTCCTCTGTCAACATAATCACCAAGGAACAGGTAGTTGCTTTCTGGTGGAAAACCTCCATATTCGAAGAGTCGGAGCAAGTCATAATATTGTCCATGGATGTCACCTGTAATGAGATTCAGACAGGACAAAAGTGACCCCTTTGCTACATTCTTTAATTGATTTAGAGAAAGACCAAATGAAAGATGCTTCAGAAAGAAAAAAGCTTGCAGTTAGATACTGCCCATAACATACTTAAAATTACTGTTAATGTATATAAAATGATCACATTTTAAGTTTGACATCTATGCAATGGTTAACTGCATGAAGTTGCATGTAGCTACTTAAAATTATTTGCGTGTGTAAAACCAAACCAAGATTCCAAGAAACCAACTGTATTTTCTGGAAACASTCAGTAATTCAAATCCTAACAGTGACATCAAAAATGAAATTGGTATTTCTGCCTTTGGTTTAAATCATGGGCTTGTTTCTGAAAAGCAGAACACTAAATCATGAGTTTAGACTACCAGAGTTATAAATATGGAACAAGCTACTTCAAATTGAAAGAAGTCCTCAGTGTTAGAGCAGGATAAAATACTGTTTGCTGGAAGCTTTCACAAGTGCATTTACTGAGGCTTTTATGTTGACATTCTTCATTCTTTCAGCATAAGTAGACATGTACATGTGTGCAAAACGAGCACTGCTGTATCCAAGTATGGTGAAACCAAACTAGGAAGTAATTCCAAGAAACAGTACAGACATTTAGGTTTCCAGCAGGATTTTAAAATATTGACAAACTGTTCAACTTTGCATGGCAACTACAATAAACTACTSCATTTCCTCATTGTTTCCCCTTGTGCAGTCACGACCGGGCCAAACATTTACATGAYAGAAAAACTCCTTTCCAAAACTTCATGTGAATCCCTTCCCCAGGACCTGGTGAAACTGGACTTTGCCTTTTGCTACAATTACTTATTAGTTCCACTGTTAGTAAGTGAAAGTAGCATCTRGCACTTGCTCTCTGCTTATGCTCTGCATTTACCTGACACACCCCCAAAGCTCAAACCCAAAATCGCAGTACTCACCACAGATTTTCAGTGGAGCTTCAAGTTCTAGTAGAATAGGCTGACTCAGGAAGATTTCTCTGGATTTCAAGCACAGTCCTCTAATTTCATTCTCTTGAAGTTGGACGTTTTTGCCTGGTTTTGATCCTCGCACTGTCAGAAGGAGTCAGAGGTCAGTTATCAAACMCAGCAACATCCCTGGTGTTATTTTAAGAGCCTGACTAAATGCCAGTGTAGCACTGAATGAGAAGGTAACAGGGTATGATTGGTGTGCTGGGCTGAAATGGCACTGCCAGGGAAAGGGGAGTGTGTTCTGTTCCAGTCGTATGTTACTTTCATTTAACAGAATTCATGGCTCAACACTTCCCCCGTTAAAAATGCCACATTTTAAATAGCATCAKTTTAGTTCTATTTAGTTATAAAACCAATCTTGGACAATGTGACTATTTATGTGTTGTTTTTTTAGCAAAGCAGTTACATGCTTGTTCTCTGGAAAGCTGTCTGAACTTGAGAAAAGGGCGTCTGCCATTCAATCACCAACAAATGTGCAAAGCTCCTCTAAACCAGTGAATCACCTCGCCCAAGACAGTACCCAAACAAGACCACAGCACCAATAAATCCTGTACTGCCCCATCCTGCACTGCAGCTGAAAAACAGGGAAGAAAAATAAGCACATGACTGGGATGTCAGGACTATCAGTAAGGAAACAGTTTTGGATCACAGTGACAAAACGGCTCCCATTATCACGGYCTTTGAGCACAGTAAAAAACAAGCCAGTAGGAGACCAATCTCCCAGCCCCAAAGCACTTCACCCTCCCAACTCCCATCCTTCACACCCCTCCATCACCACTTCAATCTCCCCCACTACAATTCACAACAGCTGGTTCCCTTTAATATCCACTAAAGTTTTCCTTCCTGCTCTGAACAAGGACATCAGCTTGGCCTGAACAAGTTTCACCCCTCTGCTTCTGTTGGGCCCAGAAATACACAGGACATTTCTACAGCAGCAGTGCTGTAACTATGCCCCAAACTGCACACAACAGCATTTATCAGGGTTAGAATAAGACTAAACAAAATCTTTTTWAAAGTGAGTATGCCATTACTGGCAAAGCTTGTATTTTTACTTGGTGTCAAAACCAGTGACAACACATAACACTGATAAGGCTGAAGAWAAAAAAAGGAGAAAGAGCAGCAGTCATTTTCTACAATGTAACCCATTGGTTCAGCTGCATCAAAGCCAAATCCCCGAGAACTCGAGCCTCAGATGCCTGGAAACGCTCTGCCAACACCTCCAGAAACAAAATCCCTCCACTGGTAAGGCTGCCAGGTGAGGTGACTTACTCTGAGCAACTCCTATGGCATTGAGACTGAAGAATCTATGCCCTTATCCCAAAAGGTCTGGTCCTTATTTGCAAAAAAAAGCAAGCAACAAGCCTGAATCCTTCCAAACACAAGAACGTACCTATGCAGTATTATCTTCCTAAAGTCCTACATTACTTAGTAGCTTGCTAACAATTCAGTTTAATTCCTTTGATACTGTTTAACCTCAGTGAGAAATCGGAAAGCTCCAGATGACTCAAATCTCTGCTGTCACTGCGGGCCTTGCGCTGAATGAAGCCAAGTRAGAACTGCAGTGGTAAAGGCTGGGGGTGCTCGAGGCAAGTTTGAGGAACAGTAAGAACAAAAACAGTTGTGTTCCAATTTCTCATTAGCACAGAAGCTTCTGACTTTCATGCAAGCCTCTGATCAGTCACAGAAAACACTGTTCAGTGAGCACGCACCTGATCGAGACCATGAATAAAATAATGGCAGTGTAATTTCCATACACGAAGTCACGCGTCATTGGATGTAATCTCTACCAGCACTTGCAGTGTTACTGCCAGAACAATTTTTCCCTGCATGCTGACTCAGTGACCACCACAGAACCACTGATGATACCCTAAACCACACCACCTTTCCTCAAACAAGCTTCAAAATTAAACTTGAGTTCAAATTACAACGTATACTGACAGTGACATTATTGTAGGTCAAAAGTCATGGCTTTAACACTGTTCTCTTTCAAGCAATCCGTGCTCCTTCATTCCCCGCTGCCCACGTGTTATCACTCACCACTGACATTCCATGCCAACACTGGAATTACCACTGCACTTCATGTCTTTCATTAAAATCTCCGAAGTAATGAAGCATATAAATGGAAGTTAAGTCTTTGTCACAGCAGTTTATCACGCATGAGGCTTTTCATCCACACAGTAATTTTTTCATCCATAMAGTAATTTTCCAAAGACTCCTGAGCAACGAGCAAGTTACTCAAAATGCCAAATATCCAGAAGCAAAAAAGACCAGAACTTTTTAGAATTAAGTGATAAACTGGCTGAATTGTAAATATAAAACTGATGCTTCCCTAATCTTAAATTTTAAAATTCACTTTTGTTTTTGAGATAATACAACATATTTATTTTTCTGTGAAGCCAAAAAATCTAACTTTCCATTATTTGGTCTTTTTAGAAATTGCTAAAACCAAACCCTGTACTTCATATCCATAAAGTAAAAAGTACAAAATATTATACAGGCTATGCAATGCACTGAGTCACTAAAGCTCATGAATAAAGCATATGCATTCATTTTTGCTCAAGATTAAATGAAGATCTGAACACTGTTTCAGACACAGGTTTTCTAGGTTTTTCCAATACATTTTTCTTGAACTGGTATAATCCTCACGCAGTTTTAGTCACCTGCTTGTGCAAAAACTTGGCAAGATGAAATGATGCTTTGCTGCAGTTCCCAAACTCACTAGTGCAGACACCATGGATGAAAGAACAGGAAAATTTGGTTCAGTTCTGCGTGACAGTGACATTTTCATGGCTTTGTCCAACACGGAACCAGCAGAGAGGACAGGAGTGTGTTCAATTTCTTCTGACATTAACCTACATATCCTGAAAAGCTGGGGGGAAAAAAAGGTGGTTTTGGCTCCAGAAGAATCAAAAATGCAGAAGTGCATGTTTGTTTGAGAAATCTGTGTTTTTAGTGCAAGGATTTTCTCATCCACAATGAAAGAACTGGCACAGAAATGTAGGATGTTCAGTCTTAATGACCTCTTAAAAGGTTTCTCTGATTCTTCACATTACTTAGTCCTTCTAAGAAAGGCAAAAATAACATACTATGAAAAATATGCTGTGTTTACAGTTTGTTTCTCTACTTTGGACTAAAACAAGGCAGCTTGTAGAGATCAGACAGTATGATACTAATTGACAGCTTGGTCATAAAGTCAAAAGAGCAGCTCAATAGTACTGTACAGGCACATTTGCCCTTTCAATGCATAAAAAATAACCTCTCAGAAATGACAGTCTGGAACTGACACTGGAACAAGCTAAAGATTAATCACTTGGGGAAAAACGTCAGCCCATTCCGAGTGGTATTTTATCTGTGTCTGAACGCACTGCTGCAGCATTTCCAGACTGCAAAATATTCCCACCCTTTTTTAGGCAGAGATGGTCCTGTACTTAGAAATCATTTCTCTACAGCCTGAATTTCGGTGTCCAGTCTGGGAACTCTTCTAACAAGTAAAATACTTTTTATTGTACAAATATGAGAAGTTTTGAAAAAATAAGCTCTCCACTAGATGGAACTGACCACAGGAAAAAAACCCTCCCTGCAGCCTGGAAGATCTCTGCAGAGGTACTGCTTTGAACACAGGGCCCACTATTACAATTAACATTGATTTCTAAGACAGGGAGGAAAACTGATGGAAAACAACAGGAGATACCAACTCTAAAATTAGTGTCTTATAAACAGTGCAGTGTGACAGGCGCCCAGCAGAGGGGGAAAGGAAGAGCTTAAGGCACCCCTGTCATCTCGGAGTGAGCAAACAGCGAGTACAAAGTGTAGCTGCAGCTGCCAGGAGTTAGAACACTGCCTGACGTCGRGAACTATTCTACATTTCCTTGGGAGGGATAAATGGGTCAAAAGCTGTGGGATCTACAATGTACACCAGAGTGAAGACCATATGCATGCAGAGTACAACAGACTCCCACATCCCATCCCATCCCTGGCACTTTCCAATACTCACTGTGGCACCATGCAGTCCTTTACGTCATTCAAGGTTAATATGAAAGGGACAGATACTTAGAGAAGCATTCCAAAATAGCAGAAAGTTCAAAAATGCCAGAAATTTCAGTGATCCAAACATCTCATTTCCATTTAGTATTGCATTAAAAGAAGTAGTTGAAATCCTGTCAACTGAAGTGTGAGAATCAAGTTCTCCTACAGAAAATGTTTTAAGGAAAATAGTCTATCTACAGGTCAGTTCATTTTCTTGGCTTATTAAACAAGTCTCTCAGTTTCACCATATTTTACATTAAGATGTCTGCAATCATAGTGGCATTTCCAAAAATACTGCAGGTTGGTTTTAATCTAGCTTTTAGCAGCTCCCAATGACAGTTTCACAGTCAGTTTTGCACCACAGGCACAAAGGGAATAAATAACTTGAAAGTGGTTGATGTAAAAAAGGTTTTACTTTACTGCAGGCACTACCAGCTTTGATCAGGTCGCTTCAAATTCAAAACTGAGATGGAAAAGCAACTCCTCAGTGCACAAGCCTCTAAAAAGAAAAAGTTCTAGTCTGCTTTCTAGGATGTCAAAAGTTCACAGCAGCATTACCAAACGGAGGATTCTGCACGACTGCAAGTTTTTCATCTTGTAACGGATTTCCACACTGCAGACAGGTGAGGAGCAACAGGTACTCACACTGATCACAAACAGAGGTGACAAACTCCTCCACTTAACTGACTGGGCAACAAGCACAGAATTTAACAGACTTATCTGAATCCATGGCCTTGGTAAGAATCTAATGCTTGTCTTTGGGATTAAAAGAGTTTCTATTTCCCACTYGTAGAAACTGCTGCACTACAGCAGGAAACAATTAACATTAAGCTAGACAAACCGGGAAAATGATACAGTTTGAGGTCACAAAGTGCTGCTAGTCTAAGAAACTTCACCACAGGATCCCAACTCATCCACAAGTAAATGTGACCACATTTCAGATTAACATCTCTGAGAATGAGACTCTTATCCCAGTATATGAAGCTAAAGAACAAGCAAACCTGCACATCAAATTWATGCTGGACTTAGCAGAGAGATGAAAAAAAATTCAGAGAACTGCATTTGTAAGAAATCATCTTCGCTGTTGTTAGCAAAAGCTTATCCATGCTCTTTAGCGCAACTATTTTTAATAAGTGGATGATAATCTTTCCCCATTTAAAGCAAATTAAGAGAGAATATCTCCTTGACATCTCTACAACAGGCTTTACTGGGAATAGAAATCTGTGGGTGTATAAACAGAAATGTTTGAGGATTTAAGAATCTTTTTGCTGATTTTAGTGCACTAACCAGGATTTCAGCTTTCAGAATGGCTACCACCACTGTAGCCTCACATGGCTTATCCAAAGTAGCCTCCATTCATTAGTTAGTTTTCCCTTACTAGTGCTTGCAGAGGATGCAGCACAGGAAAGATTTTCAGAAACACATTTCACCTTGGGTCACTTCRATATATTGAAACTGTGTTATTTCACCCATTATTTATTGTTACCAGGGCAAGACCGATACACTTTCATCTTGTTTTCTAAATATGTCACTGTGAGCTSCAAACCAGACCCCACTTATCTGGAAAAGCTGCCAGCACAATAGATGAAGGAAATGGATAAGGGGCTCAAGTTATAGGAACACCATCTGACATGACACAGAAAGGAAGCCACGCTCACACCCGGGGAATCTCGGGATTTGCCACTCATTCTTTACGGAGGCGAGCAGGAATTCTGCCGTTTCCTGGAACCTTTTCCAAGACCATACAGGTGCCGCTGATTTTTTTTATCCTCAAAGGAGTTTTTTAGCATCTTCTTGTCTACTGGCAGTTGTGACTTAGCAGACACTCACAGCTGCAAGCTCAGAGCTGCAGCTGCTGCCTACAGTACCCCTGCTAGACGGGGCATAATTTGCTCTCATGTTTGACCCTTCTTATTCCTCAGGAATATGAGTCAGTTCCATCAATATGTGAGCCTTTATCCACTATCAAGGACACTCAAGAAACAYTTCAATACTCAGTGTAGGATACCGTTATTTACTACACTTTAAAAGCCTTACTCTTTTTCAGTTTTCAGTTTTCGAAAGTCACAAAGTCTCAAACTCTTTACAGTTTTCAAAAGTCACAAAGTCAGTCAACCTGTACTCAGGAAATTGCACCTAGCAGGACACAACCCTCATTAGCAAAGAAGGGAGCAAATATAAATTCAATTACAGCAAAAAAAGTCAGCATTTTCCATGTTTTCCCTGAAWGGCTTTCCAAGGTTGAGAACAATGTTACTGAAAAATGGGTTTTGTGACATTTCAGTGCTAAATAGTTCTGTACTATAAACATTTGGAGCAAGAAAGACTTGAAATATTCACCTTCGAATGAGAAGCTTAAGTATATACTTCCAGATCTTTTAAAGAACAAACTAATAACTTCAGCTAACTAGCCTAATGTGGGTGGGAGAACATCTCTATTTGAGGGAAAAGTAAGAATAATGTCAGCTGAGCAGAGGAGTCAGCATAGAAAGCAACTAAAATCCCTCCCAGATACATTATTAATACCCTGTATTAAGGACAAAAGCAAGAGTAATTTATTATTCACCCTTCACTTTCCCTCAGCCATTAGACTCGATTCACTGCTTCTCCCAAYAGTGCAGTGCTAAGGAATAGGATAAATACCTGCCTAACTGCATTTGCTCACTGATTTCCAGTATTTCATCAAGAAYCTCCTTAATACTTGGGTTTGTTACCTTTAAAAAGGGATAAGCCCCTGCTCATACCCTTTACATTTTACTAGCAATATGAAGTTAGCTGCTATTAAAACGTGTAAGTATTTAAAGAGAGCTATAATGAAATACCAAATTGCTCTAAAATTACAGCTTGCACAAGGATTTGGGCCACTCAGTTTGTGGGCTGATTATAAACCAGATTTTGCAGTGTTTTCATGCCTGAGCATGATTTTAATCTGTGTGCAGCCTTGTCTGAAGGGGTATCCCTYGACACAGAGCTCATGCACGGGCACACCACACTTGGTGTAACTAACATGATGCACTTGTTCCACCAGAACTGCACTGAAAAATAATAATTTTTTGCTCTAAATCTAAAATGCAGTGTGTGCTAAAATGCACCAATATTTTAGGAGGAAAAAAGTATAAAAATGACACTCACAAAGGTCAGGCATTACTCTCTGTCTGGCAAAGATGTTTGTAACATTTAATAATCAACAAATAAAGCACTAGCACAGGTTACTAATATAAGTAATTGTTTTAAATATTGAAAGACAATCACTGCCTCTAGGAATTCAAAATCCCAGCTGCAATATTAATAAAGGCAAAAAATTAATTTCAGTTCTGGCAGCTGATGCAACCTCAGGTAACGTCTGTAATTGCATGAAGCACCTCTTAAAAGATGTCAGTAAACCTTCTGAAGGCTGATTCAAGAACTCTTATCTGCTCCAAGCATCTAATGCTGATACAAACTATGAGCAGAACGTATTGACAGAGTGCATCTCACTACTTTTTGAAACTTTAAACAGAGAAATCATTCACATTTCTTTCYAGGAAAGGTCTAATCTGTGCTTTTGAAATAGAGAACTTACACTTTGAAAATATGGCATTAGTTACACTAGGGGAAATCAGTAAGAACTGTGACTAATACCTGCAGGTAAACTGAGCATGTATTAATATGTCACCAAACATACAACATACAAGACCTGACATTTACAAGTCGTACAACTGGAGTTTCAGGAAAATCCTGCTCTAACTTTATGAAGGGAAGTCTTTAAATAATTGAAACCAGGACAGTTTAAATTGGTAACAGGCAAAACCCMAAACGGATCAGAGGAAAAACCCCATTTACTTTTACTTATTCAATAATCCCATAATTCATCTATAGGACTTTTAACTCCAAATAATTTCTAGAAGTAAAATTTCTGTTCCTCTGCCTGACCTTTTGCTATCCGAGCATTACACAAGCAAAATCCTGCAAGAAGGAAAGTGTGTAAGACATTTCTTCATCGTTTGTCTCAACATCTCAGATGACTTTGTGCCAAATGGAAAAAAGTTAAATCCCTGACCAAGCTCTTCAAGAGTAGGTCCAGATGAGATGCCTGCACTGACACACATGAAATGAGGCTGGATCAGGAGAGCTTCCTTCTCTGAATAATTATGGTTTTCCTTGATGCCTGGAAGAGAATTTGTCACTGATGACTTCTCTGTCTTTTGCCCTAAAATCAGTCAATCCCAGTCCGGTGCTGATCCCTGCAAGCAAAGGAATGATGCTGGAAACACCCCCTGCAACTTCCAGGTTTTCCTTTGATTTACAAACTCCCAGGCAASTCTTTACACCCCAAAGCACCAACAACACCAGACAATAAGCCCTTTTTCAGACAGTCTGAAACACCAAACCCTAACCCTCTATTCACACCTAAAAMCCCACCATATGTTACAAATTAAGAGCCAAAATCCTGTGGCAGCTTTAATGCGAGCAGCTAATCAAAGCTAAACCCAGGATCCACTGAAACCCATGACAGTCTCCTCCCGACTTGCTGAAAAGCTGCCTCAGGACTCTTTAAACACGCTGGGTCCTATTTCCAGAGCCCCACGACTACGCGGCCATGCACCGATCCCATGTGTATGTGCGAAAGGCAAGAGGACATCCCAGGCTTTTYAGAAGACCTTCCTACGAAAATACTACTAAATTAAACATCCCCTCATTCGAAAATACTACTACATTAAGCATCCCCTCAGGGCTGCAGGGGAAGAGAAGGGGGCAGCCGGCTGGTCCCAGCATTGCACGGGGGGATGAGGAGGCAGAAACGCCTCGGAAACACACGGGCTGAGGGGAAACTTGGGGCTGTGGGGCCGAGCCATGCGGGGAGGCGGTGGCGGCGACCCCGGGGAGACAAAGCGCCTCTCGCCCCTCCATTTTGGTGCCCCCTCAGACCCCGCCGGGCGGGCGGGACGCGGCGCACGGGCCCGGCCGCCCCCCCACAACCGCGCCGTCCCCGACCCTCACCCTCCAGCAGCCGTTGGATGATGCTGTCGATGTTGAGCTTGTCTATATCCGCCATCRCCTCTCAGCGGCCGGGCGGAGCCCTCCCCGCCGCTCCGCTCGCGGCTTGGCCGGCCCGACTCCGCTCCTCGTTCTGTCTCGTTTTTGCCCTTTCCTCCTCTGCGTCTCCCCTCTCTCTCTCTGTCCCCCCGCCCCCTCAGCACAGCCCCAGCAGTGAACAAAATGGCCGCCGTCCCCTCAGCGGGCTCGCCTGGCGCAGGGATACTACGAGCGCGACGCGGCTCCTCGGAAACCCTTTATAGGCCGGGCGGGAAAGGCGGGCCGGGTGTCATGGACCGTGTTTAGTGATCCTTCCGCGCCCGGGATGGGAAGTAGTGCGGCGGTGCCGCCTTCCGGTGTCGCGACTGTCCCGGAGGCGCTGGTGGCAGTCACAGAATTCCRGAATCCATTAAGTTGGAAAAGACCTCCGAGTTCATCGAGTCTAACCTCTAACCGAACACCACCATGTCTCTTAGACTGTGGCACCAAGTGCCACGTCCGGTCGTTMCTTGAACACCTCCAGGGACTGTGACTCCGTCACCTCCCAGGGCAGCCCATTCCAATGTCTAATCCCCCTTTCTGCGAAGAAAGGTCAGTCCCATGTAGGGTTCCTCCAGGCTGGGGTCTGCAAGGCAAAGAAAGGGGTCACCACTGCCCTCACCTTGTCCCCCCACTGCGGTCACGGCCCCGCACACCCACACGTGAGGGAGACGGTGGCTGCGGGTGGGATTTTGGGCCTCTACACCCCGTTTGAGGGCTGGGGGAGCACAGCCTTCATGTCCTTCCCCTCACGCTGGGCCACCGCCACCTCACGAGTCGAGGCAACGTGGCCTGAGCAGCCCCTCAGCTCCAGAGCACCTTCAGACACGTGGCTCTGCACCTGCAAGTGCTTCAAGAAACAAAGCACTTTAAAATCCTTGCGRATGAAGGAATTAACCTACACGTTCAAAAGCATCTCGCTACTTTATTTCACACTTCTGTTATTTTATTCTAYGTGCAGCTACGGCTTCGCTGCAAGCAATTAAATAAGGTTGTGCTCATAAACRCTTATGCGTTTGCCCAGGAGATGGGCTGCGCGGGCCTTTCCCACCGTTCGGTCTGCATCTCTGGGTGAATACTGTTTAATTGCTTTATTTACTCCTACTTTAATTTGCAGGGATGGCTGTGTCAGGCTCTTTCCTCCTCCCCTCCCTTCCCTGCGCTCCCACTATCCTGACGGATTCCTCCTGCCGGCGGTTATACAATATTCATTACGCCTTATTGCCGTGGCAGGGCCGGAGCAGAGTTCRGGTTCGTGCGGGCCATAAAGCAAAGGACTTGCAGGCTCAGCACACCTCGGGTCTGCAGGAGGGAGGAGATAAGAAGATGCAGAATCTACCTGAAACGCAGGCTCTGGCCCCTTGCAAGCRCAGCCTCAACGCTCCACTTCCCCGAGCGAACGCTTATCGTATGGAGCACGCCCAAGCTGATATGCTAATCTTAGTCACGCTGGTGTAAACCCAAAGTAACCCCATGGAAAACAATAGAGTTACTTCAGATTTACTTCAACGTGACAGCCTTTGCAGATTTACATCTATTTTTGTGCTGCACCTTCTYGGGGAACGGCCCCCTCCGGCTCTTGCACCGAATGCTTTCTTTTTCTTTCAAATCCTCCCTAATTCTGCAGGGCGAGTTGTTCTCTTGGACTTAGCTGAATTATTTAACAAGGAAAATTGGTCCTGTGTTTGCAGAGGAACCTCCCTGGCCTTGTTTTCATTTCTGGAAACGTCTTCATCTTATCTCACCCTTCAGCTGTTGCCTCCTCTCCAGGGACAAGTCCTTTGGGGATCTGAGCACCTTTAGTGGGGTATTGAGTCCCTTTCACTCTTGTTAATGCTCTGGGAAATGGAATGGAGGGGGAGAGCTCAGCAACCCAGGTGCAAACCAGGAGACGTACTTGGGAATTCACTGGAAATACTTCTGGAAGGACAGATCCAGCCCTTCAAAAGACACCGGTCAGGGCAAAGAGTCTATCTCACTTGCTGAACCATATCAGGCAAGGTCCAAAGCACTGTCAATTCCTGTTAAAAGAGGCGTAGCCAGGAGGAAAGAAGAGAAATGACAGATAAAGGTGAATCTGTCCAGGCCTCGTCGCCACCTTGATAATCAAAGCGCTTTGTTCCAGCTCCAAATYACAACAGCAGCTGCCAACACTTGGTATCCTGTTCAGAGGGAGCTGGATTTTTGCACGGGGTCTTTCTCGTTCTCATAAAAAATAAGGACCTTTCCTTATCAGTAAACTCCATGGAGAGCCAGAGATACATTAAAAWGCCACCACAAAATTATCTTGTTTATGAGGTAGCTTTTCTCTGCTGGAAATAATCAGCCTCGCCCCACACCCTGATTAGAAAAGGGACCCAGCCAAGGTGTTATAAATATCCTGAAACTATTTTKTTCTCTGGTGTTGCTCTCAATAACAATTTATTTCTAGAGGGGGAACAGATTTATTTCCAGAGAGGGAACAACCAGGGAAATCCCTTTGTCTTTAAACTCTGCACATGGGCTTGAAACATTCCATAATTCTGAAGCTCACGGTTCATATACCAATGTCTCCACCCCTTCTTTCAATTTGTCTACAATTTTTGCCCTACTTTGCTAAATACATGATGATGAACGATTTGTTCAGCACAAATCACTCACAGCTCTGAGACCTTTGTGTCTTTTCCTCCTTTCCCCCCTTGGAATTCCACAAATCACCACTTTGGTCTCATTCCTCAGAAGCCTCTGTGTAAAATACCTTTCCCCACTGATTTGTCCTCACTCTTTCTTGTGCATATTGCTTTGTTATTGTATTGTTGCTCATAATCTGGTTAAGTTTAAGAATTTTTATATTATAGACATAATACCCACCTACAGGACAGACAGGAGAAAAATAAGGAGATTTCATTATTGTTCTGTACATATATATAAATATATGTAAGTATACACATGCATACACCTTGTGTATAATATACTACATATTTRCACTATATATACACACGTGTATATATGTGCAGAAAATAATTAAATATTCCCTGTTTTATCCCTGTTTGTAGGTGGATCCTAAGAAAYGCGAGGCACCCACACTTTTACAGTACACACTTGCTAAGCCAGTGAAATTCAGTGTGTTTGTGTACACTTCAAACAAAGATCTACACGGCCTCTTCAAACGCTKCCAAAACAAGAATGGGTGACTTGTGGGTCAGGTGTTATTTTTCCTAACTCACAGCCAGGATTCCAATGTTTTCATAACTCCTACTGTTTACGCCCAGCTTGCCTAGTGTTACAATCGAGATAAAGCCTTATGCGTGCTTCTTGCTTCTCACTCCTGAAATATTTTGCTAACCCCCAAATTTCAGCAGGGTTTTGGGGGTGGATGGAGTCRATTTGTCAGACAAAAGAGGAGCAGCTGGAACAAGCTGCGAGGCTGATCTGGAGACGGAAGGGTCCGTGTCCTGCTCCGAAGGGAGCTGATGACGCACGGGCAGGAGTTTTCTTAGTGTCATGTTTTATTTACAAAACACGCAGTGCCACGATCTCCCTCCAGCAACAAAACTTGTGGATCCTGCTGGTGAGGAGCTCGGGGCTGGCGGCTGCTCCTGAGCCTCTGGCTTTGCCTTGGGGCTCTCCAAGGACTCAAACCTCCTGCAGAAACTGAATGAAGCCTCATTCCCAGGCAGCCAGCAGCAGGATTCCTGCTGGACACTTCCTTACACTCTTCTCGCAGACGTACCCAGCACACCAGAGCCAGGCCTGGATTTCCCAGTCTGAACAGCCGGTTTCCATCTGAAATCTCCCTCCAACAGTAGCTGTCAACACCAATGACAAGTCCAGCTCAAGTTTGTTAAAATCACATTTTTTGATACCAAATGTTAAAAGATTCAGCTCAGAAAATTTTGAGACAGGTAATTTTGACATGGGAGAAACATGATTTGCCATTCCTCCCCTCCTAGTGTTTGGTTTTTTATTTATTAGATGAACTTCATGGGTTTCTGATGAAAGGTATTTTGAAATGGAAAAACGTTCTACTGATGGGTTTTGGAAGGTTCACACTGGCAAAAATACTACCAATGAAATCCTTCTCATATAAAAATGTCACAAGTCACTTTTTTGCCAGTATAGCAGTGACCACAACAGGATTTTTCCTGCTACAGCTATTTGGATTAGGAAAACACAGCACATAAATTCTTGGTGAATTTATAATATGAATCCAACTTTTAAGGCTGCACGAGGCACAAGAGCCATTTTGATGTGTCCTGTCTGTGGCCGAGCATCTGTGGGCAAGCGTGGCTTGGAAAAAGAGGAGAAACAGCTCCAAAGGAGGCTTTGTCCTACTTTGAGTGGAGAACAGCCGTGGCAGATCAGTTGACGCCGCTTTGGCACYGAGTGGAGCCCTGTCTTCCCCTCTTCCTCAGGAATCCCTTTGCTCCGCCAAAGGGAGTTGCATAACCCGCCAGAAAGCTCTTGTGGACCTCCACGGAGTTCAGCTGAGCCGTTCTCTGAGGGGAAAGGGAAAAACATGGACAGCAGCCAGTGCTGTACACCCAGCAAAGGGCTTTTTGCCCCTTTTCCAGATGCTTTATGGTGAGGTGAGCACAACTTGCCTTTCCCTTTGCTATGTCGGCGTCTCTCGACACGGCTCACCCGGATGTGGTGGTACAGAGGGATGTGAGTTATCCSGTGGTGGGGAGCAGATCATGCAGAACAAGGAAAGGCAACTGCTTCCCAAAGTGGGACAGTTTTGTGCAGCTGCAGCCTCACGTGGCTGGAAGAAGCACATTGTGGCTGTTCCTCGTTGCACTGGCCAGAGATGAGCATTCGCAGCCTGGGACACGGCCTCTGATCCCAGCCCTGCTTCATGGCTGAGCTGCTCCTCTAATTAAAATCCATGAAAAAGCAGATCAGGAGGATTGTCAGGGGAGCGGGAAAGTGGAAATAGGATGAAGGTCTGATGATTTGCTATTGGTCAAACGGCTGCTGTGCCCCTGCCAGTGGGAAACACATCACTGAACACGAGATGCAGGAGCAAGGAACAGACCTTCCACGCACCCCAGAGATCCCTAATTCTTTCACTGGTGCATTTTCCYGTTGGAAATGCAGGTGAAATATGTGGTAAATCCCACCTGCGGTTGCCTGAAGGCTGCTGCACCAAATCTTCCCAGGTACGGGTGACAAGTATTCAGAGGGCAATGTCTTTGCTGATCCAGGTTTTGTTTTCCCTTGCGCTCCTGAAATTCCAGACCAATCCCAGTCCCAAGTTCTCGGACACCTGGGATTTCTGCTGGTATGCAGCATTTGGAAACGTGGTCCATTGTGGAGGTAGCTGCCACGTATYCTTATTTATTTGTTTCTGTTCTCACCTCCTCCTTGCTGCTCTCCGCTCACAAGCCTGGCAGATTTTCAGGAGCTGGGCTGCTTTTACATAACGTTGCGCCAAAATTGATACGAAAGGATTTGGAGGGATCTGTGACTGGAATCACCTTTGATCCCTGGGTTCCCTTCTGTTTTGTCCACGCATTTTGGGCACACCATTGGGAGCTGCTGGGGCATCTCTGCCCTGGCATCCCWTGGGTCCCATCCTCTGCCACCAGCATCCCCCGGGACCAGGTGTCCTGGCCATTCCGTGAGTGCTGCCTTTGTCACAGCTGCCTTGTGGCAGCAGATGTGGTCCCACGCGAGCTCTCCTGGGCACACAAGAGCAGCTTCTCCAGGTCTCCAAGAAAGCGTGGCCAGAGTTCAAGCCTGTGTAATTAACGGTAATTAGCCGATTGAGGGAGTGCGTATGAAACGGATTAAACTCCTCTGAAATCCTCTGCCCGAGTGGAGCTGAGCTGTGTTCTTGGCTCAAAAACCTGCACCCGCATCCAGAAGATGCCTTAAGCCACTTGAGGAATCCCTCCTGCTCCTGAGATGGTCTTTCCTCCAGGTCATGGGCAGCTTCATCCAGGAAAACCCTTGGAACCCCTTGGAGAGGACGCGAGGGATCAGCCCAGCAGCAGAGAGGGAGAACTTGGGCTGGACGCAATGAAAGGGTGGGCAAGGATCCCCGTGGCACCCACGGTGCTTTGGGTGCTGCTGTGAGCTGGTTTAAAGCAAACACAACCTGGGGAGCTGCAATCCCATCCCAGGGTGGCAGCAGGGACAGATCCAAAGCGAAGGAGCCAGGCTCTCTCCCACGCCSCGCTCCAGCCGGGTGCCTTTGCTGATGAATCACGAGTGTTTCGGTCTGGATGTGGTGATAAATCCAAGCGCTGCGAGTGACAGTGTGCACAATGGTGGGGTTTAGCCAATAAATCGGCCTTTTGCGTCARTGCTTCCATGCACACGTACCCTGGCAGGCGGCAGGTGAGGCAGGAGAGTCRGGAACGTTCATCTGGGGGAAAAGGGAGCCTTGGAAAATTGCCGCTTTTGTTCCAGTCTCTGCTCTGCAGGAACTYGATTTTCCCCGTCTTTCCTCCATATTTTACCTCACGTGATTTTTTTTCAGTTTAGAAGTAGATTCCTTGTTTGCAGGAAGAATCCCCTGTGTGTTTGTGCTGTGTGTGAGATTCAGCCCAGGGTGAGACTGGGGTTGAGTGAGATCTCAGCAGTGCATCGGCTCCAGGTCAGCCAGACGGACACAGATGGCTGATGTTAAACTTCCCTCTCGGAGTGAATGGCTGTGGACGCAGGCAGTGTGTTTCTTCCCTTAAAAAAGTAAAATATAGATTAGARGAAGTGTTCATCCCACAGCCAGAACAGCTTTGATGATTCAAGGATGCATTTAGGGTTCAAATGTATTATGASATCTTGTTACCAAATTCCTATCCAAGTAGGGAAGAGACACCCCATGTGAGACCCCAGATTCCCTACAAGGATCAGGCCAACATCCCAACACTCTCATTGATCCTGCGTGTGCAAGATGRTGCAGGGACAGGTTCCTTCCTGTTGTGCATGAGGAGGAAAAGCAGATTGTGTGGCCATGAGGCAGAATTTTAGGAGGAATGCAGTTTGTGAAGGTTTGTGMATGCCTAAAGTTACCTGATGACAACTCTCCAGTGCACCTCCTCAAGGGACACTCTTCCCAACACAACCGCCTCTTCCCAGGGAGTTCAGCCTGAGATAAAAATCTCTGGAGGTGAAGGAGGAACATCAGAGAAGCCCCTTGCACCCACACACTCTGCTCTCTGCAGCCTCCACTGATGGCCAAAGCCGTGGTAGCTTCCACCTCTCAGGCTCCACTTTCACTCCTTTTCCAACACCTTTCAACTTCCCTGCAGAGTTCTTGCTGTGAATTTAACTTTTCTAACGGGAGATGAGAAGGGACCAGTCAAAACTGCTCCTGGGTAGCTCCATGCACCGAGGGACTCACACCACAAACCCCCTGGGAGAGGSGCTTTGCCTCACCCCAGCTCCCACTCGATGAGCCCCCCTGCCAAGCCCTGCTCCCTTTGTCACTTCTCCCAGCACAACCTCAAACAAGTGTTGGGTGGTTTTTTTCTCAGTAGCATGTAGGTCACTGCAGAGCCTTAGGGACCTGACAGCTGACATTCATCCTGGGTTTTGAATCCGTGCGTCAGGCTTTCTGGAGGCGATAGAAGTGCAGTTGCTGGTGAGACCAACTGCCTTTTGTGTGGCTTCAATTAAATGTCTTTCTCCGCGTGGGATAGTTGCCAGAGTTCTTTTTTTTTCTTCTTCTTCTTCTTTTTTTTTTTTTTTTTTTTAAGAAAGAAATGGTTTTGTTTAGATATATATATAGAAAAAGTCCCACCTGGCTTTTTGGAAGGGTTTCAACTGGAATGTATTGGATCCCATATTCTTCTATAAAAAGGTGAGCTGTATTTTTCAGCTGAACTTTTCTCCCTTTTATAGCTGCGATTTGGCACAAACGAGCCAGAAGCTGTGGCAAGGTCACTGCCCCTCTCCACCCGAGGAAGGAAATCCATGGCGTGTGCTGGGGCTGGTGATGTGGGGGCAACTGCTGAGGCAAAACTTGGGGTGGATGCAAGCTGTGGGCTGACCCCCAAAATCTGCTCATCGGTGGGGTCTGTGCAGGAGCCCTGAGGCAGCTTGAAGACCCCGGGAGAGGCATGTCCTGGATGCTGTGGGACTTGCCCTGATGAGGAGATGCCTTCACAGCCATGACCTCTGCAGAGGACCCGTGGGGGTGGTCCTGGCACAGCACRTGCTTGTTCTCTCAGCCATAGAATCCCAGAATGGTTTGGGTTGGAAGGGACTTTAATGCTCRTCTCATTCCCGTGGGCAGGGATGCCTCTCACTAGGACAGGTTGCTCCAAGCCCCRTCCAACCTGGCCTTGGAGACTCCCTGGGATTGGGCAGCCACAGCTTCTCTGCTTGGTCCTCACTGCTCTTCCAACAGCAGCTCTCTCTCTCTCTTTACACGACAGTGCGGGCAACAGGTTAAACAAGGCAAGCAGCCACCACGGCCTCTGTCCTCTTTCTTCCTGCACCCTTTTATATTTTGGTTTCTCAAATGACCTTTTCCAGGCCTGGGTGTCCTCCTCCCACACTGCCCAGTGTCCCTTGTGCCGTGACTGGGTGCTCTGGTCCCTGCTGCCATCTGGGAGGGAGGAGGTGGTACAAGCCAGCAGCTCTTCACTGCTTGACTCCAGACACATTTTAATTAATTTTCTTTTTCAAGATTACATTTATTTCTGTTACACCTTTACTACCAAGTGTGCAAATTGCAGTCTTTTTCTTCCCAGCCCCAGCTGGTGAAGGGACCTGCCCGGTCTCATCCAGACTCACTCCTTCCAGCAGCAGCCGGTGGTGCCAGAAACGCTCCGGGAGCCGCAGCACCTTGGCACAGTAACATTTGCATGAGAAAGCAGGGAGCGAGGAGGAAATAAAACCTAAAGGTGAGGAGGTGTGAGTCACTTGGTGAAACTGCGGTACCGCTGCTGAATTCCCCGGGGCTTCAACCCGGTGCTTCAAGGAGAGATTGGGAATCCCAGGGATGCAAATGGCCGGGATAAGGAGAACACACTCGATACTCGATACTTGTGTGGTGGGAGCGTGGCCACGCTGGGATCTCGTTCCTGTTTGGTGTTTTTTATTGTGCTCTGATTAATATAGAAATTGTCRTATTTGCCCAGAGTGGCTGAACACATCCCTGTGCTGCCACTGATCCTGCTCYGGAAGTGCCTGTCGGGCTGAGCGTTGTCCCCACCTCCCTTGGGCTGCAGCAGGAGCACAAAGTGATGTTTTAAATCCTCTGCTCGATGCTCCCAGATTCTCCCAAGCATAGCCTTTAAATGCTGTGCYATCAACTGCTTGATTAATTAATGCTTTTCTGTTTCACTTGTTTGAGGATGATGTTCAGAGATGTGACTGAAACTCCAGGGCGGGGACAGCTTCGTGCACTGAAACAAGCTGGACGTGTATTTTTAGTAAAACTGTATTTTCAGCTCAGGATCTGAAGTTTCTGGTCATTTCCTCATCCCTCTCTGAGCCACATGCCAAGTCCTTTCTGCTGTTTATTGCAGATGTTGAGGGTTAAAATAATCTGGCAGTGAAGTGCTCGGCTTTTGGAGGGAGAAGGAAGAGAGCAGCTGAATGAGCTCTCACTGCTCATCAGGCACCCAAGCTTATGGCAAAACTTCCAGGGAGCTCCAGTTTATAGATATTATTATAGAAATAATGTCTTGGAAAAGGCACATAGAGGATTTAAGGCCATTCCACATTATTGCTCAGCTCAGCTGAAAGGAGTGAGGGATCACTTTGTTGTCCTGGCCTGGAGGTGAGCACAGCAGGGCTATCTGTCCATTCATCTGCCCACCCAGGGCTGCTGCTGGCTTGTCCCAGGCCCCAGGAGCAGSAGAGGGGCTGAGGGGTGAGATGGGGTGAGCCAGGGGGTTTTGCCATTTCAGCAAATATTCCTTAAGGTGTCTCCTCGCCTCTGCCTGCAGGCAAGGATTGAAGCCAGGAACGCTGTCAGTCGTGTTTGTCCTGCCAGCAGCAGCTCACCTTGGAGGCGTCAGCCCTGCAACGGTGCTTTACCTGCAGTGCCTCTCTGCAGCGTCCCCAGCTGGATGCTGGCAGGGATGGATCCTAAAAAGTGCTTCCGTGCTGTTTCCCTCCTTACACCCCACTTTTCCAAACAGTCAATGGAAGTTCAGAGCACYGAGAAGCTTCAACACACGGATGGGGCAGAGGGGTCTGTGGATTGTCGGCGCAGATGTAGTGTGGTATTTGCCTGCTCTGCTCTGTCCCCTGGCAGGACCAGCTGTGTCCAGGGAGGATTCTCGCTGCCAGAGCAGAGGAGCTCCTGGAAAATCTCCCTGCCAAGCCCAGCAGCACCAGTTTGCTGTGGGCAGAGGGAGCAGGCTGAGCTCCCACCACCATCAGGCAACTCCTCCTGCTCCGGTGGGTCTGTGTTTAAGTCACCATCAGTCACAGAGAGGGGACACGTGTGGGACGAGTGTGTGCAGCCATGCAGGGCCTTCCCAGGGTATCAGCTCCTGCACTGGACTGGAGCAGGGGATCTGGAGAGGACCAGACAGGCTGTCGGAAGCACTGAGCATCAAAGGCTCCGTGTGGCCTCCAGAAGTGCGTGTTGGGTTTCTCCTCCCTGGGTGTGAAGCCCCTCCAATTTCTGGGGGTCCACAGCCCTCCTAGTGTGCCTGGCAGTGGGAGCAGCRGGGGTGCAGGGACTGTGTGGCAGTGGGACATCACCACATGGTGCTGGCTGCTGGCTGCAGCGCCTCACGCACTCCCAGATTTGGGGACACCCATCTTCATTGGAGGGAGGGATGGATGGATGGGACCAGCTGGGCAGTGGGGCCTGGATGCCCTCCCACCTTTCCCATGCATTTCAGAGCCTACTGAACCATTTTGCAACCCAAAAGAGGATTTTCCACAGCGAGGGCTGTGTCTGCCCTTGGARAGCAGCACATCCAGCTGCCTCCTCTCTTCCTCTTGCAGGAGCAGAGAATCCGACAATAAAAATGGAGCTGGCGACAGCACTAATTGCTTGGGAGACAGCATGGCTGGCTGGGGCCGTGGGGACAGCACACCATGGGGCTTTAAAACCACAGATGGGTGCCCAGTGGGACTTTTTGCCAGCTCAGGAGGAGATGGGCGAGGCCTCTGCGCTCAGCCGGGGAATACAGCGCACAGGCRGCTTTCTAGAAGCAGCACAAGTTGAGCTGGTAAATTATAAAATGCCACACTTGAGGTCTGTTACATAACGTCCCTTTACAGAACCTGGGAGCTAAATATAAAAAGGGAGTTACATTTTGGGCTGGTGTAAAATGATGCTCCAGAACGGGTTTGTGTGGGAAGGAGCCTCTGCAGCGCGGCGAGGAGCGGAAAGGCTTTTGGGACCCTGGGTTTGCTCCCAGCCTCCATTGCTTGTTTTCTTTGCAACCTCACAAAAACCTTGCCCTCCCCAGGTCTCAGTTTCCCTCTCTTTAAGTCAGGAACAATAAAACCTCCATTTCCTTGCAGCTGCGTTGTCAAGATTAATTMATGTTTTCAAAGTGACCTGAGAATCTATAGAAATCCGAATAGTCTATCATTATCCCGATCTAAACTTGGCACGAAATATCAGCGGGCCAAATTCCCCTCCCACACTGGAGGAGAAGGGGTTGTGTCAGCATAGCCGAGAGGAAAATTCCAACCGCTGCTCCCAACCAAAAAATCCAGAAGAGAAAAGCCTTTTCAGGCTGAGACCATKTTATACCCCTTGAGGAAATTCCCCCTTCATTATCTCCGAGCAGAAGAATCAGCTCCCACACAAATGGGCTCGTGCTGAAGCRCAGAGGGGGTTAATGGGAGTTTTGGATGGCTCATCCTTCCTGTCTTGGTTGATAACTGGTGACGTTGATGGTGACACTGGGCTCCTGCARGACCTGCTGCCACCAGCTCTGCAGCTCGATGGTGCCAAAGCCAGGAGCATCTCCCATGGGAAATGCAAGCGGGAATAGAGCAAAGTAGGGATGTGCAGAGATGCTGTGTGTGCCAGGATCCAGCCTTCTTGGCAGTGGTTTGGGGCTGCTTTGCCTTTTTTTTTTTCAATTCYACTATCAAACCCAGCATGGCCCCCAGTGTTCTGCTTTGCTTGTTCTCCATCAAATGTTGGGAATAACCTGGCCCATCTTCCTTCTCCTTCCTCTCTGCAAGCAAAGTGAAGACCACAGCAGTTCCAGAAATCTAGACAGATTTCCAGGTCAGGTCTGGCCACTCAGTTTGGGGGCTCAAGGAAGCCAGGTATGGACTGAAGGATGGCTGAGGCATGGGATGTCAGAGGAAAGCCTGGCTGGGATCAGCAGGGAATGAAGCCACCTCTGCCTTGCTCCTGCAGTGATGGAGAGACAAAGGTTTGAGCTGGGATCAGCCTGGTCCAGCTTCTGGCCAAAGCGGGTGYGTGGCCCCTCCAGGTACAATGTGTGGTTCCTTAAAACCACCTGATCATCCAAACCTGATCCTGTGCCTGTGAAACCCATCCAAATCGCTGGAAAAAATGTTTTCTGACAGGATGGAGATTTGCAAGGGAGTTGCCAAGCAACTGGCGCAGCTCTGCCGCCTCCTGCTCCTCTCTTCCCTCTGAGCAGTGAGCAGGCGATGGCTGCATCCCTGTATCCCTCTGCCCCAGCCAGCCCAGTGCTCCTTGGCTTTCCCAGCCTGCCTCCACCTGCCTGGGAATGTACCAGTGGGAAAGGCGGGGATCACTGGTGGCTGGTGGGACAGGATGCTCCTGGCAGGTGGGAATGAGCTCCCTGCGCATCCAACCCATGGCAAATCTTCAGCAGCGGGGCTAGAAACAGGCTCCCTTTCCCAACCCATCCCCAAGCTGTGCAGCTCCCTTTYGAGCTAATCCCAGAAATGTGGGAAAACACCCAGGAGGACTCATTATAACCCAGCTTTGATTCATGTCACCTCTGCGTTTCCCTGGGAGCTGCTTCAGATTTACACTAAGAGAAACATGCAGCCCAAACCCCTGGGATTTTCCTTCCTAAAGCTTCAATTTAAATGAACTCTTGAGTAACAACTATTACAGAAATCAGCTGATGTCTCTTGTAAAGCCTTGGACTGGCCTCGAGAGCCTTGAGCAGCGGCAGACGGGAGGGGAGGCACTGATAGCTGGGTTCTTGCAAAAGATCAGTTGCTGAGTGAGCGGCAATAAACAGCAAATCCAGCCAGCTCGGAGGAATGGCAAATGGACCAGGCTGTTGGGAACAATCTGTTCCTGCTCCAGAGCAGGGCCGTGGTGCTGGCAGCAGGCTGGGAAAGCGGCTATTCCCGGCGCGAGCAAGTCTGAAACCCTGCTCCAGGAAAACGGCGGGGCCAAGCCGGGCTAATTACGAGGAGACGTGTCCTAAATCAAACAAAAAGGCTCTGAGAGGTTTTTGCTGGGCTGACTCCTCTCCGGGGAGCTTTGTTCTCTGCCTCATCCCGTGGACCTGCTCMTGTGTCCTCGGCTTTGTGCTCCAGCCGCCGGGCTAATCTTGGGCAGGGACACTCTGCTGATCCACCCCGGGTCCTCTGCCTGTGCTTGGCCGAGCATTTACTGTCTCGTATCGTCACCTACTTAATCAGGCAKTAACGTCACTGAGCTGGAGCAGAGCAGTTGGTGCACTCAGTTTCTTCCCAGTGCTGCGATTGCTGTTGGAAGGGAACAAGAATGCCCAAACGTCTCCCATAAAGCCAAAACTGGGGGAGGCAGAAAGCTCTGGAATTGTCCGTGTCAGCATCCCACCAGGCTGCACCTGGGATGCAATTCCTCCAGGCAGATTTATTTAGTTCTGCTTCATTCCTTGAGGCTTGTGGGCTCCCCCAGGATACTTTTGTCCTGTGCCTGACCCAGAGATCAAGTGGCCTTCATTTGATATGGAAAAGAAGAGTAAAAGAAGACAAACTGGATGCAGATGTTGCAGAACACCCAGACAGCGGGTTGATTAATTGCCTTTAAATGTTAATTCAGAATAGTTTCCCTGAGTGGTCTTATATAGGCAAATCCTCGGTTGCCTTAAGCCACTTGCAGGGTGTGTTCAACTAATAAGGTATTCTTAGTCCTGACCAGGAGCCTTGCACCGGGACAGTAATCAGGAATGATTAATTGGAAATAGCTCTTCTAAACCAGGCTGTACCTGCTGTGCTCTCCTGCACTGCCCAGCTCTGCAGGGACACCTTCCACTATCCCAGGTTGCTCCAAGCCCCATCCAACCTGGCCTTGAACACTTCCAGGGATGGGRTATCCAGAGCTTTTCCAGGCAGCCTGTGCCTCACTACCCCACACTGGGCACAGAGAACCCCATTCCTGGTCAGACAYGACCTCGTGTGACAGCACTCTGTAACAGTCACAGCTCTGCCCTTGAGTCCCCCATTCTCTTGCCTTGGCTAAAACCATCCCACAGAGCCTGTGTGTTTGTTACGTGCCAGGTTTGACCTCAGCCCAGTGAAATTTTTGGAGGTCTCTCCTTTCTGTGCTTTCAGCACTTCCTCGACTATTTTCCTCCTGCATTCCCCCCCGCCCCGAGGCAGCAGCCTTTGAGCAGTAATTCAGCTCGGTGTACCTGCTGCAGCCAAAGGTGTCTGGGAGTTGGCACAGACGGATGAAATCCCTGTTATTTGGCTCTGCTGGAGCGGCGGAGCCTGCTGTGGGAGAGTTTTACTTTCCTAAAGTCACAGCTTGGGGAAGTTGCTCCTAAAGTGACGCTTGAAACGATACCCAGCAAAGCCATGAAGGAGACAGTTCACTGCTGGAAATCACATTTCGCTCGGTGTCAGCAATTCAGGAGAAAACCATCTGCAGGAAATTACGATGACAATTTCCTCTTGGAGCGTGGACGAATTACAGCTGTAATCGAGGAGGCAGCCAACAGCCTCCTCTCCCCTTGCTTCTACCAATTGCTGTTAAAACTTTTAAGCCACTTGCCTGTACAGAGATGTCTCTACCCCACCCAGGAAGGGCAAGAGGTGATATCACGCAGGAACAGAACAGCTCAGCATTTGACAGCTAGACAGTGTGTATTTGAAATTATTTTTTCTGTAAGAAACACAGAGCAAAACTCAGGCCAATTGCAAAAAGCTGCAGGTCTACGACCCTCAATGTGTTCATGATGGTTTGGGGGCAAAACTGGTCTTGCCTGAAGGCTGGTTCATGCACATGTGAAGGTAACATTCATCAGAGGAAAGAAATAAAAACTTGGGTAGAAAATGTGCTTATGGGAGCCAGGTCTTGGTAAGGTGACACCATGAGGCCAAGTGATCCCTTCAGGTCCACAGGACAACACTTACATGGGCAGATGGTGACAGGATATGGGGAAACAGTTTTAAACTAAAAGAGGAGAGATTAGATTAGATATTAGGAAGCAATTCTTTACTCCAGGGGTGGTGAGGCCCTGGCACAGGATGGCCAGAGCAGCTGTGGCTGCCCCATCCCTGGAAGTGTCCAAGGCCAGGTKGGATGGGACCTGGTCTGGTGGAAGGTGTCATGCCCATGGCAGGGGGTTGGAACGAGATGAGCTTTTAAGTCCCTTCCAAACCAAACCATTCTGGTTCWGTGAGTTCAGCAAATGGATGCAGTGTGTATCTGAATTCAGAGCCTTTTCTGTGAGGTTTTAGCCATCAATTYGTTGCCTGAGAAGATCTTTCCCCACCACCAGCTGCCTTAGCAGTTGTCAGCATCTTCCTGCTCATCCCAGCACTGCTGCTGGAGCTGAGGGGAGTTTGATTATGATTTAATCCAGGCTTTTAGAGGAGGGAAAAAAGAAAGTTTTGACAGTTCCATATATAGCCCTCTGACTCACCGATTTCATGTGTCAAACACTAAAGACGGGTTAAGTAGAATTAAGTTCTGGATTTATTATAAATAGGCATTAAGTAACATGAATGTATTACATTTGCATGAAAATATGGGCCCGATTCTCCAGTTTACCCCAGAGATTTTGTTTGACGTCGACAGGACACTCCAGARTGGGAGCTCAGATCAGAGCCAGCCCAGCTCTGACCATCCCCTGCAGCCACYCATGGACTCAGTGAAACAGGGAAACCATTGCTGGAATCAGGAAAAGTTTACGCTGCTTGCACAGATCAGAATTCGTCCCTTAAAATAGTACAAGGAGTTTTAATTAGCCCCCAGATCTGCTGCTGAAGGAATAATTTCTCCATGTCAATCAGTGCTAAATGTACTTGTTAAATCAGGGAAGATGGGTTAAGTTGAAAATTGCATAGAAAGTCACTTTTCTTCTGTTTCTCCCAGAAGTTGGAGGTTTGCTGGATTCAGATGTTATGGACAATCTCACCCTGCTCCAAGTAAGATTCTGCTTAAAGGTCCATGCAGACAATGAAGTCACCCTCACTGAGAGCAGGTCTGACAGTCRGGCATTGTTTGGATGAAAAGAGTCCTCTTTAGTCAAATCAACACTTCTGCAATGAGGGARACAGACACAGACTCTACCAAACCAGAGCCCTCCTGAATAGTTTAATTTACTGACTTGTTCATTGCTAAACAATTGAGAATTGGTCCATGGAGAAGAACACAAAAAAGACAGACAATATGGGCTGTATTTTGAGGCTGGACCAGTCCAAGCCGGGGAAAAACAGGATTTTGAGCCACCCAGTGGCTTTGTTTCTGGAAAAATAATGTTCACCCCTGCACCTCTACCTTTATTGAGAAGTGGAGCTTTGGCCCTGTTTCTGCTGAGGGTGAAGAGAAGGGATGTGCAGAATGACACAGCCAGGGCCACCAGGACTGAGTGACAACCTCACCCCTGGAGAGGTTGCTGTTATTATCCCACGGAGCTGTTGATCATGCGGGAACAGCATGAAAAGCTCTGGGAGCTTCCCTGGGCCCAGTGGGACCCTCAGGCTCCGCTGCCTTCCCAGCACGGCTCTGCCCTCGCTTGTGATTCTTCTTATCAAACACCACATTCTGCCTTCTGCCATGAATATGATTTCCAATTAAATGCCTCCTCAGAGCCTGTGTGGCTGGGAATTAGCCTGGAACTTGGTGGCTGGGTTGTTAGCTCATCAAAGTCTCCGGGATAACGGGGAGGTGCCGATGCTCTGGTCGGGGATTTTGCTCGTGGCTTTGAACTCGCCGCAGCTCTGCAAACTGGGACAGGGTGCCCTTTGCTCACCTTCAGCACTGCTCTATTCCCCTCATCCCACAGCTGAGTAAGCAACTCCAGGGCTGCAAAATACAGCCCCTGTGCTCCTGCCCTCCAGGGATCTCAGCATCTGCAGAGTCCCTGGGAAGGAGCTGGCCATGCGCTTCAGCTTACAGGGRATGGATTATCATGGCTCTTATGACTCAGTCCACAGCTCCCATGTGCTTCCTTGTATGGAAAGGAGAGAAGCAGTTATGAAGCCTCAGTTTGTCCCCTAATCGTCTTCGTAATTGGTCTCTGTCTGCAGGGATGTTCCCCACGTGGGAAGCTGGCAGTGCCAACCATTCCTGCTCTCCCGACAGGGAGCACCTCRAGGGTGTCTGGATGCCGAGGGCGGTGGCAGTGATGTGGTTATGGTTGCATCTTCGTGAGTAAAACACRTAAAAAACACGTTGGAAGCCCAGAAAGCCGGATGTGGAGCTGGGGAGGATGGGCAGGGAGTGGCAGCCATGACCCCAAAGTCCTGTTGGAGCAAAAGGCTTTGAATTCCAGGTTATGGGTCAATTCACTGCAAAGGGAAGAACTGGTAAAATAAGGATTTCTCTCTGCTATGGACACTCAGCCAGGGAGGTGGTGGAGCATGTGCTTCAGGGCTGGTTTTGAGGCATGGAAACCCCTTTGGTCCACGTAGTGTGGCATCCTCCTTGCTCAATCCTTTTTGGTGATCCATGGAGCACCATCCGCACTCCGTTGTTGTGATGCTGCCATGGCAACCAGGCCAGCGAGTCTTCCACAGAGCCTGGGGCAGTGCAGGATGGGATGGGGACCAGTTCCTTTCTAGGTTCTCACCTCTCCTACTGGAGATAGGGGTGGATCTTTGGGAATACTCGCCTGCCACCGTGGTTCTGTCTCCTGGCTGGAGAGGAACCGCAGTGCCCTGTGGGGKCTGAGCACTGTTGGAGGGTACAGGGAGAGTCAGGGGCTGCAGTGTGGCTGCTGGGGACCAGCTCTGGGGGTAAGGGATGCAGGGTCCACTCTGGTGCCCTGCTGACATCAGTGGGATGGGTGGCTGAATCCAGGTGTTCTGCAGGGATTCTGCCCACTGGCACAGGGTGGGGGGGGACTGGCCTCGCTGGAATTTCTATGGAAACCCAGGTACCGAACAGGGTGGAACAGCTCAAACCATCTGTTCTTCCCCTACTTATAAACTCGATAATTTCACGATGACATCACTAAAAATGCTCTCCTTTCGTTCCTCTTGCAGCCATCTGTGATGGTTTCCTCATGTGCCAAACACGCGAGCGGGTGCTGAGGGATAGGCAGGAGGACACAGCCACCCCATTACTCCCATTCCATCTCTTCCCTTGGAAAGCAATCCTGTACCTGCGGAGTTTCACTTGTTCCCTTCCCGAGGCGTCTACAGAGCAACCGGCAGAGTTAGACCGGAAAAATGAAGGGCTCAAAGGTAAAGATGAAGGGCAAACTAAAGCTGAACTTCACAGGGACTATGGAGGATCTGCTGTGGGGATTTAACCTGTGGAAATACAGGGTGGGGACCCAGGTTTGCTTCTGCCAGCAAGGTGCTGGGTTGCAGGGGGACTGCTTCTGTCTGCCCTCCTGTGCCAGGGATGAGGCCCTGGGCTGAGATTTGGGTGTTGGGAGAGGCAGAGTTGGGGAGTATGGGCCAGCTGAGGACACAGGTTGTGGTGGATCCAAGTGCCACAGCTTCATTGCTGGGCAGCTTCTCAGCTAGAAGTCACCTTTCCATGGCTGGAAATGGGAGCACTCCTGCTCCACTCCTGCTCAGTCAGCTGGGTTCATCCGTGTCCCCAGCATGAGTGGCTCTAGTTCTGACTCACGTGGTCCTCGCTGTTGTGCTGGGTGACAAAAARGTGACAACTTGCTATCACCTGCCTTCCCCACTGGTGGAGGTCTCTCCCTGTCCTGGAATTGAGGTGCTGGCTCCAGCTCGGCCAGCACTGCCTGTTTTGGGTGGTGRTGGATATCTCAGGGGCCAGGGAAGAGCTGGAGCTGGTGCTGCCACTCACCCACTGCCACTGCCGGCTGTGTCTGCCCGAGTGACCAAACCCTCCGTGTCTGTGGCAGAGGAGAGACGCCTCGATGAGCCGGGACCTCTTGGAGCTCCCTGCCAAGGAGAAGGAGAGAAGGGCTAAAGCGGAGATCAGGCAGCTGCAGACCCATTTCCACCACACAGCCTACAAGAGGAAGTTCTACGATGCAGATATCTGGCGGCAGATGCAGGCTCAGGAGTGAGTACAGCTCTGCTCMGCCGCCTGGAGCTTGGGAAGTTTCTCCATGCCGAGATCACAGACTTGTAGAATCCCACAGGCAGGGACACCTTCCACTATCCCAGGTTGCTCCAAGCCCCATCCCACCTGGCCTTGAGCACTTCCAGGGTTGGGGCAGCCACAGCYTCTCTGGACGACCTGTGCCAGGGCCTCACCGCTCTCTGAGTAAAGACTTTCTTCCTAACATCTAATCTAAATCTCTCTTCTTTTAGTTTAAAACCATTCCCTCTTGTCCTATCGCTATCTGCCCATGTGAAAAGTTGACCCCTCTTTTTCTAAAGAGATCTGAGGACCACAGATGGAATGTGCTAAGTGTCATTTGTCACTCCATTTTTACAGAAAAGCAATAGACGATCTGAAGCAAGAACACAGACATGTGACACTAACACTGAGCCAGATCTACTCCCCGAGTAATGTGTTGCTGGAAAACAGAAATCGTATGAAGGTCCAAAGCCTTTTGCAGACCAGAAATCAGAATGATGCCCTGATCAAAGAAAGAAAAGCCCTGTTAGCTGACCTGGCCAAGGAGGTAAGAGCATCTGGGCTGTTCCCTGCCTGAGCACAGCAGAGCAGAGTCACAGAGTGAGACCTGTGGCTAAAACTCCTCAATGTAAAACACATTTAATTCAGGCCTTGGAATATTCCTCCTGGCAAGTGACACATGACAATGACAAATGGATATGGCCAGGCTCCCATTCAAGTCAGCAGCACTGACTGGAAAAGTGAGGTTGGACTCTCAACCTTGYTGTCCCTCTGGTCCCTGCAGCCCCTCTGTGATGGCACACACCAGCCTGGGGCCACAAACATCCCTCTCCTCCCTTCGCTTTTTTTATTCTCCTGAAAAAGAGGTAGAACTGGGACGTTTGTGCTGCCTGAGACATGGCAAATAGAGGAGCAGCAGCATCTGAGGGATATCCCATCCCTTCTCCTGTGGACATCCTGATTGGATTTGGGCAGCAGCGGGGTAGGAGGCCAAGGGAAATGTGGGGCTGTGGAAATGACAGGTCCCTTCAGCCTTGTGCTCTGAGCCAGCTGCCCATGCTGGAAGTCAGGGAACATGCTTGGATGGTTTGCGGTTGCTGGAGGTGCTGCAGAGCTTTCCCAACAGGGTTAGCTTTCCATCAGGGATGATAACTCTGACTTGGCTGAGTCATCCCTCCCCCACCTGCCCCCTGCTTCGCTGTTCTCCARCTGCTTCATTCTTCTGGATTTGCTCCCTCTGGCAGCTCCCCACTTCTGGCAAAAGTTTTCCTCCGCTCATTCCCGGGGAGGACTGCACAGATCCCTTCCTGGCCAGCACAACACCCCTACCAAAACTCCATCTTCATTGCCTCTTCCACTCTGGAAAGTGCTGCTGTGCTGTGTTCAGCACCTGCTGGATTTCCCTCCAAAAGCAGCTGCATTTCCTTCATGACACGAGAATAAACCCATTCCCAGTTACAGTTCATGTTTCTGCATGTGCAGGATGGGATCCTCTGGGATCAGAGCTGCTTCTATAACTGCAAGCTCATTAATGACATGGTTGCTGTAGTTCAGGTCAACAGAGGGGATTTTCTTTGGCTCTGTGTCCTGACAAGAGTCCAGAACATAGGGGTGGAGATTATAATTCCTGGGGTTTTTTTCCCTGTGTGTGTGCAGGTACTAGAACTGGAAAAAAATATTGTGAGGCAAAGAGAGATAACATGGAGGGTGTTGGAAGCAAAGAGTCACAAACACCTGCAGAAGAAGATTGAAATACTGGAGATGCGTCTAAGCCACGTAAGAAAACATTTTTGGGACTTTTGGAGAACATGTGTGGGGCCGCACAGGGGCCAGGAACCTTTTTGGTCAGGACAAAGCACAGTGGTGCCAATTTATTTGGAGGAGACGAGCTGCATAAATCACCKGGCTTGTTCCCCTGGCCTGATCATTCCCAGAATATCCCAAAGGTTCCTTCAGGCTTGGTGACCCAAAAGCAGCGCTTGTGCCGTGCCAAGAGGCCTGAAGCTCTGCACCTGTTTAGTGATCACACCGAGCTGCCCCGAGCCACCTCGACTTGGACAACGCCAGCTCCAGGTCTCTGCTGGGATCGACCTGGTCTTCTGCTGCCTTTCCTCTCTCAGGGAGGAGGAGAGTGCAGTGCCAACTTCAAATCTCTTGGGCTGTGTTTGACCCTGACCCGGCCAAGGTCTTCAAGCAGCGACCTGAACCCCCCAGACCCCCACCAGTCCCAAACCTTCTGCTTTGCTGCCCCCAGGTCACCGTTCATTACAACACCATCCTGACCCGGAACAACCGGCTCCGGGAAGAGACTGTGAGCCTGCAAATCCAGAAGGCCATTTATGACAATGCCTACTGGAAGCTGGAAAAGCAGCTGGCTGAGCAGAATAAAATGCTGAACGCTGCCATCGAGCAAGCCACGGAAGACTACGAGCAGTGGTGCGTGGCCTTGTCAGCCCCCTGGGCACAGCTTGGGGCCGGTGGGTGATGCCAGCGATGGGTATTGAATTAGAGAGACCAACTGAGTCTTCAGAGAGAGGATTCAGTGCTCTCATCTAGAGCTGGGTGCTAAGGCTTGGGTGCCTGGTCAGTGTGGGGAGACTGGTACCTGCAGGGTGTTTTATTCCACCTATCCCAGATGTTTCTTGGAGTGGGTGGATTGCCTTGTGGAAGAGTCTCTTTCTTCTGGGTCCCACCTGAGCTGGGTGCTATGCCTGAGTACAAAACTAACACCATTTTTGGATGACAGCTGGGAACAGGCACAGCTTCATGGACTTTGGCGGGTCAGGCACAGGGATGCATGGGAATGGCTGGGAACACACGTGCGCAYGGTGTGAGCACTGCTGTCTGTGCGCAGGATGGAGGATCTGGGGCGGATCTCGGACATTCGGGAAGTGCGCTTCAAAGAGACTATCCAGTACAACCTCAGGGTGCTGGAGAGGAAGTGTGCCCTTCACCAGGAGACCAGACTGAAAAACTTCTTCCTCGCCAAGTGTACAGATCTCTCTGGCTTGAAGGAACAGGCCAAGCAGAGAGAAGGTATCAGAGGAGAATGCGTGTGACCGGGACCACAAACACGAAGTTGCCGGGGGGGCTGCTTATGGTGGTTTATAGCACTGCCCTGAAAAGGCAGGGCCCCTCCCTGCCCACAGTGTCCCCCACCCAACCTCCACCCTACAAGCAAAAGGCTGAACAGCGATAATTGAACRAGACCACCCAGCACTGAGGGTCTCRGGGTGCCCTTGGGACAAGGAGCTGCTCCTGTGTGCACCCACGGCTCCTTTTATCAGAGAGCCACACAATGGTTTGGGTTGGAAGGGACCTTTAAGTTCATTCCATTCCCACCCCTGCCATGGGCAGGGACATATTCCACCATCCCAGGTTGTGCCAAGCCCCATCCAACCTGGCCTTGGACACTTCCAGRGATGGGGCAGCCACAGCTTCTCTGGGCAGCCTGTGCCAGGGCCTCRCCACCCTCACAGGGAAGAATTTCTTTGTAACATCTAATCTAATCTAATTTAATCTAATCATTCTATCCTCCTGGTAAGGGATCCCATGGTGTTTGCTGCATTCCCATGAGCTCCCTGCTTAATCTTCTGGTGAAATAAGCACCCTCTGCCCCTCCAGCACTGCTCCCCCCTGCCCCAGCACTGCACCAAACCCCACAGCACTGCAGGAACAGCTCTGCAAAGGGCAACCACGGCTCCCTGTGTCTTTCTCAGCCTTTGAGGCAGCTGAGAGGGCCAAGCAGAGCCAAAGGGAGAGCTATGAGGTGGCCTACAAGCGTCTGCTGGAGCTGTCGAAGGGAGACATCGACAATTTCTTGGAGGACTTCGTTGAAATGGACAGGAGATTCTTCATTCTCTTCGGCTATGCCGTCAGGCTGAATGTCAGGAATGAGGGTCTCAGGCAGAGGATCCAGGAGATCCAGGTCTGTTCCAGGATCTTCATGTCTCCCCTTTCCAGCCCCTGCTTTCAGGTCAGGGTGGGTTTGTCCTCTCCAGAGCGTCCGGTGTCACTGCCCACGCCAGAGCCTGGCTCCAGCCGCACAGGTGGGATTAGGATGCAAAGGAGCAGCCTAAACTATAACTCTGCTAAACGTGTCTCAATGCTGCCACCGTGTACCCAGCAAAAATACTGCAGTGTCTTCTCCAACGATGTGGGGCTGCCTGGAGTGGGAAGTGGGGTCATCCATCCCCTGCCCTCCTGGCCTSGAGATGTCCCTGCTCCCAGGGCTGAGGGATGTCCCCAGGCTCCGTTTGGCATCCCTGCTAGGCATTCCATCAGTGCCCCCTCCACGTGCTTGTGTTCCCACAGGATGATATGGTGGCCATCACGACGGAGCGGGAACAAGCGGAGATAACCCGGACTCATGTCCTGCAGGAGCTGGAGGTAGGGCGGCCGTGAATTCCCTCTGGAAGGACAGCAGATCCCTGTCTGTCCCAGCACTTGTCCCAGGGAGTCTGGTCCTRTGAACGCTGCTCTGGCCAGTGGCTGGAGAAGTGTGGGCAGAAAAGGGCCCTGCAAAGGTTTTGCAGCTCTGAGGGTGAGAGGGGGACTGTGGGGCTCCTGCCAGCCCTGGTCCAGCATGGGGAGCTTGGAATATTCAAGAACTGTCCAGACACAGTCACCTGCCTTGTGCTCTGGGATGACTCTGCTTGAGCAGAGGTTGGACCAGCTGACCCACTGTGGTCCCTTCCAACCTGACCCATGCTGGGATTCTGTGATTCTGTCTCCACTGGGGTGGTGGCATCAGCCAGGGGCTGGTGTGACACCTGGCAAAACCTTTGCCGATAGGCAAAATTAACAGAGACCACTGAGGAAGCCAACCAGTATGAGAACAAGTGCAAAGAGAGCAGCAAACTCCTGGGACAGATCCAATCCCGCATCGAGACCCTCTTGAAAGAGCTCGACTGCGACACTACAAAAAGAGTGAAGCCTCTTGGGGAGAGCTTGGTGCCAGTTTTTGGTAGGTCAGGGCTGCTGCTCTTGCCACACCACGTGCCCTGGGCTGTGTGTGTCCACCTCTCGCTCACACTGTGTTTTAATTGAGGTTTTTTTTCCCCTCCTGCCCCATCAGTCATGGGTATCCCCAATGTGAATTTGCAGTGTCAAATTCCCRGCAAATTAGGGAGCTAAGTTGGCTGTATAAACATCCCAGTGAACCCCCAAACCCTCATCTTGGCTCTGGGTGTTGMAGCAAGGAGGGGGTGGGCCTCTTCTCCYRGGCAGCCAGCAATAGGACAAGGGCAATTGCGCCAGGGGAGGCTCGGGTTGGACATTAGGAAAAATTTCTTCRGTGAAAGAGTGGTCAAGCATTGGAASARGCTCCCCAGGGGAGTGGTGGAGCCACCATCCTTGAAGTGTTCCTAAAAAGAGTGGATGTGGCACTTTGTGGTGGGGTTTAGCAGGCATGGGGTATTCGGCTGGAGGCYGGTCTTGGTGATCTTGGAGGTCTTTTCCAACCTCAGTGACTCTGTGATTCTATGATTCCCTGACCCAGCCTTGTCCCTTTGCCCCTGGGGAGTCAGGCTGCCCTCGGGGAAGCCAATGGATCCCCTGCCCTGTGAACAGCCTGGGTTTGGGCAGGGTGCTGGTGCAGGGACACTGTGGGACACTGCTCCTTCTCACCCAGGTCCTGTGGAGGACAAGATCAAAGAGTTCCTGCTGAGGGAGTCGGTGCTGCGCTACACGGCCCTGGACCGCACCCAGCGCTCCCAGTCCTTCATCAGCCCCCTCCAGGGAACCTCCGGCCACCTCTGGGTCATGGACCGCACCAAGCTCTGCCCATCAGCCCCTGAACTGGACATCATCGACCCCAAGACCGGTGAGTGGGGAGGTGGGACAGACGAGCCATGGCCAGGCAGCGGCCATTCCCCAGTTCCCCCCCTGCTGCCTGGCCAACTCCTGCTGCTTCCCAGTCCATCCCAACCAGCCTGTCCTGCCCCACTGGGCGTAGGAGTCCTGTAAATCTGTGTGTTATGGGGTTTCCACTCTCTTGGGCAGCGGAAGAGCCGCTGGACCGGGGTCAGCTGCGTCAGATGATCATCCAGAGGCACGAGGAGGAGCTGGCCAACCCCCGCAGCACGGGCAAGAGGAGGAGGAGACAATCATCCAAGAGCCCATCAGGGACGAAATAAAGCAGCAGTTTCATTCTTGAGCTTCTGCCTCCTGGACACCATTCCATCTTCCTTCCCTGGAAGGAGCCCAACGCCTTCCACAGGCTTCAGAAGCTCTCCAGGTGATATTTTCACATGGCTTCACCCACTGCTGGCAGCACCTGCAGCCAGGGGCGGGATCAGCTGCTCCCAGCAGGGTGACATCCCTGTCACACAATCCCACGTGCTTCCCACAGCCAAAGATGGGGACCTGTCCTGATCCTGCACCGTGCTTGCCCRAGGGGCCCGGGGCTGGCAGGTGGGATGCAGGGGGATGAGTGTGCTCAGGGGGTGTTCCCTGCTCAGCTGGCAGAAGCTGGGAACTCTCCACTGCCTGAAATAAATCTGAGCTCAGTGCTGGCCCTGAGACCAGGTGGGATAGGCACAGCCCAGTGAGGAACAGGCTGGTTGGGGCTGGGAGTGGGAGACAGTGGGGCAGAGGGACTCGAGGGCATGCAGGGGTGACATGGAAATAGGTCTGGGATGCTGAGGCCAGCAGGGTCTGGAGGGATCCGAAGGCTCCCATGGGACACAGATGCACCACACGAGCCCAAGCATTGCTCACACCAGCAGCTGGATTTCCTCTTGCCAAAAGGCAGTTTAATGTGGATGCCATTCCCGTGCCAAATTCCCAGGCACATGCCTGTCTGGGGGAGGAGGAAAGGGAACCCCCGTGTGATCTAGGGAGAGGAGATCTCGCAGTGCCAGCCCCAGCCCTGAGCCTGGGCTAGTCCTTCTCTTCGCCGTGAGTGATGACATGGACCAGGTTCTTGTAATCCAGGTTGCCAGACACGTCCGGAGGGAAGGCTGCGAACATCTGATCGATCTGCCGGGGAAGAGCCGGGGTGAAAAGGTGGCGTGTGGGGGGTTTGCGACCAGGGCCGGGAGGAGGGATGGGATCTGTTGGGATGGAGGGCACGGGAGGCTGGCAGAGGGTGGGAAGGAGCTTGTACCTCTTCCTGAGAAAATCTCTCCCCCTGTGTCATCAGCATTTCTTTGATGCTGCAAACAAGAGACTGTGGTGAGCCGTGGGACAACCCCCTCGACCCCTGCCCCAGGTATGCCTGCACTCACTAGGCAGATTTCAGGCCTTTCCCCTCTGGATCAAACACCTTGAATGCATTCAGGATCGTCTCCTCCGGGTCGGCACCTGCGGGTGACAAAGCCATGGCCATTGGAGATGGAGAAGCAGGAAGCCAGCTGCAGCCTCCTGCTTCCCCCAGCCTTGGGGGGAAGATGGAGAGCAGACTGGAAAGTGGGGTCCCTGCAGGAATGCTGCCCCTGCAGCTGGAGACTTGAGTGAAGTTGGTGGCATGTAGAGAAGCAGACGAAGGGTCATGGTGTGAGCACAGAGCAGGCAGTGTCGCCACCGCTCCGGCATCCAGCCTTTATCTAATCTTTGGAGTGTATTTATAGAGCTCCAGGCACAGCCCTTGGGGCCTCTTGGAGATCTGCAGGAGTCTGCATTCCTTGGGTTAAGTACATGATTCAGGGTGCAGCCGGACGGGCCGATGGGTCAAAGTCTGGCTGTAGCCAGGGTGGCCACTGGTGCCACYGCTGGTGTCAGTGGCTCAGAGGTGCTGCAGGAACTCCTGTCCCCTCTTTCTATGGGGACAGCAGTAGCACAGCCATTTGGATTTTTTTAATGGCTGGGGAAACTGAGCCGTGGAGACCATTTCATACCYCTCGACAGGTTAGAGAGACATGGGATGAGATTCAGACCTTGGGACTTAGGGACAGTTGCTATTGCAAGTCAGCAGGAGTTTTGGGGCACGGGGATGCCACTGACCACCCCCCAGCTCCCCAGGTGCCCTCTCACCCTTGAGCTTCTCCCCAAACATGGTGAGGAACACGGTGAAGTTGATGGGGCCGGGTGCCTCCTTTATCATCTCGTCGATCTCCTCGTTTTTCACATTCAGGCGCCCTGGGGAGAGCAGCTTTGGGTCAGCCATGTGTCCGTGTCCGGCTCTATGGGCTGGGGGCTAAAACACACAGCACAGGACCCTTCCCAGAGGGTATTCCCCCAACCTGGGGAAAGTGGCACATCCCTTAGGAGCCACCTCTGACAAGGAATGGAGGTAGCAGGAGTGAGGGTGGGAGAATCACCTCCAGCTCTGATTTCTCCAGGAYCACAGAAAAGAGGGATGCAAAGGACTGAGCCGTGCTGCTTCCTTCCCTCACTGTCCCATGGATCAGACTGTTTCAGCCCTCCTTGGGAGGTGTTTTGCCTCAAAACCACCATCACTGGGGTCCTCCCTGGCCCCCAGAGCCAGAAGAGAACAGGACTGAATGCCTACACCCTTTTCCCTGAGGCTGGGTTGTCCTTGGGACTCCCCAGCCCCATTGCTGATTCATGCTGACCTCTGATGGGACTGCCAAGCTCGTGGTGTCACAGCCTCCCACAAATCCCACAAATCCTCTTAATACCCACACCCCCCGGGATGCCGTGGGATGGGCACAGCCAGGTGCTTCTAAGCACGGAAAAGGCAGGGAGCGTTTAGCTGTGTAATCCAGGAGCTGGCTCCAGTAGCAATGGGATAAAGCAGCGCTGCTGTGGGAGCTGCTCCGAATCACCCRTGCAGGATCTCCCGGGCTAACAGGCTCGGGTTTGGACCAGGAGGGTTTTGGCAAAATGGGAGATCCGGTTAGTGACAGGGGCTTGGTTCAATGGGGGCTCCACCCTTTTTTCTCACTTCATGTTGGCAAAGCTGKTGGGGAGGGGAGGCTGCTCAAAGGGGCCTCACCGAGGGCAGCAAAGGTGTCTCTCAGATCCGCCTTGTCGATGAAGCCGTCCCGGTTCTGATCCATGATGGTGAATGCCTGGAAGCACAGGAGGAGGGCAGGGAGCACAGGGAGAGGGAGAATTGTCAGCCTTTGCGAAGGCTTTAGTACCTTCCTCCTCCTCCCTTCAGTTTGGATGGGTCAAGGGCACTTTGAGCCCACCGAGGATGGGGCACTGGGGGCCTCACCCACCCTAATCCAGCACAATCCTGCACCCTGGAGCTACGGAAACCCAAACCCCAATGCTGTACAAACCCTTTCCTTGGCCAAACCCACTCATCCCACTATGAGACCAGGGAGAGAGGCCAGCCTGAGCCATCAGCTCCTCCAAGTGGGGCCCGTTATCCCTGGAGCTGGAATCTACAGAGGACCATGTGCCTGCCATGCAGGGGGTAAGAGCTCCCGGCAGGGCAGGCAGGAGCGAGCTGGGAGATGTTCTCCAGCTCCCCTGGAAGCTGCCGGATCCCCTGCAGGATGCGTGCTCCTCGGAAGCTCGGAGGCGATGCCGGATTTAACGGCGTCGCTGAGTTGTTATTCTGACTTTCAAAWTAAAACGACCCAAAACAGGGCGTGCTGCCTCCTGGTGCGAAGCAGCTGTCACTTGAGAGCACCAAGGAAGGAGCTGAAGGTCACATCGCATCAAGGACCCTCGGTCCTTCCCACCAAACCCACCTACCTCTTTGAATTCCTGGATCTGGGCCTGCTCGAACATGGAGAAGACATTGGAATTAGCGCCTTCAATCCTCTTCTTGGCTTTCTTGGGTGCCTGCAGGGGTCCAAGTATGTGCCATTAACTCACTGGCTTTTTATGGGGTGGAATAAATGCACGAAACTGCCCTATTCTTAGTCGTGACTCCTTCGTGGTAGCTCTGGGCTGTGGCTCTCTTCCCCCGGGGGTTTGATGGTTTCACCCTGCAAGTCTGGGATGCTGGGGGGCATTAAGATTCCTGCTTCAATTACAGCTCCTGGTGAATTTWGCCAAATAGGTCCAAGAAAAGTTGAGAAGTGAAATCACTCCTCCCAAAGTCAGGTGAAAGGCTCAGCACTGGGGTGAAATAYCCCCCTTGGAACCCTGGCTTTGGGAGCACTGCTGAGGCTGCACACGAGGGCTGTGGTCGGTCGCTGCTCCTTAACCCTGCTGTGCACATATTAAAATGTGGCTTAATTAAAAATCTGCTTTCTCCTGCACTGAGGCTCGAAACAACCAGAAGTGGGTCAATGTGTGTTTGAAAGAGGAGAGAAGGACAGAGCCCCTCGCTGTCCCACCCTGCCCATCATCCCTTATTCCTGCTCCTGCGGCCGTTTCCTCTCATGGGGGTCTGCCAGGAGGAGGAGGGGTTTTGGGGGGACAAAACAGACCTTCCTCTCACTGCATGAAGGAAGGGAAAGGAGAAAAATGGCATTTGGACCCCCAAACGGTCTGCCCTCATTAGAAAGCCCTGCTAGCCTGGAGACACCTCTCTGTTGCCTGCAGGATGCTGCTGATCCAGCCAGGTGATCCCCAATTTGCTCACCCCCTTTCCAGGGCAGGAAGGACCCTTGGCCCTCAGCTCCCTGTTGCCTCCATCTCTCCCTGCCTGTTAAAGCCATCCTGGTGGAAAATCTAATGGGTTTTATCCCTTCCTGCTGGAGCTTTGGGCTCTCGGTACTCACCATGGCTTCGCTCAGCCGCCGATGTCGCTGCGAGGGGTGTCTCGGAGGCACTCCCTGGCTCCCCCCGGCTGAAACAATAAATACACCCCCCTCGGGGTTAAAAATAGCCCCATGCCCACTTTTGGCTGTAATAGGTAAATCGACCACCCCCAACCCTGTTGTCTCTGCCTTTCTCTGTGCCTCTCTCTCTAATCTGGAATAGCAGCTCGTTGTTGTCAGCGGCTGACGTGACATGTGAGCCCGGGAGGGTTTCAAGGTTAACGAAGCGCCGGGCCGGCCCCAGCTCCCACACTGGGGATGCTGACCCGGCACCGCACGGGGACAATCCCACCTGCCTTTGTCACTCGGGCTGGGGCGAGTCCCCTCTGCGGGGACATATGGGGAGGGCTTGGCCCCAGGGGACCCCCCTCGCTACAATCGTCCAAACTCTGGGACGTGGATGTTTTTCCTCGGGGCTTCCAGGCTGCTTAGGGAGCCTCGGTGCCCCATCGCAGGGTTGGCATGGCAAAGCTGGGAGCTGCTCGGCTGCTGGAGGCAGAGGAGCTCCCTGGCCTGGGGTGCCCTCCCTTGGGATGCTCCAAGAGCAGGAGCAGCTGCCTGGTCACCCTGCCTGTGGCCGAATGGGGACATCCTGCTGCAGCCCCATCGCAGAGCGCTGGGGTGGGGCCGGAGGCGGATGCTGAGCTCCCACAAAGCCGGGCAGGCACGAAGGGCTCCTCTCTCAAGTGTCACCCCCCACTGGGGCACCTGTCAGCCAGTTAAGCCAAGCATTTGCTCGCCCTGGTCCCAGGAGGATACACACATTTAACTCTCCCCATCCCGGGCTCTGTCCCGGGGGCACACCCTGCAGCACCCGGGAGCGATGGCACTCACGCCGCCGGGACACTCTGGCTCAGCATTCCCGCAGCGAGAGCCAAGGAACCCACGGGCAGGCAGGCAGCAATCCCACAAAACCTCTTCCATGTCTGCTGCCCTTGTGGAGCAGGGCTGGTGGCTGCCAGGACCGGGCTATTTGGTGGTTCCCTTTTGTCTTCAGTATTTTTAGCCGGTTCATTTTATCTCCCCTCCCTCTTGCCTTGCCCGGGATGCGGTCGGGGTTGRATGCGCGGGGTGGGAATGGTGCTGGCAGCCCAACGATGCCCATCAGCCCCCCAGGCTCTGTGGTGCCTGGCATGGCCAGACCCAGTGGCCTGGGGAGCTGGTGGCCTCGCTGCCCGGCATTGCCCCCTCCACATGCCGAACAGGGTGGTGGGCGAGCGGGGAGGGCTGGGACGGGGCTGGGAACAAAAGGGATTGTGAAACCAGATCCCTGGAACTCCGGGCTCTGCCCAGACACTGCCCTTGTTCTCCCAGAGGTCACAAATATCGTGTTTAATCCCTGGCACTCGCCGCCCGGCTGCCACGGCCGAGCCAGCGGGGATGGCATTACGGGGAGGATTTCATCAGGCAGCAGGGAAATGTGTAGGGAAAAGTGCATGGAGAGGAGAAGACTCCTGATCCGGGAATGACCATCTCGTCTGGACAGAGCTGCAGCTCAGGGAAAGGATTTCAGGATGGGGTRTGCGGTCCGTGTGAGCAAAAGCGAAGGAGAAAGAGCCGCGGGGCCAGAACTGGGACCAGGAGCAGCCCCGGGCACAGCCGAGGATGAGGGGGATCAATCTCGGCACGGACGTTCCCTCCTCCTGCCAAGTTCGGCTGGATTCATCGGCCAGCCGAGCCCAATTACCTTAATTTGTGACATTAAGGAAAAATCCATAAGCATCAGGGAAGTGATGTGTGGTGGTTTCCCAGGACTGGTTGGCCACGGAGCCACYGGCGCCGCCCGGGCGCTGCCTGTCCCCGTCCGCGGCTCCGTGTCCGTGCCCGGCTGCAGTGCAGGAGGCAGCCCTGGAGCTGTGGAGATCTCCCAGAATATTCTTTTTTTCGGGAACGACCAGTTGTGCCTGCCCAGCCTGGAAGAGGCCTGAGCTGGGTCTCTCCCCGGCGTTGCCCACGTTGTGGCTGGGGTGAGATGGTGGCTGGGGGCTCGGAGGGGTTGGTGGTGCCGAGGGTGGCGCAGAAATCTGGGATGGGGATGGGGTGCAGATGGCTGCCTGGGCTTCTGCTGTAATTTGTAAGACGGTGCATCTGCTCCACTGCTCACTTCTTGCTGTCAGCTGAAATCCTCTGTGCTGCACGGGCCGGATCCTGCTCCCCCGTGAGGATCCTGGTCCAACCTGCACATGGAAGCGCCTCCAGGCATATCATATCCTTCTCCTACTGTGGATATTGGGGGGCTTGTCGGCACCCAGGAAAACCTGAGTGCTTTAAATATGTCTGTACGCACGTATCTGTCTCTGGAGCCCTGTAGGGAACAAAAGAGCTGAGGGAAGTGGCTGCAGCCTGTGAATGGATGTCAAGGAATAACACACGTATCCGTGCCGTGGCAAAATCAAGCATCGTCCTTTCTTATCTGCAAAAGAGCCTGTGTTTTACATGAAAAAGCCTTTCTAATTAATAGGCCAGCCCCTCTTGAGCTCGATAAAAAATGGAGTCAAAAGGATTTGATTAACCCCCGCTCTCCGCCGGGCGCGTGCTCTGCCTGAGCGAGACCCAGCCGAGTCCTGCCCGGGGCCGATAACAGCTCCCCGTGTCCTGGGGATCCCAGCACATCCCGGCACCCCCGGCTCCGAGCATCCACACAGCGGTTTGGGGGTGTCCAGCCCCAGGGCTGGCCGAGCACAGCCAGCTCGGAGTGCCWGGATGCCCCAGAGCCAGCCTGTGCCGCCGCTCTCCCTGCTCCCGTTCCTTATGAATATCCTTTGCTCCAGCCAGTATTTTTTTCTGTGATCAGACACATTTGACTAAACTAATACATATGTATACACACCGGGACGTTCCCATCCAAACCAATGTAAATTACCTCTGACCAATACATTTTCCCAGGAAATCAATGCATTTTAACACTGGATAATATTTATGAAATTGAATTTTTTATTGAAGCTAATGCAATTCCCTTCTGTTTTATGCATTTTTATTAAACTAATGCATTTTAAATTAAACTGTTGTATATTAACCACAATGGCTGTTGGTACTTACAGTAAAATAATATATGTTTGCTGAAATCAATACATATTCCAAACCTGGGAATTTCCAGTTAACAAGGCTATATCAAATATAACAAATGCATGTAGCTACTTAATTTGGTGCTTATATACACTGGCTGCTATATTTGTTTATTGGTAATGATTATTTTAAAGGAGGAAAGCATATTAAAGGTAGAAAGATGGATTCCTGTGGAGCTCAGAGTTGCAGTTGGAAGCTGGCAGAGGTGGCCACCCCATCCCTGGTGCTCACATTGAGGGGAGCCATGGGGGCGACCCACGTGCCCTGGTGATGGCTGGTGGCTGAAATTCATCTCCTCTGCCACAGTTGGCCTCTGTGCCCTCCATCACAGCCCAAGATGTCCCCCTGAGGTTTTGGGGACATCCTTCTCTTGCTCACCACACTGCCCCACAGCCCCTTTCTGCTGGCAGCATCCTCAGGAGCTTTTGGAGGGTTCTATCCCTCTCCCCTTGGTGTTCAGAAGTCTCCATGTGCGACAGCTTGTTCCAGACAGATTTGATTCAGCAGCTTTGCCTGATTCAGCTCCGTTTTCCCTTGGAAGGTTACACCACCGCGGTTATGGCCACGAGGATTTGGCCACGTCAGGAGTCTGGGGAAGAGCCGCCACCCGCCAAACAGAGCCAGGGAGAAGCTCTGAGGATGGGGATGGGGACAGACAATTCCCTGTCCCTGAGCTCCCGGCCTGTCCCGGGGCTGTGCCCTGCGCTGAGAACAGGATGTGGTCCCAGGAGGAGGTGGCCGTCCTGGCCTCTCGAGCYGCAGCATTGACAGGGAACGCCATAAATAGCAGCGTTATCCGCCGCGCGCACGCGAACGGCGCCGGAGTTGAGATAATTTGGGCGAAGCAATACAAGAGGAAAATTAATTAAAGAGCGTGTGCTAATTGTAGGGAGAATGTGCCTGGAATAAGCAGCCGAGGCAGAAAGGCGGCCGGCGGAGGGGCCCGGGCACCCTCCCCGCGCATCCTGGGGCACCCGGGGGGCGGCGAGGGCTGAGAGAGGGCACGGCTCAGCGCATGGGGAGCCGAGGGGTGCTGCGACCCCCCCGCGGTGCCTCACCCTGCACTCCTGTGCCCCGCATGTCCCTCAGCGTCCCCCTCGCGGTGTCCCCACGGTGTCCCCCCGCGTCCCCCCGTGTCCCCCCGTGTCCCCCCGACCCGGCCCGCGGGGACGCGCTGCAGCTCCCGCAGCCGCCGCCAGGTGGCGACGTCGTAGCGGGCGCTGTGCGGGCGCTGCCCAGGCCCGGCGGGAGAGAGGAGAGGGATGGGGGAAAGGGATGGGGAAAAGGGATGGGGAAAAGGGATAGGGGGAAAGGGATGGGGGAAAGGGCAGGGAGAGGAGCAGGAGGGAAGGAAGCAAAGGGGAGAGGAGCAAGTGGACGGGGGAGAGGGGCCAGAGGGAGAGGGCAGGCTGCAGAGAGAGGGGCCATGGCCAGGAAGCTCCATCACCTGTGGTAATGGGTTCTGYGCTATCATAGAATCACAGAATGGTTTGCGTTGGAAGGGACCTCACTCGTCCCTCACTGCTGGGGGGAATCCTGCATCCCTGGGCTGACAGAGGCCAGGTAGAGCCCTGGCATGACCCTGGATTTTCCCACTGGAGGAGGCAAAAATACAGCAGTGGAGGCACAGGGAAGGCAGCAGGACCTCTACCAGGGTTTCTGGGACCCCAAGGCCAAACCTGCAGGGTGACAGCTGGGACGGACTACACTGCCTTCCCTGGCATGGGATGGGGACAGAGCTCTGGAGCAGCTGTCAGGGTCTCCATGAGGGATGTGCCCAGGGTTGAAGCTGGGCCCAAGATCCTGGGCGGCCCCAGGGCCCGACTCGTTCTGATGGCACTGCTGTCCCATGGTGAGGCTCCTGGTGTCCCTCTGGCCTTCCCTGGGACAAGGTGACCGAGCGAGCACAGCCCATCAGCACAGGTTCACCGTCAGCACTGGTTCACCACCCCCGGCTCTCGCTGCCAGCATCGCCCCTTGGCCGCCTAAAGGGGCCGGATCACTGCACAAAGGGCTTACGTGGATCACAAACAGGAAGGCAGGAATAAATTAATGCCTGGAATGGGAGCGTGCTGAAGTCCTTTTTTTTTTTTTTAAGTACACAGAAAAGCCCCTTCCATATTTTAATTAAAAGCCTTTCAGGAGAGGAGGCAAGGGGCTGCCATTTACAACGGGCTATTGTCAGGCGCACAAAGCAAACGGGGCTGGAGACAAACTGATTTATTAACCTGCGCCTCGCAGCGCTCCCCGGGGCGGGGGAGCCCGGTGTGGAGGGGGGGTGGCAGCACCGGGGTCCCCCTGCTCTCCCTGGGAGCTCCAGGGCCACGGGGCAGCGCCCGAGGGGACACAGGGGACGCGGACGGCTCGTGCCACCCCGCAGCTCTCCGTCCCTCCGGGCGGCACAGGGCGCAGTCCCTCTCCTCTTCCTTACAGCTCCCATTGATTTATTAATGATTTGGCCAAACAGAAACATTCCTCCAAAGCCCACAATTTAATTTGCTCACCAAAGATGCCAAGTTAGTTTTATTCCTGATTTATGAGCAGGTTCCTCTGTTCGCTGGGCAGCAGAGCGGGGCGGTGATTTATGGGGGTGAGATCAGCTTTGTGGGTGCAGGGAGAAGGTCYCTCCTTGGGACCCATCCTGGTGGTGTCCAGCAGCAGATCCCTGCAGCACCTTGGTCATGAACAGACTGGGCAAGCCCTGCTGCTGGCATGGAGAGGACACCTCAGCATCAAAGAGCAGAAAGCAGCTCTCCYCCCAGCAGAGACCACTCACCCCACCTGGTTTACTGATCCATCTATGAGCAAACCTCCCCCCGGCCCTGAGGGGGGTATGGAAATGAATTCCCACATGGCATCTCCCCTTGCGCAGCCTGTGCTCCCCACCCCTGGCTAATTACAGCCTCATTACGCCAGGGGTGAAGCAGCTGCCTGGCACCACCAGCAGCCCCAATCTCATTACAAATCTCAATGACTCCTAGTGGTTTCCACTCCCTGATTTTTGCGATTGGGGGATAAGGGCATCTATTTATAGCACTTGGATTCACAGAGCACGGTTGGAGGCTTTGGCTTGGGTGCCCCCGAGCAGGAGCAGCGCACAGGCACTCATGGCTGGGGTCTCAGAGCATCCATGGAATTTGCTCTTGATGCCACCGGGGTTCCCCAGTTCCAGGCAACGCTTTTATTGCAGGACCATAAGAAGGATTCGCTATGGGAACCCCTTTTCCAGCCAGCCCTGAAGGTGGTGAAGAGGCTGGTGCAGGGCTCACAGGAGCATCCAGGCTCTCTCTTGACACGAAGTGCCTCGGCTCCTGCAAATCTTTCTTTGAACTTTGATTTTCTGTTCACTTGTTCTTCTGCCTGAGGCGTTTTGCAATTGTGGGATTGCGAGCGGCTCCGAGTTTCTCTGAGTGGAAGAGATGAGAAGAACGAGATCATTTCCTGGCTGTTTGTGCTACAGTGTGGGGCCAAGGTCAYGCTGGGTGTCTGCCTCATCCTTTTGGACAATTTTCCTGGCCTGGGAGCAGACCTGTCCCTGTGTCAATCGGAAGAACCTGCGGAGCAGAGTGCAGTTTGAGGGGTGTTCCTTTTCTTCGGTGTATTCTGAGCTCGAACCGTGCTTTTTAGTGGAATCCCAAGAATCCTGCAAAATGCAGGGAACAGCAGCAGGATGATACCTGGGCAGTAAGGGGCTGCTTCCTCCCCAGCACTGCAAGATCCACTGCAGTGASCAGAGTTTTAGGAACAGTGAAGGACTGGGAGTGACCACTGCAGGAGCACTTCTGGTCTTGCTGGTGTCCGTGCTGCCCATCTCCCTCCAGCCCTTCYGAGTACAGGGATCCCAAGGGGACAAGTGAGATGGGGGACCAGGACAGTGGTGAACAAAGGGGCTGCCCTCATCCTCTCTGCAGTTTTGGAGGCAAAGCTGCTTGTGAACCCCTGGGAACACTTTGGGACCCCCTCCATGGGGTGGTGGTGGTGGGGAATGTTTGACCTCACTGGGTCTCAGGGAGGGCAGCTGGGACGTGCGTTTGTCTCAGCCTGGCAGGAGCCCCCGGGCTCTTCCAGGAGCAGAGATGTGCACGTGCCTGCACGACAGCCCTGGCTGTTACCTGCTCCTTGGCAGGAATATTAAACCTCTGCACTTGCTTGGTCTGCAAACACTCGCCCGCAAAACGCACCCGAGGGGCAGCTCCGTCCTTATCCGCTCAAAAATGAGTTAGGGCCAGGGCACCTGGGGTCCCTCCAGCACAAACATGGCACGGCTCTGCTGGGGGGGTACTGCTTCCCAGGGGAATGGGAATTGATTCTCCAAGCCCGTTGGATGTCTGTGTGGTCAGTACAACAGGCTATGGGGCAAACTGGGGTAGAAAATGTAAAGTTCTTTTTTTTTTTTTGGTGGGGAGGCAGAGGGGGAATTCCTGGGAAAGGTGTTGTCAGTGCCCAGATACTGCTGGGTGGGCTCCATTCCCCTGCTGAAGTTGGTTGGATTCTTCAGAGCCATCGAGAAATTTGAAAATACAGCCGGAATTTGGGGTGTTTCTTGTTGCGGAGTGCCGGGAGCGTGTTTGCTGTAGCCATTTCCAGCAGGTCAAAGGTGCTGAATGGGTCAGGTGAGGGGGGGGAAAAAAACCAAACAAACCTGGAAAAGTTTAACCGGCGGCTTCCGGCTGGCGATTTTCCAGCTAAAACCTTCGATTTGGCCGGGAAAAATCCACCGCCCGGAGGGCTCCGCGCCCCTTCTCGGGAGTGAGACCCGGGGGTGGGGGTGGTCTGGGAGCCGCGGGGGGCGATGCTCGGGGGTGGCCCCGGGGGGGAGAGGGGTGGACCGGGAGGGTGCCCCATCCCTGCTCCCCGCGGGGCGCGGGCGGGGAGCGGCGGGGCCGCCCCCGGTGGAGGCGGGCGGACCCCCCCTCCGCGCGGCTCCGCGCCCCTCCGCGCCACCGGGCTCCCCCAAGATGGCCGCCGACGTGGGATCGATGTGTCGATACCGGACACGGTTTGATGCCCGCCGGCTCCAGGTCGGTGGCGGCGGCGGGCGCGGGGCTGGCGGCGGGAGGGAGGGAGGGACGGGGAGTGTGTGTGGGGGGGGTGATCCGGGCGGCCGCCCCCATCCCTCCCTCCCTCTCCCCCCGCGCCCGCCCCCCTCCCTCCGCCCGCCCTTCCCCATCGATAGGTATCAGAAATTGATCCCCGCCGCCGCCGCCGCTCTTTGTTCGGCGCCGCCCGCCCGGGAGCCTGGAGCAGAGCATGGAGCAGCGCTAGCGGCGATGGAGCCGCGATGGAGCCCCGGCCCCCGCCCCGCCGCCCCCGAGGTGACAGCGGGGCCGGGGGGCGGCCGCCGCTCCGCCCCGGCGGGAGGGAGGGAGAGGAGGGAGGGAGGAAGAGGAGGGAGGGAAGTTGCGCGGGATGAAGTTGCGGGGAGCGCGGCCCCCCGCGCCGCCCCGCCAAGTTTCTGGCGGTGCCCGCACGCCGAGCGGAGCCGCAGGTGCCCGCGGGCTGCCAAGCGTCCCCGGTGCCGCCCGCGGCGGGGGCGGCTCGGCGCCCGCATCCCCCSGGGCGGGCAGAGCCGCGCGGGTGCGGTGATGGACGCGGGGATGGCGGAGCGGGGCTGCCCGGAGCCCCGCCGCCCTCCCATTGTTATCCGGGGCCGGTGYGCGGGGCCGGTGCGGGGGCTCGGCCAGCCCTGAGCGCCGGGCGGGCGGGCGGTACCGGGCGGCGCTGCTCGGGCCGGGGATGGATGCGGCGGGGGGGCGGCAGCTCCTTTGTGGCTCCGGGCAGGTCACGGCCGCCGTATCCCGCCGTGGTACCCTCGGTCTGTGAAATTCCCGGTAAGTCCTTTGTTACCGTGTGCGGGGGAAGGTTGGCCGGGGGCTGCTGACAGTTTGTGACCTTAAATACGCACCTTAAATAGGAGGTGGATAATTAACACAATGGCTCTCCCGACATAATGGGTTGAAACCCAACCTGGAGCCGCTACAACGACCGAAACGCGCATTTCCGTGGATATTAAATGGGTTTATCCCTGTAGGATATTCCGGAGTTTAAAATGCAGCATGCTTTGGAGGGGAGTAAACAAATTGAAATGCGGTTTATGGGGCTCCGGTACTGGATCAACAGTTCCAGCATTTAATACATTTTGGCTTTTAAGCAGATTACGTGCTGCATCTGCGCTACGCGACCCGAAAAGTACCGCAGGTACCGCGGCCGGTGGGTTTGCCGCGACTGCTCAGCCCTGGCATTGTGGCCGGGAAGGGATTACGGCTCTAAGCGCTTCGGATACAAAAGCGTTCCTCGCTAAATCGCGCTAATGACTTTTCCTGGGTGCGCTCAGAACCTTTATTTAAAGATAAATATTGGCAGCTACTTTGCCCTGGGTCCGTCGGGGGCGAACTTTGCCGGAGGGAGAGGTGGGCTGGGAGGTGGCGGCGCCCCTTCCCCGGCGTTCCGCTTGGCCGGTGCCTGTGGCTGGGTGCGGAGCTGGAGCGGGAGCAGTGGGATTGACTTCTGTCCAGGCAGCAGTTCTGCCGCCTCGCCGGGATCACGTTGGGAAAGGTGACCTTGTGCCAGCTTGGCCTAATGCCCTCCATTAAAAAAAAAAATAGGAAAACAAGAGAGGGGGGAAAAAAAAAAAAAAAGGAAGGCAAGCAGTCCATTTATTATTCTTCCAAGAGCTTTTTCCTTTTTTTTTTTCCCCTTCCTTTTTAATGGATGTGTCTGAGCAGCTCTGGTGGCCTGGGGCTGGCCGGGAATGGCAGAGTTTGAGCCGCCCTGATGAATGGTGGGCATATGGAAAACACACGGATAATGTGCTACTCGGCAGCGCTCGGATCGAAACGGCGCTGAGCCTTTTTACGGCAGGGAGGCGCGGAAATGAGGAGAGATAAAATTCCATCAAAGATAATACCAGACGTATTTCACCGGGTTATGAGATTGGTTTATTGTGTACATTACTAATGCAGTATTTTTTTACAGCTTTCCTGTGTGTGATAGTCAGAGCGGGATTCATACCTTCGTGGGGTTTTTGGGGTTTGATTTGCTCGGGGTTTKTTGCTTTCCGGTTGGCACCGAATGGATTTCCACGCTCCGTGTGCCGCTGGAATCCAACCCGTTCCGTGTTAAAACGCCAAAAAAACGGGAAAGAGTTGCGAGCTGCTGATTTGGGATAATAAATACAACGGCGAGCGAGAGCGATTAGAGCCATCTTTTATAAATGTCTTCACATCTCATTATGCAGATGAGCTCTGGCTACACGGCTGCAAGCCTTTGGTTATCGTCAAATTAAACGTTCTTGGTTTTATTTCCCGGGATGCAAATGCTCCCCGTGTGCCGGAGTTGGGCAGAAACTTCGGCGGCTCCGCCGGATGGTGGAGAGCCGGGAGCTTCGGAGCGTGGTCTGGTTGATGAGATGTTTTTTTTTGCTGTTTAAAGTTTAGGGGAGAAGGAGGGAAAAAAAAAAAATACACAACTGTGGATGTGATTAAAATATTATAACCTTATGATATTCTGAAGTGCATAAATTTTACATATCAGCTACAGAGGGAGTTTAGACATCCATTAAATGATATGACAGCTTGACTTATCTAAATGTGCATCATTTAACAATGTGTCAAAATTCTGCTTTATATAGACGACAGCAGTAAATAAGCTATCAGTCCTCTTGGCTGGAGCTTAATTCCTGGAGCTTGGACTAATAAACTTAACTGCACTCTTGTGGAGCAGCAGGATAACCTCGGGAGGAGGCCGAGGTGCTTCTGGGGCTGTGAATGGGGGAGCTTCACCCCTGCAAATTCCCCGAGTGCTGTGCGTTTTTAGGGCTCTTATGGAGACACTGGTGGGACCTTCCAGTTTCCTGCAGCATCTCCAGCACCTGACACCATCCCTCCCCATTCCTGCCGCAGGCTGGGATGATGGCTGTGGTTGCCATGCCCAAGGGAAAGGGGGGAGCCCAAGGGGGCTCTGGGTGCCCCCATCTCGGAGGRATTTTTGTCTTTCCAAGCTGAAATCTCTAGAGTTTGTGGAGGTGAAGCCTGTGCCTGAGGCTGGCTGAGAAGCCCTGTGRGGCTGGGAATGTGGTTTGTGCTTTCCAGTGGCTCCAGCTGCTCCGGGTGCAGTGGGGCGTGGGGAGCGTTGGCTGCGGAATCATCTGGTTTGAACAATTAATCTGAGTTTGGGCGCGGTGGCACCAAGGAGCMGGGGTCTGCGCAGATGTCTGCCTCGTGGTTGGCTCGTCTGTTGTCTGATGGTTGTGTGCTCCTCCTGGGAGCTTCCCAGTGACCAGAACTCTTCAGGTGSATTCTCTGCTGTCTCCTACATGGCTGTGCCCTCTTGGTAGGGACACTRCTGAGACTTTTTATTCACCCAGGAGCTCTGTTTCCTTAGGGATCGAGGGCTGTGGCARCTGGAAATGCTTGTCCCTTCCATGTGCCCCCAAGGAGGTCCAGCTGAACTGGTCATCCAAGTGTAGCTGATGCTCCAGCACCAACAAGTTCAARCCTTGGTGGCTGGAGGACTTGTGTGTCTTGGAATGTCACCATCATTGACCACTTTGTGGTGTCCCCTTCCTCTGTGCTTCCACCACAGCTCCCTCCTTGGGACAGCCTGAGGTGCCACATCCATCCCACACCCCTAARTCCGTCATTAATACCTGATATTTCTACTATTCCCAATTTATACGTGAAGGGAGAAGGAGAAGGGCCGTGTTTCTGGTCCCACCTGCTGTGGGGTCGGTGTTGAGCATCACCAGAAAGTCAGACCATGAAGTTCCTGAAGTGAAATCTGATTTTCTTTTTTTTTTTTTTTTTTTTTTCCTGGCTGAATAATTGAGATGCTGCCAGACAAGAAGAGCTGCAGAAAATGAGAGTTTATCTTTAGCTCCACAGTTCTCACTTTAGAAACTGGTGACCCCAATTCCAGCCCAAAGAGTGACTTCTTCCCTAATTAATAAATCCATTAATTAATTGTGTGCGTGCTGCAGCCCATTAGAGATGTACACGCTGGCCTCCTGATCCAGTTTAGTGGATTGTCTCTGTGGCCTTGGATGGGGGTGGGTGGGAAGGGGATTGTCACCAAGAGGCAAATAGGGGACGGGGATGGAAATATAATTTGATTTTTGTGGGACTGCAGGGAAGAGCCCAAGCCCTGCCAGCTCCTGGTGGGTGTTCCAGCTTGGAGATGGGAGTGGGGATGGCGAGTGGAGCACTTGGGGTTGCTGTGCCCACTGAAATGGGGGAGAGCAGTGAGGGGTGAGGGTCACAGAGTGCCTCTTGTGTCGATGATGTGGAGCAGGGAGCCGCTTCCAGGGGCGCCAGGGCTGCAGCATCCCCTCGGTGGCAGTTTGGCACGGCTCCTGTGCCGCAGGTGAGCGGAATCTTAAGGCCTTCGGTGATCCAAATGATTATTTATGACCAGATTAGGAAGCAGTGCRCTCCCAGCCTGCGAGTCCTTCAGGAGGCACTTGCTTAAGCAGGAAACCTCAGCAGAGCGTGCGGAGCTCGCGGTTCGTCTCCCTCCATATGTTGGCACAGGAGCTGCTCCCTTCRGTTAATTTTTCTCGCTGTCTGCAGAGACCTGGAATAAAAATACGGGCAAATTGTTGTGTGCTGATCCCAGAGCTCCTCTTTTCTCTGCTGAGCAGGAAGTTGGCTGCTGGCAAAGGAAGCGTCATCTTTAAATGCAGGAGGCTTTGCTTGCCTATGGATTTGGGGGCTCATGGGGACCCTCTGCTCCCACATTTTTCATTCCTGGTTTTGCTGGCTGGAGGAAATCGGTGTATTTGGGTTCCCAGAGGTGGCTGCAGGTCCTGAGGGACAGCAGTGGCGCTGCTCCCTTCACCCTCCCTTGGGTGCTGGCGTAATCGTGGCGCCACAGCCCTGGCTGCAGGAATTCCCACATCCCAGATTTCAGGGAATTATCCTGGGAGTTGCCAACACAACGCAGCAAATTGGAATTACAGGGCCATTGTTTGCAGGGACGGAAGGTGAGGATGAGCTGCAACATCCTGCTCCTGAGCATGCCTTGAAATGGGATTTATTTAGGATTTGGAGGTGATGGGTGTGTGCTCCCCCCACACACCTTGAGACAGATCCCACACTGGTCGTGGTGCAGCATATTCCCTCTAGGATTGGAAAAGACACATTAGAGACATCCATTCCCCCCCAAAAGCCTGGGTRAAGTTTCTCAGAACATTTTGTACCATCCTGCTCCTATTACCGAAAGATGTAATTCCCCAACTTGGGAGATAATAAGCAGGTATTGACTTCTGCTGGGGTCATTATCAAGATTTATTCAGTCAATATGGCTCCTCGGGTCAATAAATCTTGAGGTTGATAAAGGAGGAATATATACTTGCAGACTTTATTAAAAAGTTTTCCCCTTTCGTAACACTTTTTGCTGTRTGTTGCAACAGGATCTGTGACTGAGTTTTCTTTAATTACCTTTTTTTGGTGGTGCACATTCTCCTGTGGCTTTTGTGCTGTCTTTGCAAGACAGCAAAACGTGAGAAGCAGGATTTGGCCTCGTGCTGGGTCTGGCTTGCTCGAGTTCCCTCCTGTGCTGGGATTTCCCCTCTCCCAGCTTGGCTCTGGYGATGGGGTGAGGGTTTGGGGGGCAGTGGGGTCTGTGGGCCCCTCATCCCGGGGCTCGGTGTGTGGGAGGACAGGGCTGAGCATGGGGTGTTGGGTTTTTCTGTGGAAAGGTGGGCTGTTTGTATGGCCCATGCAGAGGGGCTTGGGGGCATCTCTGCAGAAAGAGCTCCAGCAGCAGCTCCCCCTTCCCAGGTCAGCCCCATATGGTGCTCACAGATCCCAGCCCAAGACGGAGGGGGAGCCTTGGATGATGGGAGCCAATAACTGCTCACCCCAGTTTTCGAGGCAGCAGCCCCATCAGAAGGGGCAGTGTGTGATGATGGGCTCCTTCAGCCTCATCTCYGTATTTAATATGAATTATTTTGGCCGTGTCTGCTTTGCAATATTCGMTATTCCCACAATCTTCGGCTTTTTTTAAGCTGAGCTTCCCTGAAAGCGCCGACACCTCCTCCCAAAATGGATTCGGTGCTTTTTATTCTTTCACGTGGCCTTGCTGTTTAATTATTTTTTTGACTGCTTCGGTGCAGCACTCAGTGATTTCCCCAAAGCTGCCCTGGCACCCCCGAGCTTTGCCTTCGCCGCGGTTTGAGCGAGCGTGGGGCCCTTTTAATATGAATCTCCCGGCGTGTGCCTGTGCCAGCCGGTCCTGCTGCAACCCGGATTCCTAAAAAAGTAAACAACCCGTTCGAACCCCGGGTAAATATTCCTCTGGTGGGAGCCGTGCCGTGCGTCAGCCGCTCCGAGCGCGCTGCCGTTGCCTCTGGTAACGCTCCTGTGGTTTTACACCAAAGTCAGGACCTCGAGCATCCTTTGTTTTCTTCCGTCGGGATAACATAATAAAGTATTACCTGGCGCTGGCAGCAGGGCTTGTAATGCGTGCTGTAAGCACGGAGCAGAGCCGGGGTGTTATTGCTCAGCCTGGCTGCAGAGGACATTTATTCCTTATTAATCACGCCGACGGGGAGAGCGGCCTCCGTCTGCGGCCCTGGGAGCGCCGCGCGAACGTCGCTGCAGCCCTGGGAGCTGGGTCATTATCACCCCTCCTGCCCCTCCCGGTTTCTTGGCCCAGTGGGGGCACGGTTTGGGGGAGCAGCGTTGCTAAAAGCCCCCCGTGATGGCCAGCACGGCGGCTGGGATGGGGTGAGGGGCAGGATGGTGCCCTCCAGGAGAAAGGCTGCTGGGGATCCCATTGCTGTAGCTCTCCTGCAGGATGTTGGGGGGTGAACTCTATCCAGGGGAGGTTTAGGTTGGATATCAGGACAAGGTTCTTCCCCCAGAGGGTGCTGGGGCACTGGACAGGCTCCCCAGGGAATGGGCACGGCCCCGAGGCTCCCAGAGCTCCAGGAGCGTTTGGACAACACTCTCAGGGATGCACAGGGTGGGACTGTTGGGGTGTCTGTGCAGGGCCAGCAGTTGGACTGATGATCTGTTTGGGTCCTTTCCAACTCGGGATGTTCCATGATTCTGTGAGTCTGTGGGGTCTCTGCCCCCGAGTGTTTGCTGCTGTCCCATTTGCAGTGCCGGAGTGGGATGGAGTGGGAGATGCTGTGGCCGCGCCGCTCCGCTTCCCTTCCCCCGGCAGCGGCGGTGGGCTGTGCTCTGTTCGTGCCAGCCGCCTCCAGACTCCTCCCAGTCCCATTCCTGGCAGGGCCGAGGGCCGGCGGGTGCCCGGGGCCGGCGGGATGTGCCCTGGGCACGGCTCCAGCACGTGTCCGGCCATCCCAGGCCAGCTCCGTGCCGGCTCCGCTCGGCGCGCGCCGCTGAGGCAGCGTCTCCTGCCACCGCGCTCTTCTTTCAAATAAAAGCAGCTAATTAACATTATTCTTTAATTATTGCCTTTATCAACAAGGGGTCTGGTTTATACCAGCAGGATAGTCGCTTTCCTTTCCGCTACCCAAGCGAACGCTTCAATTCCTGTTGCTTTTGAAATGAATTTGATGTCATCTGCCCATTGTCACTTAATGGGGACACTTGGGTAATGATTGCGCGCTCCAGCCCTGTTAGCAGCACTGCGAGCGTGTAATTTAGCCCCTTAGGCAACGGTACTTTTGAAATCTCTGGATAGTTTTGAACTCTCTGTTCTTAATTAAATATGCAATTTTTCACGGTAACCAGGTTAATTCTTTTGTGTTGTGTTGTAATACTGTTAGGAATTTTCATAGTTCTTATTAAACATTATTCAGGCATTGTGAATTCCATAATTAAAAAAAATGAAAAGAACAAAGCTTGATTCACTTCTTTCTTTTCCCTGGTTAATTTATCAAATGAATTTTGCAAATTTTTCTTTTTCTCCCCAGACGGCGTGCCAAGTGTTTTAAAGGGGAAGGATTTAATTGCTCTGTAGGGATTGGTTGGTTATGAAGGATTTGGCTGTTTGATTAGTAAACCCTATTGGGAATGGTTTAATGCTCCATGATCTTAAAAATTGTCTGATTGTGAGGCTCTCCAAGGATGTTTTCTCTCTTCCTTATGTACGGCAGCAGCTTTGCACAAGTGTGATTATGAGACAGGGRGGAGGGAGCCGAGGTCGGTGCTGGGTGAGCTGGGCTGCCCTGGCCGGGAAGAGGAGGATGAGACAAACCAGGAGTTGTTCCCCTGTATCCCTGCAGGTTGTGGGAATGAATCTCTGGCTCTGCCAGGCTGGGGCTGCTCCGGKCTGGATCTGGCACTCAGTTCCTCTTCCAAGACCCCATGCCCCATATCTACCTTGTATATAATGAAATATTACGGAATTTCTGGTTTATTAAGAGGCACAACCCTGCTGGGTTCTCCATGTGGGAATCGTCCCAGTATCCCACTGGGCACATCCCTGTAAGGATGCTGAAGTGCACGGGGAGGTGTGGCTGGGGGGATCCCTGCAGCCCTGGGCAGGACGATGCTGGAGGAGGGATGTGGGGATGCAGCTGCCGGGGGCTTAATCCAGGTACCCCATAACACCTGCTCTGTCTGTGGAGCCTGGGGATGTCCAGCCAGGAATCTTTTTCCAGGGAGGCCCTAAAAAAGGATAAAAACACTTAGTTTCTGCTGGTTTTTTGGTTCTCTTTGGATCCGAAATTGATGATGGAGGTGATGTCCGTGCACTGACGTTGGAGCTGCAGGGATGGGCTGTGATTTCAGAGTGCCAGGAGGGTGACAGTACTCCAAAATCCTTGCTGGTGAAGAGCCTGGGCTTCCCTTCCAGAGTGCCCAGGAGCATCCCTGTGGGCACTGCCACTGCCAGCAGTGCTCTGTGTTGTTTTTAAAGTCCTTTTGGATTTAATATAGAGAAAAAAAGTCAATATTTGGTGGTTTTAGCCACACGGTGCCAGTTGGGGTCCCCCTGGCCCCCCTGAGGTTGTGGGATGAAGGATGGTGGAGGCCTCACTATTAAATAACAGAATAACCCAGGCATGGTGCAGGCACCCAGTGGGTTTTTGGGGGCAGCAGGAGGGGTTTTCCCTCCCACCTGACCCTGGAGCATCCCTGGGAGATGCCTTTGGCTGGGAGCCGCAGCCCAGCCAGGATCGATTGTGGCCAGTCTGAGGGGCTCCCCAGGGGTTATTTGGGCTTTAAGGAGAGGTCAGAGAGTCATTACACTTATAAATATATTACGATTTAAGAGAAGAGCTGTCGTTATCTTTGAACTTGGTTTATGTGGCGCCGATTTTTTCCCATTCTGATTCCAGCCAGGAGGATCAGCCAGGCTGGGGCAGGCCCKGGGCAGCTCGGGGGAGGAAATGTTCAGCAGTGCTGGGCAGGGGGTCTTTGCCTCAAAAAGCATCAGAATCTGTTCTTCAAACTGCTGCTTTCCCCAAAAACTTGGAGAAAGATGTTGGTTTGTGGAACCAGGTGATGCTGCAGGATCTGGGCTGCAGGGTTGGAMTCTCTGGCAGGGCTGGGGCCTCTCTGTGCCATCATCTTTCGGGTGAATGGGATGTTTTTGGGGAGGGACAAGTCAGCAGCACATCGGTGCCATGGCGGGACCATGTGGGAACATCATCCCACAAAGAGAGATCCAAGAAGCCACCAAGCAGTGGCATCACCCCATTGCTGGGCTGAGCAACGTGGGCCAAGGATGCCAATGGGGCTCAAAAATGAGGGTTTAAATTAAAATAAATCCCGGTTTTCCTGTTCCTCACGGCTGGGTGAGGCTCTGAATGAGCAATGCTGGGCTGTGGCTGAAGCAGGCACACAAACCCATTTGCTCCACGCTGCTGACACGGGGTCTGAGCAGAGACCAGCGGGACTGAAGGGGCTCCACTCCCCACAGGGCTGTGCCGAAGCCGGAAAGTCCATTTAAAAACAAAGAGAAAACCACCCCAAAAAAATAACAAAAAAAAAAAAAAAAAAAAAAAGAGAGAAAAAAGGCCCAGACATTTGCGAGGCCAAGGCGAGCAGATGCCAGTAATGTATTCCCAGGCATGACACGGAGTGGCAGCGTGTCATGAACCGTGTCCCCAGGGACCCCCGGCGCTGGGATATTGGCTTGAGCCCCCACCGGCTCCGGGCGGGGCGTAAATTCATCAGCCTTACGGGTATTGCTCTTGGACTACTGAATAATTTACAGTTGCAGAGCCCAGCCAGGTTCAGGTCACCGGGGTTCATGGGTTAATAACAGGTTTGGTTTTTGTTGTCAGCATCTGCCTTGATAACATATGAAAGAATCCTATTCCGTTGATTAGATTTTGAAATGGATCAATTTTTAATCAGCAGAACATCTGACTCACTCAATAAGAGGAGCGTGGTGGAGACAGGACGAGGGGCTCGTTATTTACAGGATTGTTTGTTTTTGCTAATACGCAAATCCTCGCCGGGGCTGGAGCCTCCCCCCCCGCCTCCCCTCGCCCCGGCTCCCCCAAAATAAATCGCTGGGATTATCTGCAGCCTCGTGCCAGGTATTTGATCCGTCCACTGATTGGGTGGGAAATCCATGCTGCTGCTCGGGGCACGCTGAGGCTTTGATTTAACTATCTTGTTATTGATGGAAAACGTTTACTTACCAGGACCCGAATCTTATGAAAAAAGCGTTTTGGGTGGGTTTTGTTTGCTTCTTCCTGAGCATCCTGCGTGGAGCTGCCCTCCCTGAGGGCCACCAGGATGAGCTTGTGGGGGCTGGAAGAGCAGGGAATAATAGACCCTGGTGGGATGCAGAAATATCCTGGCCAAATTCCTGCCTGGGAGCAAAGTTTCAGAGGGAGTAACTTTGATTTCGTCATTAAAAAGAGCTGGATCCCCATGGAAAGTTAAATACTGAATGGGGACCTGGGCAACAGCTTTATTTATTYATTTATTTWATTATTTAGTTTGATTACTTGGGCACAAAAAAATTCCAAAGTTGACATATTTCATTGCATCTTGATAAACTGTGTGTGTTTCTTTTTGTAAAGACKCGCATGAAATAAACATTATTTTTTAATAATAAATTGTTATATTTTTTAAATGGAATCCTCTGGGTCAAAATTTTGGCTTGAAGCCAGTCAAGTGGTTAACAACCTCCATCACAGGACTCCCTGAAAATCAAGTTCTGGTTTTTGATAACAGAAAAGGTAAAAGTCTCATCAGTGTAACTTTGGGAAGAGTGTCACCGATGGCTCTGTGGGGGCTGGCTGGGGACTCTGTGTCACTGGCAGATATTGATATAGATAAGAACTCCTTGGGATGATAATTGGCATGGGTTTGCCCTGGGTCCTTTGGGATTTTACTTTTGAAACTTGTGCCTTCTGGCAGCCTCCTTAACCTAAATAAATACCCTCCCTCGGATCAATTAAGATCATGGCTGGGGGTGAGGAATTGCTCCTGGCAGATTTTTTTATTATTATTCTTCATTTCTTTCTTGAAAGTGTGGCCTCTTCTTTAAAATTTGGTGCATTTCTGAATTTTTATTTATAGTTTTTTTGTTGATTTTGTTGATGAGGTGGTGGTTTAAGCATTGGGAAAAGTGTGCTGAGGCCTCTGGCTGGTGCTGGGGATCCCRGAGATGGGGATGTGAACGTGGGAATGAACTTCCTGGTCCCAYTGGGTGCCACAGCCTATTCCAGCTCCCAGCTGAGCACCCACTTGCTCCACGTTTGCTGACCTTTGGGCACAACCAGCCACGCTCCGAGTTTTCCTCCGGAGCTTCTCARTTCCCGGTGTTATTACAGCACCATAATCCCAAGGGCTCATTCCTATAACCTGGAAATAACTCTGCAGGTAATGGGTGTTTGCTCTCACACCTATCAGAGGGCACGGGCGATGCATCAGCCTCTCCCAAAGTCATTAGCACCGTGAGAAGGTTAAATATGCAAATTATATCATCCCTGGCGGGTTTATTTGCAGGAGAGCAATGGGTGTCACAAGTTCAGGACTTCAAAATTAAGTTTGTTTTAGTGATGGGAAAATGTGCTGCTTCTCCTGAGCGTCTGCTGGTTGTTTTCTGACAAGAGATGGAAGAAAAACAGATTTGCAAAGAGTAGAGGGACTGCTGGGCTGGTTTTCATTGAATAATGGGTGCTCAGAAGGTGTCAATGGAGCTGATGGGGTTTAGTGCCCGATTTGGGCAGTGGTAGTTGCCCTGGGGACTTGCCCTGTTCTTGGCTGCTCTGGTAATTTATTAACTCCCAAAATTGTCCTTGTGTTCAGCGGCTGAGTAAATGAATCCCTGATGGGTCCCTGGGTTTTCGTGTCGTTCCTCTGGACAGGATTGACCCAAAATGGGGCTGGGACCGGTTCTGGCACCCCGTGGGAGCTGGGCTGGGACGGTGGGAGCAAAAGGTTGGCAGTGGTGCTTTGCTGCTTCCTTTGCAGTTTGAGGCCGTGCGGGGGGGTTGCTTCTTTGCAGCTCGGGGTTTATTCCAGGGTTCCCATCCCTGGAAGTGTCCAAGGCCGGGTTGGATGGGGCTTGSAGCAACCTGGTCTGGTGGAAGGTGTCCCTGCTCATGGCAGGTGGTGGAATGGGATGATCTTCAAGATCTCTTCCAACCCAAGCCATTCTGTGATTCTATGATTCATTTTAGGTCTGTGAATTTGTACCCCAGCCAGTCCCAAGGCCAGTCCCAGGTACAAGCCCCTGTGTTGCTCCAAAGCTGCTTTGATTTGATCCGGAATTCCCAAGACCCKCACCCTGTCCTCTCCTTTTTCCTCCTTGATTTTCTAAGCCATTTTTCCAAGCATGATGCTRCAACAATGCACCACAGGGTGTTTGGATTCATTAGGTCTCTCTGTGGGGACCATACAAATTTACTTTTTGGCAGCAGTGGTCTTCTCCTGGCCCTTCCCTTCTCTTATTGAAGAATCCCCTTCCCACCAGGATGCGCAACCTGAGCCTGGAAGGGTTTCTGCTTTTCGCTCTTTTTTTAGGCTAATAATTAAACCATAATGACAGAGCCCAGCACCTCTTTATTTAAAGAGCAGATGGAGTGTCCTGGATGTTAGCATGGCCCTGGCTCTGACAGTGCCAGCGGGTCCCGGAGCCCGGGGTTGGGATGTGCCCCCCAGGGACTGTGTTATTGGGTGGGCAGCGGGTGGCAACGCCGTGGGATGCCAAAATCACAAGGGCATCCTTAGGTAGAGGTGAGCTGAGAGGCTTTTCCTGCCCCCCTTTCCCATCCCATGGCTGAATCCCAGGAAGCTGCTTTTGGACTCCAATGGTTCGTAACTCCTTCCTGCTGAGTTGGCACACCCGGCATGCCRCGGATCCATGGGCTGAGCTCTCCCTCCATCCCGCCCCTGAGAGYGATCCGAGGAGCGGCGGCTGTCAGGGTTACAGCCGGAGTGGGGCTTTTTTGGTGACACACTTTATAGTGGATAATCCCAGGCTGCCACTTCCGAAGGCTATAAAAGAACGGAGCGCTGGCATCGGCTGCTGAGCCAGCCTGGAGCTGGTGGCTCCTCCTCGCCATTGAGACGCAGAGCTGCAGCGATGATTTCGGGGCTGCCAACGCCATCCTAGAGGGTCCAGATCCATTCTCAGCAAATCCCTGTCCTTCCCCATTTCGTCCCCACCCGGCATCACCACCTAACCACGGTGTTTGGTACCTCCCACCCTGATTTCTCATTGAAACACCCTCTTTTTTATTTTTTCCTTAAGCAGCTACAATTGATAATTTAGCTCTGGATAAAGCAACCTTCRAGCTTTTTCTTTCTCAGAGGCCAACACATTGATGTTGTGTGAAATGGGAGCTTTGAGGAGGCTTTGTATGGAACTTAGCTTCCTGAAAAATTTATTTACTGCGACTGTGATCCGCAGGAGCGAATTGATGTTTATCTATAGTAGTTCTTGCCAGAAAAAAAATGCATAACTGCACTTTCTTGGGAAGCCTTGAAAGGCCTTTTAAATAAGTGTCTAATAGTAGGCTCTCAATAGCAAACAGCCAGCTTGATAGACAGTGTACAGTATATTATTAACTATAAGCAGGCTTAATCTTTTCCTCATGTTTTAGAGAATGCTTTATAACCTTGTGGCCAAAGAATTCATGATCACCAGGTATTTGAAGCTAAGCAAAAATTATACCGGCTGTAACTGCTGGGAGATCGATCGTGCTGGGAAAGGCGGGAGGCAGCGAGCTCCCGCCGCAGCCGTGCCCTGGCGTGGCTGTTCCCGGGCTCTCCTGGCTGCCCACGTCGGATTTAGGTGGCAGATCTGTGGGGTGGGAGATTGCCCAGGGAGGGATGCTCGTGGGGAGGGTGGTGTTTGTTTATTTTCCTTTGCATTGCCGTGGGGGAGAGGGGGGTCCTGGCGCGGTGATGGTGGCGTGTGCGGGTCCCAGCTCAGTGATGGAATAGGATCATGGGATCATTAAGGTTGGGARAGACCTCTGAGATCATTGAGTCCAACCATTAACCCAACACCACCATGTTCACCACTAAACCATATCCCTGAGTGGCTCATCCTTTTGATGGTGTGCCTTTTGAACACTTGCAGGGATGGCAGTTCCAACACTGCCCTGAGCRGCCTGTTCCAATGCCTGACAACCCTTTCAGTGAAGGAATTTTCCCTGATATCCAACCTGAACCTCCCCTGGCACTGCTTGAGGCTGTTYCCTCGTGTCCTGTCCCTTGTTCCCTGGGAGAACAGCCCAACCCCAGCTGGCTRCACCCTCCTGTCAGGGAGTTGTGGAGAGCCAGAAGGTCCCCCTGATCCTCCTTTTCGACCCCGTTCTTTGGTGCCCTCCTTCGCTGTCGTGTTCCTCGGCTCCTCCTGCCCACGCTGTTGGATCCCGGGAGCTCTGGCCAGGAGTCAGGGAATCGATAGATGGTTAAGGTGATAAGTGGCTTTGCTAAAAACCAATTTTGCAAGAGGAGTTTGCAAAGAGGTCAGCGGAGAGGATCTGCATCTGCACTCGCTCCCGCCCGGAGCTCGACCTGAATTAACCCGGGAAAAACCCTTGGTGCGGGATGAGGTCACTCTCCTCTTGCTTCTGTAAATCCATGTGGATCCTTTGGGAGGGTGAGCCTGAGGAATAAGTCTCCTTCCTCCAGGCAGAGCATTTGGGGGAAGATCAGTGAGGTGAATGTGCCTGAAGTCCACAGAAAATTAAACAAGCAGAGTTTGCTCAGCTGATAACTTCCTGCCYGTGTCGGAGCCGGAGCTGTGCCGGAATTCTGGTGGCTGTATTTACACATGGATGAAGTGTTCCTGCACAGCTGCTCCAGCGTGGCCAGGTCTAAGCAGGCTTTTCTCTAATCTCCACCACGGCTGGATGCTGCTTCCAACTCTATTGTCCCTTGGACAAACTCGTTCATTGCACCCAGCATTGAGAAGATCCCAAAGCCCATTTTTGGGGTGCTTGTCATTTTTGGCATAGTTTGATAACACCAGTGGGACTGTGTCACCTCCTGGCACCAAGCACAAGTGCCCAGGGTCTTGTGTCACCATGTAGACCCCAAGTCTGTGTTGCTGTAAGAGATGGATTAGGGAGGAATGAGCAGAAATAGGGAGCAGCAGATCTTAGTGATGTTTCACCAAAGCGTTTCCAACCACCGGCAGCTCCTGTGTGGATTTTTCAGAGAGGCTGATTTTCTGTGGGCGGAGAATTGGGTTGTTTTTAGACTTTCTGACATTTCTCAGGCTTGACTCATCTTTTCCCACCTGTAAGACTGGGGATATCCCCCAAATGCCATCCTCAAACTTTGGATGATGGCGGGATGAGCGGGCACCAGCATCCCCTCTCCCCTTGGGCAACAAGTCTTTATTTCCCCTGCTTTTTCCCATTGATCAGGCAGAATTCACCTTTCGGCTGGYGACCCCAGAAGGAGCACTGGTGGGATGCTCCTTGCTGTTGAGCTTTGCCTTCATCCCATTATTTATTACTCCATCTCTTCCCTGCACAGACGCCCTTCGTATGCTGTGGCTGAAACCACCTTGTTATTTTATTTTTTTTTAATCATCGCGGGGAGGCTGCTTCTGGCTGCTGATTGACGGAAACATCTTATCTCCTCTAGTCAAAGTGTCTCTGCTTTGCGTGGTAATGAAAGAGTTTGACACTTTGACACGAGTGTCAAACACTTTCCCGGCGATGCAAACAGTGCAGGCTTTGATCTAGGTGCAAACTGGTTTTATTACAACAAACAGATCCCCCCTTTCATCCGGCGAGGGAGATAAGGGGTTTCAATTGGTGCTAAGTAGCAGCTGCTCTTAAGGGTTTTAAAAATAAAAAAACAAAGGAAAAAAAATGTAATAATGGAAGAGTGAAGCTGTTATGTCATGTTATAAACTAGTCCTGGTGCTGTGCAGTGAAGTGAGGGTGGGTGTAAAGCCAACAGTGGGAATGAGGAATGGGAGASAATCCTCCGAAAATAAAACCACGGAAATTTTCTCTTTTGGGAGATGTTTGGATTTGTTTTTCCCAGTATTTCCATCTTCAGAAAAGCCTTTTCTGGAGAAAATGCATCCTGCTTTTCATAAAAGTGATGGGTTTTTGTGAGAAAGAACCACTTCTGCTACTAGTTTGGGATTTTTTAAGGAAGAGGGAGGCAGGCAGCCCTTTTGGGTGCTCTGGGGTTTGGTGTCTTCACTGGGAAGCCTGGTCCTGCCCCATGGCCTCATCCAGGACAGCTCCAGTGGGGCTGTGGTGGGATCTGCAGGGTTTCCCTGCTTCCCCATCCATACTTTCTCTGGGGATGGGATGTGGCTTTGCATTCTTTCTGCTCCAATTTTCACCCATAATTTGTTGTAGGATGATAGTTATTATAGGGCGATAAGTATATTATTTATTATATTATCCCCTGGCCAAGCCTGGAGGTATTTTAAGCCCTGGTGGGAGGCCTGGAGGGAGGAATCCCAAACACACCCCCAAGCTGACAAAATWCTCAGTCATGAGCTTTTCTTTCTCAGTAGATGATTTTAAGTAGAAATGGGTAAAATTCCTTCCTGGCATCGCTCTGTYGGCGTTAGGCTGGACTATGCCTGGATTTGGCCCAAATTTGTCTAATTAAATGCAGCAGCACCTTCTCTCTATTTTGAGCCTCAAGCCTGGGCACAAATGCCCTGTGAGCAGCTGAAGAGAATTGATGTGATGTATGSGAATCGTTAAGTTACAGCAAATCCTGATGTTTACGTGTGGGTTTTCCCTTCCCTCTCTCCTGCATGGACACGAGCGGGGTCAGCCTGGCACTGCCTTCAGCCTTCTGGCTTTGGGAGTTTTCCTTTTAACTGTTTTCTTGGAAAATCTTTTCCCTTTGAATATCTTGGATTAGGTGATTGTTGTAGGTCACTTCCAACTGAGCCATGCCTGTCTCCCATCCCCATCTCCCATTCCTGTTGTTGCCCCACTCCAGGCACTGATGCAGCAGGCACAACCTGGCACCGGGATGTCCCTTACRACACCATGGATCCATGTCCCCACTCCTGGGAAGTGACTGGGAAGCTCATCCCAGGGTCAGAGCACTGGGGACGGTGCCCTCCCTGTTCATCCCACCCCATCACCAGCTCGGATCTATCCCACCTCCCTTGACTGCCCTTCCATGGGTTGATTCCTGTTGGGATACCTGGCACTGGTGACCACAGCATGGGACTGTCCTCTGCCCTGCCCTTGGGCATTGCCCCCAGAGATGTGTCTGCCCAGAGCCAAGGGGTGAGGACACACTGGGGTCATCACATGTGGGCAGAAGTGCTTAATTTGGTGCCTCCTTGATTAGAGCAACAATTCCTGCTCCTCGCCCTCATCCCTGCCTGCTCCATGCCAGGGGGCTGGAGCAGAGCGAAATCCTCCACAGGCGATGCTGGATTGGGAAATGACAGGGGATTTGGGGCTTAATTTTAGCCAGAACATGTGGCTCGTTTTGAGATGCTTCTCGAGTCAAGTCGCGCTGGCTTTGTTACAGTCAAGGGAAGAAAAAAAAGAAAAATCCCCCCAAAACTGGAAAGGAGACGTGGCTTAGATGGAATCTCTCCACAGCCAGAGTTAGGGAATTTAATAGGAGGGAGCTATTCCGCATTGCCCGGCCTGCGCCGGAGATTAAAACTCACATTTCATTTTTATACACTGTGGTTAATCCAATAATGATTCCGTGTTCCAAACGGCAATAATATCTTTCAGCATAGTTAATCAGAAGAGACTTAATGCTGTCACTATTTATTAACCTTTGTTGAAAAGCAAGAAGTTTTCCTACTAATCTGTGATTGTTGCTCTTGTCAGGCTCTGTCAAGTGCAAACCAGATTTGGCATTTGTTCCGGCGGGGAGGATGCTGCCGCCTTCCCTGCCGGCTGCTGCGTCCGACCCCCGCGCGGGGATGCGCTCCCATGTGCCGCGTGGGGATGCTCTGGGTGCTGGATGCTTTGGATCCAGGCAGGCTGCTCCCCTCCCTCTCTCTCGTCGCCATTCCTGGCAGCTTCCAGATGGGTTCCAGCCTCCGGCCACGGAGATCCTGGTGTTTGGGGTAAAGAGGGAGCTTTTCCCCTCCTTGGAGTTGTGTTTTGGCTGTCTGGGACGTATTCCTGCACCCAGACCTCCCCACCTTGAGGGTGTTTGGGACAAAAAGGCAACTGTACCCCCCTTCATGGTTATATTTTGCCTGCCTGAGCCGTGTTCCTACATCCAGGACTTCCCATTCCAGGGCTGTTGGAGCCAGCAGGCTCCTGGCACAGGGAGGTGCTCTCCTGGCCAGGTGACACTGGGGCAGCGACCTTGGTCTCTGATGGTTTGGAGGGGGTTAAGTGACTTCCAGCAGCTTCCCAAAAGCTCTGGGGATCCTCCATCCCTCTGTGTCCATCCATGCTGGGGGGAAGAAGGTGCTGCTGACTGGCCCAAGGGATTAAGGGAGATTTTGCAAGGATCCTGTGGCAGTGGCTGAGCTGACACACGTGGAGGTGGCTTGTGTCTCGCATCCAAAAAGACACCCCTATGTGATCCCAGTCCCTGGCAGAGGCAGGTGTGATGCTGCCCTTGGAATCACAGCCCTGTGCTGGCGTTTCCCGGGACGGTGCCCCGCAGAGCTGGGAGCTGGCGTTGTTTTGGGAAGGGTGGCGGGTGCGTGGTGTTTGAAGCTCCGTGCTGACAAAAGGTCAGCGCGTGAAGGAATTTCAGCCTTCGATATCCTCCCGTTTGGCTCCCGTCRCGGGGAGGCCRGTGCTGGAATTGGCTTGTAGGAGCACCTGGGATTAATGAGCCAGCTTGGTGCCGCGCAGGAATCGATGCTGCCTGCATTAATTGCGCTGTGTTCGAGCCTCGGCGTTTTATTCTGAGTTATGGAGTTACAGGCAGAGATGTCTCTCTTCAGCACAGCCCTGGATCCCATGGGAAAGGGCCCTGCTCCCAGCACCCATCCTGCCTCAGTGCGGGTGGCAAATCCTCGATGTGGAACGGGGATGCCCAGCACTGGCTGGAGAGGGAAACCTAAAAACCGGGACAGAAATAAACCCCAAGTCTCTGCTTCCTTCCCTTGTAATCATCCAAAGGAAGAGATGGATGGTGATGGTCAGGCTGGAGTGGAAAAGCCACCAGCACCACCTCTGGTCTGCACTGGGACATGGATGGAGGGATGGATGAGCAGGAAGGGTCAGGTCTCTATAAAAGGCTGGCATCTCCTTGCAAGTGGGTTTGCAGCAGCTTTCACATTTGTTTACACATTAATTGGCATTTAATTGCAAATTATTTGTATTTATTTGCAATTATTTCTGGTTTCTGTAACTGAGCATCCATGTGGGTGGAGAGCAAAGTCCTCCAGCCCCTTGGGGCTTCGGGAGCTGTTCTAGCAGAGCAGTTGTTGCTGATATTTCTTATTTTTAGGGTGGACTAACATCAAGCAGTATTCTGATCTCTCTTGGTAGCTCAAACAGGTGCAGTTATTTTACACACAGCCCCAAACAATCTCACTTTGCTARTATCATTGAAGCCTAAACATGGTATTTATATTTTTAGCAAATAGTTCTCTCTGGTATTGATTTACGTGTAATGTGGTCCTTGCATGAATAACTACCATAAATCTGGAAGCATTTATTAACCCAAATAGCTGCAAACTCAGTCAAATCCTGTGTGCGTTGGACACAATTACGGAGCTGAAACTGCAAAGTAAGAGAGGAAAACATAAACCTTATTTTTCTGTGASCAACTCAGAGTTTCTGTTGGCTGGTCCATTGATCCATGAGAAGAGGCAAGGGTTAAGATAATTTGGCAAAATGAAAAAGTAGGGAATAAATAACAATAAATGGGATTTTTGATGTGGCCTGTCGATATTTGGGATGGTGCCTGGCTCTGCCTTCCCTGCCTAGATGGAGAAATTAACTTTTGAACTCAATGGCTCCAATCTTTTTCTCCTGACTCCATCCTTTGTGCTGATGGGCAGCGAGGACAGGCACTTATTTGTTATCCGGTTGATACTGAGCCCAGCAAAGCTGGGCTTTGTGGAGCCAGGGCTTACGAAAATAGTGTAAATCTCGTTTGGTATTTGTGAAACAGGGATCATACTAAAAAACCCTCCGAGCCCTCGCTGGTGCCGCGCGCCAGACGCGGAGGGCTGGAGTTGGGAGGGCTGGAGGGTTTCTTGTTCTAAATTTAGCCATTTAAAAGAAGATTATGGACTATGCACTTGGGACTTTTAAAAAGGCTTTCACAATAACTCTTGAAAGCCTGATGCCTTTAATCCCAAACTTTAATTTAAAATAAAGAAATCTTTTCARCTCGCCTCGCTCCCCTCCTCCACCCCGCACTTCCAGGCTGAGGTTCTTCCCAGCTTGCTTACGGAGCAAAGATGTGCTCAGCTCTTYTAATTTCTTATGAAGATATTTATTTTTTAATAGAAAGAAAATCAAGTCAACGCTCGAGAGTATACACAGCAGTTTACCACGATAGGAGGAATTAATCAGTCTATAAAGTTCAAAATGTACAAAGAGGGAAGGAAAAAAACACCCCGGCTGATCAAACACGAGGCCCTTCTCTGAGATGTGGAGATAAAAGCCTTTTCCTCCGCCAGCTCCTCCACTATTGGCAGCCAGTGGGATCAAGACTTTTTTTTTTTTTTTTTTTTTTTTTTTTTTTTTTTTTTTTTTTTTTGTTATGGAAAGCTCGAGATAATTAATGTTGTTGAAAGAGGACCGTTGGGTTGGCGTCTCGCAGGCTGGCCCCCAGTCTGGCATCTCGGGAAGCAGCAGCGAGACGGGGAGAGGGGCGGGGGGAATGTCCCCCACTGAGGGAGCTGCCAATTTAATGGAGCAATAAATAATATCGAGAGATTAAAAAGAGCATTTAAAAGGGGTTGTGGTGCTGCCGTTGCTGCTGAGCCTTTTCCCTGCCCGCGAGGAGGAGGAGGGTTTGCCATCCGGGAGCACCCTCCCGCCGCCGCTCCTCGGGATGCTCGTGCGGGGCCAAACACCTGCAGGCTCCGGGACTGGATCCATGTTGGATCTCTCCCGTCTCCCAGCGCTCGTCTGGCCGTGTCCTGCTCCGGGGCTGGTGTTAAATGCGCCTGCCCTGAGGATCGATAGACGGATGGTCACCCGGGCTGCGCGCGCGGCTCCTCCATCACGGCCCTGACAGCGCGAGATCGGGACGCGAGCGGGCAGCTCATACATCCAGCGCTCTTTAAAAGGCGGGATGAATTAATTACCGCCGTTAATGACCGGGGAGAGCCTCCAGGAAGCTTCAGCTGGTGGTCTGGAGCCTTGAACGGGAGAGGAACGGAGYAGGTGGCACCCTATGGTGCTTTGTGGCTGGTTTCGGTTCAAGTCCGGGGTGATGTGGTCCATGGTCTCCATCTGTGCAAGACTAACCCAAATTTGTAGGGTTTGATGGGTCCCTGCACATCTGGCAGAGGGAATTCCTACCTGGGAATGAGGGAGGGCATTTAGATAGATCTTTCCCCCAATCTTTTGGTCCTGCATCCCCAAACCTCCCTCCAACACCCCAGACTGAGCATCCTCATGGGATGATGCACGACCTGTGTGCTGAGAGGGTTTGGTACATGTTCCCCATCCTCATGAGACCTACCAACATTTATGGGATGTGAAGGGTCCCTGCAGATCTGGGGAAAAGATATATCTAAATGCCCTCATTCCTAGTGAACGGAATCCCTGGATCCCGCATCAGCAACCCTCCCTCCAACACCCCTAGCCAAGTGTCCTCATGGGATGATAGACGATCCATGGGCTGGGATGATCCCCAAGCATCCCAAGTGCACCAGGGCTGCGTCAACATCATCACAACGYGGTGGTCGCAGCTGGATTTGCCCCATCCGGGTGTTTGCTCAAGATTGTGTTAATTATGATGGTTTTTTAATTGCTTTGAGGGTCTTTCTGTCCATTCCCAACCCCCTTCGAAGGAGCCGAGACGGCAGGGCTGATCATCCCATCCTCCTCCACCTTTTCTATCCCAGTTATTTATTATGCAGCATCACCAGGATTGCTCTCAGACAGGACTTGTCAGCTATAAAAGACACCGGCAAATTTTATTAGTTGACAGAAGGGTGGTGGGTTGTTTTTTTTTTTTTCCCCCCTGAAAAATATTAAAAAGTCATTTTAGTTTAGAAACCTAGTTTTAATTTAGTTAGGTTTTAATTTAATTTGGTTTTTAAATTCATTTTCYGGCAGAACTCAATTTTTCAAGCGTAATTTGATGCCGTCAGTGGCCATAATGTTTAATGTCCTCCCTATAAATTGCGAGGATGGCTTTGAGATGATTTACAGGATTCAGRGGGATAAAGCCGTCTCCTGGCCCAGCACGTGGGAGAGGCTGCAGAGAAAATGCTTTTCCTGTGGCAGCTGCAGCAGCCGGGGTGTTACCTCCAGAAAAACGGGGAAAACCTTAATTTTCCTCTTAGCTCTGCGCCGCTTGGGGATGGATGGGAGGAGAGACAGGTCTGTGCTGGGTGGATGCTCCAGGGATATCCCTGGATATCTGTGCTGGGGTGAGGAGGCATCCAACAGAGGTGAAAAGTTTGGGATGGTGACATTACCCCCCAAATCCCTCTGCTTTCCCAAAAATGAGCTGAACCATTTCTAGGCACAGATGGAGGCGATGGAGGAGTTGGAATCAGGGCAGACCCTTGGAAAGTACAAGGTAATTGAGTGAAATTCCCTCCCAATCTCATCCCTCGAAGCGTTGCGTCTAATTACTGGATTAAAGAAGTCTTCAGACCATGTATCGAACATTATAAACGGGGACAAGATGGTTCTGGGAATGGCTTAATGAAGCAGGGGAGAAGGATGAGGATGTCTGGGTGCACCTTTGGGTCAGGGCCACGTTGATTTGGCAGAGGAGGAGAAACCCTTTGGTGCTTTGGAGAGCACGGCCATGGGGAGGGTTTGATTTTTCCTCTTGGTTTTGGCWCCTGTGTGTCAGCAGTTGGCTCTGGGGGATGCGCTGGCTCCTGGGAATTCTTGCCTTGTGGGATTTGTCTTCATATTTTTGTAATGAAGTGGCCARGYTGGGTGGGGAGRGAGCAYTGAGGCATCTCCCAGTGTGGATTTKGGAAGCCTGGGATGTGCCTGCCCAGGGGCAGGTGGTTTTGGCCAGGGCTTGGTGCCACCGTATCTTCTCTCATCATGAACTTTGGGTTTTGTCCTGGTGGGGCCTGAGACATGGTTGCTTCCAAACTTGGAACTCAGGGAGCAGACGTGATCCTGGTTTGCACTGGAGATGCTTCTCATGGCTCCAAAACAACCAGGAGCTGTGGAAACTCATGGAAATTGCAGTCTTRTCCCAAAAACCATCAGTGGGAAGCAGAGGAGGGCTCTGTGTTGGCAGTTCAGACTCCAAATCCATCAGCTCATGCCAAGCATGTGTCTTCCTAAAGAGGTGCGCTCCCAGGTCTCTCTGCTGGGCAAAGACCGCCATCCTGTAGGATGCAGATGGAAGGGAAAAGCTCATCCATGTGGAGAGATGGACCTGAGAGATGCTGGGACCTCCATCCTTGGAGGCCTTCAGAGCTGACCAGGATGTGGCCCCAGGCACAGGTTGGGCAGGAGCCCTCCAGACATTCCCCTGACTGGAGCTTGTATGGAGTGGGATGTGCTGCTGGTTCCCACCYGTCAGAGCTCCATGGTGGCCATCCCGTTGTCCCATGCCGTGTGCCAGCTCTGTCCCCAGCTCCCTGCAGGGCTGAGGCTCGTGCTCCGTGTCCACTCCCCTCAGGAATGCTGGATTCCTTTGGTTGATTTTGACTCAATTGCTRGTGATGTTGTTTTAAGAGATGCTTCAAAACTTCCAAGGAAATGGGCCGGAGAAAACCACCTGAAATGATTGTCCTCGATGGGAAGAGGGGATGGGAGCACAGTCCCATTAGACACTGGAGAATCCCCGTGGGAGCTGTCTGCTGTATCCTGGGCTGTGCCGCCATCCGCTGCARCTTCTCCCGGTGTCCCCACGCTGACTTTGGGCTCCTGTCCGGTGCCGGTGCCTCACGGAGGGGTCTGGCCCTGGGAACGCTCCTCCGTGCCTGATCCCGGGGCTGCCGTGCCGGTGCCGAAGGTGCGATCCCAGCGCCCCGCCGAGGTGCCCGTCCCGCCCAGCGAGATGCCATCGCCGCCCGGCGTCCCCCGGGTTGTCATGGTTACTGACGCATGGGACCCCAGAGACCCGGCTGGGAATTAATGGCAGCCCGGGATAAAGGATTCCTGTCTGGGCCGAGTTGATGGATTGCATTGATGTGCCATTTGTCATRGCGTAATTGTTCTGGCAAATGTAATACCCACTCGTATAAACATTGTGCTGCTTTGCTAATAAAACTGAAAATAGGAAGAGAAAGGATGATGCAGTGTTATGGTCAGGCAAAGAGACACCGCCTCCGCTCCGCGCCGGCACGGGGGGCTCCTGCCGGAAACCCGCCCCGGCCTGCCCTCTTCATCCATGGAAAATGGCCAAAGAGACCATGAGATCCTCATGRAATGGAGGTGTGGCATCGTTTTGCCCATCACTGCTTTTGTCTGGGGGGGGGTCAGACACGTTCTTCGCCCCAAATGGGCACTGGGGATCCCAAGGGTGCCTGTGCCGGGGGCTGAGCCCATCCCTCCCCGAGGGAGAGGTCAATGAGTGCTCCCAGTTGTCTGGCACCTCTGGCATCTGAGGGGCTGCTTTTACCTTGAGGGGGGTTATAAATGGGGGGATTTATGGCACAGTGGGTGCCTGCCCCAGGTGCCACCCACTGCCCTTGTTCCGGGAGCTCCAGGGTCTGACACTGCCAGGAGCGGCCGGTGCCCAAATCCCCAGGTAGTTTTGCTTTCTGACTAATGAGSCCCTGGATTAGGAGCCCAGCAAGGATATCAACTGGAGATGAGTTGCTCATCCTCCTGCGAGCGGTTCCTGGTGCTGGAGTTGATGGAAAGGGGTTGGAGAGCCCCTGGAGCCACCCCTGCTCCTCACCCATGCTCCTCTGTCAGTGTGAGGAGCATCATCCCTGCACCCACAGCTCGGCTGGGAGTCAGGTCATGACACTGTGCCCATGTTTCAGAGTTCAGGACCATTTCATCCCTGTGTTCCCCCATTTTTCTGCCATGGAAAGCTACGAGGATGAGGATGAGGAGGAAGAACCACCCCCTTTGTTGCAGCTTCACAGATCCCTCCTAAATCCTGGGGTGGTTCAGTGGCATTGTGCTTTACACACTCATTTCTCCAAATGTTTTGGAAGTTTCTGGTTGACCTGATTCAGAGGAAAAAAAAAAGATAAACACCCTTTCTGTGTTTGCAGTCATATGTAAKTTTTATCTCTTGACCTTTAAACGTAAGCAGCAGTAAAATGAAGAACTATGGCAGTCATTTAACACCCTGCCTGTACTAACTGGTTTCTGCCTGTGAGCCGTGGTTTTAAATTGGCTAATGCAGAATACTTGCAGAGCTAATAATAATTCAGATTACTTCTGTCAGCTATTCCGGTTTCATGGGTAATTTAGTAGTTGAATAAATTTTTAAAAAAATTCATTCGTTCCCATGCACTGTTATGAATCAGTAGATGGTTTACCATTGGCAGCAGTAACTGTAAGAAGATTTAAATTGCTACTGAAAAGGATTTGAGTGAAGGTAATGTTTTATAATGTTCTAAGCCATATGCACTACTTTCAGGCCTCATCAGTTTTACATTGATTCCTAGTGAAGTGTTTAATTGCATCATGAATGCAATATAATTCAGTTCTTTTTGCTAATATGGTATATATCTCAAAGTGATATACAGCACTGACAGTGAAGACTCAGGGTTTTCTTAGGATTTTAAAATATGCCTCTGTGTGTGTTTGCAYGCGTGTGTGCACATCTGTGTGTGGCTGGGAGCGTTTTCCTTGGGAAACCTCGGAGCTCTTGGTTGGGTGCTCCCGTGCCGAGAGCCGCTGGCTCTCCAGGGATGTCTGTGTGGGCATCAGCAGGTAGGGATTTCTATATATGAATATATATATATATATATGTTATATTAAAAAAAAATTTAAAAATATTAAAGATGTATATATACCTATAGTCATGAGCTCTGGAACCACCTCTCTGTGCCTGCCAGGGGCCATGTGCTGGCCCCGGTGCCCTTCCCTCCCTCCCTGATCTGTCTGTGCTCTGTTGGGCAGGGACCTTCCCTGTCCCCCTGTCTCCCTCTTGCTGCTTCTGCTCATTACAATTTCATCAGCTAATTAAGGACTGGGCCCTGGTGAAATCCTGATGGGAAAACTGAGGCAGGCTTGGTGCTGGCCAGGATTTTCCCATGGGAGGATGCCAGCTCTTGGCTCCAGCGGAGCGAGCATCCCCCGTCCCTGCTGTAACCCTGATCTACCTGCCTGCATCCCGCTGTCTGCTCAGCTTTAATTCCCAAATTTCCACGGCTTTGCAAGGTGAGGAACACCTGGTGCTGCCAGGGATATATCCCTGGGGACGGGTGCCGTTGGCTGCTGCTGTGCACCTGCAGCTTTTGCCTTTGGGAATCTTGTATTTTAGATGGAGTTACTCATTCGGGATGCAGCATCCTTTGGTTTTCCATGACGAGCAGGGAAATCCTGCCCTCGGCRGTGACCTCGCCTTGGCCCCGTGGGGCTGGGGGAGGCTGGCGAGAGCAGGATCCAGCCCCACACTTGGAGTTTTCCCACAGAAGGCTCCTCCTTGGCCGCGGTGCTCCCCGCGGGCGCTGCGGGGGCCGGGATGCGTTCCTGCTTTGGAGCCTAATGCGATATCAAAGTCACTAACATGATTATGCTTATATATCATATTAGGGAAAATGAATACTAATTCAATACAAACTACTAATTCAGTAGAACAGAAAATTGCTGAGAGAATAGAAAACTGCTGAGCGTGCYGAAGCTGGGCATGGCTCGGAGGAGAGGCGCCGCCTCGCTCCGTGCCGGAGCGCTTTTCCACAGCAGCTGTGGCACAGTTGGCCAGGGTGACACAGAGCATCCCGGGATGTGTCAGTGCCACAGCTGGGCCAGAGATCGGCTCTGGAGGTGGCTTTGCCGTGGAGCTGGGGCAAGAAACCCCCCTTTGCTTTCCATCCTGATGCTTATGGCCAGGAATTGGGAGATGTTGGCTGGGACCTGTGTGAGAGCTGAGGCAGGAGAGCAGGAAAATGGCTCCAGGTGCTGGCAGGAAACAAGGAATAAAGCTGGTGGGGAGAGGGTGAACTCCTAATGGAGAGGGTGTTTTAAGTTGTTTGCCTTTCCTAATGCATGGATTGTGTCTCAGTCCTGGCCTGGTGCTGAGCGTGAACTCCCCAAGCTCCAGGGGAACATCCCTTTCTTGGGGACACTGACTGGGGCTTCCCATGGTCCAGCTTTTCCCCTCCACGTAAGCTCCATATTCCTGCTTCCTCCTCATGATGTTTCTGCCCTGAGACATTCCCCCTTGGCATCTCAGATGTGCTCCCCACACGAGTTCCTGCTGCAAACTGGCCGTGGAGTGTCCTCCTTGGGACAGCTCCCAGCACTGTGGCTGTTCCCACCGGCACCGCCGCCGGTTTGTGCCAGGGGCTTGGGGGGCATCGGGGGCTTGGTGAGAGGCAGCTGCTCAGGCCAGAACTACATGTCAGGCTCTTGGTTTAATTGGATTCTCCTTCAAATTATTATTGCTTGTACAAGTTTTCAGGCCACGATGTTTCCCGGAGCCGCGCGGCGTTCCCAGGTTGTGGCAGCTGGCTGGGATCTCCATGGCCAGGACACCCAGTCCCATGGTGAGAGGACCCAAATTTCTCCGATTTACTTCTAAATCAGAAATTTCATTGCAATTTAATGCGTCTGTGGGCCCTCAGTGGTCCACATGGTCCTCAGTGCCTGGCCCTGCACATCCTCCCATCCCATATGGGCACCTTTGGACACGATGAGCATGGCTGGTTCTGGAAATGCCAGGTATTTACCCAGTTCAGACAGAGCTGTAAGTGGGACACACAATGTTTCTGGACTAATACGGTAGCAGAGTCTTATTGTATTAGCAATTTCCCATCAGATCATGTCATATTAGTATTGTATTGTATTAGTATTTGTTTTCACTAATGTGATGTGAAAGTTGCTAATATGATAAGACTCCTGCATTGTATAGTGAAAACAAATATTAATATGATAGGATGGAAAATAGCTAATAAGAAACTAAGTTGCTAATCTGACGTGATGGATCTCCTAAAGGAATCGGTTGTAGCTTTCCTGTACTTTTCCAGGATCACCTTCAACCCCACTCAGGGTGGGGGACGGGAAGGCAGCAGCACTGCTGTGTGGCCCTGGTGGGTTTTAAAGGGATGAATCCACCTGGAGAGCRAGATCATCTCCTTTGGGCTTAAATCCAAGCTTTCATTAGGCAGGGGAAAAAAATAATTGCATGTTTATGGGACAGCCCTTGTGTGCGGGGAACCCAAGGGTCCTGGGGCAAGCTGATCCCTGGAAAATGCAGCAAATATGAATTTAGGGGGCGCAGAGCCCCTGACAACCCAGGAGGCCGCCCCGAGCTGCAGTTACACCACAGTCTAACTATGACGAGACATAACCACCAGTTTCCTAATTTTATTTTATTTTTTTCCCCAGTCACCGGAGCAAAATATCAATTTCTGACACGGAGAGCCCAGGGTAGGTGAACCAGAGCTAAATAAAAATAAACATTAAACAATTATTGGAATTTAGGTTTATTTAAAAAATCAGCAGGGTTGAGGGAACGAGCCACCTATTAGCGGGGAAAAAAGCTATTGGGCTTTTTAACAACATGCTGTTTCTTGGCGGAGGCTGGGATTTGGGCTGTGCACAATCATGTTATTGATTAAAGATGATGTAGCAGCAGCACAATTATATCACAGTTTGTGCTCGCCGCGGTGGTACCGTTGGCCTCTCATTTGTCTGTCGGAGATTGGTTTGTTTGCCTTGCCCTTCCCGGGTGTTGCTCCTCACTCCGACGGGTCCCCCGGCGCCGGCGCGGGAGGCTCGGGGCGCTCGGGGACTTGGGTTCGTCTCGGTGGTGGAAATGGCTTTAATTGCTTCTCGTCCCCCGTTGGTTGTGCTTAATGGCAATTCCAGTTTCTGAGCTGTCGACCGCAGTGACGCAAAAACGGGGGAATGTTGGGGTKTTGGAGGGATTGAACAGCCTGGGATGGATCGAGGCCAGCAGCCTGGTTTAGTGGAATGTGTCCCTGCCCATGGCAGTGGGGTTGGAACAAGATGATCTTTAAGGTCCCTTCCAACCCAAGACATTCCATGATGCTGTGATCCGTGGTGGTTCTCACCCTGCACCGCAGAATCCGGTATTTCCCCGAAATCAGGCCGGATCCAGCCCTGCTCCGTTGCAGCTGATGCTTGGGATGCCGTAGCGGGCAAAACCACGGGGAAGGGCTGTTTTAAGGCATTTCCAGAAAATTCCGTGCTGGAATTGAGAAGCCAACGCGAGAGGACGGGCAGGGGCCGCGCGGAGCGAGCGGATGGCTGGCGGGGAGCGCGCGTCTCCGCGTCGGTCTATAATGCAATCAATTCTGTATATCCCCAGTGAAACAGCAACRTTTATTTAACGTCTTTTATAGAGCAGCTGAGTTTTATCACAAATCACATTCCATTTCTATTCTTYGGGGACCCCTTGAAGGCTAAAACGCACTTACTTTCCTCCAAGGAAGTTTACCAATTCTTCAATAAAGCCCCATTTGCGTCCGTATGTAAAATTGACACATTTATTGAATATTAAACATTCGCCTGTTGCCTGTGCACTTCTTTCGACTTTATCTGCTGCCCTTAAAAGTCGTTAAGGGAAGGATATATCAAAGTCATCATAAAGGCGTGTTTATGGATGGGAAGGGGATGCTGGGATCTGCTGGAGGGGTTGGTGTATCCCGGTGTGGTGGCTCCATCCTTGGAGCTGCCCTCTTTCCTCCATTTTCTCTTGGCAAAAACCATTTGCCAGTGTATTTTCTCTGATTCTCCCAAAGGAATTCCCATGTTCAGAAGCTGTTTGGTGTTAGGTGCTGGTTGGGGTCATGCCGGGTTGCAAGAACACACTTTTCCAACCTAGAGTCRGTCCAGCTAATTAGCAGGAGGTCCAATAAAACAAGTTTTTCTTTTATCACTGTTACTAAGTGCTGTTGTAAATCAATTAAAATGTATTCTAGTAACTCTCTTTTTCCTTGGCGACTGTGTTGAAAGAAATACTGAGCCATTAACAATGTTTTCCATACGTTTGTGTTTATGGGAGAATATTGAGCTGCTGCTGTTGAGTTTGGTGCTTGCTGATAAGCATGGGATCCTGTCCTGCCCCACACTTCTCCCACAAGCCGTGAAAGTCTCTGCATTCATTTATTTGGAGAAAGGTGCAGGTTTTTTGAAGGTAKTAAGGAGGGAATTTTCTTTTCCTCGAAACTTGGATATTCATGCCAATGGTTGTCCTAATTATTAATTGCTAAGGACGCAGCTGCATCCTTTGAGTGCATCCCTGGAGTTGTTTTTTGGGGAGGATGTGGGAGCAGTGTGCGGTGGWCCTGCCTAAACAGACCTTTAAGTCCATTCCCTAAAAACACCACAGTCTCTCTGCAATGGGAAAAACCTGGGTGGCTGGAGGAGAAAATTGACCAGGAAAAAAAACTTGGGGATTCACTCTCTTTCTCTGAGCCATTGGTTCTCTCTGTCTCATTCCCTGCCTTTTCTCTTCTTCAATTCACGTCATTTTGAGTACAATGTAGGACTCTGGGCTGGCTTGCCGTGCTGTAGGGATAATTTCTCCCAGGCCACTGGCTAATTGAGGACGCCTCGTTAGACCGGGAGGTGGCTGCCGGCTGGTTCCATTGACTCTGGAATGTCGGCAGAGCACAAACAGCAGTTACTGGTGGCCACCTTGGCAGCTCCAAGACCCACCTGCCCCATCAGCCTGGACAGGTGAAGGTGCTCCTAAATCCCATCTGGAGACAAATCCCTGCCAKGGGGGATTAACTCTTTAGTTCCATGTGGGGTTTGTTTTGGCGTCTTTTAGGAGAGTTGTCCCCAACCCATCCTTATTTTTGTCTATTGGTTGTGCTTATCAAGAATGAATTTAATAAATTAATACTTTGCTGAGCACTGGGATGGGATCAACCTATCAGGTTTTTGGGGACTAAATTTACCAGCAGGAATAGGGAGCATTAAATTGGAGATTTAGGAGTTGCTTGGATGTTTTGAAGGACTTCATTTTGTCCCTCCTTGGGAGCAAGGTGACTCTCGCAATGGAATGCAGGATGGGGCCTGGCTCCCACTTTGCTATGAGTACAGCTCCATCCCCAGATGCTGAATTATAATGTTGGGTTAGAAAATTAAGCTCTCAGGGCTGAGACACCCCACATTATCCCAAATGGAAGAGTAAATGGAGGATCCAGCCCGTCTTCAGAGGAGCCAGCCCATCCTCGCAGTGAAGGTGGATTTTCTGGGGCACTTGTCCATGTTAATTTATAAAATAAATAAATAATAAGTGTCACCTGAGTGGAGTGCCAGTAAACACAGCTCATCTGGAGTGCATCATAAAAATAATATACAGCTGCCTCTCTGCAGCTCCTGACTCGCTGCTGGATGGGAGGAGAAGCCCCTTTGCCAGGATCCCGCTGCCAGCACGACCCTCATTCCCCCAAGAAATCCCCAAAAGCAGCTCCCGGCACAAATAACCTTCCCACTGCACCCAGAGGCTCTTCTTTATGGGTGAGGGAAAGTGCTTAAAATGCTTAGAGGGAATAAACAGCTTTTAATGAAGTTACATTGCCACATAATGGGTATCATAAAATTGCCTTCATAGTACAGGGTCCCAGGATGGCTTTTATTATCGACTGAGCAGGAATCCTGTCTGTAAAGCTCCGGCAGCTGCAGAGAGGAGAATGCAAAGTCTTCTTAAATTACCTGATTGAAATAACCGGCAAATATTCTGCTTTGCTGCTTTGTTGAAGGCAAAGCTGCCTTTGGGGTGGTCTGTCAGACCTGGTTTGCAGCTTCTGAAGAACACAGGAGTTTCATTGCAGCAAAACAGATGTTCATCTTGTTTCTCTATCGGCTGTTTGATGAGAGATTTATTGCTCTTCTGCTGGGCTGGAGCTCCTCTGCTGCGGAGTCTATTAGGCAGCCCGGGAGCTGGCGGGGAGCCAGGGAAGCGGCGTTTTGATGAAACCCATGAAAAAGCCTGGGCTTGGAAGGCGCCAGTAATAATGCATCGGCTAGACTCGGATCGGGCGATTGATTGCCGTGATTTGATTTATTGATCAATACCCTCAAATTTGGCGTCTGAGAAGCTGAACTAATCTTTAACTGCTGTGAACATCTCTGCCTGGTGGAGAATTAGAGCTGATAAGGAATGTATGAAAGGAATCTGAGCTTATCTTAATCACACAGTGCCCCGGCGCTGCCTGCGCCGGGCGGGAGGGGATGTGTGCAGAACACAATCACCAGGCAGAACAGAGCAGATCTATAAATTGATGGAATTCAAAGCCTCCAGCATCGATTACCATTATAACAAACAGTGGTGCGCTGAATGTCTGATTATTTTTAGACAAAGATTCTGTGCTCTCAGCAGCAATTTTGCTGATGCTGTCACTGTGTCAGATGTCTGTTGTTGATTGCAATTAGATGCGATACAAAAAAACAGAAAAATTTAAAACTATCTCTGCCTATAGTTTTATTTCCACTTATTAAATCTCCTCCTTTGTTTGCCTCCTCCTAATGTCTGCAGCTGGATGAAATATTGCATTACCAGAAGAGATCTCGTATATTCAGTTGGGTATAATCACTTTACAGATCATTGGATTATATCTGATATGGTTCAGATAATCCTGGGGAAATGTGGGACATTTACTCTGCCTTGGTTAAATAAATGCGCCCTGGTTTAGGGTTTTCAAAGTGAATCTGCATAACATTTGGGTTTCTGAAACAGGGTCTGCAGCCCTCCCAATGATCCAATTCTATTAAAGCACTAATCAATTCCCTGTGACGTCAGTCTGCTTTCCTGCTGGTCCAGCGTGGATTTATCCTGTCCTTTTTAAATGGCTTTTGGRGCTGCCACAGCACAGGCTTTAATGGTTCAAGGACTGGGCACCACCAGCAGCGGTGATGGGGAGTGGGCAGCGGGGAGCAGGGCACACTGGGTGCCAGGGTTTGGTGTTCCAGKGTTCTGTGTGCCGGGATCCCAGGAGCATCTGTTGGTTTGATGCTTTCCAGTTTCTCTCCAGTGCCGGTTTGTGGCTGAGTGGCTGCGTTTGGGASCGATCAGTGTTGTGGGAACGGCTCTAGAGGGAAATGTGGCTGGAAAAGGGTGGTTTCCGGACGGCTCTTCCCAATGGGGAAAGCTCTTTGGGAACCCCAAATGGGGGCTGTGGGTCCACACAGGGGTGCAGAGGCATCAGGACTGGGGGGTTCCCTGGGGAGCCCAGTTGGACCAGGCTGGGTTTGTCCTGCTGGACGTTGAGCTCTCTCCCCGCATCCCAGATATTTGGGGAATTTCACGTTTTCACTTCAACCCCAGGCGGGGCACACGGGCTTTGGCGTGTGGCAGAGCAGTGGCCGTGGCCCTGGCCCTGACCTGGTGGCCAGGGGAGCAGGAGGTCTCCTCTTGAACGTGACCTCATCTTGCGCAGCCACGCGCGGCTCCGGGGCTTGATGGAAAAATGCGGCGCGGCGGCAGTGGAGGAGTTATGTGCTGCTGGCAGCTGGTGTTTTCTTTCTTTGGGAAATCTAATATATTGATTAGCTTTCTTCAGAACAGCATCAATAAAGCGTATAATGGCATGGCTGGTGCCTGCGGCGCCTCCTCCCCTGGTCTGAGCCCCCCTGGAGCCGGGAAGGACCTTGGCTGCTCCGTGCCAGGCTCCGCATCCCGGCGGCTGCTCCTCCTTTTCCTGGCAGCCACGGGCTCTGCTCTGCCCGGAGAACGTGCTTGGCTGGACACCCTGATCCTCTGCAGGGAGCTTATCCTGGGAAGCCTTCCTCCTCCTCCTCCACCTCCTCCTCCTCCCATCCCATGTCTCCRTGTTATCACTGCCTCTGGCAGCTTTGGCTCAATCAGCTCCAGCATGGAGGCACTTGGCCGAACCCTGGCAAGTATCTCCAGGGGCTACTAGATGTGCCTGTCCTGGCCATCCCCAGGCAGTGAATGTCACCAGTGGAGGCATCACCACCCAAGGGGATGTGTGACTGGTGCTGTGCCAGGAGGGCTCATTGCATCCCGGGTCTCTTCCAGGAGCACATGGACGCTCTRCCTGTGCCATCGTGGTCCCCCTCCCGGCTGTATCCTGGCCCATGGCACATGGATGGCTGCTCCAACCCTGTGGTTACGGCCAGGGAAGATGGAAGGACCCATTAAAGTGCCTGAGAGAGTTTAGAGGGTGGTTTATTGTTGTTTCTGTGGTTGTTTTTCTTTAAGCTGATTGATTGCAATAATGAATGGGGCCAGAAATCAGCCGGAGYGGCGGCTCGAGGCCACCGCTGGATTTAAAGTCCTGGTTGGCTTCAAACCCTCTCCACTATTTCAGCTTTCATGGGTAAAATACACAGGAATCCAACGGGATCTTATTTAGGGCTCTCCCAAGCCCAGATCTGCCCTCGGATGCCGGTGCTGGTAGGAGCTGGTGCCTCGTGCTTGCCAAGAGCTGTTTAATAAACTGTTGGCTTATTTATTGTTCCATGGTTCGCTGGAGAGCGAATCCATCTGGAGCCGTGGCCCGTTCCACCACGCGGTTCCTTGGCATCATCCGCCAGGGAAAGGCAGCACCATCCAGGATTGATCCCGCTTATGGATGCTTTTATTTAATTTCCGAGTCTGATCCACTTAGGAGGGGATGRAAGAACATCCCGGTTCCTCAGTGCCCCGGGGATGGAGGTGTCCGGGCTGCCTCCCACCAGCCAGGAGCCTGGAAGGGTTTTCTCTTCTTCCCGAGCATCTTGCAGTGAGCTCATTTCAAAGAGAGATTTTCAGGGCAAATTGACAGCTGATGACTATGGGAAGATGTTTTCCAAAGGAGAAACAATTTACGATAATTAGAAATTTATAAAATGTCTTTAAACATGGTGGTAATGGGGATAAGAAAACACTTGCTGCAGTGTAATCAGTTATTAGCAGCTGATCATTTATCTCGATGGATAGTTGCTGCTGGTACGGGAGACACGTGATAAAAGGGCTCTTGATTAACTAATTTGAATATCTTTTGAGAACAAATTCTGAGTTCTCTTTTTTCTCCATTGTAACGGATCCGTACATCTGCGAGATAAACACGGAATGAATATGGAAATGAATATTATTGTGRAAGTGTAGCCCTCGAACGCTGCTGCCGTCCCAGCCCTGGCCTTGGGAAGCTGCCTGGGGTGGATTTAACAGGGAAGGGGCCATAACGGAGCTGTCTGGGAGGAGCTGAGGCTGTGGGATGCAGGAGAAGTGTGGYAGGGGGTTTGCCAGGATGTGGGATCCGGGAGGACGGGACCAGGCTGGCCCTTTCCATCAGCCCCTCTTTGGCCTCTGGGAAGGAGCAGGATAGCAAAACTCCGGAGCTGCCCGCGAGCACCGGCAAAACACCGGAGTGGGTGATAGCATCCCTTGATAGATGGGATTTTAAACACACAGCCTGTTCCTGCCTCCCCGGGAATGGGAATCTGCTGCGCGTCTCAAATCCCTGCCCTCTGCGAGATCCCATTACGGCTCCTTTGATAACGCTCTGTAAACCTCGATTCCATTTTAGATGCTGAAACCTCACTCTCAGTCTCTGTGTCCTGGACCATTGATGGCCCTGGGAMTGGCCCCGGATGGGCTCTGGGGTGACCAGTGGCAGCATAGGGGACTGACCCCTGCTCCCGCCACTGCTGTGCTGTTTGCTGTGTGCCCATGGGTGCCAGGGGTTGAAGATGTGGCCGGAGCAGCTGGAAAAGCACAAGGTTGTATTCCTGTTTTCTGGCACGGCAGGCAAAGGGAGGAGCTGGCTGCTGGTGGGGGTTAAGTGGGATCTGGTCCTGGCCCCTCTTGGTTTCTCCGGCAGCTCCCGGCCCTCCACGCCAGCCGTCCGTGACCTCGCCGCGTTCCGGAGCGGCTCCTGCTGCCTGCGAGTTATTCATCGTCCTCAGCCACTAATGGACTCCATTCAACTGCTTCTCCCTCGTCCCCCCCCCAGTGTGATTCATGTAGTGGCTGGAAGCAGATTCCTTTTGGCAGCGAGAGTCCCAGATATTTTATATTTACGCATCATTTTCTTCCCAGGATCTCAGTTTTTCCCTTTTCTCGGCTCCCTCTCCTCCTTTCAGCTCCATCCATGCTCAGATGAGGTCGTGGCTCTGGCCCCATCACCCACCAGCCCCTCCCCACCTGCTGCTGAGGGCTAGGGGGGCTAGATACATCCCCTCCTGTGGGAATGGGAAGGGGATGCTCGGAGGTGTTGGCACTGCTCCTTCTCAGCTGTATTTACTGCAGCGAGGAGCAAAGTCCACATAGCTGTGGATGCAGTTTACAGGTAATTAAACTCAGCTTGGTGAGGATTTAAGCATTAATATTGATGCTAAAGTTTTTAATAAAATATAGGGAAAGAGAGAAAGAGGTATCGATTCCTATAGGCTTTTTATTTTTTMTTTCCTCTGGCTTCATTGTCACGGGGAAGGGTTGGTGTGTTGGTGAGCATGAAATCAGGGTGTCCTGTGCCGGCATAGGGTCTGCAGATGGGGACAGATATGATCCCAGAAGGACAAATTGGGAAGATTTAGGAAAATGTATTTGGGATTGCTCCATGTGGTGAGGCTGTTCCTGACCCAACCCTTCTGAGCATCCTCTGTGGCAGGCACAGGCTTGAGGATCACATCCTCTTCTTGGGAATGGTGCCGAGACTCCAAGGTTTCCACGTCTGCCTCTGCATCCTGCGTGTTGCTCTCCATTGTGGCTGGCTCCAGACACAACCCCTCAGACCACGCCACTGTCTGTGTGTCTGGGCTCGTTCCAGCATCGTTCCCATTCCTACCATGGCCTCGTGGATCCAGAATGGGGGTCCCTGAGATCCCCCACTCCCGTGGTGCCGCCCCGGCCATCCGACCGCTCCGCAGCCGCTCCTGTGCCGCACCAGAGGCCGTTAAAAAGATGCTGACGGCCGTTTTTCACTCCCTGCTTCTCTGTATACACACAGGACCCGGCTTTATCTGCTTTCTCGCCAATATTTTTTTATATAACAGTGAAATATTTATATTGTCCAATAAAAGGCAGTAACTTGCAATCTCGGGCAAATTCATCGGAGACCGCGAGCTTCCTTGTCTGAATTTTCCGCCCGGCAGTGACCCTTGGTAATTGGCTCCATACATCTTTGGCATCAGGGATTTACATACAGGGAAGGGGGTGATGGATGGCCGGGGTCACCCCCTGCCCCACAGCCTGGCTGGCAGGGGATGCTTGTGCCTGCTGAGTCTCCTGCCCTGCATCCCTCCCTGGCACGGCCAGGTGGATTTTGGTGATGCCAGGGAGGAAAGAGACAAACCCCTCATGGTTCAGGCAGCCACAGCTTAAATCCCCACAGCGCCGGGATGCAAGGCTGGCTCCATGGGATTCACATCCTGAGGGACATGAAGATGGAGCAAACTGCAGGTCCTGCAGCCAGGACCAGCTGGTGGAGGTGGCTCCTCCCGTCACAAACCCAATTTGCCCCAAAAGTGCCCATTTTGGGTGAGTTGGGGACGGGATTGAATCACCAGCAGCCGGAGCTYGGGGCACAGCTGAGCCCCAGGCAGGCACCTCCTGACCTCCGCCAGCAGCACCTCGGCCCCCAATTCATCAAAAAGCAATTAATGGCCACCCTCCCGCCCAGGTTTTACGGTGTCTGTCTCTTCCCGCCGACTGCAGGGCAGTAATTAGAGTCTGTCTAATGAGGTTTCCATGGTGGGGATACRTCCTCTCGCCATATCTCCCCACCAGACAAAGCCTTTGCCACAGTTTATGGTGCCAGCCCAAATTTTTCCCAGCTATTTTTACCACAGCACCAGCCAGAGAAGGAGCAGGACATCCCCCGGGCTGCAGGATTTACCAGGCAGCACCGGAGAGGTCTCTTCCCACCGCATCCACCCCATCGTTTTTTGTTCCATTTTATTTTTTCCTACATTCCACTGAAATTAAAAAGCCATCTATATCTTAAAAACCTTATTTATGAACACTTAAGCGTAAGTAAGTCATCGTTGGACGGCTTCCCTCCCTGCTGATGGATGGAATCTGGCACCGGGGTGGACCGGGAGGGAAATCTGGCAATACAATATGCTGTGCTTGACTATTTTGACACTCGGAGTGCGATGTTTTTTTTACAGTTACTGATGAGCTTATGGCACTGCTCCTTTTGGAGGAGCGAGGAGGAGGCTGGGGCTGAGAATATTGATTAGCGAGCTCCTGATTATCTCAACAACCCTCTCGGCTTGCCTTTTCTTTTGCAGGGAATACAGAATTTCTTCAATTATTCATATAAACCCCCTTGTCGATACTGCCAGCGCGCCGCGGCCGCGCGACACCGAGCGAGACCGGTCCGGGGGAGTCGTGTTCCTCAAATTCAAACCCCAACCCTCCTCAACCACCTTTATTTTATTCCCGCTCCTATTTTTCTTTTTCTTTTTGGCCACCTTTTGTTTTTGTTTTGTTCCAGAAGGAGCTTCAYGCAGACTGGCGGCATGGCGAGGGGAAAGCACAGAGCCTCATGAACATTTAATTGAACTCAGCCGGGAATTTAGGAAAAATGYACCTGAGGTTCAGGAGATTTGCTGTTAGGGAATTAACTTGGCAGGACGGCGGATTTCCCTCCCCAGCAACTAGAATTTTGGGAACTGAGGATGTGAGTGACTAACAAAAAGGCAGCTAATTAGCCACAAAGGCAAATTTTAGCCCATAACCATGAGGTTTGGGGATTTCTGGCTCTGGCCACCTCCGGTAGCTCCGTTGGATGGGCAGAGCTGGGGGAATGGAGCTTCACGAGGGGTGCAGCATCTTCCTGGATGTGGCATCCACCTGGATGCATCCCAGCAGCGCGGGAGGRAATTTTGGGTTTCGAGGCGTTTATAAAAAGCAAACGTTGAGCGCTCGGCGCGGAGCTGCTGGCACCCAGCTCGCAGCCCAGATGGGGGGAGATGGGTTGTTTGTTAAAAAAAATGAATTAAAAAAAGACGAGAAAGGGGAGAAAAAAAAAAGAGCAACTCTAAAATAGCTTTGCTGGGAGGCTGTGTGGGGAGGGGTGTTTCTGCCAGCCTGGCTGGGTGGGAGGGAAAACTGGCAGCAGTATAGGGAATGCTCAAAGGAGAGCTGGGCAGGGGGGCAGGACCTGCCCTCGCCACCCACAGTCCTGGGGATGMTCCCAACCTTTCCCACCCTGTTGGGGTTGAAATGGGGAGGGCCCTTGGAGGGMCAGATTGGACAGAGCTTGCAGGCAGGGCAAGGAGGTGCCGTGGTGTGGCCAGAAGGGGCCAAGATGTGTCTGGAAGTGCCATGGCACAGCCAGGAGATGCTGTGGTCTGTCCGGGAGGTGCTGTGGTGTGGCCGGGGGATGCCAAGGTGTGGCTTGGAGATGCCACGATGTTGTCAGGAAGTGCCATGGCATGACCAGGAGGTGCAATGCCATGGCCAGGAGATGCCATGGCCAGGAAATGCCATCATAYAACTGAGAAGTGCCGTGGTGTGGCCAGGAAGGGGGTGACACATCCAGGAGATGCCGCGGCACGGCCAGGATCCCCGGATGAGGGGGGATCTGGGGAGGAGCCGAGCACTGGGGTGGGACAATATGGTCCCAGCCCACCCTGCTGCTGGAGAAGGCAGCACCTCTCCATCCTCCCTCCTGCCCCAGGTGCTCCACGTCCCTGGAGGCTCCGTGCACRCCTTGGCTTTGGTCCCCGATGCCGRCGAGAGTCTCGTGGCACTTCAGGACACCTCTTTTCTCCCYGGCAATTTAATGCTCTCTTCAGGGGCTGCTTCCTCTGCTCCTCTAATGTGCTTGGATGGAAACCCCTGGAGAGCTGCCGGTATTCCGAGCTCGCCAGCAGCGACACATTAGGATCTGTCATCTGCTGAGCATTACCTGGTTTTAAATCTGTCTCTTTGGAGCTACGGAACTGCATAAGAAAATATTAAAGTAAACAATAAGTGGATTTACACAAATGTGACTGATTTCCATATTTTTCATCACTTCATTTTATTACCGGGTTTACGGATATGCTCATTTATTTATAGGGCAATCCAGTATTGATTCATTCCGATGCACTGTGCATAAACACATAAAAGAGAGTGATAACAATAGGAATACATTTTCAGTCTTTTAAATACTGCATTTTTTCCAATAGTCTTCATTAGATCCGCTCCAGGAATATGAGCAATGTCCTTCGGGAAGCCCAGCCGGCCCCTCCGCCCAAGTAGCTCCGGATTTATGGGGGTGTCAGGGAGAACAGGATGCGATTCCCGGTGCAGCAGCAGCTGCTTCCCCAGCTCTGCCCCCTTCCTCCCGCCAGGGAATTTTTCCACAGGAGGTTTGGGAGGATTTTATCCCAAAAGGTGGACTCTGCTCCCCTGAGGCTGGGTTTCTGGGCTGCTTTGGTGCCAGGTGGAGYGGGATGGACACCAGTGAGCAGCTGCTGCTCTTGGAGCCGGGGTCYTGGGGGGCTCAGAAGTCTGTTCTCCCCTTTTCCCCCCTCTTTTCCTCTTTTTCTCCTCTTTTTCCTTCCTTTTTTTCCTTCCCTTTTTCCTCTTCCCTTTTTCCCTTCCCTTTTTCCTTTCCTTTTTTTGTTTCCTTTTATCCTCCTTTTTTCAAATATTTTTCCTTTTTCCTCCTTCTCATCTCTTTCTTATTTTCTCTTTTCTCCCCGCTTTTTCTTCTTTTCTCCCCCTCCTCTCTTTTTCTTCTTTCTCCCTCTTCCCCTCTTTTTCCCTTTTCCCTTCTTCTCCCCTCTCCCCTCTTCTCACTTGTCCCTTGTTTCCTCTTCTCTGTTTTTTCCCTTTTTCTCCTTTTTTCTCCTCTTCCCCCTTTTCCCCATTTTTTCCTCTTTTTTCCCCCTCATTTCCTCTCTTTTTTCCTCCTTATCCCTCTTTTTCCCTCTTTTTCGAATTTTTGAAAACCCACACCACTCCTCTCCCGTATATCCCCCCCTCGAATCCCACTTTTGCTCTCTGCCCATGAATATTAACCATATATATAACCATATATAACCAAATATAGCCGAGCTCTCCATCACCTGCGTCATGGGAAGGAGCCCATAAAAGCAGGGGTGATGGATGGCRAACATTCCCCCTCTGCTCCTTCCTCTAAACAGGAAGGAAAACAGGGAAAAAAATACCATTTTTAAATATTAACCTGGAGGGGTGTTCCTCTCTGCCATTCCCAAACACATCTCATATATATTTAGGCTCCTATACAGTTTTTTTCCTCGAGGAAGGAGTAGCAGGACCAGAAGAATAAATTGTAACCACAGAGGATAAACCCAGCTTTTATTTCCTCACCCCCCCCTTCAGCTAAAGGGCAGCTCCTTTCTCTCCCCAAAAGCAGTTTAATGGCAACAGCTTGAGAGGGACAAAGTTTGAATATCCTTGTGCCGGAGAAAAGAGCAGAGCGAAAGCCCTGCTAATTACAAAAGTTGCTTTATGAAAGATAATTCAAAGCAATAATTTAGCAAACATAATCAAGTAGCGCAGATGGGGATTTTGATGAATAGTTTGCAACATGCAATTAGCAGCTCTTGCAGTTACATATCATTAACCCTCAGAGCACAAAAATTATTTTCTCATTATTAGATGAAAAGGTAAAATTAAGCTGACTAGACAGTAAAGGAACAAACTACAATTAATTACCTTCATTTATTACAGTCATTATTTTAAACTTATTTTTTTTTACTCTGATAGATAGATGAAAACATCTAAATTAAAAGTTTTGTTCTGCTAAATGGGAGGTGAAACTTTGCGATGCTCGGGGTGCGGGGCCAGCCTGGCTCCATCCCGGCTCCATCCCGAATCCGGGGACCAGTGGGAACCCCCTCATCACCCCACATCATCCATGCCAGGGATGCAGAGCCTGAGCATCCCTGCCTCTATCCCCCACCAACCTGGACCATTGCTGTCAGCTGCCGGGGGAATTTTGCATATTTTTGCAGGAAAATATTTTTCCGGGAACATAACTTTCCAGGAAAATATTTTTCCAGGAAAATCATGATGGGGGCTTGCAAGAAATCCGGCCTGGCTGAGAATTAACCTGCCCAGGTGGCGCCTTCTCATGGTGATGGTCAGAAATCAGCCTGTTCCTCGCTGGGTTGGATGCTGGAAACTTTGGATTCGGGATTTGTGTCGGCGGCAGATGGTTCAGAGCTGCCAACTGTCAGCAAATGCACTAAAAAAAATAAATTCAGGGAAAAAAGATGGAAAAAAAAAATTAAGGAAAGAACCAACTCGAGGAGCCAGTGAAAAAACATGGATTAAACTATGGTGGTGGGGGTGATAAAATAAGCCTGAAATATTTTCCCTGTTGCAGATTTAGGGGCTCAGCCCAAGAAATCCTGAAGAAGGGAAGAGCTTGGGCACCTTCTCCTGGAGCCAGTGGGGTTGGGATGCTGTGGATAGAAGGGGGAAAAATAACCTAATGAACTGAACATCCTCTGTCTCTGCTCTCAAGAACTTTGCTAAAGCATYGTTGAACTTGTCAGGAAATATTACAACAAAATTAAGAACCAGCAGCAATTTTCTCGCATTCGGGATCCTGCGCTTTATAAAGTAAATTATTAATGCATTTTTTTCTCCGTTAAGCACTTATTTGCAGCAGTCTTGGTGTATTTCTCATTAGGAATAACATCATCTAAAGAACTTATATTGATTCTTTTTTTCCTCCCCCCCCTTCTTTTTTTAATCTCCGAATCATGGACGTGAACAACATATTTCTGTGATGTTCCCTTTAACTAGAATTCTCAGGCTTTATTTTTATATTATTGATCTTTTTGACATGAATTGCTTTTTGGCCTTGTGAAAATCTTGGGAGCTGCTCCTGCCTTTGGAGGAATGGGAGGAGGCTGTGGAAGAGGGGGAGTGTGATGGGGTCTGGGTGGGTGGGACAGGTTTGGGTGGGTGTGCAATGGGTTTGTGGATGTGAGTGATGGGTTTGGCCACGTGGGATGGGGTGGAGTGTGTGTTTGATGGGTCTGTGCGTGTGTTTGTGATGGATCTGTGGGTACACAATGGATCTTGGTGGATTTAAGGAGTTGGTTGGACCYGGAACACCAGGGAGGCACCAAAGGACCCCAACACATGGTTGGTCCCACACAGGATGTCCAGCCCCATCACCCAGAGCTCTCCCTTCCCAATCCCCCGCTCCTTGCCACCCTCTCCCTCTCCCCAACTTCTTTACACATCAGCAAAAACCACCCAAGGAAAATAGCGAAGGCTTGAATTAATTTTTTCATCAGTTTTCTTCAACATTTGGGGTCTCTGTTGCCGCTTTCTCCCCCCCGGCAGCTGTTCCTCGACGCTGAAAAAGAGCTCATTTGTGGTTTACTGCCACCAGTATTTAGATGGAAATAACCCACTACTTATCCTGCACTTGATCTCGTGGATGTAAGAATAAACTCTCCGCCGGTGCGATGCAAATCCCGCGCCTCTGGAGCGGGGATGCTCAGACGCCCGGAGCTCGCCGCCGCGCCGGGAGGAGCACCGGCTGCGCCGGGGGAGTTTTTACCGTTTTGTCAGTCAATTATAATAATATTTCTGCTTCCAAATGTTTAAAAAGTTGGCTTCGGAAGGTATAATCACGGCACAGAGGCCAGCCTGACAATAGTAATTAATTAGGCTATTACGCATTCCGCAGTGATAATTGCTTTGCTGGAAAGTCACCAGCCATGAAAGGGACCCGGCGCGTAAATGTAATTTATCAGACGGCGGCGATCCCGCGCCGCTGCCGAGCTCACCTTGAGCCCACGGGTGCTGCCGAGGGACCTGGAGGGGGGGAAAAATGGGAATTAGGAGTACCTGGATGTATGAGGTGGAGGCAGAGCTGGCTGTGGGCACCGAGGGCTCTGCAGGTGGATGGAGAGCGGAGGGCRGTGGGTGTGTGTCGCCGATGGGCGTCGTGGTGATGGGGAGAATGGGAACGATGCCACCGTGGTCCCACTGAACCAGGGCTGCTTCCAGGGATGCTCAGCTCCCTCATTTTTATCCATTTTCACATCTTTTTAGCAGGATGCTGTTGATGTCCCCCTCCTGGATGGGGGTGCAGGGTTTGTTGCCTGCTTCTTCCCTGAGGATTTAGGGGGTTTAATTACAAAACCTTTATTTTAGGGCCTTTTCCCAGGTGTTTATTCAGCTCTCTGTGAGGAATAACAGCAGTTCAGTGTGGGGTGACCAGCCCCTTGTGGGACTCAGAGCTGCGCCGGCAGGAACTTCCCTTGGCATTTGAGTAAATTATCCCCATCCGGAAAAGATCACTGAAAATGTTAAGTGTCTTTTTTTCCACTGACATTTCCTAGAAGTTTAGTGGGACTCTGGCAGAGCCAAGTGAGTGCCTGGCTCATCATCCTGCCAGTTGCTCGCTGTGGTGATGCCCTGGCACCGACGTGGGCCAGAACGTGCCAGCGGAGGGGGATGAGACAGGAGCTGGGCTGGTGAAATGGCCCCAAATTCCTTGTCTGATGGAATGGCCCCCAAATGCCTCCTCACCAGCAAATGGTCCTGCAGCTCCAATTGAGATACAGATGGTAGTTAACGGATGGAAAGGAGTTACACTGGGTCTGTGGGTGCTCCCTGGGAATTTGGGCTGAGGGGTGGGTTCACCCCTCTCGTGAACCAGGAGGAAACCTGGATCTATCCCTGGTGAGCCCGTGGTGGAAGAGACAAGGTCCAGGGGATTATGGCACAGGCATGCTGCAGGCTCCTTCCCACCTAAGAACCAAACCCTTCCCAAGGGGGGGATGCTCAGATCTCCATCGGGATTGCTGAGGAGAGGGAAAGGCCTCAAAGTTTCCCCTTGAAAAACGCTTTGTCTCTGTGATGTGACTTCAGGAATAAAATGCAGTGCAAACAGCTTGATTTGGAGTCTGGGCCAGCTCCTTGTTCCTGTCATGGCTTAGGGATGCACAGGAGCAGGCACGGGTGATGGAGAGGGAATGGAGAACATTTGGGATCTGCACCCTTTGGTTGATGCTGGCTCAGGGGAGGTGAAGCTCTTCAGAGCAGCTGGGGCAGGTCCACGCATCCCTATAGCTCTGTGTCTGCTCCTGCTGCCCTCCCGTGCAGTTCAAAGGGTTTGGGAAGTGTGGGGTCACACAGGGCTGATGCCATGAGCACCCCAGCTCCTCTGTGTCTCCACATCCTTACGGATCCCCCATCGGGGCTCACCCCACCGGCAGATTCGGCAGGCACGGCGCCGTCCTGCTCCAACACAGGCACTGCTGGCTCCTCACTGCCTCCCCCCTCCCTTCCCCTCCTTACTATTATTATTTCAAAGCACCCTGAAGCCAAGCATTTTTTGCAGAACGCTGAAGAAAAGCCCCCAAATTCCTCCTCTGCTGGAGCCGCGGTGCTGGGCGAGGAGGTTTGTGTACGAGCCGCTATAAAAAGCCCGGCTTATACAATTTTAACAATAGAAAAATGATCTTTGTGCTCCAGTGCCTGCGAGCTCCGGAGGAGAAGGCGGCTTGCTCAGGTGGCTGCTGGATTACAAATGAGCCGTTTGCTCCGGGTTGGAACGACAAGCGATGGCGATCCGGGGTGAGCCCGGAGCCCCGCTGGAGTGGAGGAGGGAAAAGATGCTCCGGGGTGGGAGCTGCCACCGGATTGAGGCGCGAAGTTCAGGCTTTGTTTTGTAATTAGCCCATCGCTGGCTTAAGAGTGGTTTAATTGACTATTCCACTGTCACAATAGTGTGTCTGCTGGGTGGGCACCTCTTCCTCCATCACCGGCTGATGTGAGCGCCCAGTTTGGCTCCAGCTGGACGTTTTCCAGGTGGGAATGGGTCACTTCCATCCCTGATGCCTGTGTCCACGTGTCCCACTGGTGCTCCATCCCATCCACTGCAGGTGGGGCGGGATGAGAGGGGTAACAAGGGGACCAGGTGGGCAACAGCCGCTGCCCCGGAAGTGTCATTGTGCCTTGAAAAATTAAGGGGAGTAAATGATCCATGCTCATAAATGTTGGATGGGAACACGCAGAATATTAATATGTTGTTGGGTTTTTGGGATGTGGCGTGTCACCGACACCCCGGTACCCAAACAGCCGAGGGGGACAGGGACAGGAGCAAGAGGAGATGTCCCAGTCCCGGTGTGAGCACCACTTCCACCCCCAGCCCCGTACTGGGAGGGTGGCTGGGGAAGGCCATGCACCGGCTCCGGCCCGGCAGGCACAACAACGGGCAGACTTCTTTATTTCTTATTTAAGCGCCGACATTAAATTATAATTTTCATTTACTCAGAGCACATCAATGATTCAGGGCGACGTGACACGGCAGCGGCACGAGGAGTTTAGCCACAGGCGGCGAGCGGCTGCTCGGGGCACGGGGCGGGCGCGGGGCCGCGCCGGGGGAGACCCTTGCGCCGGCTTCGGTGCCCACCCCTGACCCCTTCCTCCCTCTCCCCGCAGGTGATTGCACTTAGTAAGAGAAGCAAGGAGGCTGAGACGGCTTTCCTGAGCGTTTACACGCGGTTGCTCGAAGCTCCAGGTAAGCAGCGCGGTGGCGACCTGGCTGCCTAACGCCGGCCGAGAGGAGCCGGCGAGGACCGCGGCACCGTCCCCGGCACGGCCGGCGTCGCCCACCGCGGCCGGCGCATGGTGCTCTGCAGATCCCGGCCGAAGAGAGGAGAGGAAGCAGCTTTTGCCATCGCTGTGGTTCAGCCCCTGAGCCAAATGCATCTTGACATTAGGAAAGGAATACATTTGCTCGGCCCGTGTAGTAACACTGYGGCTATTCCCACTTGTCTGTTCGACGGTAAGTTGACCGAAGCGGCCGAGCGCCGGCTCGCAGCACGAGCCGCGGGGACGCCCTGCCCGTGTCACCCCGTGTCCGGGCCCCGCTCCGTCCTGGGAGGGGGAAACTGAGGCACGGGTCAGCCCTGTTGGCAGGTTCTATCCTGGGATCCCGCTCCTGCTGCTGCCCGCTTCGGGGGGGTTCGTGTGCGCCAGGCACGGAGCGTCCCCGGCACGTCGGGGACGGGGAGCCGCAAACGGCTGAAGATGTGCGGAAAGGCTCCTGCAGGGCCACTAATTCATTTTCCAGACATTTAGGAATAACAAAATGTTTTAATGATTTCTTAGGGGAATTAGGGAGACATATTTTTGTCCTCATTAAATTTTCTCCTGTGCTACGAGAACCAAATGTCAGCTCGGTTTGCAGAACCCAGTTATCTTCCCTCCCCACCTCCCCGCGCTCACCCGCCGGCTCCTCCCGCCTGCACACGGATGCACGCACACCGTGCACACCCCAAAACTGCTTCCCTGTGCTCTCTGCACTCCTCCTCCTCCTCTTATCCTCTCTCTGCTTTCCACAGCATCATCTCTTGCTCCCCTCCTGCTCCCCAAATCCTCCCACCCGCGGTTCATCCCCGTCTGTTCCATGTCCGCATGTCTCTCGACAGGCAAACTCTTTGTGGAATACTTTCCAAGCGCCACATAAGTCCTGATTCGACATTTTTTGCTTTGAATGGCTGCTGTCAACACAAATCTCTGGCAGAGACTGTAACGGAGCCTGATTGCTCAGCAAGTATTTTGATAAGTGAGCTGGCTGTGTGTCTGTAATTACGGGAGAAAACCGTAAATCTTTTTGGATATTGTTCACACAGATGTGGCGTGAAGGGAAGGGGGAGAAGCAGTAAAATGTGTTAAAAGCATAATTAATGTCATTGTTGTTGGGGATGATTTGATTTAAGGCTGACTTTGACTCGTGGAGGGAGTCGTAGGGTGCTGCTGGATGTGTTTGAGCAGGTTGGGATGGGGTGGCAGAGGAGATGCCATCCCGGTGGGAGAGGTGACAACAGCATGGAGGTGCTGTGGATGCACCGTGAGTGTCCCGTGGGTGCACCGTGGGTGCCCTGTGCTCCTCTTGGAGCCAGGCAGCAGCATGGAACGTGGGCTGGGTCAAGTGGCCCATCAGGATGAGCTGGTGGTCCCCGGGGATTCAGGTGCTCCCTGGAGCTGTGGGTGATGAGCACCCAGAACGCCTCCTGCCCATCCTGCCACCACACGGGTGCCTCGAGCTGCTCCAGTGCCTGGAGAGGGGGAGTCCAGGAGTGGCCCTGCTGGTGGCCCAGATCCCTTCCAGCACACAGAAAGACCCCTGGCCCCACTCCTGGGAACACCAGGTGGGATACCTGTCCACTGCCCCATGCCTATTAGTGAGCGTCCAAAGGAGGGCCATGGAGATGGTGAAGGGTCTGGTGGAGGAGCTGTATTAGGACTGGCTGAGGGCACCTGGTTGGTTCAGCCTGAAAAAGAGGAGACGGGAGCCCTCATCCCAATCCACAACTTTCTCACGAGGGGCAGCTCTGATATCTGCTCTCTGTGACCAGTGACAGGACCCGAGGGAACAGCTGGAGTTGTGTCAGGGGAGGTTTAGGTTGGATATCAGGAAAAGGTTCACCCCCAGAGGGTGGTGGGCACTGAACAGGCTCCCCAGGGAATGGGCACGGCCCCAAGGCTGCCAGAGCTCCAGGAGCATTTGAACAACGCTCCCAGGGACAGGGTGGGATTGTTGGGGTGTCTGTGCAGGGCCAGGAGTCAGGCTGGATCATTCTTGTGGTCCCTTCCAACTCAGGATATTCCGTGATTCTGTGATCCTGCTGCAGCACCGCCGGTGCCACTAAAGGATGGCCAATGACGCCAGCTAGTGGTGGCATTTATTATATATATATTTATTTATTTAATTTATAGATATAAAAAAAAACATATATAGCGGGTGAGGGTATGGAGCGACAGATGAGTGTGCCAGGGCAGGGACAAACTGTTTCCCATGGGAGCTGGCTGTGGGTGAGGCCACACTGTGGCCCTGGAGCGTGTGGTGCCCCAAGGTCCTGGTTTGGCACACGGGTCCCTCGTGTCACCCATCACCCAGCTGTGCCACCAGCGAGTGTCAGGTCTAACCTGTCCCAATGGAGGATATGATCCATGGAGGAAGGAACTGGGCAGTGTCCTGAGCCCTCCTGCATGGCTCAGAGCATGGTGGCATCCGTGGCATGAGCAGATGATGTGCTCAGGTTGGAGTGTATCCTCTCTCCAGCCCTGCAGCAGGAGGGTTTGTTCACCCACAGGACCAGCACGGAATGAGCTTGATGGGGTCCCAGCACCCCTTTGGAACACCCCAGTGCCTCACACGTGGCGGCAGAGCCATCCCCGCATCCGAGAACGGCATTTCCCAGTGGATGAGCAGTGTGGCATTAGCACAGCGTAGTTAATCCAGCCGGGAATTTGGCATCTGTGCTGCCCTGGCTGGCGTTTGCTCTTCCCTTCCCAAAGCTCCTCTCCCACCTCTTCATCCCAGGATGGCAGCTCCAAACAGGGAACAGCACACTGGAGGGCCACCCGACCTGTATTTCAGCAGCAGGGCTGCAGCTCATGGGAAGGAAAACGCTGACCTGAGGAAAATCCCTGGAGCTTTATTGCTCAGACCCATTTTTCCCATATTATTCCTCCTCTCGGAGGCAGGAGGAGTTGCCGGTGTGGCAGGAACAGGGCCTGCCCCAGCGTTTATCCCCACGGAGGCAGCTCACAGGCTGGCACGGAGCCTCCTGCCAACACCCCCGGGGCTGGGGAGCGCGGGGGGGACCCCCGGCAGCCCCCGGAGCGCGGGGTTTAATTATCCATGTCGTTATCTCCGCTCGCGTACTTACGGCTGTTATTGATGGCTGTGGCAGCATCCAGGCTGGATGGCGATCCCGCATCCCTGCGTGGGGAAGCAGCCTGTGGGATGCTGAGCTGAGACATGCCACCAGCTGAAGGATGCCACGAGCATCCCAGGAGGGGCCCAGCTGGAGATGAGTCCCCGTTTCAGTGCCAAAGCCGGCAGCGCTCAGCATTTCCCTCTAGATCCTCGTGTCCCGAATCTGGGCACAAACCTCTTATTCCATCATTCGTGGCGTCTCTGTGGTGTCCAGCAGAAAGGAGGGAGGATGTTCCCTGTGGAGAAGGATGCTCCACGGCTTTTGGGGTTAGCACACAGGGTCTGGCAGGCGCTGGTCCTGCGGGGAAGCTGTGCAGTGGGTGCTGTGGTGGGCCCTGCACCCCACAGCTGTGGGATGGCAGGGCAGCAGTGGGTCAGACAGACCCCCAAATCCCAACTGGAGGAGCACGTGTCTTGGCATCGCTCATTTGCAATCCAGGTGGGCATGGACCAAATCCTGCATCTTTCAGGCAGTTTCACCCCAAARTCATCTAGTGCTGTGGTTGGCCCCCAAATCCCATGGCATGGCCTCCTTCATCCCATACCGCTTCCATCAGCTGAGCAGAGCTGTTCTGTGTCCCGTTCCAACTGGAGGCAGCCAGTTGTTGGATTTTTTTTCCATCACTGTTATTATCTTTTACCCTTGGATGCCTGCCACGTGTCCGTGCCATACAGTAGCACGCCCAACTCCATCCCACTTCCCTGTTTGTCTAACTTTTTGACCCTGGAGAATTCAAATCTATTTTCTTTCTTCTTCTTTTCTACGAAAAAAAAAAAAAACCAACAAAAAAAACCCCAAACCCATATTAACCTGGCTCAATAGGAGGCATTTTCTTGAACTTATTAAAAAATCCAGACTTGTAAATTAATTTGTTCATGTTGTACAATGGCAGTGCAGATGGACTCATTAGCATGCACACAACAAATAATTATAGATGAATTTTTAGCTGGCCTGCTTAATGGGCTTGCTGGGTTAATTATGTCAATGTATAATTACATCAGCCCTGGGAGACATAATGGCACACCCCGCTGAGCAGACACTAGCTAATGATGGTGTAATGCTGACAGAGGGAAGACGGACGGCTCCGGATGCACCTGCTTACCTCGGCACAATCCACCATTGTCTGCGCCCACACCGGCCCTGCCGGAGCTGCCGGAGCCGCCGGTGCCCTGGGTGCCACCGGGAGGTGATGCCCCCCTGCCCTCTGCCCGTCCCTCGGTGCCTCGGGGCTGGCAGGGGAAGGCAGGACACGGAGGTGTCCCCATGGCTCCTGGAAAGGCAGGACGCAGAGGTGTCCCCATGGCTCCTGGAATGGCAGGACCCGGGGTGCCCCCATGGCACCTGGAATAGCAGGACCTGGGGTGTCCCCATGGCTCCTGGAATAGCAGGACCTGGTGTGTCCCCACAGCACCTGGAATGGCAGGAGCCAGGATGTCCCTATGGCTCCTGGAATAGCAGGCGCTTGGGGGTTTCCCCATGGCACCTGGAAAGGCAGGACTTAGGGGTATCCCTACAGCAACTGGAAAGACAGGACTTGGCGTGTTCCCATGGCTCCGGGAAAGGCAGGACCCAGGGGTGTCCTCACGGCTCCTGGAACAGCAGGACCCGGGGGTGCCCCCGCAGCACCTGGACAGGCAGGACAGGGGATGTCCCCACGGCACGGGGAGGTGGGAGAGGGCCGGCGGAGGCCATCCCTGCTGCTCACCGCCCCTCCCGCATCCCGCAGACCCCGCTCCTGTGCTGGAGGCTGCCCGGAGCCTGGAGGACCGACTGCAGCAGCTCCAGCGCCTCGAGCCCGACCCGCCGCCGCTGAAGGATCTGAGCCGCCCCTGGAAGAAGCACCCGGAGCTCGTCGGCACCAAAGGTACCTCCCCGCTGGGGAAGGGTGGCAGCCGCGGATCCCGGCTGGGCAGACCCGTGTGCCGCCTCCGAGCCTCCCGGGAATGCGGGRTGTGCCCCAGGGCCGGGACCTGCCCCCTGGCCACCGCCGCTGTCCCCTCCGCAGCCGTGTGACACCGCTGTGTCCCCCCGCAGAGCGCAGGGAGGGGACGTCGCCGGCGGCCGAGCCCCCGCTCCCCGGCCCCGACGGCAAAGCGCCGAGCAGCGAGACCCCGCGGCAGAAAAATGAGGCAGAGAAGCAAAAGTACGTGAGTGCCGGGGATGGGGTCGTTTTGGGGTGCTCTGGGGACACGCGGCTCTGTCCCCGCTCCTGCCCGGGCGTGTCCGTCTGTCCGTCCCTCTCCTCCTTCCCTTTGCTGTCCGGGTTGGGAGGGGTCACATCCTGCTCAGAAGCCTGACACCSTCTCAGACGCTCCCAGTGTCCATCTGTCCATCCATCCCCRAYCCCAGGTGGTTTTGGGGAAGCAGCAGGCAGGGGCAGAGCCGGGGCAGGTCGCTCCTGCCGCCCCCTTGCCCTGTCTCCCTGGGACGTGGCTTTTCTCGGACTAATGGATTGAATCCAGGTCGCTGGATGAACCTCATTAGATGACCTTTTAATTTGGAGGCTCCCGGCCTTCTCGGTGCCTTCATTGTTATTCCTTAACACGCTGCACCGGGAAACAAATGAAGAATCTTTAAACCCTAAATTGCAGATCTCTGCGAGTAAGTTCCTGGCAAGTGCAGGCTATAAATAATGCAGAATAACTTTTCCCTGATTGCTTCCCCCTCCTCCAGTTAATTACAGGTGGGGGTGGGCTGCCATCCCCCCCTCGGAGGGGTTTCARGGATCAGGGACCATTTTCATAGCAAAGTGAATTTTTTTTACACTTGGGGCAATAAACCCCTTAACATCGGGGGGTAACACGGCTTGAACACATCCTGATATCCATCGGTGGGTCTTTCCTGGCTCCAGWGAGTGATGGGGTAGAGGAGAGGATGCAGTGAGGGGTCTGGTCTCTGTGTGGGGACGCAGTGGGGGGGTCTCTGTGTGCTTTGGGGGGGCTGTGGGGTTGGCAGGGCCGCGGTGCCCCCGGTACATCCCCGGTGCCCGTCTCTCGCAGGGGCCTGCAGGAAGCTCAGGTCACTTTGGCCGCTCGGCTGGGGGAGGCAGAGGAGAAGATCAAAGTGCTCCACGCAGGTAGTGGGGCCGGGACAGGGGCTGCTGACCATCGGGGGATAAGCCCCCACCCCACAGCTCACCCTCCTCTTCCTCCTCCCAGCGCTGAAGGCCACCCAGACGGAGCTGCTGGAGCTGCGCTGTAAATACGACGAGGAAGCGGCATCCAAGTAAGTTCCTGGCAGRGACACGAGGCTGAGCCGAGCCACCCATGGCAGCGCTGGGATATCCCCGTGGTGCTGCTTGGGGAGCTGAGATACTTCAAGCCACTGCAGGAACATCCTGAGTCGTGATGTCACCAAAACTGCAGGAAAAACACAAACTCTCCAACAACCAGGAGAACCAAGGCATTACTTTATTCTGGCCAGGATGTGCAATAGAAATCATTTCATCCACACGTGCCCAGGTTGTGCAGTGAAAATCATTCCATCACACGYGGTTCTTTACCAGACTTTTCACATATTTATGCTAAAAACCCCRAAGAAATTCACATTCATTGGTCTTAAATTACACAATTCTTAGTATTCGATCTCCTRTTRGCTATTGATYGCTTCGCCTTCGATGCTAATTTGGTCCTCATTCTTTGGTTCTCTTATCAATCTTTTCKGAGWCCGGGTGTCTCCGACCCACCAGGGGTTAATGTTCCTTAATGTTYGTTATCTCCTCTGTATCTTTCGGCTCCTCCCAATCTGTAGATCTTAAGCTCATCAGGCCTCTCCCGGTGAACAGAGTCTTTTGAAGAGAAACTTCAATCCCCCTGCCCCTGGGCAAAAGCGAACAAACTCCTGACTAAAATTACAAAAACATTTTAAAAGTTGTATTATTTCCACCAGGGGGGTCCTTATCCCCCAGCCTCCTGCCCATGCCCTGGGCTGTGTCCGTGCCTCCACACCCGCTGACACCTCTCGTTTTCTYGTCGCAGGGCAGACGAAGTCGCCATGATCATGACCAACCTTGAAAAAGCCAACCAGGTGAGGCAGGAGCTGACTTTCTAGGAGCTGGTGGGGTTGGGCCTGCTCAGGGTGCACCCCAAGCATCTGCATGGCCTGGATGTCTCTCCCCCAAATTGGCAAAGGGTTGCCAGGCACCAGCATTGGGAATCCCTACAAAGGAGAGCTCAGGTTCCCCYCCCGCGCTGGGACCCCCAGCCCATGTTGGGGGTCACGGGTGTGTCTGGGATTCTGCCAGGCTCCATTTGGCTGCTGCAGCCAGCACTTGTCACCTCCAGCCTCTCCCGGGTGTTTTAGGGCACAACCCACGCTGCTCGGGTGTTGGATTCCTGTGTAATCACTCCTGGTCCTGTCCGTTCTTCTTAATTAGTTTTATTTAATTCTGAAAATGCAGGTACAAATAAATGCACATGTGTAATAAAAGAGGCTTAAAGAGCAATTTGCATATAAATACAGAACGCCTTTTGGGTGGAAAAAGGCAGTGTCCTGGAAGTGGTCTGCAGCCAGTGCCCAAGGATTGGGATCAGGAACTACGTTAGGATGGGGGGACCTTAAATACATGGGGAGAACTTAAATACCTGGGCAGGGCTTATGATGCTGCAGGTGGGAGCGGGATGCTCAGGACAGGCACGGATTGGGGCAGATCCTGGACGCCGTGTGGGGTGGGATGRTGCCGGTCTGACTCCTGTTGTGTTCTCTTGCAGAGGGCGGAGGYGGCGCAGAGGGAAGTGGAGAGTTTGCGGGAGCAGCTGGCGGCCGTCAACAGCTCCCTGCGCCTGGCCTGCTGCTCCCCGACGGGCACCACGGGGGTGAGAGCATCCCCGGGGCCAGGAGCATCCCTCAGGGCTGGCCAGCAGCACCCCATCACGGCTGACAGCATCTGTCACAGCCAGGAGCATCCCACTGCACTTGGCAGCACCCCACTGATTCAGGAGCACCTTTTTGTGTGCAGGGAGCACCCACCCTGTTGCGGAGCAAGCCCAAAATACCCGAGGAGTGTTTCCACCCTGAGGTGGTGGCACTGGCTGTGSTCTCCAGCTTCCCGTGGGGAGGGGGACATGCACCCCCATAGCACTGAGATGCACCTGGGAGACCTTTAAGGGCAGAGGAAAGGTCTGTCCCTCCCCAGGGCTCTGTCACCTGGGTCCCCATCGTGCCGGGCTGAGCCCTGGGCTCACCTGCTTCCCATGGTGACATGTCCGATGGGGAGGGTGGCCCTTGTCCCCACGTTGACCAGCGGGAGCTGACGGTGTCCCCTCTCCCAGCAGGACAAAGTGAACTATTCCATGTGCTCAGGGTCGAGGCTGGAGGCAGCTCTGGCGGCCAAGGACCGGGAGATCCTGCGGCTCCTGAAGGACGTCCRGCACCTCCAGAGCTCGCTGCAGGAGCTGGAGGAGACCTCTGCCAACCAGATCGCCGAGCTGGAGGGGCAGCTGGCGGCCAAGAACGAAGCCATCGAGGTGMGCCCGCGGGGGCTCGGGGCGCGCCRGGGCCGGGGGGCGYGGGTCCGGCCGTGCCGGGCGCGCTCYGGGAGCCGGCTGCGAGGACTCCCCTCCTCTGCTCCGCAGAAGCTGGAGGAGAAGCTGCAGGCACAGGCRGACTACGAGGAGATCAAAACGGAGCTGAGGTATGGCTTGACCGGCACCCAGGGCTGCCTGCCTGTATCCCGGCTGGCCAGGTGCCACCAGCGCCCGTGGTTTGCTCCTGCAGCCGTGACACTCGGCCACGGCCGCCGGGTCACCCCCTTGTCTCCCTCCCAGCATCCTGAAGGCGATGAAGGTGGCCTCTGCCGGCTGCAGCCTCCCCCAGGCAAGTGCGGCGGCGCGTTCCGAGGCGCTGGCCGGGCTGTGCCGGCCCTGCCGCCGATGCCTCCGCTGCCCGTCCCCATCTCGGCTTGGCTCCTTGCAGAGCATCTCGAAGGCGGAGGAGGCCCTGCTGCTGGGCAAGGAGGCTTTCTACCCCTCCCAGAAGTACCTGCTGGAGAAGCCCGGCCTGCTGGCCAACACTGGTAGGGACCCCGGTTCTGTGGCATCCCACTGGCAACATCCCTGGGAACGTGGGTGGTGGGGACAGATCAGATCCTGCCCTGACTGTGGGAAGGAGCCTGGAGACAGCGCTGGGGTGGGAGGAGGACTGGGAGTGGGATGTCCCCCGGGGAAACTGAGGAGGGGCTGTTTTGCTGCGGGGCTGTGCCGGAGCCATGGCCAGGGGGACTCTAGTGCGTCTCCCTCTCTCTCCTTCATCTCTAGAGGAGGATCACTCCGAAGACGAGTCGGGGAAGGATCCGCTGGGCATGGAGCAGCCGTACCCATCCCCCCATCACGCCCCGGCCGATGACCCTGCATCCCCCACTCCCCTCCCGCCTCTGCCTGGCCCCGGCGTGGCCCCCGACGGTCCCCGGACTTTCTCGCTGTCCCCCTTCCCGGGGGGCGAGCGGCTCTCGGGGGACCCCAAGGCCCCCCACCTCCCGCTGCCCACCTACAAGAGCGAGAGCAGCAGCGGGGGACCACCCTTCCCCTCCTCCTTCTTCGGGGCCAAAAGCAGCACCGTGCACCCCGTCCCCGCGCCGGCCGCCAGCGCCACCAGCCCGCCCGGCGAGCCCTCCGAGGGCAGCGCCGGCAGCTCCGCCGAGGAGGAGCAGCTGGACACGGCCGAAATCGCCTTCCAGGTGAAGGAGCAGCTGCTGAAGCACAACATCGGGCAGAGGGTCTTCGGGCACTACGTGCTGGGGTTGTCGCAGGGCTCCGTCAGCGAGATCCTGGCGCGGCCCAAGCCCTGGCACAAGCTGACGGTGAAGGGCAAGGAGCCGTTCATCAAGATGAAGCAGTTCCTCTCCGACGAGCAGAACGTGCTGGCCCTGAGGACTATCCAGGTGCGCCAGAGAGGTGAGTGGTTGGGGTGGCCCCGGCCAACGGGCCCTGCCCCGCGATGCTGCAAGCGGTGCCGTGGGATCCCCTCCCAGTGCACCCCAGTTCACCCCGGCAGCACCCTGGGGTGCCCCATGCAGTGGCAGGGGGGCTCGCCAGCCCATGAAGTGCTGAGATTCTGGTCCCATCAGTGGCACTCCGGGATTTTCCCTGGTGGGATGGAGCTGGCTGCCGGGTGGGATGAACCCTGGCAAACAGCAGCAATTAACAACAACCCATCRCTGTGGAAGCTGCATCCCTGGACGTGCTTTACTCATTTATTCTGACAAGTGCCATTTAATTATTCATTAGGCTGTTCCGTGCCATATGAATCAATGTGCTCAGGAATATTTCGTTAAAATAATGAAGTTTTAGTGCTGCGGAACCTTGGCACGGGGTTGGCACCGCCATGGAATGGTGACTCGCATCTCAGGGGACAGCGGCTGCTGGTGCTGTCTCAGTGGTGACAGCTGGTCACTSGAGTCCCCGTGGTGGCACCAGGACTGGACGATGCACACCCATGGTCCATGCACCTGCTGGTTTCAGCCTGGAGGGCTCTGATTTCCCCCCTGGATCCGATCCATCATTAACACTTCTGCACAGCCAGGAGGGCACAGTGCCAGGGATGGGGACGTGGCGCCCGTGCCCGTGTCTCTGCTCCTGGTGGGGAGCGGGTGCCCTTGGATGGGGCGAGCGAGGTGGCGGGAGATGCCCTGCCGGAGGCAGGAGCTGGCAGCCAGGGCTACCAGGGCTCCCTGTGCTCCGGTAGCGACTAATCGGGAGCGACACTTGTCTTCAAACCAGCATCCCTAAAAATAACTGAACATGAGGAGCAGTAAATACTTCCTGACATACAAGTGGAGCTTGTAAAACCAGCGCCGGTGACAAAGCTGTTATCCTGCCTCTTTGATCAGGTAGCATCACGCCGCGGATCAGGACACCGGAGACCGGCTCCGACGACGCCATCAAAAGCATCCTGGAGCAGGCAAAGAAGGAGATAGAGTCACAGAAGGGAGGTAGGTGCTGGCATGGGGGTGGCCCTGGGGGTGGCCAAATCCCTGCTCTGCCCCATGGCAGCAGCACCCAAAGGGGTGCCAGTGGCTGGGTGCTCTGTGGCTGTGGGTCCCACCTCAAATGTGGGCTTTTGGGAAGCGTTTCACCCACTGACATCCATGGAGAATTTTTTGGGGCATGTTGGAAAGAAATACCATACGGGATGGAAGAGTCCCCATGCAGCAGAGTTCAGGTCTGGGCTTTCAGAAACTTTGGAGGCACTCTTTTCCTCCCCCCTGCCCCAAAACAGATGATTAAATGAGGATTCAGGATCCATCTGGCACGAGGAATCATTAAAGCAGCTGCTCTCGCAGTCAATTACAAGAAATGAAATACATTAAAACAGGTAGTCTGCTGAGAAAGCAGAATTCTGGAGAATTAAATTAGACGGGAACGGTGGAAAAACAGACAGGGAAAACAAACATGTTTGTCTATCGCGTTGTTGGTAATGGGATTTATTTTGCAATCATCAAAAAAGAAGTTGGCTTTGAGCTGGGGTGTCGAAGCTTTTGCTTTGTGGGTGCTGCCGGTCCAAACCAGCTCGGGCTAAACCCCTTTTCTCCCGCATTTTGAATGACATCCACACGGTAGACGAGGCGTGCTGCTCCTCGGGGCTGCCCTTACCCTTTTCCTCTGCAGGGGAGCCCAAGACGCCRTCGGCGTCGCAGGCGGTGGCCAACGGGGCGGGCGGCAGCAGCTCGGAGGACGCCATCAAGAGCATCCTGGAGCAGGCGCGCCGGGAGATGCAGGCGCAGCAGCAGGCGCTGCTGGACATGGAGTCAGGGGCTGGYGGGCGCCCCGGGGACTCGGCCCCCGCCGAGCGCTCCACGCTGGCCACCGTCAGCCAGAACATCGCCCCCACCTACGTGAAGCAGGAGGAGGGCAGCGGGGCCAGCCCCGGCCCCCCGCAGACGCCGCTGGCCGTGCTCTCTCCCGCCGCCTTTGTCCAGAGCATCATCCGGAAGGTGAAGTCGGAGATCGGCGACGCCGGCTCCTACTTCGACCAGCACTGGGCCTCGGAGCGAAGCCTGCTCAGCCGGCCCTACACCTCCGTGTCGCCTTCGCTGTCCTCCTCCTCCTCGAGCTACTCCAGCATGGCCAACGGCCGGGGCTGGCCGCGGGGCGAACCCGGCGAGGGCGGTGCCAACGAGGACGAGCTGCCGCCAGCGGAYGAGGAGCCCCAGCGGCTGTCGGAGATGAAGGCGGAGGGAGCCGGCGCGGAGCCGGCGGCCGGAGGGCGTCTCTCCTACTACCCCACGTACGTGCCACGGACCCTGAAGCCGACGGTGCCGCCGCTGACGCCCGAGCAGTAYGAGATGTACATGTACAGGGAGGTGGACACGCTGGAGCTGACCCGGCAGGTCAAGGAGAAGCTGGCCAAGAACGGCATCTGCCAGAGGATCTTCGGAGAGAAGGTACCAGCCTGGAGGAGGGGGGGTCTGGTGTCCCCCCTGCTCCGTGACCCAGAGTGTGGGCCTCATTGGTGGCCTTCACCAGCTCCTTCCAGAGTCCTCCTTTTCCCTGTTGTGTTTCCCCTTGGAGGATCTCGTGTCCTCAGGGTCGGACCCAACCCCAAACTGTCTCCCAGCGGCCACCACTAATTGGTTGGTGGCACTTCCCACCAAGAACATCCAGTCCCCTGAGCACAGCCATGTGGGGACCATCCTCCCACCCCACCGGGTATCCCAGGGGGACCCACCATCAAGACCCACGGCGGGGGACAAAGGGTCCAGACATGCCATGGGGCAGCGGGTGGCAGTGGGTGGCATCCTGCTTCCCCTCCCTTGCCATGGGGATGGAGGGCAGGCAGCTTCCCAGCACTGGGGGAGCTGCACCCACCCTCAGTGGGTGACAGCTGCGTGGTGCCCAGGTGCTGGGACTGTCCCAGGGCAGTGTGAGTGACATGCTGTCGCGGCCCAAGCCATGGAGCAAGCTGACGCAGAAGGGTCGGGAGCCCTTCATCCGCATGCAGCTCTGGCTGACTGACCAGCTGGGCCAGGGGATCAGCCAGCAGCCCACACCCTCCCAGGGTAAGTGACACCACTGTCYCCCTGCTCCCCACGTGCCACCAGTGTCCCCATCACTTCTGTGTCCATCCCCCACATCCCGGTGCAGCGTGAGTTTGTCCTGCTCCCACCCCAGCACTGGGAAGAGCTGTCCCTACCACCTCCAACACCCACACCCTCATCCKGGGAAGCTCCTTTCATCTCGAACCCCCTTCAGTAATGGGATTTTTTTATCTTAGTGGCATTTTCTCTCTTTAATTATTCCACTGGCACCTCCTGCTTTGCTGTAGCAGCTGGAGAGGCTCAGCCAGCATCCCGCCTCTCCAGAGGGCACAGCCGCAGGGGTCCCCCAAATGACCCTCCTGCTCCAGCCGTGTCCCTGCGCTGTCCCCTCCCGCCGTCCCYGCTGACCCCTCTGCCCCGGTGTCACGCAGCCAGCCCGGCGGAGCCCCAGCCRTCCCCCTCGCCGCCCCCCAGCCCCGCCGAGCACGAGAAGGGCTGCCAGGAGCCCCTCACCCTGGCCTTGGAGAGCAGCAAGGAAAACCAGCAGCCCGAGAGCCGCTCGACGCCCGCGCTGGGTGGGAAGACGTATCCCAACAGCCAGGGGCCCGTGGGCATCCAGGAGATCGTCGCCATGTCCCCCGAGCTGGACACCTACTCCATCACCAAGAAGGTCAAGGAGGTCTTGACGGACAACAATTTAGGTGCGGAGTAGGTTTTCTCCACCTGGGTTTTCGGGAGCTGCTGGTGAGGCTGCATGGATCCAGCACCCCAGTTCCTGTGTAATCAGGCCTGTGGCTCACTGCGGGTGAATCCTGGGAGGATGCTGGCTGGGAAATGGAGTGCACACGCTCCATGGGGGGGACTGCGGCACCCGTCCTGCTGCTCTACCCCCTCTAACCACCTCTGCTTCTCCTCCGCCAGGCCAGCGGCTGTTTGGGGAGAGCATCCTGGGCCTGACGCAGGGCTCGGTGTCCGATCTCCTCTCCAGGCCCAAGCCGTGGCACAAGCTGAGCCTGAAGGGGAGGGAGCCCTTCGTCCGGATGCAGCTCTGGCTCAACGACCCCCACAACGTGGAGAAGCTGCGCGACATGAAGAAGCTGGAGAAGAAGGGTGAGGGAYGGGGCGACACGGCCCCGCTGGGTGTGGGGTGTGACACGGCCCTGCTGGGTRTGGGGTGCTGGCCGAGGGGGGCTCCGGGCCGGGGGGTGAGCGGCGCCAGCTGGGTGTCCTGTCCCGCAGCCTACCTGAAGCGCCGGTACGGGCTGATGAGCGCCGGCTCGGACAGCGAGTCCCCCAGCGCCCGCTCCGAGTGCGCCAGCCCCAGCGCGCCGCCGCAGGACCTCAGCCTCCTCCAGATCAAGAAGCCGCGGGTGGTGCTGGCCCCGGAGGAGAAGGAAGCCCTGAAGAAAGCCTACCAGCTGGAGCCCTACCCCTCCCAGCAGACCATCGAGCTGCTCTCCTTCCAGCTCAACCTCAAGACCAACACCGTCATCAACTGGTTCCACAATTACAGGTACGGACGCTCACGGGCTTTGGGTGTCTGATGTGCTGTGCCGTGGAGGGGGTGTCACTGTTCCTCTTCCAGTGTTCCTGGCCCCTCTTCCCTAGATGGGCAGTGCAGACCCACTGGAGGTCTGCAGGTGCACGTGTGCCCTGGCTGGTGGGTGGTTGTCTACCTTGACTGAGTCATGTTGAGTATCTAAAGAGGTTTCCATGCTTGTGTCCACCTGCTCACCCTGGAGTGTCAGCTCCATGATGGGTGGGGGAAAGCCTTATGGAGGCTCCTGGAGCACAGGATCCATCCCCACAGCAGCCCAGCTGTGAGGAGCAGCACAGGTTTCATCCTTAGGTGGTATTGTGATGGACAATTGTCCCRTTTTTCTGGGCAACACGGGGCTGTAGGTGGTTTTTGCTGACCATCCGTGGTTGTGTCCCGCAGGTCACGGATGCGCCGGGAGATGCTGGTGGAGGGCACGCAGGACAACGACACGGACCCGGAGCAGAGCGGTGGGACGGCCATCCCGGGGCGCCCGGCCCCCCACAGCCCCGATTCGGATGCCGAGGATCGCAAACCCGTGTTCGTGGGGGGCGAGCCCCCCTGTGCTGCTGTGCCCGTGAAGGTGAAGGAGGAGCAGGGGGATCCGGGCGGCTGGAGCCGACGGCGGGACTCACGCAGCCCGGCCGGAGCGGCCGAGGGGACCGGACCTCCCCAGGAGGAGCGGGGGGCAGCCCCCCACGCCGCCGCCCCCAGCGCCGGCAGCCTCCCGCGGCGGGGAGGCCGCGCCGGTGCCACAGCCACCGCCGGGGGACCCCCGGCGCCGCCGCCGCACCCCGACAGCTCCCAGTCCTCGGCGGGGTCATCCCGGTGCAGCTTGGAGGTGTCCCCAACATCACCCTCGGCGGCTTCCTCGCCCGGCCTCACCGGCTCGGCCTCGCCGGGGCCGTCCTCCGCCGGGCCGGTCTCGCCGGCGCTTCCCCCGGCTCCCGGCCCGCGGCTCAGCACCAGCGTCCAGCGGCGCCACGAGAAGATGGCCAACCTCAACAACATCATCCACCGCCTGGAGCGAGCCGCCAACCGCGAGGAGGCCCTCGAGTGGGAGTTCTGAGCCCCCCCCGCCGCCCTGGATATATATACACACCCCCACACATATATATATATTTTGATAAAAGCAGTGTGCACCGAGAGGCGACGAGCGGCCGGCGCCACGGAAGGCGATGACCGTGGAAAAAGGGGGGATCCCCCCCRCTAGGAGGCCGCCCCACCCCTGGCTCTGTTTTAAATGTGAAAAACTGGGAACAATTTTAGAAAAGAAAAACAAAAAAAACAAAAAATATTTATAGACCTCTTTTAGATATTTTAATAAAAGGATACTTTGGAATTTATTAACAGCTTAAGCTGCTTTGATATTAAAGATAGCTATAAAATCAAGATGATGTAGCAGTCGTGTCATTAAATGTACACTGAAGTCTTGTAGTTTGCCACTGGATGAGATTAAAAACAAATAAACAAACAASAAAAAAAACCCCAACCCACAGAAAAGACTTTTTGAGCAAAGCCATCAAGAAGCACTATGAGACTGACCAAATTTAAGAAACTTTTGCAGTTTCCACCCCTGTCTGTAAGACACTGCATCGCTTCTGCCCCAGCCAGAGACTGCGTCCTAGTCCCTGAAGACTCTAAAGCGACCCCCCGACGCCATCGAGTATGTATTTAGTTCTGGTGGTTTATGTTTTTGGAAGCCTTTGTAACACAGAATGTCCCGTGCGGTTGTATATGTTGTAGAAATGTCTGCAATAGCCTTCTGGAACAAGATGTAGCATGGTCCCAACGCCGTCCCTCGCGCTTCCTCCAGCCGGCGGCCAGGGGCAGCTCCCACCCGGCGCGGCGCGGCTCGTGCCAGCTCCCCAGGGAAGAGAGAAAATGAGGCAAAAGCAAAGAAAGCAACCTGTGCTTGGGATTTGGGGAGTGAGATGGGAAGAGGTAACTGGGTGTGGTGCTTGGGGATGGCACTGGTTCTCTGGGGTTGGACATCCGTGGCATCCCGGTTCCCYGTCTGTTTGGGGAAGAAAAAGATGGAGCCTCCGAGCTTTGCCCCTGGAGCAGCAGTGCTTGGGGCGAGCACCCAAAAATCATGACCAACCAATGGCAGGCTGAGCTCTGCTCGGGGCTGCTCCAGTATCACAGCCAGCCCTTGGGGCTGAAGCACTTTTTTTAGGGAAAGCACCTGGGCAGGAGGGGCATCCCCTACRCACAGCTGTGTCCCCAGGCGGTGGCTGTCGGTGATGCCAGGATGAGCCCCAGGATGTCTCACCAGGCTCCTGCCTGAACTGGGCAAGCTCAGCCCTGCACTGGGCAAAGCACCACCGAGCTTTGGCTTTCCAGGACTGACCCTGTGCAGACTCAGGAGCTCAGCAGTGGCACCATCCCGGTGTGCTCCCCATCACCTCCCCAGCCCCACCACCTCCACCTCTGCTATCGAAATGCCTTTAAACGACCTGGAGTGTCCCAGGCTGGGCTGCTGTGCCCTGTCCCCTGCCCACACGGCATCAGCCATCGCCCACCAAGGCCCAGGAGGGCTCCCTGCCAGGCTCCCAGGCTGTGCATCGACTGCTTTTCCACTGTAGAYGTTTTTATCAGAATAGAAGGTATTTTTATACTCGGGTGGTAGTGGATGAGCAATGCTGGACGAGGGCACGGCTCTCCCTGCCCACCTCCCGTGCCCCGGCAAGCCCCAGTGTGCCCACAGCCACTCTTCCCCTGTCCCCACGCTGTGGAAGGTCAACGTGTGACCACTCACTGCCTTCTCCATTGTGTGCTAGCGGGAGCTTAAGTGGAATGGGATTTGAGGAAGCACTTAGGATAGTCCTGAGCACGGCAATCCTGTTGTATGAAAGCCAGCGGGACACACCGGTCACGTTTTTGTTAGGCTCATGTTCTGTACTTCAAAAGTTTCTATGAGATCGATGAACTTTGTTTAACAATTTTGGAAGGAACAAGTTCTGTAAAGAGCCACTAAATACAGAAGTTGGATACGACTCTGGCCTTGGGGTGTGTTTTGTCCGGAGGCTGTGGAACGGGAACTCCTCTCACACTCGCCCCGTCCCTGGTGTCGGCACCCTTGGAAGTCACAGCTTTGCTTTGGGGTTGTGGCATGGGCTCTCATCGCCGTAAACATATCCCAGTGACTGGGGGGTAAAAGAGAGGGTGTTAAATGGGGTTAGTCCAGCTCAGAGCGCGCTCCTGCCCCATGAAATTGATGTTCTCATCCCTGCTGCAGGCTTGCTCCCACCCCTGGGGTAGATCAGCATCCTCCGGCGTGAGTTTTGGCTTGGTTTATCACAAAAATCATCATTTCATGGAATGGTCTTGGTTGGAAGGGACCTTAAGGATCATCTTATTCCAACCCCTGGCCATGGGCAGGGATATCTTCCACTAGAGCAGCCCCATCCAGCCTGGCACTGCCGACGGCACCATGCCCCAGCACAGCTCTTCGGAGCCAACCACGGCCCRAGTCGGCAGCTCCCGACACGAGGCAGGGCTGTTTGTGTCTGATGAATTAATAAATCCATATGTTGCATATCTGTTTAAGCTTGTTTGTCAGCTAACATGTTGAGAAGGACTCATTTCTAATGGATATCTGAACGTCTGGAGAAGCCGGGCCAGCTGCCATGGAAACTGGAGTCTTCCCCTGCAGCGAGGGACGGAGCCGCGTTCACCATCTGGGGGCTCCGGGTGCAGCTGCACCCCGGCTGCCCTTGGCACTGCTCCAAACGTCAAATTCCACACCAGGGTGCCGTGCCCGGCCAGGAGCAGGGCTGCACGCTCTGCAGGGCTCTCAGAGAGCGGGTGATCCTGGCTGGCTTCGTGCCTCAGTTTCCCCAAGGAGTGATTTCCCTAATTCTGCAAGGCCCCGCGTTAAAGAGAAGCTGGAGACATTCCTGCAGGTGGGATGCCATGGGCAGGGACATGGGGATGTGTTGGCCACTTTCAAAAGGGCAGAGTTCCCTGTCCCTGTGTAGAACCAACACCAGTCCCAGCAAGGGGACACATATTTTGTCCTTGTTAAGATCTGTCCCTGCCATGGCACCACCCTGGCACTGGGTGTCCTGATGTTCCCAGGGTGGCACCATACCATCGTATCCCATTCCCATTCCCCATCCCATCTCATCCCATCCCTGCAGGCAGATGTGGGGCTCCAGGGCACTGCAAGACTGCACATCCCCCCACAGTCCCCGACCAGCCCCACAGACATGGTGCGGACAGGAGAGGGATTAAAATAAAGCATTAATTCCCACCTGGACCCCCCTCCCCAGGGGTTTGAAGGCCCAAATAAGGACCAGGGATGGGAGGGAAGTTCTGAAACAAATTTTATTGTAGAAAAATCTTGTGCCTGTCCCAAGGGGGCAAAGGGAGCCAGAGCCACCCAGCCCTAAACCAGGGCACCCTGACTGCTCCCCCCTGCTCGGGGGTGGGTCACCCCACCTCTGAGCCAGCAGCTCGAGTGCCTGTTGGGGAAATAAGGCAGAAAYATCAGCATGAGACACCAGCTTTGATCCGGTTTGGCACATGAATCACTCCTCACGCTCCGCTGCTGACACACACGTTCCCATTTACCACCATGAGCGATGCTTCCCCTTAGTGAGCTGGCACGGGGGTGATGTGCTGACCCAAAATATCCTCCAGCAAGCCAGTGCCCGCAGCTGCTGCATTCCCCCCGCGTCTGACCCCCCCAGATTCACTGTCCAGGCTGCAGGCAGCAATCGCTCCCTGGGTAATGCCTGGGGCTGGGTGTCACCAGCTCCCCAGGGCGTGTGGAGCTGCTGCTGCTGTTAAGGAAGGGCTGCGCTCACTGATATTTTCATTTCAAACCACATCCTGCTGGAGCAGAGGGATCTGGCAGAGCTCAGCCGACCTCAGCCTTGCTCCGGGCAGGGAGGGGAAGTCGGTAGCAGGCTCCGGCTGTGGAACACCCACACAGGAGCTCAGGCACTGAGATCCCATCAAAATCCTTCTCCAAAACTGTTGTGTTGTCCAAGCATGATCTCACTGCAAGAGCACCGAGAGGCCCCAGCAGAGCCAGAGCAGTGGTCAGTTCCCAGGGGGCATCAGTCAGTGAGTGGTTCGTGGACCACCCAGCACCCACATCCAGGCCCTGCATGGCACAAGATGCCCATTTCACCATCACAGAGCAGCAATGGTGCTGAGCCCTCGCTGGCACCATCAGCAGGTGTCCATCACTGCCACAGGTCTGCACATCCCGGGCTGAGGAGGGGACCGGGCCAGCACCAAGGATGACCACACTGCTCCACTTCCTGCTAAGTTCCCGGGGCTCGGCCACCGCTCAGGGCCGGGGGCCACGCTGCCTCTGCAGCCAGTCCTGCCGCAGCCGGGCCACYTCCCGGCCGTACTGCTCGTGGAGCCGGCAGAAGGCGGACAGGCTCTCCGTCCCGGCCGCCCCGGCAGCCGCAGCCTCGCCGTTCGACACCCGCCTGCGCGGCGGCACCGGCGGCGGCCGCGGGTTCCCCTCCTCGTCGTGCCCACCGCAGCCAGAGGTGTCGGGAGGCTGCTCCGSCCCCGAAGCGTTGTTCCACACCGCACAGCCGTTCTCCTTCGGCGGGGTGGCGGCCAGAGCCGGCAGCCGCTCCCGGGACTGCTCCAGCCCCGACGGCTTCGGCTTCCAGAGGCCGGGAAGCTCCCGGGAGCCCCCGCATCCCCCGGCCGGCCCCCAGCGCATCTCCTGCAGCTGCTTCTCCAGCTCCCGCACCACCAGCCGCATGTAGTCAAAGCTGGCTCGGGACAGCGACTTCACCCACGACTCCATGGCCGCCTGGCTCTCCGCCGCCAGCACGTAGGTGCGGGACTTGGTGCCGCCGAAGCGGATGGCGAAGGCGAACCCCTCGGCCGCGTCGCAGAGCTCCACGTTGCAGCCCTCCAGCACGATGACGCCCACCGGCTCGCGGCTGTCCCGCTCCTCGAAGTAGAAGAGCATGTTGCCCTTGAGCACGAACCAGCGGCGGTGGTAGGCCGTGTGCCGCTCCCCGCGCTTGTAGAGGAAGCCGGAGTTGTCGGCGGGGGAGTCGCAGGTGGCGTAGAAGGCCAAGCTCCGCTCGTTCAGCTTCATGGCTCCGCGCCCTGCGGGGACAGAGGGTGCTCAGCGCTGCGCCTTCATGGCGTGGAAATGATCCCTCGGCTTTTTGTTCTCGCTGGCACCAGCCSTGGCGCCCAGGAAATGGAGCTGGTGAATAAACAACCCCGGGGGTACTCGGGATAAACCCGCTCCCGGACAAGGTGCCGCGTCCAGGTGGGTTGTGGCTCCTCAGAGCTCACTGGGGACGAGGTTCCCCCCCGCCCAGTAGAGTGTTTTCCCACGGAGGAGCCCCAGGCAGGGCTTTTCCCGGTGCCCCAAGTCACCTGGCACAGGTGACCTTCCTGCCGGCGCCGTGTTTTCCGTGTCGCGCCGCTCCTCCCCGAGGCGCACAGGGAGGGTTTCGGCCGCCGCCGTGGATCCGGCTGCCGCTCCAGAGAGCCGTGGCCATGAACCCTGTCACCCGGGCAAGGCCACCGCGCCCCTTGTCCCCCRACCGCTGGTGGCCTCGCCGTGCCAGGCTTTCCACCCACCTGGACTCTACCTCCGGTCTCCGGCGGTCACCAGCATCAACGACACGCGCGTGGCCGCGGTGGCCGCGGGAGCTCTGGGTCCGGGGTCGGATGGTGTGAGGGGGCTTTGAGGCCCCGCTCCSGGACGGTCACCTTTGTCCTCGGCTCCCACCGCCCCGGCCCGGCCCGGCCCCGCGGGCGGAGCGCTGCTCCCGCCCGCCTCCGCCACCGCCCATCACCGCGGCCGCGGGCGGGAGGGAGGAGCTGGAAAACCGCTCCGGAGCTCGGTCCYGGGACTGGGAGCCCCTGGTTCGGCCCAAAGCCCGCGGCAGGTCACAGCTCCCTGCACCGGGACTGAGCTGCGAGCAGCACCGGGGAGAGATTGGGGAATGGGGAAGAGATGGGGCACGGATTGGGGGGTGCGGGGGATATGCACATCCCGGGATGAATACATGGGTGTACACAGGGATGTGTACGTGGCTGTACTCATGTGTGGGAAAGCCAGGAGTTTAGTGCTGAAAGTGGCTGCAAAACATTGAATTTTTGATCAGTTTTGGGGGGCAAAGGATTGGAAACATCTGCAGGGAATAGGCAGAGGTTGGTGGATGAAGTGGACGACAAGCCCCACAAGGAGGGTTGGTCCAGGACAGGGTCTGGTCCTGCATGGGCGGGAGATGCTGCAGAGGACYGGGCTGCAAGTCCTGGCTGCTCTCCTGACTTTCCAGCCATAACTTGGGGCCAAAGCCCAGGTGTGTGGGGGATGTCTCAGTGCCGAGGGACRGAAGGAGCTGAGTGCAGAGAAGCCTCCAGTCTGGCTTCTGCTCTTGGTTGGTCTTCCAGGCCGACAGGACCACCTTGTCAGTGCTGCTGTCCTCACCATGTCCCAGTAAATACCAGCGTCAAGGATTTGCTCTCCTTATCACTGTCCCTTTCCTCCAGTTTCTTCATCCCTCTGCTCTGCTCCACAGCCATGTGTGAATTTTAACAATCGAGGAGTTGGTGACCATTTTACAGGTGCCCATCCCAGAAATCCTGCTGTCCCTGACCTTTGCCACAGGTTGTGGCCCACTCCCCCCCATAGATGCCCCCACCTYCCTACACAGCTGCTCAGGGCTTTGCAATTTTCTGCTTGTGTCAGAGGTTTTTAGTGCACTGAGGGTTTTCCCTATCACCTGCAGACTTTCACTTTCAGGCTATAAAAAGGGATTAAAACCGGCACTAAAACCATCTGGGTTTTATCTTCCCTCCTGAGCGGGGWGGCTCTGTTCAAGGTCGCTGGTGGGAAGCCTCAGGTCTCTGCACTGCTTATCTCCCTGCCTTGCTCAGAGATGCCTTTTCACGAGGCAAGATTAGAAAGGGAAGGACCGTGGGGAGAAGCAATATCTTTATTAGAGCAGCYGGGGTAATTGGAAAAAGGCAGCAGCGCTCCCAGCTCTGCTTTCCTTTCCTGGGACCCCAAAACCACATTTTCTTCTTGCAGCCTCACCAGCCGCTTCAGCAGAGGTCCCTAYGGTTGTTCCTCCTCCACAGCTGCTTCCCAGTGAACCCTGTCGAAGCTGCTCTGGAAAATTGCCCCAATTCCTCAAAAACGCCGACAGAATTCCCCTGTGGATTTTTGCTTCCCGTTGAGTCTCTCTTGGGACAGTCGCGTGTTGCCGCACAAGCTCCAGCACTTCCCCTTCTGAGCAGCTTCATATTTTCCCTGTTGTCCTCCCAGCGTCCCCCCAGCAAGGAGCCCAGACCCTGTGCACTCGAGGGGGTGCCAGGAGCCTTTCTGGATGTGGGATGCGCTTGGCCCCCGCTTCCTGCTGCTCCCATGACCGGTGACTCGGGGCGGTTACGCAGCGGCGGGTGCCGGACGGCTCGGCGAGGTGAGCGGGAGCCTTGAGTCACCCCAGTGCTGGGAATCTTGGGATGCCGGGGCTTACCGGGGGGCTCGGATCCCCGGTGCTGTGCGGGTCCCCGGCCGGCACACGGAGGAGAAGGACTGCGGGTCGTGGCCGGCAGAGAATCATCCCCCAGGGACCGCGAGTGGACCCCAAGCTTGGGGTTCAAGGCGAGCAAGTCCTGAGTGTCACAGAAACGCGGGCGTGGGGCGGGCGCGACACTCCCCGGCGCCGCTCGGGGTGCGGGACCTGCCCCGCTCCGCTCCCACGCGAGATTCCMCGGCCCACGCCGTCTCCAGCCTGGCAGCCGGGGATCGGGGTTCGCCGCCCCCGGGCCCCCCGCCCCGCTCCGGGGCAGGCGGAGCCGGGCGGGGAAGGGCCGGAGGCGGCGGCTGCAGCGCGGGCAAAGGCCGGGAGAGGGCGGCGGGAGCCCGGCCACGGCGGCGGGAGCGCTGCGGGGCTCGGCGGGGACGCGGGGGCAGCCAGCCCCGGGACACCCCCTCCATCAATCCCTCCATCCCCCTTCATCACCACCCTGCCCATCACTACCCTCATCGCCCTCTCCATCATCTCCTCTCTAACCACGCCAATCAGCCCTAAATCCCCATCTCCRTTATCACCTCCATCCCCGCCCAGCCATCGGAAGGGGCACGTAAAAGCCAGGCTTAGACTTTGGGGGGCATTTCCAGCTCAGCACAGAGCCTCACAGGCAAGCATTTCCAGGTGTTGTCACCCCCAGGCCCCCTCTGGGCAGGTTGGGGGGGACCCTATCTCAGTGTGGGATGGCAGAGGTCACCTGGAACCCGTCACATCCCACCTTGAGAAATGCAGAGGAGCCACTTGCCAGCCAACCTACCCTGAAAACAGCCCAGCCTGAACACAGACCGAGCCAGAACACAGGAATTAAAGATGGAAGTGGGAAGGACGGCTGGGAGCCAGTGAAGGGTTTTACAGGAGAATAAAGCAGCAATGGTTAAAAGCTGAGGGCAGTGCAGAGCGGAAGGGAAGCAGCAGCGTGTGAGTGTGTGTGTGTGTGTGTGTGTGTGTGTGTGTGTGTAAGAGCATCCGCGCGGCTCCACACACACAAACAAAAAAAGCAGAAGTCAGGGGTAGTGAATTAGCAGTTAAGGACTGGGAAAATCCATACAGGAAGCAAAATAAAAGAGAAATCTCAGGCCACTGGGGCTGAGGATGCTGAGAGGGCGCTTCTGACATAGATGAAGTTGATAAAGTGCAGCGCGATCGCTGGGAGCTGGGACAGCCGCCCGCGGGAAGGGGGGCAGGCACCCGGATCCGCCGGCCRCTCCTCCGTTCTCGGGAAAACAGCCAGAAGGTGCAATTATGCATAAAGCAACGGCAGGARGAATTAAAAAGCAGATTTTAAGGTAAGATTTTATCGTGTCAGCTGCTCCCAGCCACTTCCCTGTGGGGTTTGGGAAGGGCTGGTTGGATGCAGAGTCGCCTGGATCCCTGGAGCAGGAAATACCCAAAGGGACTGTGGGGTTATGGCTCAAATCTGATCCGGGGGGGTTGCTGAGGCTGGAGGAGGACAGCAGGGCTGTGTCCAAACCGACTGTGGACCAGGGGTGGCACAGCACCAGCAGCGAGTTTGCATTTCAGTCTTTTCTTCCCTCTGGAAGAAGAGGGATTGGGAATGGCTGGGATAAACTACAGAGGTGTATTTTAAAGAACCGATGAGGATGGACCGCACTAGGGGTGACACACAGATGTTGTTCACAAACAGCTCACTGTGCCTCAACCCATTCTCCAAGGGCAAATTCCCGCAGCTTCCACCTTCCCTACATCCACAAATCCATTGTGTGGTGTCTGTAAAATCCCAGCTGCCACATCCCTGGATTTCCTTGGCTTGGTGTGCTGGGTGGGCACCAGACCCTGGGCATCACCACGGCTACTCTGCCATGACCTTTGCATGCCCAGCRTGAGTGGCATCTGCGTGGGGGTCTGTCCCTCTGTCCCTGGCACTGCTGCCCTTCCAGGAGGACGAGGCCTCGTAGGAGCTCTTGGGACAACCTGTAACAAGAGGAGGGGATGCCAATGGGCCAGACGTGACGGCACAGACCACAATCCAGCCCTTTACTGGAAAAAGGTGCAGAGGAAGTTTATTTTCCTTCCATTTCCCATGGCAGAGTGGGCGGCTGCAGCTCTGCCGTGAGGCCCCTGCTCCTCTGGGACGAGATGGCACCAGGATGGCAGCAGGACAGCTGAGCCTGACCCATGTCCACYCACACCAGTCCCCAGTCCTGCTTCGACCAAATGGACTCTGTGACCGCTGTGTCACGGCTGAAGCCCTCGCCCACGGTGTGGGACAACTGTGGGGCCTGTGTCCTGATCCGCTCTGGCTGGACGTGGGCAGYGGCCTGCGGTGCTTTTCGCCACAAGACAATTTGGGAAATTATGAGAAATGGGGTTTGAGACAGCGTCTGGCCCACTGCTGCCACCGCAGAGGTCCCGTGGGTCCCAGCCCACGGAGCTGGGGGAAGACGTGGCCAAGCAGGAACAGGAAAGCAGGGTGTTTTCCTGCACACACCACTCCCGAGCCTCCAAGGCACCCCACGCTCGGGCTCCCTCCCGACTCTCTGGGGGGATCGAGAGGGAGGGGCGGACACCYCCAAATCCACAAAGAAAAAATTCTAAAAGTCATAAAATCTAAATCTATCTCTATATATATAAAATTAAAAATAAATCCACCCGGGAAAGCGGCCGGGCTGTTTGTGCCGCTGCCTCCGCGGGCGCGGATGCGATAAGATAAAGGCAGCGGCGGGGAGGGGCGGCGCGGAGCTGCGCGGAGCGGGGCGCACCCGCGGAGCCGCCGGCGGGGCTCGGGCGAGCGGACGGACGGACAGACGGACGCACACACACAAGGACAGTCACACGAGCGGCCGGACAGACAGGCGGCCGGACGGGGCGGCCCCTCCGCTCCGCCCCCGCGCAGCCTCCGCCCCCGGCCGCGCCGCTCCGCTTTACATAACCCGTCCGGGGCCGGGGTCCGCGCCCCGCGCCTCCGCCCGGCGGAAATGCGGAGCCGCCTGCCCCGGTTTCCTGCTTAAGCCGAGCCGTGCCGAGCCGTGCGCCCCGTCCCGCCCGCCCCGTCCCGGGCGCTCCGCCGCTCCATCATGGGCGAGCGGCAGCCGGACGCCTTCTCCTGCAGGTAACCGCGGGCGCGCAGCGGCACCGGGACGGGACGGGCTGGGCTGGGCTGCGCCGGGACGGGCCGGGCTGCGCCGGGACGGGCCCGGGAAGCGGCCGCTGCAAAGCGAAAGTAGCGGCGGGAGGAAGCAGCGCGGCGGCCGCTCCTCTTGTGCAGCCCCCGGAGCTTCCCCGGGAGCCCCGGGCTGGATCCTCTCACCCGGGGAGCTCCGGTGCCCCCGTAGCGGGGTCGTGAGCCCCTTCCTCTGCCGGCCCCCAGCCCTCGGACACCGGTCCCTTCCCCCCTCGCCCCGTTTCTGCGTGGGACAGCTTCATCCCTGCCCTTTCCTCGGACTGCCGCTTTCCAGGGACTGCGCCGTGGTCTCCCAGCGCTCGTTTTCCCCGTGGGCATTCCCTGTTCTGCGGGCTCTGTTCTTCTGTGGGTGCCCCAGTCCTGGGGACCCCCATCTTTCTAGAGCCACACTGCCTCAGAGCACCTCCTCTTCTGGGATCCCTCGAGGTCCCCCATTTCCCAGCGTCCTTGTCCTGGGGATCCCAGAGCCAGGGGTGCAGCATGCAGGGAACCAGCCCTGCCCCTCTCCTCTGCCTCCCCCCGGACCCCTGCAGCCCCTGCCATGGGGGTGACCCCTCTCGGGGGGTGCAGGACCCGTGGGGTGATGCCCACCTGCCCCATGTTGTGGGGTGCTGCTCTGCCCACGGGGGCCATGCCTTGCTGCCCCTCTGCCCCCGTGCCCACTGCGAGTGCCAGGCAGAGGTGCCACCTGGAGCCTGCCAAGCTCTGACTTTCTGCTCCCTGTGGACTTTGTTGGCTCCCTGGCTTGGCAGGGGCTCAGAGCACGAGGCCGATGCACCAGCGGTCAGCGTCCCTGTGGCCTTCCCATGCCCTGCCAGCGTGCCCAGTCCTGCACGTGCCAAACCCCATCAGGGTCACCCGCAGAGAGCCGGGACCCGCTGGCTCCGACATGGCAATGACACGGTCATTGCAGCCCGGGCTGGGATTTACTGTCAAGGAAACCGGGATGAGTTGTCGAGCTGCGATTTCGATATTGTTGTTGTAAATTGATTCAAGATGTGCTGGCGTTGTGGGCTGGTGGCCCAGGGACTTTCTGGGGCTGCAGCCAGAGGAAGAGGTGGTCGGCATGGGGACCTGGTGCTGCCAGCTCCTGCACGTCCCCTCTGCGCTCGGATTTGCTGGCAGGATACGGGATTGGAGTTTAAAGGCCCATGGAATTAGTGGCAGGTTTCACTTTGACTTGTTTGGGACTAGAACAATGCTTTGGATTTCTTTTTAACTTGTTTTTGGGGCAGGAGAGCCTCATCCCTGTGCATTCTCCCCCTCCCCAAAGCTTCTATTATTTTGCCTTTTGCCTTTATGTATTTATTGCCTCTGGTAAGGTCTGGTTTGGTTTGGTTTCACCGGAGCTCACGGGGCAGCTGGTCTGCCAGCACCCTGTTTCGTGCTGGAGAGACTGGGGTGCAAGTGCCAGTGGCTTTTAAGGGATCTTCCATCCTCAGCCAGAGCAAATCCTCCCCACCCACACACCCGTGGGACTGACGGACACCGCGAAGGTGTCGGGACAAATCCCAGCGGGTGACACAAAGCGAAAGTGCAAGAGCTCGGCGCTGGTGGGGCTTGTGGTGCTGGCGGCGCTGCCGCGGCTTGGCAAGGAGAGAGGGCCAAATCCAGCCCCGGAGGGACGGCTGTGGAGAGCCCGGAGAGCCAGGCTGGCTGGGAGCTGAGCTGCCGGCTGCTCCCTGCTGTCCCCAGGGACCCCCGGCYGGCCGCTCCCCCGGGAGTGCTCCCTGCACCCGGTTTCTCCCACGCCTACACCGCAGCGATTCATTTCAGGCAACAAAACAAGCCCTGTCGAAAGAGGCCACCCCGCTGCCGGGCTTTTCCCCGCAGGCAGTGGGTGTAGGAGAGCGTGATGGTGTAAACCAGGCTGCAAGGTGCCAGACGCCACGGTACGGAAGCAGGCAGAGGGTTTCTGGGGAGCTGGGCTGGCCACGGTGGCTCCTCCTGGTGAGCTCCTGTGGGTCAAGCCAGTGTGGAGCTTGGATTTGGCCTGAGATGATTTCGGCATGGGTTGTCTCCATCCTCTCTGCCCCACTGGAGTGGTCAGGGGAAGCCAAATGGGTGAATTTCCCTCGGATTTAAAGTGCTGTAACATCGCCCACATCCCCAGAGGTCTGTGGTGCTGCTCAGCCCATGCGGAGCTGTAGATTAAAGCCAGTTTGGGCCTTTAACACAGCAAGTTGTGTAGAGCCAGGAGGTGAAATGAGAGGAGTGTTTACGTCCTGTGAGAAAGGGAGGGAGAGGGCAAAATCCGCCTTCTCGAACCTCCCAGAGCGGCTTTTAAACTGATTTCCTAGGAAAACAGCCTGTATGGATGTGCAGACTGGGGGATCTCACCGACTGCTCCTCTGTTGCTTTTTAACTTGCTGGTTTGGTTCAGGCAAAAGAGAGAGAGGGAAGGTCCTGGGACACCGTGGGATCCTCCAGCTTGTGTGGGAACAGCCAGCGGGTCACAGGGAGTGATGGTGCTGTGCCATCACCCTCTACGAGACCCCAGAGAATCCTCACCATCACAGGGGGCTGCTCCAGAGGGAAGAGCAGGACAGTGCTGGGCAGTTTCTGCTGTGGATTGTGCTGGCACAAATGGCCTTGGCTGTTTTATTGTGATGCTGTATATATGTGGGTGTATCCCACATCCAGRGGCTGCAGCTGGACCCTTTCCCACCTCTCCCCCCTGCACCAGCCCCTCCTGTCTTCCTGAGGGGCAGCATCTCCATGCCCACCCCCAAAGGGCTGCAGCACCCTGCTTATCCCCCTCAATCCAGGGGTGCATCCGGATGTTCCTCCAGCATCCGCCATCTCCAGGGGATGGGGATGCAGAGAGGGGCTGCACCATCCCCATCCCAGGGGGATGCTCTGCACCACCCAGCCCTTGCAAGCCCACCTTTGGCTGGCTGGATCCCRCAGGGACCTGCATCCCCCTGAGCCCCCCCCAGGACCTGCATCCCCCCGAACCCGCCGTGCCGGATGCTCTTCCATTGAAAAGTGCCGTTCATTGTAACCCGGCCTTTTATAGCCGCCTCGGAGCGGCTGCGGGGCCATGCCAAGAAAGGCTGCAGCCGGCTCAGAATAGCTCTTTTCATGGAGGACATCCTGGGAAGGAACAATGTTCCCGCTCTTGGGATTGTGGGAACTTTGTATTTCTGCCACTCGGGAAGCGGAGAGCTGTGGGGCCGACCAGGGCGTCTCCCAGCCCCTCGCTTCACCCTCTCCTGAAAATAGTCCTTGGGATGAGTTTTGAATGGTCTTGTGCTTATAAAGGGAGCTGCAAATGCCTCAGGACGCTTCTCCTCCGGTTGGGAACAGTTATTTCTGGGAGAGCCGGCACATCAATCACATTTCCTATTCATGTCGCTRGCGTGCATTTTCCTGGCGTGGGGGCTGGCGGCGAGTGGGGCCGGTTTCATTTTCGGGTGCTGGTGCTGCACATGCTCCGSGGCCACCCACGCACGGCGTGTGAGCAGGGCTGGGCACCGGGCACGGCCACGCGGGCTCTGCTCCCTCACGCTTCCCCTCGAGGCCGGATTTGCAGCGCTGGGTGCCGGAGGGTGACCTTCCCGCGTGGCCGCAGCCCCTGGATGGCTGTTCCGTGGTGGGAAGGCGGCGAGCAGGGTCCGGCAGCTCCTCCGTGGCGAGGCCAGCTGGCTCCGAACGTTCATCCTCCGGGAGCGGGTGGCAGGGTCGTGGCGCTGGCTCCCGGCACTGCCCTGGCACTGCTTGGTGCTGCCGGCTCCTCTGGCTGCAACTAAACAACAAACGCATTTACTGGGACAAATAACCCATTGCCGGATCCAGGCGCGGATTCCCGTCCCGGTCGGTGCTGGCTCCGCCGCCGCAGCAACGCTCGGGTTGGGCAAGAGTTTAGGGAAAGCTGCCGGGGGTGGCTGGGCTGCAGGGCTGKATCCTGCACAAGCCCCAGCTCGCCGCCCCAGCCCGCATCAAAGCCACCGCGGCCGGTCCGTCCCGTCCCGCTCTTCCTCGAGCTCCTGGCCCGGCACCCCAAAGCAACCCCAGCACCCCAAAACAACCTCAGCACCCACAAACAGCCCCGAGGTGGGGCGGGCTGGGCGACGTGCAGCCCTTCCAGCAGCCGGCAGCGACGGAAGCCCCCCCATCCCTRCTTGTCCGTGGCGTGTCCAAGGATGGGCTGGATTCTCCACGCGGAGCAAATTAAAGCGATCGGTTGTTGCAACAAGTACTTCGGCTGACCTGCAGGATGGCCAGGAGCTCCTCACGGGAACACATGAGGAATAAGATGTAAATTCTGCCTTAAAGCCACTGGCTGCTGGATTCCGGCATTGTGGAGCACGGCGGGCTGGAGCAGAGAGAAGCCCACCCGGTGGCGGGCGCTCGCATCCCTGCAGATGTTGCCACTGAAACCTGGGGCCGAGAGGAGGAGCGGGATGCTGCTGCAGTAACTCCAGCATGGATTCATCCGGGATAGCTCACGTAGGAAGCGTGCTGGGCAGGAGCAGTGAGGTCGGCATTGTGCCAGTGCTGGGAGGAGGAAGCGCTGGGGAGTGTTTCCCATCATCAGGCTGGAAAAGCACGTGTCCACCGGGGACGGCCTTCGGCTGCTTCCCACCTCGTGGCGCAGACGAAGCCCGGCTTTTCCCGCGCCRCAAACCTCTCCCGAAGCTGGCGCCAAGCGAACCTGAGATCTTGGAAGGCAAATTCCCTCTCCTGGGAATCTCCCACCTGCCCCAGGAGCCATTCGCATCAGCGCCTCGCTTCCCTCCGCSTTTTGCGGGAGCATCCCGCTGAGCGTGCCGGCGGCGTGGGTGGCTGCGGCGGCGATTCCCGGGTGCCGGGAGGAAGCGGGAGCGCGGCGGAGGATGCTGAGTCACCGGCAGGCTGGCGGCGCTGATAGACGGGGCCCCGCCGGGGGATTCGGCCGCGCTGCCGCGGGCGCATGCCCGGCACCGCCGGGGCGCCGGACGGCCCCGAGGCTTGGGCGGCTCTTCTGAGAAGCCGGGCCCGGCGAGGCTGGCGGGGGGCAGATAACATCTCCCCTCGCCTGGAACCTTCGCGGGACGTGCTCGGCAGGGCGGCGGGTGGGCAGAGATAGAGCCCCGCTTCCCGGCGTTATCGCCGCCCCGGCTGCAAACACCATGCCCCYGTGCCGGCACGTTCCTCATCTCCCGTTCGCTTCCTCCTGGCCCCTCAGGTTGTTTTTTTTTTTTTTTAATTTTTCCTCCCCCTGACAAATGCAATCACTTTTCCTCCCCTCCCAGCAGCGGGGGTGCTGCCGCTGGAGTTTCGGGGAGGCGGCGGTGCCCGTGCCGGCGCGGCAGGATCCGGGTGGGTTGGCCGATGTTTCCTTCCTGAGCGGAGTGCACGGCCCCGATAAGTGCCCCGGGCGAGCACGAGGTTCGGTGGTGAGCGGCGGGGCCGGCCGTGGGGAGCACCCCCGCCGGGCTCAGCCGGGCACGCCGGGGTGGCTGCGCGCCAGCCACGGTGCCGTCAGATTGGCCTGGCAGCGAAATCTGCTGGGGGCAGAGATACGGTGCGGTTTGCCAGAGCCCGGCAGCTCCCCGGTGCCGCAGGCGGCGGAGCATCCCCTCGGGAACGCGCGCTCACCCCGGGCAGCGCCGGCGGCGCGGCCGCGTCTCCCCAGGCCGCCGGGGCCGGGGGAATCTGGCGGCGAGGCAGCTCCATCCCTGGATTTCTGCAGCTTTTCATGTCGTTTCCTCCCCTCCCGCCCCCGTTCCAGCTTTATCAGCTCCGTTGAAATAAGTCCCTGGAGGGAGACCCATCGGCGCAGCGGAGCCTTGGCAGGAGCCGGGCGGATGTGGCCGGGCCGGGCGGCCCCGCGGGCGGCGGGCAGCTGCAGGCAGCTGTGCTGGCAGGAAGCCGCGCAGACGCCCCGCGCCGGGACCGGCCCGCTCCCCGCCGCGCAGGTGGGGAAACTGAGGCACGGCCCCGCCACGTGGGGATGGGATGGGATGGGCTGGGCTGGGCGTGCGAGGAGCTGCGGCGGGGCCTGGGGCTCGGCGTCCCGCGTGGCCGCTGCTGCTGGCCGCTGGCGAGCCGCGCTGGTTGGTCACATGGCCGTGCCGCTCACCGGGAAGCGGCTGTCCCCTGGCCGCTTGCGATGCGTCCCGTGGGAACGAAGCGGCTTTGAGCGGGAGCACAGCGTTCCCCAGGCTGTTGCCCTGCGGATACGCGTTCAGAGCGTGGTATGGCCGCGCCAGCCGGGGCGGAGGGGACGCGGGGACACCGGGGCTGCCCTCACCGCCCGTGTGCTCTGTCTTGCAGCGCGGCCGCCTCGCTGGAGCCACGGCAATGAATGGGCACTCGCTGCCGGCCGGCACGCCAGCGCATCCCCGGGGCTGGCATGAGTTCTGCGAGCTGCACGCCATCAGCACGGCCAAGGAGCTGGCGCGGCACTACCTGCGCTTCGCCACCGAGCACCCGCACCATGACCTCCTGGCCGCCGAGAACTTCTCGGTGCAGTTCACCGACCTCTTCCAGCAGTACTTCTGCCACGAGGTGAAGGAAGGCATCGCCATGAACCAGCTGCGCATCCTGCCCGCCGGCCCGGCGCGGGATTACCGGGACACGCACCGGCGGCACACCGACGCTTCSCTGGGCACGGTGGCCACCAAGGCCGAGGCGGAGCCCGGCGCCCGCCCCGAGCAGCCCGTCCGAGCCCCGGAGGCCGCCCCGTCCGGACTGCGCAARTCGTGGAGCTCGGAGGAGCTGGCGGGGCCGGCGCGGAGACCCTTCTCGCTGAGCCAGCTGCGCAGGAGCTGGCGCAGCCTCTTCCGACGCCGCTCCTCGGACGCGCTCCCCGGGGATGGCGACGGGGAGGCGGCGGAGGCGGCTCTCAAGCCGGGACTGGGGAAGCGCATCCTGCCCTGGGCGCTGTCGCGGGAGCAGCCCCCCGAGGTGCGCAAGGAGGGGCTCCTCAAGTACGGGCTGCTGGATGAGAGTTCCCTGGACAGCGGGACGCGCTGGCAGCGCTGCCGCCTGGTGCTGCGGCGGGCGGGGCCGCCCGACGCCGAGGAGTTTGTGCTGGAGCTCTTTGACCCACCCAAGGTAAGGAGCTGCCACCTCTTGTCCGTTCCAGCTGGGTGATGCTGCGGGTCCCTCGGATGGGAAGGATGCCAGAGCATCCCGCAGGGCCACGGTGCATCCAACACCACGAGGGTTTCTCACCATGAGGGACCCGGATGGGTTTGCTCCGCCAATGCTCTCCCTCCTCTGCAGCCTCACGAGGCTGTGCCCTGTTTATTTAGTACCTCTGAGAAGGAGATCCCTGTGGGGTCACGTTTTGGGCGTGAGAGGTGCTGTGACCCTGTGCCAGGGGTGATGTGTGTGCTAATTGCTGCAGTCGGTCMGTGTGTCATTGCATTTCTCCCTGCTGGGTTTTCCAGCTGGGAGCAGAGAGCCTGCCTTCCGAGCTGAGGATGGAGGCTGGTGGCCTCCATCCCGCTCATCCCAGCGCTATGGACCTGTCCCAGTAAGGTGAGGGGTCACCCGGTCTGGATGTTCACCCTGTCCCTGCTGTGCTGTGGCTTCAGCAGCCTGAGCATCTGCTTGCCTGGGGAAGCTGGGAGAGGAAAGGGAAACTAGGAATTAGGCTTCGTGCCTTTCTCTGCTCCCGGTGGGACCTTGTAATTTTACTTCTTGTGAGTAGTTTTGTGACTGGAAGTTCAGCTCTGGGCTGCTGCGGGGAGCTCCCGTGGTGCTGGGACGTGGCTGGAGCGGAGATGATGCAGGATGTGAGGGAGTGGGGAGCGACGTGGGGGGAGCTGGGGGGTTTAATCTGTGAAAAGACGGTTCCTCCACATGGCAGGTCTTGCGCAGGCGTGATGGGATACATTTTCTTTTTGCCTTTTTTTTTTTTTTGTGCTCGTTTAACTTTGATGACAAACTTGTGCTTTGGAAGGAGGAAACCTCCGGTAGAGCTGGAGCCTTGTCCCTGCCTTCAGGGCAGCAGGGTCAGGGAGCAGCTGGCTGAATTCCTGCTATTTCCGTCAAACGACTCCAATATTAAATATTTGAAAAAAGAAACAACATCAAAATTGTAACATCTGAAAGTAAAAGCTGGTTTTGCTCCGTCGTGTCAAGGGTTGCAGTTGTTTGTCCCCGTGGGAGTGTGTGTCCCCATCCCGGGGCACAGGGAGGTCAGCATTGCTCTGGGGCACTCAGAGGGTGCTCCAGCAGCTGGATAGCACTGCCTTTTTCTCCCTCCTYCCKCTTTTTTCCCTCTTTTCCCCCTTTCTCTTTTTTCTTTTCATCCCTTTTTCTTTTTTCTTTCTTCTTTTCCCCCTTTCTCTTTTTTCTTCTCTTTTTTTTTCTTCACCATTCCTCTTTTCCTCTTTTTTCATTTCTGCCCCCTTTTTTTTTCCTGCCCCCATCTTTTTTTCCCTATCCCCCCCCTTTTTTTTTCCCCCTTCCTCCCTTTTCCTTTATTKGTTTCCCTCCCCCTTGGGAAGCAAGCCCAGCACATTCTTCCTCTCCCCACATCCCCTAACCAGCTTTGACCCGGGGGCRGGAGACACTTCAAACAAGACATTGACCAAGTTCCCCCATACTCTGAGCATTATTCCTTGCCACTTCGATGGGATGGAGATTTCCTGGTGCTCCCCATCACCACGAGGCTGGAGACCGCGAGGTCCCCGGAGCCCCGAGCCGGGGGTTTCTCAGCCAGGCCTGCGGAAGTGGGGGATGTTCCTTGTTGGATTTTGCAAGTCTCTGGATTAAATTGCTTCCTGTGCAAATATTCTCAGGGCGGCTCCTTCCTTTCCAATTCTCTGGGCCAGGGCCAGCTCCCGTCTCCTTTACAGCACAATCAATCCAGGCCCTCTCCCAGTAACTGCGGTTGAATTCCGGGGGCGGTGGAAAATCCCCCACGGTGCTGGTGGCTCCCACTCCCCAAACCCAGCACGGGGGCAAACCACGGAGCAGTGGGAACAGCTGGGGAGTTATTTTCCTTTAAAATAACTAAATAACAACCCACAACCCCCTGGGAATGGCTGTGAGGAGCTCCCTCTCCTCCATCCTCCTGCCCTGGGATGCTCCCAGGGCTTTGCCACTGCCTTTTGCCGGTCTCATGGATCTGTTCCTGATTTGAGGATGTTGTTGATCACCATGGAAAATGGATGGTTTTAAATAAGCAACTGTAAAACCAAATCTCAGGCATTTTCAGCCCTGACTGATCTCTGGACTGTGAGGTTGGTCACCCTCAGGGTCTCCCTGAAAGTGCCCTTCCCCCTTCCTGCTATTTCTTCCGCCTTCCTCCCCTTCCCCCTTTTCATCCTGTAAATAATAGGGTGTAACTGGAAATTCAGCTCAGCCTCAGGGCTTTACACACCAAGACAAGCCCCCAAATATCCAGCCCCTTGGAATGACCTTGGAAGAGGCAGGTGTGTGGGGAAGGGAGGGGGGTCCTGCTGCTTTTGGCAGCTTTTATCTTATTTTCCCCCATTTCTCTCAGTGCTCCAACGGGGCCTCTGAGTTTAATCCCGTAACGTGCCCGGCATCAAAGGGAGTGGGGGCTTTGAAGAGCCCTGATCCCATTTACTGCTTGGGTGGCTGTGTTGGGTGAAGAGGTCAGGGAGCTGTGCTGGAGAATCCGTGATCCCTGCGGCACTGCCTGGAGTGGGCATCCCCTTCCCCAGGCGTGTGCCAGAGGAGATGAGGATTTTGAGAGAGGGAGCAGCTCCCCTTCCCGTGCTCACAGCTGCCACTGGGTTGGTTTTGGCATCGCTCCTTCCTCCCTCGAGCGCTGGAAAAATGGTGTTGCAAAGCAGGGATTTGGAGACGATCGGATCAGGAGCTCTCCCGGGAGAGGGTCACCGCCTGGCTGCAGGGCACAGGGTGGGGGGCACCTGGATCCCCACCCTAGGGACATTCCAGAGGGTGCTGAGGGGTAGGAGACCAGATGATGCTCTGTGGAAGAGCAGCTGGAGCAGAGGGATATTGGGATATCTGTAGTGCTTGTATATATGGGTGCATATCTCTGTGCCACAGGAAAACCCTGGGCATGGTCCTGGGAGTGCAGCCCAGGTGGATTCTCTGTTATGAGGGCGATGCTCACCACTCCTCCCCGATTTCCTTGGGGACACTAAGGGCTTTCTCCTCTCCCACGCCATTTATTCCCATACAGCTTTTAGGACTGTGCACCTCTGAGGTSTCTCCACCCTCATAAATTTAAACCAAAGCTGGCAAACCCCAGGTTTGTCCGTTTTGGGGCTGCCCTGCTCCTCAGCCAAGCCCCAGCCCCAAATACCTTTTCCATGGCCAAATCCCAAGCTCCGTGAAAACCGTRATTCGCAACGGAAACGTCCCGAGCTGTTTCTGTTGACCAGATGTTTTTACAGGAAGGGGAAGGGAAATGGGATTTGCATTTGTGCTGGTTTCTTTATGGCGTTTTAATGAAATCCAGTGCATCCCGTAAATTGATGGCACGCCGGGACTAGCCGGGAAGACTCCTTCCGGAGAAAGCCCTCGGAGCCTCAGCCACGGCTCGAACGTCGCCGCCGCAGCCACGGGAGGAGCAGTATTTTTATCTCTGCTCGATATGAGACTGCTTTGACTTCCTTTTTTTCTCTTTTTTTCTCTTTTTTTTTAAATTTTTTTTTTTTTCCTCTTTTGCCCCTTTCACCTGAATCTGGTTTCTCAGAACTGGCACCTCCTGAGCCAGCAGGTTCCTGCGCCCGGTTTTTGGYGCCGGGGGCTGGGGGTGGCAGCTGGTCAGGCACGGGATGGGGGACATCCCAGAGTTCTGGTCCCCAACCCCATCCCAGCTCCTCCTGGAGCTGCTCAAACGTGATCTGAGTGACTCAGCCAAGGATATAGGRAGAGGCAGTGGTGGAAGGGGAGCTTTTCTCCCTGGAACACCATGAGAAGAGTTTTGCCAGTGATGGGAAGCATCTCAGTGTCCCATCATCCCATCCCTGCTCTAGGGAAGTGCATGTTTGTGTCAGTCTGGATCCACAGGGAACACATCCCTCTCCTGGCATCATTTTCCTGGCATCCCTGGGGACTTCATCCCTCTCTTGATATCCTCCCTGTATCCTTCATCCCTCTCCTGACATTCTTCTTCTTGCACCTCCAGGGGCTGCATCCCATTCATGGCATTCTTCTCCTGGCATCCCCAGGGACTGCATCCCTCTCCTGGCATCTCCAGGGGCTGCATCCTGATCCAGCTGAAGATGTCCCTGCTCACTGCAGGGGGTTGGACTAGTTGACTTTTCAAGATCCTTCCCAACCCAAACTATTCTGTGATTCTATGATCCCTCTCCAGAACATCCCGCTCCCAGCATCCCTCTCCTGGCATTCCCAGGGACTGCATCCCTTTTTTGACATCTCCAGGGGCTGCTTCCTGATCTAGTTKATGTCCCTGCTCATTGCAGAGGGATTGGCCTTTAAAGGCCCCTTCCAACCCAAATCGTTCTAGGATTCTGTGATTCCATGATCCTGCTGCCAGCATCCTCAAGGATCGCAGCCTCAAGTACCACATCCCTCTCGCGGCCTCTCCCGAGGACCACACGCTCCTCCCGCCATCCCCAGCCAGGGAAAGCTGCTGTGATGACGAGCCAGAGGGGTTCGGGTGTCCTGCAAATCGCTTGGGAGAGGTGAAACCTCCCCCGAAGACACCCGGAGCGGCCCCAAAACCCTCGGGCAGGCTGTCCCCGGCGCGGGGCGGGCGCGTCCCTCGCGCGGCGCTCTCGGCGCTCGCTGTTCTTCGAAGGCACCGGGGGCCGGGCGGCCTCTGGGCTCCGTGAGATTTTGGTGGTGAATTTTGCTCCGTTCCCCCCACCCCCACCCCGGGCTCTGTTTTTGGGTACCGCGGGGTGAGGGCTGGCGGGGGGGAGGGGGGGGGAGAGGGCGAGGAGACAAAGGTTATTTGTCATTTATTAACCACAACTTTTTCCATCCTTGGTCATGCACGGAAAAAACACTTTTAGCAGCGTAACCACAGCCCCGGCGTTAATTGCTGAAGAGCAGAGTTTCTTATTTTGGAAACTGTTGCTGGGATGGAGCTCGCCCGGGCCTGGGTGCGAGGGGAAGGGTGTGGGATGGACCCCAGCCTGCCCTTCCTTGGACGCTGGGGTTGTGGGGATTCCATCCTTTTCACCCCCATCCTTTAAAATCCACCCTTCCTGGAGGTGTTGTCCCACTGCTCTGCCCCCGCTGTTGATTGGAATCTCTGTCGCAGGGATGCTGCGGAGCTGCTCGGGGTGGAAAGCACCACGTGCGGGCTGAGAAGTGAGCAAAAAACGGAGATATTGGGCAAACCACAGGAAAAGGGACTGGGAAAGCACTCAAGGAATGCGTCGCTTCCCCCCCAAAGCCTCCCGCAGCTGGGGTGAGAAGAGCTGTAGGTGCTGAGTCCCCACAGCCGATGTGAGATGCCCGGTGGGGTTTTTAGGGTGGTTGTCTCTCTCTTTTTTTTCTTTTTTTTTTCCCTTTTTCTTTTTATTTTTTTCGCTTTTCACGGCCCAGGATGTGGTTGTTTCAAGGCTGAGAGCTGCTTCTTTCAAAGGTAAATATTTATGAGAGCCTGCGCAGGCAGTGCAGGGTCTGGAAGGATTCAAGGATCCATCCTGGTGGTGGGGGCTTGGCTGGGGTGGACCCTGCTCCTTCCCACCAGGCAGCTGGTCCTGACTCTGGCTGATGCCTGGGACGGGCACTGTGATGTTCAACGTCGTTTTGGGATTTTGTTAAAACCAAACATTTTAGGCAAATTCACTTCCTCCAGCTGGGCAAGCCCCGGGCAAAGGGCAGGAATGAGAATACCCATCCAGTGGGATTGAATGCTCCCATTTGGGCTTTGGAACCTTTTCCATCGTCCTGGGTGACACAAAACCCCTGGGTGATGCAAAACCTGGGGATGATACAAAATCCCAGGACATCCCAGGGATTGTGGGGAGGCTGCAGGGTCCGTGCTGGACCCCCCCCAGTCCCTCTGGGGCCGAGGTTTGGGGTGACTCAGTCCTGGCTGCAGCGGCTCCCACTTGCACGCAGACACCTTGTTTACTTTCCATGCTCGTTATTTATTCCAGGAAATTATTAAAGCAGCCCACGCTGGAACCGAGTTTGGCATAAAATAAATAAAAAAAATAAAAAAAAATCGAGGGCCTGGCGAACGCCGGCTGTTTACAGCTCCTGTTTATAGCCCCCGTCTCCCTAAGCCCTGCTGTGACGTGAGCCACTGGGCTCGCTGCTCTTGGGGGGCTTTGCAGGGTTTTGGGGGGCTTTGCAGCGGTTTGGGGACTTCGGGAATGTCGGCTGATTCGTGCAGAGCAGGGAGGTTTATCAACGCACAAAGAGGAGCCACCAGCCCTGGGGATGGGTGGGGGTCCCTGTCTGAACCCCCCCAGCCCCACCCCACAGATCCACCGGGGGGCTCTTGGGGTGTTGTTTCGCTGCACCCCCGTTTAGTTCAGCAGGAAATCGGGGCTCGGGGGGGGTGATGGGTGCGGGCTGTGTTTTCTCCCATCGCCGTTCGCCGGCGCTCGGCAGCCGCCGGGAATGGGAACAGAGGGAGCTTTGTGGCCCGGCCGCCCCCGAGCCAGCGCTTCAGGCCGGCACAAGGGTGCCTCTTGTCACCGCCGAGCGCGGTCCCCTCGGGGACGGCTCTGGCCCCTGCCCGGCCCGCGGGATGCGCGGAGACGGCGCGTCCTGGAAACCCCTTCGTGCCTCTGCTGTGGGGCTGAGGGCGCTGGCGGGGTTTGGGGTGGGCAGGGAGGGGGTTTGTGGGGGGTAATGACCAGGGGTTGGGGGGGCTCGAGCTCGCACAGCAGCCGGCAGCGGGAATCACCTCCCGCGTTCCTGTTTGGCAGGCGGGGAACCTCCGAGATCCGGTTCCCCAAGCCCGGAACAGAGAGCCCAGGGTGGTGCTCGTGACTGCTGCCGGTAGGTTTGAGGGAACAGGCTCCACCTGCAAAGAGGCAGGAATGTGGCAGGAATGTGTCACCCTGGGGCCAGGGGGAGCTGAGCTGGGGGTCCCTGCAGCAGGCACGGGGTGCCRGAGGCACATGGAAGGCCTGAATCAGTGGGATTCCAGACCCTGTCCCAAACACCAGCGTTGGCAGGGGCTGTCCAGGGTGGACCTCTCCCCTTGGGATGAGCCATGGTGCAAACACCCAAGGAGGAGCAGTGGGATTAACTGTGCCCTCAACTCCCTGGAGTGCTGGGATTAGCCGCTGGAGGACAGAGGGATTAGTCATGCTGCCGATCCCTGAGGATGAATGCCAGGATTAGCCATGGTGCAGATCCCTGAGGATGAATAACAAGAGTGGTTGTGGTGCAGATCCCTGAGGATGGACACTGGGGTTAGCCATGGTGCAGACCCCTGAGGATGAATAACAAGACTGGTTGTGGTGCAGATCCCTGAGGATGGACACTGGGGTTAGTTGTGGTGCAGATCCCTGAGGATGAATGCCAGAATTAGCCACGGTGCAGGTCCCTGGGGATGGACACTGGGATTAGTTGTGGCGCAGAACCCTGAGGATGAATCACAGGACTGGTGGTGCAGATCCCTGAGGATGTACGCCAGGATTAGCCGCGGTGCAAACACCCACGGACAYGTGCTGGGATTATCTATGGTGCAAAGTCCTCAAGGATGAGTCTTGGTTTTATGGTGAAACGCCCAAGGGCAAACACTGGGATTTCCTGCCACACAAAATCCCCAGGGATGAAGGCTGGGATTACCTGTGGTGCAAACACTCCAACAGGACCCTTGGAACCCTCACAGCACTGCAGGGCCCCTCTGCCTCTCCCTGCCCTGCCCTGGCTCTAGGGGATGTGTTTTCCRCCCAGTTCACCCAGCATTCCCTGGAAAAGAGCTGCATGTGTCTGTGCTCCTGGGAAACTTCACAACCCCCCCCCAGGGCTGCAGGCACAGGGTCTGGTTTCGTGTCCATCCAGCACAGCCGGGCCGAGCCGGGCCGGGCGCTGCAGCCCCGGCTGAGGTCGGTCCCTTGCGTAAGGGACACAGAGAGCTCCGTGATTTACCAGAAGTGACAAATCTGGCCCATATCCGCTGGGGACCTTGCACAAGGGCCCGGGCACTTCCCCACCTCCCGCAGGTGACTCAGAGTGGAAGCGAGCGCCGGCGCGGGGAAACCCCCGGGGAGTGGAGGGGCCGGGGGCAGCTCCTGGCGCTCTCGAAGGATTTGCTCTGCACAAACTCGGCCTGATGGCCCGGCCACCGTCATCGTCACCCTGCCACCGTCATCGTCACCGTGCCACTGCCGTCATCACTGTGACACCGCCATCATCACTGTGCCACTGCCAYCGTCACCAYGCCACCATCATCGTCACCGTGGCATGATCATTATCACTGTGCCACTGCCATCGTCACCGTGCCACCGCTGTCATCACGATGCCACCGCTGTCATCGCTGTGCCGCCACTGCCATCGCTGTCAGACCACCACCCTCATCACTGCGCCGCTGCCGTCGTCACCGTGCCACCGCTGTCGTCGTCATGCCACAGCCATCGTTGCTGTGCCGCCACTCTCATTCTTGGAAAACTACCTTCCTCCCCACCTGGGCGGAAAAATCTCCCCCAGCACCCACAGTGTGTCCTGAGCACGTGGATAGGACGTGCCCCTTATGGCAGTGGCTCACAGCGTCGTGGGGAGAGCATTCCTGGCACGTGTGGCCGATTTGGGATGAGTTCTGCTGCCAAAAAACCCCATAAATCCCAAATATCTTTGCTGGAGAGGTGTGAGGTACCTTCCGCGCCAAGCCAGCCCTCCAGGCAGTGATCCCCCCACCAGAGGCAGGGGAAGGTGCGCTGGGAGAGCTGCCAGGGGGACATCACCACGACAGGAGCCGGTGGCACGGGCAGGTGCCACCCACACACGCAGAGGGAGTGAAGAAAGTGGCTGTGGTGAGGGCTGGTGCCAGGGTTTGCCAGGAGGAAGTGCAGCCGTGCCCGCGTGCAGCCATGACCTTGGCGTGACCTTCACTCGCGCTCCCGGCGTCCGGCTCCTTCCCAGATCTGGCAGGAGCCACCGAACCCCACCTTCKCCTGTGGGCTCTGGTGGGATGGTCAGGGCAGGGAGCAGGAGGATATTCCATCCTTGGGGGTGTTTTCCTCTGTCTTGCAGTTCGCTGCATGTCCCCTGGCGCTGGGAACAGCTCTGGCATGGCTGGGGCTTTGTATTTCTAAACTGTGGAAAAATTCCCTGCGAAGAACAAAAATCCTGGTGTATTCCAGTAGGTGCTGAGAGCTGGTGTGTCTTCTCCATCCCTATCCTCTGATGAGGAACTGTCATCTCCAGCAGTAYTCAGCCACTGTCAGCTCCCACATGGAGAGGGAATTTGGGGGACCTGGGTCGGATCCTGCTGCTGTCAGCCCTGTGAGCTGGAGGTGACCCATGGCACAGCCCASGATGCCCAGTTTTTCGTGCCAGGACTGGGAATGCCACAGCGATGGCACAGTGGCAGCTCTGTTCTGGGGGCTTGGGAGTGCAGCTTCATAGGGTGTCACATCCCAGGTTGTTTTGGGGGGTGCTCAACCTCGTGCTGGGCTTTCTCACATGTGCCCAGGTTCTTTTGAGGGGCAGTGGGGTGAATCTCCATGTGGGAGCTGATGCTGCTGGGGTTGGGAGCTGAGCTGGAGCAGCATCCCAAGCATCCCAAACGTGTCATGCCATCCTGAGCACCCCCAGCCAGGCAGCAGTGGAGGTTACCCATCCCCACAGTGCTGCTGRGGCACCTCTTGCCGAGAAGGAGCCCGTGGGTGCTCGCTCAGTGTGTTGAGTGTGCACTTTTGGTTACCGAGAACTCCCTTTCCCGGTACCGGCCGCATCGAGCCGGGCATCTTGCGGTCAGTGCGGGGCCCCGGGAGCGGGGGCACCGTGCCTGCGGTAGGCACTTCTCCGAAGCCAGCCCGGTTTTTCGGGCACCCTATCTCTCTGCTGCATCATTTCCTTCTCCCCTSGCGCTCGGGCTGCGCTCTCCACGCAGAGACGCGGGGGGCTTCGCCGAACTCCCTTTTCCTGGAATTTCCTGCTTTCCTAAGAAGCCGACCCCGGGGCCGTGGTTGGGACGTCGATAAAACGCGCTCGGGGACGCGCCGGACGTCACAGCCCCTTGTGCGGGAAAGCGGCCAGGATGGGCGATCCTTTCGTTTTCCCCACGCGGGACTTTGCACGGGGCACGGCTGTGTTCCAAGGGTGGCAGGGAAATAAAATTCCCTCGGGATAAAGCCCCGGCGCCAGCGCGGCGGCTCACGGCAGCCCCGGCCCCGCCGGTGACAGTGATTGCAGCGCAGCTCAGCTCAGCTCAGCTGCAATCACTGTCGCCAGCGGGCCCGGGGGTGCCGGAGCCACCGCGGTGTCACCAGCCCTGTGCATGACGCCGTACGCGAGCGACTTCTAAGAACTTTCTTTCGGGCGCAGCTCGCTGCTGATAAGGGCTGATCCCTCTCGCGCTGCGTTTCCGGCCCCAAAGAACACCGAGTGCTCGGCCGAGAGAGGGAGGAAGGAGGGGGGATGGGGGGGGGAAAGCACAGCTCAACGCGGTTTGGGTGGGTGACCAGGGAAGTGTCCGCTGGGGACACTCTTGGGGTCGTGCAGGTGGTTGGGGACACGGTGGGGGTGGCTTTGCTGTGAGTACGGCGAGCTCAGAGCAGGATTTGCGCCATTTGGTTGGCAAAGGCTGTTGTGGGGTGAAGTGCCACAGCCTGGCGTGTGGGGACACTGTCCCTGTGTAGGGACAGTGGCTGTGGATCAGAGAGAGCCACCATCCCACGGGATGATAAAGCCACTGTGTGAGTCACAGCCGGCCAAGGTTTTGTGGTGCAGGGGCACGAGCGTGCCCGGCACATGGTGGCACTCCTTGGGCTTTGCCGGGATACTCGGGATGGCTCTGGCCACAGGGATGAGCGTGGAGCATTGGCTCCATCACCCAGCACCGGCACAGGGGTCCCTCAGGAGCTTTTTGCCCCCCGGCACCGCGGATCCAGCCGGGTCCTGTGCCACTTGCTGCGGCCTCCCGGCGGTCAGCGGGGCGGCAGAGGAACCGAAAGAGCCGCAGGGATATTTTAACTTTTGTGGAAGTGTTTGCTCAGCATTTTGTCACGTGCCCGTGTCGGTGCCAAACCCTCCGGAGAGCTCTTGGCACGCCACTGACCCTTGCACCCGGGAGCTGGATGTTCCCTGCCTGCACCCCGATTTCCCAATCCGTGCACGTATCCCTGGAACACGCTGCCATTCTGGGAACCCCCTTCTCCCTCCTCTCCTCCAGCCATCCCTCCACTGCAGGGTCCTTGGGGCCACTGAGATGGGTCTGGATGTCACTCAGCCTCCCTGGGGTGYCCCTACAGTGGCCAGGCAGTGCCATGGGGGTATTTCCTTGCCACATGGGGTATTTCCTCGCCACACAGGGTATTTCCTTGCTGGTGGGGTATTTCCCTGCAGAGCAGGGTATTTCCTTGCTGGCTGCTGTGCCTCGGGCTGGCTGCTCTGCCTCTGCGAGCCTGGCAGAGCGGTGGGGTGTGGGGCAGTGCTTTGGGCTGTGGGGCAGTGTTTTGGGGTGCTCAGGCTCTGTGTTTCCCCCTCCCAGGGCTCCAAGCCAAAGCTGCTCGTCGCCTGCTCCGCCGTCCAGGAGGTGCGGAGGTGCACACGCCTCGAGATGCCCGATAACCTCCACACCTTTGTCCTCAAGGTAGGACCTGCTGGAGGGGCCTGCAGCCACCCCCGAGGCCTTTCCCACCCTCCGGGGGCACACGTGGCTCCCAAAAGCTCCCGTGCCAAATTTCAGTTCCTCTTCGCATCCGGGAAGGGGATGCACAGGGGGATGTGGTGTGCAGGGCGGGGGATGCTCTGTCCTGGCTGGGGTCCCGAGCGTGGGCGGGTGGGTGGGTGGGGGATGCACATCTCTCTGTCTGAAGCCCCCATGTCCCTCTCTGACGTCCCCAGGTCACCAACGCCACCGACATCCTGTTCGAGGCAGGGGATGAGCAGCAGCTCAGCTCCTGGACGGCCGAGATCCGGCAGTGTGTGCGCAGGGGGTAAGCGCCCGCGGGATGTCCCTGAGCCTGGGCAYGGGGACGGTGGCTCTGTGTCCCCCAGCACTCAGCCTGGCTTCTCCCRTCTCCGGCAGGTCCGACACGGGTGACCCTGAGCTCCTGGCGTGCCGGCACCCCGACCCTGCGGCCGCCAGCCCCGCCACCAGCACCGACCCCCTCGGCCAAGGTGAGCGGGGGGACACCCGGGGGACCCTGGGGACAGAGTGTCCCTCGCTGGGGGTCACCGTGCCCTGCCGTGGCTGGGCCGATTGGCCTTCCCCAAATGGCACCACAGGGGGCAGGGCCAGAGGGGAGGGGGGCGATGGGCAGGGGTCCGCCCTTCCCGGGGACGCTCATCCCTGTGCCCTGGCAGGGGCGACGCCGGGGGGCCCGGGGGAGGCGGCGGGGCCGAAGATGGAGCAGTTCCTGTCCTCCTGCCCCTGGTTCCACGGGCCCATCTCCCGCGTGAAGGCGGCTCAGCTGGTGCAGCTGGGGGGGCTGGAGGGCCACGGCGTGTTCCTGGTGCGGCAGAGCGAGACGCGCCGCGGCGAGTACGTGCTCACCTTCAACTTCCAGGGCAGAGCAAAGGTACGGGCGGGACACGGCTGGGATGGGGAGGGCAATCTCGCAGGAGCCCCCCGGGGCCGCAGTACAGTCCCCGTCCCACCGCATCCCACCCCAGGGAGGTGCTCTCCTGGTCTCTGCCCCGACAAAATCCCCGGGGAACCACAGGTTTGGGACGCAGCACTTCATGCTAAAGCCACACCCCACACCTCAAATATCCCACCGCCTCCTCCGGGAGGGAGCTGGTGGGAGGGTAACAGGTCCGTGCTCCTCCCCGCAGCACCTGCGGCTGGCGCTGACGGAGCGGGGCCAGTGCCGTGTCCAGCACCTCCGCTTCTCCTCCATCGTGGAGATGCTGCACCACTTCCACCGCTACCCCATCCCGCTGGAGTGCGGCACCGCCTGCGACGTCCGGCTCTCCAGCTACGTCGTGGTCCTGCCCCACTCGCAAGGTACGCGGGGACGGGGATGCCCCCGTGGGATGCAGGGATGGAGGGTGCCCGGGGTGGGTGCGGATGCCCCGGGGCTGGGCAGAGTTGGGCGCTTCGGCTGCTCCTGGAGTGGGGAAGCGGAAGCCTCGGGACACTGGCACCAAAGGTGACTCCCAAGCTCCCAACTTCCTCTTTTGAGAAAGGAGAAGCTGTTCCCAGTCACCGGCCGCGGGTGGGGGGGGGGTCGCGGGATGCACCCCCAGACGCAGCGCGGGGGCCGGGGCCGGAGCATCCCCTGACCGGCGTCTCCTCCCTCCGCCCGCAGCTCCCGGCTCCAGCACCACGGTCCCTCTGCCCCTGCCCGTCCCCGGCTGGAATCCCGAGTTCGGCCTCGTCCCCGGCGGCTCCTCCTGCCCCCAGGGCCCCGAGGAGCCGCCCGCGGGTCCCCCTGCGGAGCAGATCTTCCACCTGGTGCCGCCGCCGGCCGAGCTGGCTCAGAGCCTGCGCCCGGCCAGGGCCCCCGCGGCCCCCGCGCCCAGGCCCCGCGACTCGGACTACGAGGTGGAGGCGCCGGGCCGGGGCCACGTCCGTGCCATCGACAACCAGTACACGCCACTGTGACCGGCCCCGCGCCGGCACTGGGATGCACTTTCGGGTGGAGAAATCCTGGAGACCTTCTGGGGATCCATCGAGAGAAAGAATGTACCTGTTTCTTCCTTCTGGTTAGGGATTATTATTGTATTTTTGCAAGGAAAGGGGGTAATTTTTCACTCCTGTACGGGTGTGCTCCCTCTCGTTGGCCTGTTAAAGGGCCTCTTATTGTTATTTTCGTTGTTCTTATCGAAGCTTTCTCATTACTGTTTACACAACGCCGCTCGTGCCTGCGCCGGGCCCGGTGTCCCCCGCCTGTCCCTGACACAGCAGTGCCCAGCCGAGGAACCGGGGTCTTGTGTTACTCCCACGGGATTGGAGAAAGGAAAAAAAAATCAGGAAAACAAGAAAAAAAGGATTGTTAATTCATTGACAAGTTGCTGCTCCAGGCCTGGTCCTCCCGAACCCACCAGCAAAGCCCGACCTGAGCTGAGCTCCTGCAACGGGTGATGATCGGAGTTTGGGCTTTGTTTTTAAATAAGGCAAAACCTGGCTTTTTCTTGCTCTTCTTTTTTAACCCAGCACAGCCGTGGTCACTCCCTGCGCCAGCCAGAGGGGTCCTCATCCCGCTCTCCCGGCTGATTGAGACTGAACACTAATTACTGCTCCACCCTAAGCCATGGCACCCGCTGAGAACTAACACAGAGACTGACACGAGCCACTCCTGCTGGTGAGGGAGGGCTTTATCCCGTTTTATCCTGGTGGTGGATGCTTTCTATCCCGGTGATGGAGGCTTTTTATCCCTGTGATGAGTGGGTTTTTATCCTGGTGATGGAACCATTTTATCCCAGTGATGAAACTGTTTTATTCCAGTGATGGAACCATTTTAGGCACAAACCTAAAGTTAGTTTTTTTCCCCATGAAGAGCCCCCCTGCTCTCGCTTGCCTCTTTCTCCCCAAAACACGGTGCCACCAGGAACTTGGTGGCGTTTAAAGCTACACCACGGCCTCTTGCAGGCGAGGGGGTCCTTGGGGACACCTCCTCTCCCGGAGGGAAAACTTGTCCAAATCCCTTGGTCTCAACATCCTCTTGGATCCCCAAATGTCCCCAACTTCCACTGCTGTTCCCGAGCCCTGGGGCTGCTTCACCTGCCCGGGGCAGCCGTGAGAGAGGAACCACTTCTGAGAAGCTGCCCTTATTTTAGGAAAGAGGAAGGGCTGGAGCCGTTGCACCACGCTGGAGGGGATGTTCACAGCATTCAACTTCCAGATTTCCCAGCGCAGCCTTCCCTGGGATTTCGGATGCAAAACTTGCCTTGAGATTGCCTCACGGAAAGCTTTTCATTTCTGTTTTCCTTGAAATTTGCAATACAGGTGGGAGCCCTCAGGAGCATTAACATTTAGCAATTAATCTGGAAACCAAGCAAACGCAAAGCCTCGTTGGGCTGAGTTAGGGAATCCCACACAAATCCAGCCTCTAGGCCGGGCTTCACCGTGCAGCCTGGAGAGCCTGGTTGGGAGCCAAGGCCAGGAGCTGAAGGGCAAGGCCAAAATATCTGGGGCCAAACCCAGCCCAGGGAGCAGCTGTGAGAGCAAACCTGGGTTTATAAGTCACCATCAAAGGATGAGGCTGGGACGAAYGGGAACCATCAACTGGAGAAACCGTTTAGGTTCTCCTTGTGTGCCTCCCCGTCGCTTGCTCCAGCTCTCTCCCGGGTTTTGTGCCTTTAGAGCAGGCGAAGGCTTTTTTCCCTGCTTTCTCCACGCTCGTGCCTGGAACTGGAGCATTAAGAGCAAACTGCCCTGGTCCTGCAGCCCTGCCAGCCCCGGGGAGGCTGATGGAGGAACAAAGGCAGCCCTGTCCTCGCCGGGCTCCTCAGCTGTATCCGCATCCCATTCTCCTCCCCGGAGCAGCACAAAGGCTGCAGCCAGAGGCAGGAGCACATCCCCAGGGCTGGCTTGTGCCAGGCAAGGCAGCTCCCTCCGTGGCTCATAAATAACTCCCCGTGCTCTTGCATTTATAGGGATGGGGAAGGGAAGGGGGGACAGCTCAGCACAAGTTGTCGGCTCCTTTCCTCGCCTGCTGCCTGCTTCCCAAAGCCTTGGAAAACACAGGCACGTGCTAAACCTTGCTAAGATTCCTGATTTCAGCCCCGCTGAGCTCCAGGGAGCCGCGTTCAAAGGGGTTTTTTTTCCCCCAAAAGGCGAGGTGGAATCACCCGAATCTCCCTGCATCTGCGAAGAAAGGATGGGCTGGGAAAAGGCATCGCTATTCACGGCCCTTGCCAGATGAATCCAGAGAAATCCTTGCCAGATAAATCAGATGCTGCTGGGGTGGGTTGTTTTGGCACGCCAGGGCTTATTGTTCCGGTGCCAGGACTGAACCGTGCGTGTGCTCGTGGTATTTTTAACCTGCAGTTTAATTACAAGGGGGGGGTTCTCCGCAGTTTAAATGGAAATTGCTGTGCTTGATTAGCAAAATACACGTTGGGTTCATTATCTCCCTGTCAGCCACTTCCCCCGTGCAAACAAACTCCGCTGGGGGAGAGTTCCTGTTCTCCCCACCAGCGAGCACTGGGAAAGCCACTCGGATTTTTTAATAGTTAATTCCATCCCTGAAGTCACCCACGGGGAGCCGAGGGCTGTCCAGCCCTCCCAGCTCCACCATCTCCTCATCTCAGATCCACTGCTCCAGGACCTGAAGGGATTTTTGGGCTGYTTCCCAGGCTCCTGGGGGACTGAGTTTGAAATCCCATTTTTCCTAGAAAACATCTGGCTTGTGGCACAGGTCAGAGCCTGACACTGCTCCTGCCAGCATGTTACTCCAGCCCTGAGGTACTCACTCCTCTGGATTATAGCAGCAGGCAAAGACCATTAAACCATTCCATCCTGCGGAATACAAGCATTTTGCAGGAATTTTTATATTCTTCTGACGTGGGGGAAGAGCCCAGGGATGGGCAGGTTTAGCTCCCCAGCCCCTGTGGGCTTTTATTGGCTTTTTTGAGAGGAAGGGAAGCCAAGGGAAGAGCCCCTGGTTGGCTCTGTGCAGGTACAGCCACCTCTGCAATAAAAGTCAGGTGTGGCCACCAGCTTGTGCCTTGGCCCTGGAGATGGGCACGAGTTTGGATCCATCCTAACAAAGCCAGGAGCCACGGGAGCAGCTCTTGGAGCTGGGCTGGAGGCTGGGAGCAAGGGGCAAAGGGAGCCCCATTTCACCCAGCTACTCAGGACAGTTTTTAGCAATAAAGATGTAGAACAGGCAGTGCCTTTGCTCTCTGTGGCAGCAGGGACCTGTTTTAGGGCCCAATCCAAGAGTCGGATCCAGCCAGAATTCCTCCTCCTCCTCCTCCTCCTCCTCCTCCTCCTCTTCCTCTTGCTGGTTGCTGACAGACCCTCCTGCTCGGTGGCCTTTGTGTCCTCGTGGGTGTCAGGTTCTGAAGAAGCCCATGACATGAAGCATTAGGTGATGTCTCCATCCCTCCCTCCCTCATCCCAACCCTGTGGAATGTCACCAGCAGGTACCAAACACTGACACCACCGCTCCTCCCTCCCCTGTCCGTTTGCGTTGAAACTATTCTGGGGTGAAACTTCTAGAAAAAGATCCAGGGTGAAGCCAAAGCTTCTCATTCCTCATCTGGGCCACCAAACCCTGGTGTCACCCAGCATTCCAGACTTTTAGCTTTGATCCAAACAGCCCCAGCCTTCCCCAGCAGCTCCCAGAGGCCGGGAGGYGACTGTGTGTTCCCTAACTCAGCCTTTAGCAGGACGATTAAAGACAACAGTTTTGTTGGAGTGTATTAATTTGAAAGTTCTACTTTTCACCTGCACRGAAAAGTTCTTCTTGTATAGTAATTTTTTCTATATATTGTTTCTGTATGTACTGTACAAGTAACTTATTCTTGAATAATGCGATTTTACCGTAATATAAAAAAAAAAAAATCTGCTCTTAATAAACTGTTTTTAGAACTCGTTTTCACTTGTAGTCTTTAGCCTGATTCTCTCCAGGTGCCTGGACACTGTTTTAGTGGATAGTGGATGCTCAAAGGCAGGAATGCTCCCTTAGACATGAAAATCCTCTGGTTTGTCCCCGTGGGACGATGCCAGCACCACCCAGGACAGTCAGGACACGGCGCTGGGAGCAGGGATAACTCATCTGTCTCCCCATCTTTCCTCCAGGATTTTTCCCAGGGAATTCTTCCCCTGATTCCCTTCTTTCCTTCTCCAGCAGCACCACTGACTGTAGAGTTTTGTCACCTTAAGGCCCAGCTGGGACCTTCCCCGGCACCGTCCGGAGCAGCCCGAGGCTGAGGGATCAGGGAATTCACCCGGACACAAAACCTCGTTAAAAACCTGTGATTCCCAACCCCTTCCCTGATTCCTGCAAGTCACACCGCAGGGATTTGGGGCTGGCACAGCAGCAGCAGCAGCACAGGACAGACTCAGGGCAAACACTGGCTCCGGGTGGGATCGGAGCCGGAGAAGCCGGAGYGGGAAGAGACTCGTAAATCACCACACCAACACCGAGGAGGTCAGTTTTTAAAACTTTTTTTATTTTTTAATTTTTTTTTTAAGTTTTTATTTTATATTATCTACAAAGTAAAAGTTTTCTTAACTTAAAAGTTACATCACTGTCTCACGATAGTGATTATCTCATCAAACGTGATTTATAAATAATAACTCATCCGTTTGACGATTAGAATTTTTTTTTTTTTTTACTGAACCTGTTTCAAGTTTAGTTAGAAGTAAAAGGGATCTCCAAGTCTTGATTTTTAGTGATAATAGCAGCAAGAATCACTCTTGTTACTTCTTTTGCTAGCTGACGAGTTCGTAACTTTGAAGGGTCATTAAAAAATAAATAACTTCCAGTTTTCAGCAAGCAGAGTTGGGGCACTTGCAGGACTCAGATACAGTGCATGGAATTATGGAATAGCCCACAAGTTCCTAAATGCCTCTACTCAGTCCGAATCTCTCCCACTGCAAGATGAACTGTTAGCATTCCTAGTGGATGTTACAAGAAATCAAATTTTTTTTTTTTTTTAAACAAAATAAAATGAAATTCTAGTTTTCTGTGCTTCCAGTTGGCAGAAGCAGTAGAAGGAGGGTATTTGGCCTACAAAAGGTATCCAGCCTTTCAGTTATTCCAGATGAGCCTTACAACTGCTGTTGGTGGTGGGCTTGTACTGTAAAAAAAAAGTTCAAATGTAAATAATAAATTGGCAAGCCACACAACAGTTTGCTAGTAAAGTGGTCACAGGACAACTACTGAGCTCAACTTTCTTTTATTTTTATTTTTTTCTCTTTTTTTTTCTTTTATTTTTTTTAGAGAACAAAACAAAACCCTGCGCATCAAGATGTCCTTGGGATGTCTTTTTTTTTTTTTTTTTTTTTTTATTTTCCCTACCTAAGCCCTCAGAAAACAGCTTTGTTCTGCTCACACATTCCCCAAGAAACATCAGGTAAAACTACATCACTACACAGGAGTTTAGAGGCTGTTTGAACTTGAACAATCCAAGAAACCTAAATAAGGTTAAATTTAAAGCGGAAAGAAGTCACACAGCGCCTGCTTTTCCCCAAAAGTAAAGCTGCAGAACGTTACTCTGAATTAAAGTTTAGATTTCAGTTGTCACTTTACTTTATTAGCAGCCTACCAGCCCTGCCCCCACACAACATTTCACTCCTGTCCTCGAGATTTAATAAAACCTCCGACCATTATCAACTCCACACAGTCCATCCCCCACGGCAAATCCACGGCAAAACCTGGAAAACTCGGTCCCCACGGTGCCAGTGTCTCACACTTATCCATTTCTCTACTCCAGAGCTAGAGAAAAAGCAAAATATTCCCTGCACTGGGTACACCTCGCAGCCCAACCTACGCTGCCCTAGGCTGGCAAAGCGCAGAAACGCAAGGACATCTTAAGGTTGGTTGGTTTTTTGTTTTTTTTTTCCCCAAAATCAGGTTTTCTCCCAGTCCTCACTACTCCGACCTGGCTCAGTTAGGGTGCAGGTCTCCCGGGCACACACTCCTCACCTGAAGGGTGGGTCATATAGGGGAAATGTGTTGTTGTCGAGACTGGAATGGGCTGTAGTGCACTTTGAGCGAGGGCGGCTTGGGGACCACCGGGAGGCTGTGTCGTCATTAGCATCATTGGAGCATGGGCAGTTGGGTGAGAAGGAACCATTCCTGACTGTACATGAGCCTGAAACAAAGAGCTCTTTAGTATCATGGTCACAAGGAGGCAGCAACTCCTGGCCACATGACTGGCAAAAGTTTTCCCCCGGCTGGAAATCCGGAGGTTTACTCCGTTTTTGTGTTTGGTTGGTTTTGGTTTTTGTTTTTKKKTTTTTTTTACTAGGTTATAGGGGTTAAGGCAGAGATTGTAACACAAAAAAAAAAATAATAGTAATAATAACAACAAAAAGGAAAAATAATAATGGAAAAAAGGGCTCRAGTCCTTACTGCTGGCTCTGAGTCACGTTCTCGATTTTAGCCATGTTGCCAGCATTAAACAGGGGGGTATTAAAAAAAAATAACAATTCAGCAACAAATCTTCAAAACATTTCTGTTAGTCACCTACATCAAAGCACTTCCTAGAGGGTACAGATAGGAATTCCACAGGCACTGGGAGTCTGGCATCCCTTCCCCAGCTCTCTCCTTGCACAACCCCACGTTCTCTCCTGGCTCCCTGCCCTGGGAACCTCCCTGTCCTCTCCAGTGACCTGTGCCCACACAGTGCTCAGCCAAGTCCTTCTGACATGAGTGATTTCATCCCTTTACACTCTCAGGGCAGCTTTGTTCTGCTTCCAGTTCAGCTCATCACAGTTCTTGTGTAATCTGAGCAATCAGGGCTAAGTCTCAGTGGAAAAGGAGATTAATCCTTCCCATGTCTGATCACCTCTGGCAAACAAGTTCAGGAACTTGGTGGGTTCTTTAGCTCAGAGCAGTTCATGTCTCTAGAGGTCACCAATTTTTTSGTTTAAAAACCTAGCAAACACTAATTTGTTAAAAGTACAAAGGAACTCAGAGCTCTCAGTGGATTTCTTTGGGGAAAAAAAGCCCCAAAACCCCATCATTTGTACCTAAGGTTTGCTTTGTCCTTCTACCATATCCCAGATTTCAGCCTCACAGGTCTCCCATGCCAGTAAAGACAGATAGCAGGTAGTGGCTAGAATTTTATTTCTTAAAGACAAAAAGGGTTACTTGACTCATCACAGACATTCCCCAAACTCTTTGATCAGACTTGCACGTGTTAGTAGCACTCCAGAAGCCTTTAAAGGCAGGAACTGCAATTCAAATCTCACTCTTGCTCTAAAAAAGGTTTAGGAGATCAGGCTGTGGAACAGAAATACCTCCCAGGACTGGCTCCACGTTGACTTTGACAAACATGCTATTGTAGAAGCCATCATGATAAAGCAGCTATTCATAGAGCAGCTGGAGTCAATACACACAGTGGATAAAATTTTTCTGCTGTGGCTCAAACACTTTGCAAATTGGCAGCTGACAGCAACTCTGTAATGAATTTTAAAGCACTGGTTCTCAAGTGAGATATCAACCAGCTCAAGATTCATCTGATAACCTGAAGGGAAATTGGATTGATCCCCTGTGTTGACCTAACTGAAATTCTTASTCCGTGGTATTTCAGAATTGTGTTTAGAAGCTGGAAATGAGGCTGCTAAAAAACTATTAAATCCAGTGATTAGTTTCCCCACGATGGAATAATTACATGCATTTAAGATTTCCGACAGAACTGTAGTTATTCCTTCACTAGAGATTTTTGAGGGAACTACTTCATTGGGAAAGTCAATTAGTTTGATGTAAATATCACAAATTGCAGTTTTTGTTCTAAAAAAAAAATTACAGAAGAGACTGCAAGTGAAAATCAAGGGCAAGGCAGGCTTTGTCTGTGATTACTAAAAATCCTGCCTGAGCAGTCAGTTCTGACTCAAAGTTGCATCTGATTGTTTAGCTTGGTTTGGGTAAGTGCTTGGCACACAGAAAGGAAGGCAATGGTCACATCCTGCATCCCTGGCCTGGCCTGGCCCAATTCAGGCACAGCTTTAACCTTTAACGGCCTTCAAGCAAATGTTTCATGTTTCAAGACACAGCACTGGACATGCCACTAAGCCAAGACCCTTCTGAGAAGCTCTAAACACGACCCAGGCATTCACAGCAGTGCCTTCACACCAGAGCAGAGCAGGAGTCTTGTTTCTGGCAGAAACCAGAGAAGGGGAGGACGTGGCAAGATGCCCCAGCAATCGTCAGCTTTGGGCACCCTCTCCTTATCCTCCCCCAAAAAAAGCAGAGAAATTAAAAGCCTAAGAGAATCAAAAAGCTAAAAACTCAACATCAGTAAAACGATTCCTAAAGAACTATTCATTTATTGGCTTAGCTGACTGTCCCAGGGAGCAAAGCAAAGATTTTATCACAATTCTGCAAGGGACTGGACACCTGTCTGATTAACACCCCTAATCACAGTTAGTCACCTTAGCCCAAACTATTGGTAACCTGTATGAGAAGGCAGAAGCCAGACACCAAGTTCTTGGTCTGAAGAAGAAATTGTGCAGGCAAATTACTGATTGAACTGTCCTTTCCTTGACAAAAGGACACTAAATCCAGGAGATTTAGTAAACATCAGAAAATCTCTGTCACACTGCTTTTCACAGAGCTCTTGATTAATCTATCATGTGCTTCCCTTCCCCAAATCCTTTTTCTCAGGGAGCTGACCACACGAGAGCAGTTCAGAGAAGTGGGTTTCTGATTCTGAAGCAAAGACTGTTGCTCAGTTGCCCAACAATCTTTGGGGATCTTCTGCATCAGCAGTTCATTTAGAACCACACACACACACACAGACACACACACACACAGACACACACACACACACACAGGTTTCTTTCTGCAAGGATTGTCCTGCAGTCACCTGAACTGACTCTCACCTCTCTCCCTGCCCTGCCTTGCTACTTCCTGGCAATCCTGTGTCGTGTCCTTTCCTGGATGTGCTTGGATAAATTTGTCTACAAAGCAGAGCCTAAACTGCCACCAAAGGCAGCAATTCAGCCTTTCTCCACTCAGCTCCCACCTCCAACCTTTCTGTATGCCAGCTCTTCCTGGGATCAGGCATCTGACTGAGCAGGGAACTGATTTGACCAAGAAATAGCCTAAAAAGGGGGTAGGGGAGGCACATTTCAGCTGAATCATGTCCCCAGCCTGGTCTGCTCCACGGCCAAGCAGATCTGGGAGCAGAGTGGTGGGGCAGGGACAAGGATGGGAGCCAGGAACTGGGAAGAGAGCTCAATTTATTTCAGTAGCAGTGCCAGCTTAAGATGTCTCCATTAAACTACAGTTGCAGATGCACTAGGTGTTGGAAGCTGAGATCCAAATACACCTTGTCAAATTCTAAAGAAAGGCAATGTACAGACAGAAACCTAAATAACAACAACAGGTAAGTCTGTGCTGAGAGGTGACAGATTGGCAATCACTTCAGCGGGCCCGACTGTCCTAACTTTGTGGCATTAAGACATTTAAGTCTTGAAGGTTGTTAAACTGTGTTTACCTGGGGGACATGGGCCATGTGTGGCGGATTGGTATATGCAGGTTGAACATGGGAGGGATGAATGGTGAAGACTGTTTGTTGTGCTGTAGGAAAATTGTTTTGTGGAGACTGCGTGTTGGAGCCTGGCGTCATGGAAGGAGGGGTCGGAGCTAGACCTGCGTGGTAAATCGCCGACTGCTGCTGGGGGTTGGCCAGGTGCAGGGCCTGGGCAGCCTGGTGCTGGTGGTGCTGCAAGGAAACACAGACAGCAGTTAGGTTGTGGCTGAGGAATGACCCTCGTTTCTGCTGTTCCTGGGAAGGGGGCGCGGAACCGCTCGCGATTCCCGATCCGGACGGGGCCAATCGAAGGATCGCCGCGCCTGTGCTCGTGGGGARCTCTTTAATCCCACCACTGGCCCTAGGAAGTCATGTGCCAGGTAAAACTATGGAGAACCTGGAGCCCCRGAGCTGGAAGTGCCTCACAGCTGCACCCAGAGCTGCTGCCAGGAGGGAACTAAGGAATGCAGCACTATCCCRAGGACCGTTTTGTTTTCAGCTGCTTTGACAAAATACCATCAAACACTTCTCAGCCTTTATTTCCACTCCACTCATATGAAAGCACTGACAAAATTATGATCCTTAATCCTAACATGGAGACATCCCCCATGCCCTGTGAACAGGGAGAAATGCATGGTTGGACTCTGCTYCATCCCACCCTTTTTCCTCTCAAAGAAATCAATGTATCAACATGAAGCACCAGTCAGCTGCAATCCCTTCCAGCAGAGCAATCACTTAAATGCAAYTAAACACAACTGAAAGCTGCTCAGTGCCTGGACTGTGTTACCTGCACGGGGCTTGGAGCAGGGTGGCTTCCAGCATGTTGGCTTTGCTGCTGGCCAGTTGGGGTGGCAGAAGGCTGAGGATGCGGAGGATGCGGGTGCAGGGTGGCATTAGGGTGGGCATACTGCTGAGCAAGTGAGCCAGTGGAAACTAGGATGAAAAAGAGAAATATTTAACAACAGGTATAGGATGTGCACCTCTGTCAAGTCACCACCTGCACTTGAAGATTTCACTACAGCTCAAACAGTCTGTAATTGTGTTCCCTCCCCCTTCTCAAAAAAATAATTATATTTATCTTGCAAATAGCTGAGGATCTTACCTTGCTTTTGTGTAGTTTGGTTTGGCAGGAAAGTCTATAAACAACCATAATTAGACAGTTCATCTTCCCTAATTTGACAATGTAACAGATACTACATAGAGAAAAGCAGTATTTCATCTTTTGTTTTGTCAAACAGACCAGTTTCAAAGATCAAATTTGCAATTTTCGTACAATTTAGGATTTCCCGAGATACTTTTCAAAGGTGTTACGAGCCATTTTTATTTCCACCATCCAAAAAAAATTCTTTGGCCTTATACCTGGCTAACCTCACCATGCTACTCTTCTGGAAATTGCTCACAGAACAGGCAGAGGGAAGCACAAACTCTGCACGTGCGCTCCAGAGTCAATAAACACATCACAGCTGACAAAACTGAGGCTGCTCGAGCATCAAATTTTTGCTGAAGCCACTTTCTTGTGCTAAAATAGAACCCATTTTGCCTCTGCCCTCGAGGCTGATCTGCTCTGGATCACCACCATCCTGCGAGATTCCCAACACTGCCAYGGAATTCTTCATTCCTCGAAACAGTAGCAAATAAGGTACAAAATTCCCAAAAAGGAAGAAAACTTTCACCCCAGTGAAGCCACATCTGTTGCTACAGCCGTGCCAGTCTCCAACAACAAACTAACTCCGAGTTCCTCCTCGGATCCTGCTCTGTCCTGCTTCAAAATGGGCCACACTAAATCCTAATTTTTTTGAATTTTTGAGGGAATCTAAACAAGTATGAAAAGCCACACTGACAGCAAGTCTGCCTTTAAACACAAAGCATGCAAYGGGCAAGCAGGACCCTAAAAATGAGGATGTTTCCCCTATTTCTTTGAGGTCTTGTGCAACAACCAGTCTGTGTTTGCAGCTACTTCTGTGTGTGACAACACGTGTTAATCCCTCTGATGTCACAGCCTGCAAAGATCAAGGGGAATTTTGCTGACAAAGTGCTAAAAGAGCAAACAGCCAAAGAAAACTATCAAGCTCAGTATTTCCTACAACTGTTCCTTCTTTGTTTTGGTGCCTTTTGGTCGTTCTGGAGTTAATTACTGATGAGTATCTACCAGGTTTTTTTAAATGGGGTTGGTATTATATGAGAACTTGATGGCCACTGCAGTTTTCCTCCAGTCTGGTTTGCTATAAACCTCACAAAAATCCAAGTTCTAACATGTTCCAACCCACCAGAACACACAGAGCCAGGATCTTTTTGCTTAATTGAGATTTTTCTCCCCTGTACAGGTTCCTCCTTTAGAAAATAACTGCCTGCCACATTTAACTTAATCCCTGGCAAGCTCTATTAAATCTTCACTGAGCAAATGGCCTCACAGTGATGTGCAGTTTCAGGCTATTAATGCAGATGAACTGAATTCTTGCAGTCTGGAGCTGATCCTAACATTCTTATCCMTGTGTGCAAGCACAGTTTTACACTCTGAGAGTCTCTGGTTGAGAGGGGTTTCAGAAACACCTCAATATTTTCTAAGCACACTGTTAAAACCAGCAGGATCTTCTGCCACAGCATTTTGTTATGCTTTAAATCCAAGTATTTTCATTTTTTGTATCACTACTAAAATGTATTTTGCAGCAGCATCTCCACCACTCTCCTACTTGATTTTCAGACACCTCTGACAACACCAAAATTATCAATGGCAACATTGCTCATTTTTACAGTACCAAGTTTATGGCTTTCTACAGGAAGAAAAATTCTCAACCTCATTATTATACACACTCTGAAGAAGGCCAGAAGTTATTATCTCTGTCAAAGTAATAGGAATAAATGCAAGGAGGGATTACTTGCTTGCCAAAGGGCATCTTAACCAGCAATCTTCCCAGTGCCTCAGCCACAGAGCTGGCAAGCYTGAGTACAAATTAACTCCAACTCCATTCAAGAGGCTTTAAAAWGTATATGAAATTTAATTCCGAGTTGTAACATATTCAGGGCTTCCCACATCACTTGTTAAAAGCCACCAAAATAATGTGGGACTCCCTTGAACCATTTGTGCAATTCAYCTTTCAGTTCTTTATGGCCAAGAGAATAATAAGCTCAGTTATTCTGGAGCAGATACTTCTACAATAAAACTTCAGGAATTTCTCTCTTAACCCAGTTAAACCAAGGAATAGCACCCTAAAGAATAGATACAGAGCAGGGGGAGGATCAGGTTTTTGTCATAGTGGCAGCTCTTCCATAACCAGCTAATATTTTATCCATAGCTCTGCATTTGAAGCACTGGATTTTTTTATACTGCAGAATATTTATTTCTCTAGTTTGTCTTCAACACATCACCTTAATGACCAAACCTGTAGAGCTTAAAACCACTTCAGATGCTGCTGCAAATTATGTTTTAATAGTAATACTGAAAGTGCCTTTCAAAAAATGTTATCTGGGCACTTCTGTAAATCCTRGCCAGTCCCTCACACAAACCAAGAGCGGCTCAGGCTGAGTGGCAGCAGGTCTGAAATGCACTCCCAGTTCAAAACCAGAGTTCAGGCTCCAACTCCAGCAATGGAAATGGTTTTCCATGTTTAGTTAGTACAAGTAATTCGTGCCAAGCCCATGAAATCTCTGAGACCAGCAGGGCTGTCAAAGGACTCTTGTAAAAGTCATGGAAAATCCACCTGCTCAGCCTGAACTAAAACACTTTCTCTGGGACTTTCTAAAAGAATTTCTGCCTGGTCATCAAAGCAGCTCACTACACAAATTAACAGCAAATAAGACAAGACAGGAGGTGGAAAAAAAAAAAAAAGACCAATTATCCACCATTTTCCCCCAATTGTCAGTATTTTGGAGATTTTCCAAGTGSCCATCCAGTATCCAGGAATATGCTGAGAAAGCTCTAGGAAAGGACACACCTTGCTGCAAGTCACCTCAGCTCACTCCAGCACAAATACACTGAGTTTCTCACCTTTTATGCTTTAAGTTCCCCTCCCTGGGCTGACCCTGCCTCACTTCTGCATCTTTCTAATTCAGCTGCTCCCTACCATGAGAGATTTCACTGCACTGACCTGGCAGGGACACGCGGGGAGGGAAGCGACTCAGTCGTGGAATGGGAAAAAAACATCACACGGATGGAATTTACTGAATTCAACCCTACAGAACTGCACCCCGTTTCCCTGAGAGCAAACAAGAAGTAGTCAGCCACAGAACCCACAGAAGGAGCTGAAATCAAAAGAGGTCAGAGCAGCAGAAATCAAGCAGAACTCCCAGCCACGAGGGAATATGCGAAACCACATGGTGTCATTTTGTAATTTTGTCTTTTCCCCTGGAATTTCAATGGTGCCAATGGTGGTCAGCGTTGGTCATGGTCCAAAGATGCATTGAAGAGCCTATTTTCAAGAACTGACCAGTGAACAAACTTCAAAACTATTGCCAGAGCCAGTAAGATGGTGAGGATAACTACATTTAAAAGACCTGAATGGTAGGAAGCAAAGAAATAGCAAATGTTTCTTTCATAATACAAACATTTCAAGAAGTCATTTTACACAGCTAGAGTGGACTTCAAAGATTATCCAAGAAAGGAACGAGGTTATGAAAGAGATTTCAGTGCACCAAACCAAGAGGCATGAACACAGCACAGGTCAGCACCCTACAGCCCCCGCTCAGGCACAACCAATTTGGTACAAGAAACACAGGAAGTCTGTTCCAGAGGAGGTTTTTGGAGAACAAGTGGTTTTTCTCACATCCCTCTTGCATGAGCTAATGCAAAAAAACCCAGGAGAGAGCCTGGCATGGGCTGCACGGACTTGCAGACAGACACAGCAACAAGTGTCACGGCAGGACAGGAGCAAGTACAGAAACACCCTGGAACTGCAATTCCTCTTTTCCCAAGTCTCGGGTGAGAGTTCATCCTGCAACCACCCCCCTCAAAGCTGCTGCTGAACACCAGCACACAAGGCAGTATTTTGTTGTTCTCTGCCTTTCCCAGGAAGAGCTGGATCAGTCTGTTGTGTCCAGACAGCACCAGYCCCTCTCCCAGTGCCGACAGTGATGCTGGTCACCAGCACAGCCCCACCTGAGCCAGCTAATGGAACTGATAAAGTTCATCCTTATCAGGAGGAGGAGGTCAGCAAGGAGCCCTCATCTCATCCCTGTCACACAATCATGACCACAAGTTGTTCCCAGCACTCCTTCAGTGGCAGCCCTACAGAAAACTTCCTCCACCTCAGCTGCAACTCGAGTTATTTCCTCCCAGGGGCTCAGAACATGAGCCACAGCTTTTTAAAGGGATGAGGCACAAGTTACTTCCCCTTTTAGGAAGCTGGTAACTTGCCAGGTTTAAAAATCCCCTTTGGTCCATGAACGGGAGCAAGGCAGCTCCTCCAGGTTTAACAGAGGCTGCAAAAACCTGGAATCACAGAGTGGTTTGGGTTGGAAGGGATTTTAAAGCCCATCCCATTCCACCCCTGCCATGGGCAGGGACACCTTCCTCTATCCCAGGTTGCTCCAAGCCCTGTCCAACCTGGCCTTGGACACTTCCAGGGATGGGGCAGCCACAGCTTCTCTGGGCACCCTGTGCCAGGGCCTCCCCACCCTCACAGGGAGGAGTTTGTTCCATATCCACATACAGAGCTCAGTTCTGGCTGCAGATGGAAAGACTGAGTAGTGAAATCAGAGATTTTTCCTTATTCAAAATAAATTTTTCAAGAATTGACAACTCAGCTTCCTGTGATCACATCAATCTGTTCCAAAGCTTCATCCCCTGCCCACTGAAAGGAACCTTCCTGCGTTTTCCACATCCTGGTTTGGTGCAAGGAAACTTGTTCCCTCAACACGTCCCATTCCTTTAACATGTGGTTCTTTAGAAAGTGCTTTTCTGTACAATCAAAATTAGTACAAAAAACCCAACTCACTGGCAAAGTAGAAAGAAGGGCCTGTCTCCTTGCTGTATGGTATTTTGGGACATGCTGAATTTGGGAAATAGAAAGGTAAATTAGCCTCTTGCCACGTGCATACCTCCCATCTTCTGGAAAGGTCAGTGTCAGTTTTTTTTTTTTTTAATTTTTTTTGAAGATTCTAGAACCATGCAGATATTTAATTTACTTAGCTGCTATTAGAGCTAGATATTTAGTTTTACAAATGAGTGGAGATGAAACACAAGTCTCAAGTAAGCCTTCCTTCTTAACTGTGACACTGAGGTCTGCAGTTCTTAATCAACACAAAAAGAAACTTTATGTCAATTCRTGGTCTATTACTGTCCACTGTAACAAGAAGGTTAAAATGCAATTACACTAAAGCAGAAAGTGGCCCCTTGCTTTTTCAGCTATAGCACTGTCATTCTGAACAGTTCCAAGACACCTTTGGTGACTGGTTCCCTCTTAGTCCCTGGAGAATCCTCTGAGGTTTACATTATATCCACCATTGTACTATCAGGGGAATAGAATTTACTCTACTGCTGAGACAGAAACCAGATAAAGTTAGAGACAACACCAGACCAGCAAAACATATGCAGAAGGGGAAAGGGGAAGGGAGAACGGGGACAGGAATGAGAGCACAAAAAACAGGAAATGCATCTGTGTAAAACCAAGGCCTGGTTTTACACAACTACTTCAAACACAAAAGTTAAGTTTTTTCCAGAGGACTCCAGTTATCCGGAAACAATTCAGCCACACGGAAAACTGACACAAGTTCATCGTCACAGGCATGGACAGATCCACCCTCTACTCCATAACCAAATTTTCTACCAGCAGCAGAAGCCTGGTCTGGGCTTTGTGTGCCACRGGAGCCAAACCGGGCCCGTGGCCAGCGAGCTCCAGCAGCCCAACCACAGGGGCTGGGAGGCCACCCCGAGCCAGCAGCTGCCACACAGACACAGAACCTTCGGAAGGCAGGGCAAGGACGACACCTCCAGGCCGGGGGGGTGGCAGGTGAAGGTGTCACCGCTCTGCTCCAGCCCTTCGAGCCCTCCCGGGCGGGTTCGGCTCCGCAGCTGAAGCGTCACAGACGTTGTTATCGTCTGGCCGGGAAGAAAAGCTGTGTGGACATGGTCCTTCCCCATTCGGAGGGGAAAACCCCAGGGGGATGAACGCTCCTCTGGCCTGGGTTTAGCTGGGGTTACTGGCACCACGCAGCTCTGCTTCTCTCTCTTGTCAGCAGCGGGGTTGTGGCACCGTGAACYGGCAAGGAAATCCCAGAAGTGCAGGAATATCCCGTTAAACAGCATTAGACAGAAATACTTCTCTTTACAGTGGAAGAGTGCTTATCACCAAGTGTAGGCCACTGTATGTATTTTGGATTCAGCTATCTCTTCACAAGACAGGAAGGAAAACAACCCCAAACTTTTGGCAGGGAGGGTGGTTCGCTTAAAGGATGGACAGGAATTTCTCTTCGCTGCCAGGCTGTTACTATTTGCCACAGATTTCCAACTCRTCCCAAACCATTAGTGAAGGTGGAGTTTCAGATCTTACCAGGAAACATTTCACACCTTAAGAACACTTGATAAGCTGTTTCCCCCCAACCCCCAGGTCTCAGCATGGTTGTTCTTGCAGACATCTTCTCTCTACCACATATGCAGGAGAAAAACTGAGTGAATTTTGGAGGAATAACTCAAAGCAAGCACCAGTACCTTGAAGGGTAACAGGGCAGCACGGCCCACTGAATCCTGATATCAGTGCTAAAAATAAGTAATAATATGTTTTTAAAAAATCAGACAGCAATTTTAAAGAGCCAAAAGGGAAACTGAGCAAAATCAAAAGCAGCAGTGGTGGTTGTTTCTCAGGAAGTTGTTATTCTGTACTTTCAAATTATTTTTAAGAGAAGACCAGAATCAAAGTGCACAGGTATATTTAGTTCAAATGTGGGTAAACTTAAGATTYCCAAAAGACAGAACATAAGTTACGGATATTTTCTTATAGTCCCTCAGTCAGATGTGAACCATTCCAACATGATGTTCTTTAGCAATGGGCTCCATAAGCAGCTCAGATTGGTCACCTCTGGCATTCCTGCCTTTTCCCACATATGGATAAATGGAAGCTGAAGTGGACACGTTACAGCTGGACACACTTTGAGGAAGCACAGTCCATCTGGGCCAGGTCTTCAAGCACTCAGCACATGGAAGACTTGCCAAAATGTGAACTGAGAGGGTGCTGCAGAACATCAGGAGTCATTCTCTGTGTCACTGTCACCTTGGAAGGTGAAGGGTACATTTGAGACAATTCAYGTTCACTAAACACACTCTTAAAAAGGTCTATCACATGGAGTTCATGATCCACTTGGGTTGAACGGTTTCAGTAACAAAAATTTCAAGCACTCCATCATTTASTGGAAGGTGGGAGAATATTTAGAAGAGTCACCAAGTAGCTACTTGAAAGAACACAGGAGGACAGGCCATTTCTGTTAAATTAGGTGCTCTTGGGGAAGTAATATTTAATTACATGGCAGGAAATACCAAAGAATTCTCAAGTTTGACCCAACTTAGTTGTTTGCACTGGCAGGTAGTCACATATCTACAACAGACAAGCTGCAAAACCAACACAAAATGAGATCTAACAGTTGTAAGTTAGAATATCAGTGAAAAAACTATACAGACATCTGATCAAAGCCAAGCAAGGCAATGGGCTTGTACTTCAGCACTGCAGAACCCACTGATTACAGAAGATAAGGATGGTGCACAATGGGAAATTGCTAGGAAGTCACATGCAACCRTTCTGAATCAAATCTCAGATTATCTCGTGTTTGGTTTTATTTTAATTAGAATTTGAGAGGAGGGTTTTCATCAACAAAGSTCTGAAAGCCTTTGATCGTTCACTTTATCGGAATTCTATTTAATCTAATGAAAAAGCAAACAGAAGATCTGTTTACATGGACACCTCAAGCACAAGAGTTGAAAAGATCAAAGTAATACAATTAGCAAGGACCTGTGAGAGAAAGATTAATCTCTACAAGTAACTTCCATTTCAGCTTCAGCACAAAAGAGCTCAAATATTCTTCCTCCAAGCATCAAAAAAGGTTTCTCTCTGTTATTTTTGTTTCTTAACTCTGYTACCACACCACTGCAGAGATCTGACAGGATGTTTTCAGATGGGTAAGACACCTTTTAAAATCAGAATTAATTTCCCACTAAACTCCAGATTCCCTGTAAGTTTTCATGACACGTCAYGGACTTCCATTAAGTTGCAGTGTAAAACTAAGCACCCGAAAACATACAAAGATGTCTAAAGGTACAGAAAATCTTTTATTAGAATCTAAGTCAATAATATACGTGACCCAATAAAACTTTTCCTCAGATGCTATAACAAGTATTGAAATGCCATGTTTTYAAGAGACCATCTGCTGTTTTGACATTTTATGACAATTTCCAAGTCTTGAACAACCTTGACTCTACCTCTTTCAACAGCATCTTTTGCAGTGAGCTTTTTTCCTCCAAATTGGGCCTTGATTTATCATACATTTATAATGCTTTAGAAGTTCTTGCACATTTTACTTTGTCACAAGGTAACCCACATTTCCAGCACTTCACTGTAAGTGAAAGATGCCCATCTGATAATGCTAGAGACTCATTGTCAAAGTCAGAGCAATACATGAGCTGTTCCACATACTTGTTCTTGACTTACCAAAAAAGAAAGGTAAGCAACACATGGTTTATTTTGCTTAAACAGCAGTGTTCATACTSTTAATAATGCCAGTAGTATCATAAAGACAGCATTTCACTAGTTGCCAGAACTAAAGTCAAGTTTGAAACTGAGGGCATAACCTTGCAATAAAACAAGTACTAATTATAATCAAGAAACAAACAAGGGATGATGTATCAAGAGCATCAAGAGAACTTGAACAAACTTCTTTCAGCAGATATTCTTTAGCAGCTCCCAGGTTGAAATCTCATCTTGGTCACTGGCATCCTACCGAACTCAGCACACTCGAGTTTTCATTTGAACCAGCTGGCTCAGCTTTCAATGCTCTGCTCATCATCATCTTATGAAATATAAACCACATCTACTGAACGATACCCACGTTTGAAGGCTGAGATTAAATACATCCCCTGCACAAGGTAAGCACTTAAAAAGTTACATATAACACAAAACGTTTCCTACCATACATAGCATGTGTCTGTTCATGCGCACCGTACTGTGTTGCAGAGGAAGATACTAAACCCGGCTGTGCGTGTGCTGGTGGGGCCATCATCCTAGCGTTGCCCTGTATTACAGGGCTATAAACATGAGGATGCTGCAGGCAGAACAAAGAGGAAAAAAACACCCAGTTAATTGGGGAATTATTCCAAAGAAACTCACCCCAACCATCGCCATGTGCGGAACGGCACCGACTGCGCCCTGCTCGAACGCAGAGCAAACKGAGCATTTCCTGCTGTCTAAACTGTCCCAATTGTTTCTAAAATTTAAGGGTTGAAGCTGACAGAAAACACTGGCATATCCAATTTTTGCCACTCTAATAATGCACTAAGCTTATATATTCATCCAATTACACGTGTAGATTTAAAAGCCTTTGAAGTAAGGAGTCCACCAAGGAGGTTATTTTTAGAACACTTAACCAGGAGATGTGCAGGCCACGACCTTAAGAAATTCTTCAAAGAGCTAAAAAATTATATCAATAATAAATGCCAACTTCTAAACCGACCTTAAAATTTGTTAAAACCTTAAGATTTTTTACAGGCTTTGAAGCACATTCCAAGGCAACCACGAGTGCTCCAGAACACAGAAACYGTTCAGGGTGACTTAAGACTGGACCCAAGGGGGTATTTAGCTCTGAGCCACCTCATTATTTGTGCTTGGATTGATGAGGAGCATTGCAAGGACTCTTACCTGAGATTGGTAGTGTGGCACATGCTGCACAAGAGGCTGATTAGGAAACTGTTGGGGGCTATATGCAACATATTGTGTAGAGTAAGCAGGTGGAGTAGCTACAATTGGAGGGCCTGCTGCTGAGGCAGGGTGCATCATGGTGCTCTGGTGGTGTTGGTCTTGCCGCTGCTGTGGCATATTTGGTACTGGAAAACAGAGAGTGCCTCACGTGAGAAACACAGGGCAAAGAATGGTGAGCTCCCTGAAAGGTTTTACACTATGATAATGTCACTGGGACCACGTGGAATAGCCTCACCCCACACCTTTAACCATGGATTAGAGCTCTATGAAAAAGGAACAGTGTGAAGAAGAGTTTCTCCAAGAAACATATGATTTTCATCACTGCCTTTGGGCCACAAAGCGAGCCCTGCCCTGTCTGTGGAAGAAGGAAGGTGGAGGGAGAGAAAGACTGACAAGAATCAGGAATGGAAGAGAAAGGTTATATCAGGATACCATTAATCAATTTTGATCCTGTTCACTTCAAAAGGCTTAATTCACCCTCTGTAGGAACTACTCAGCCACTGTTCCATCAGTCTGAGTCTTTATGCTAAAATGACTCGTGCTCATGGCTGAGGAGAGCACAACAAAGGTCTCCACGCAGCCACAACTCGAGGTATTCACATCTTTTGAGCTCTGTGCTACCCCTCAGGACAGCAGAAAGCAACTTCTAGGTCACAGACAACACTGAAGGGAACAAAACCTTTAAGAACAGGAGTAGGAATAATTAAGAAAGATGAAAAGAGCAGAGCAGTGTGGGACCACCTGAGCTCTCCTGGGAAGTCGACAACCCAACCCACTTGGAACAAACTAATTCAGCCCACAAAGCACCAGGCATGGGAGCTCCAGGTGGGCTCCAGGAGAGCTCCAGCTTCCTGCAGTCAGGCTACAACTACTACCTGAGCTACCTCAAGCACCTGCAAACTCCACTGCAGTGGGAAATGTCCCAAACCCCTCAGGGAGAGGAGAGGGAAATGTTGAAGACATCCCTAAAATCACTCGATTGTATTTAGACTGCAAATCAACAAAGAAAGAAAGAAATACAGGAGGGAAACTTTAGCAGTGTAAAGGCACAGGGCTGTAACCCAGGCAGCTCCCTCAGGGCTGTGCTGCACACAGATGGATATGCAGAAAATATTGGAACTTAAAACAGGAATTCAGAATTGGAGCTGCCTCACAGAGCGAGCACTCAGCAATGGATTTCTGATTACAAGTGTTACCAACCAGAAGATTTCAGGGGTGAGGCCACAGTGAAGTTACTGTGTTTTAGCACAGCAATACATTGCAGCGTTTTGTCTCCCCTAGGTTGATAAAGGCCACTTGTTTGCTTATGAACAGCAGGAAACAATTTCCTCCTGCAGTGACTGGAGCTGCAGTGCTGCTCCTGTCCTCCTGCAGCACTGGCACCACTGCAGAAGCATTCACTGGGCACAGTTACAGCATTCCCTGGAACAGGAGCACAAGAACAAGAGCAGCACTTTCTGCTCTCTCCGTGCCCTGCAGAGCACAGGGAGCATCTCACCACCCATTGTGTCCCCACAGCCACRGGTGTCACTTAAACACGTGGCACTGTCATTGTTAGTCCAGCTGCTCAGTCACTGGGGCAGGAGGAGTGCACAAGAACAAACTGGAACCAGCTCTTCCCAGAAGAGCAGCAGAGCACACTCTTCCTGCAGGAATAGTGACTCTGCATGTTGACAAAAACCCCTCTAGTAAAGCATCATTCAGGGCGACCACTACAGAAAAACAGCAGAGAAGTTCCCTCTAACCAAACCTGTAATATTTATGAAATATAGGAGATTATCAGCTCACCCTAATGCTCCAAGTAACAGAGACATTTTCCTGTTTGACAAATCAGATTCCAAACCAAGCAACCCCCCATTACTCAAACCTGGCATGTTTTGGCCGAATTAGTTTATCTAAAAATCCATTAGTATTTCCACTTACTCCCCTTTATTAAAAATAGCATTTAAAATATCGATGGAAACCAAATTACCATGGATTAGAAACCACACAAACATTTGTCATTTAGCCATGCTGCATGCAGACTGAGAACCAAACAGGCAGTATTATTCTCACCTTTACCTGCTCTATATGTCTTGGCTTGGTTCACTGGCATGGGCGTCATGGGAATAGGATACAAAGGCTGAAACAGAAGAAGTTGAAGGTATGATATTCCTTTAAAAACTCAGTGTGTGTCAAGGTGGGGGCCCCACTCTGCTTTGATGTGTTTCCCTCTGTTCTGTTACATGGTTTAGTGAACTCTGCCTAACCTATGAGATTTCCTTGGATCGGTGTCACTGAGTCTGCACGGACACACAACTCAGACCATATGGTTGGCAACAACCACTGCTGCTACTGCAGGCACTGGGCTCAAGCTGACAGCCTCACAACAGCTTTTGCTCACAAAGCTGTGTCAGGGGAGGCTCAGGCTGGAGATCAGGAAAAGGGTCACCCCCCAGAGGGTGTGGGGCACTGGACAGGCTCCCCAGGAAATGGGCACGGCCCCAAGGCTGCCAGAGCTGCAGGGAGTGTTTGGACAACGCTCCCAGGGATGCACAGGGTGGGATTGTTGGGGTGTCTGTGCAGGGCCAGGAGTTGGACCTTGTGGGTCCCTTCCAGCTCAGGATATTCCATGATAACAGAGCTAGATTTGAAATCCCAGTGATCCCTACAAGGTGGGACACAGCTGGGAACAAACAAACAGCTGCTTAAAACTTAAAGAGAGACTATGGCTGGAGGACTGGGGAGGAAACCTGCACAGATCAACAACAAACGTGGGCTGCTGGAATTTACAAGTGTTTGGGACTTGTTGAACATCCAGACTGAGGGAGGACTGGGAAAAGTCACTATTTACACAGCTAAAACTTCACAACATCGTGATTTATATTTACAAGAGCAATACAAGCTGTACCATCCCACTGGTTTAACTCAGAGCTCCTAAGCTGGAACTAAACAATCTTTAAGGTCCTTCCCAACCCAAACCATTCTGTGATTCCCAAGTCTCCTCAGCTTCCTGAGGATCTGCGTGAGGTGTTAAGGAGTTTGCAGCACTTTACCTGCACGCCTGGACTCACTGGAACCGGGTACATCATATTTGGTGCAAAACAAACAGGCTGAGTGTACACGGGGGTTGGCTGCTGATGACCCACCATGGAGGGGCTGGGCTGAGCTTGAGGACGAGGGGAGGTTGGTGTAGTAGAAGGTTTAGGCTACAAACAGAGTTGAGCAATGGATATGGCAGGGTTAGTTTGAGTATCTTCCAAGGAAAAGGTTGGCTTATAAAGATCTACTCAAAGGCACTGTTAAACAGCATCAAACAACTTACTTGAGCAAAAGATCGAGGGTTGAACTCTTTAGCATTAGGATTAAGTGTTGATTTTCTAACTTGCCTAAACATAAAGAACAAAAAATTAAGTTGGGCATTATTCTTTTACGAGCGTACATGAAATTAATAATTGAAGAAATACCTCATTTCCATCTGTGAGTCAGATTTCTGAGAATCAAACACCTAATGGCATGCAAAAAGCCACTCTTATTGAGGGACTCTTACTACAATTATCCATAAAAGTCTTCCTGTTGATACCACAGCTCATGTGAGCCAGGAAAACATTGAAATAAGTTTTGAGATACGAACTAGGCACCAACAGGACCAGAGGTCTGCACTGAAGCAGGAGGTGACTGTCAGGGCACTCACTTCACCTGCTGTTCCCCCTGTAACAGCACTTACAACCAGGAACATGTCCCCCAGTCAGGATTTCTACACAAGCCTTAATGTTAATAATGATGTGTTTATTCCAAAAGGCATAATTACTCACTCAGCAGTGTCCTTCTTCTCCTCTTTATCCTCTTTATCTTGTTTACTTCCAGGCCCGGATGTCTGTACACCTTGGGAAGTCACCTCAGGCCCTCGCTTTTGCTCGGAGCTGTTACTTATGGAAGGAGAAATACTGGGACTATTGGGTTTGCTACTGCCACCATTGGAGTTGGTATTGCTGCCAGCTTCTATGATAGATTCCTTAGGGGTGGATTCTGTCTTTTCTTTAACTACATCTCTTGATTTTTCACCTTCCCGGGTTTTGTTTAGCAGCTGATCCACTGCATCTGAAGAGGAACTGGACTGTAACTGAAAAATCCCAAGGGATATATTCAGTAAATTGATACAAAACCAGAGAGAGACAATCTCATGCTGTCACATATACAGAGTAAAATACAGTCCCACGGGCCTCAACCATCTGGAAATGACCTTTTAAAACACCCATTTCCATTTCTACTAGGACAGAAATCCATGAGCACTGACAATGTTTAAGCTGGCGCTGTGTAAGGAGCTATTCAGCCACTCAACTGACCTGTATGTTGATTAGGGAGTGACAGGGAAGCTTAAAACAACCCTCTGGACTCATCCCCCGTGTGATTTAACAGCACCACTTGAAAAGCTAACCTGATTTAATAAACTCTTATAACCAGGAAATAAGTAATATTAATTCATCTTCAATTTTCCTCAGCAAAACTCTTTCATTTAATTTTGCAACAGCTCCTCCATATGGAGTGTGAGATAATTATTTGTGCCTAATGATCAAACAGGTTTCAAGTCCTGTTTTCAGTGTGCAGTCAATATTCACATTTATGTGCATTAGGCAATTGTACAAGCAAGAGTCAGCATTGATTTTACAATATCTAACATGAATTCTTACAGATATTTTCATAAATTAAGCAAAAGCATGAAGACCTGTTAACATACGCAGTGTTTTCAATCCATTAAAATAATCTGGATGCACATGAGAATGATGATACAGAGAGAAACTTACCCTAAAGTCATTCTTAAATTTCTTTAAATCATCAATCTGTTTTCTATGCTCTGAAGCAATTGGAGAGATACCTGCCAAATATAAGACCAACATTGTCCAAGCATTTCTAATACAATTTTTATACACAGCCCTCCACATTACTGAGCTTGCAGAAGATAATGTTTGCATATATAAAAACGAAATACTGTGGCATAATTTCAGTTATAATTCAGTACAATTCCATGAACTACGTGTATGAGCACACAGAAAGGCTGTGTGAAAGCAGAGCATTACATAACTGATTTATCTTTAGTTCTGATGCACCACACTAAGGCAGAAGCCCCGAGGTGCAGGGACTGCAGAACTCACTGAACACAAAGAAAAGGCAACAAAACCCCCCAGAGCAGCCTGTGCCAGCATTTCAAAACACAGCAAGGGAAGGAGAAACACCGAGCAAGGTGAGCTTTAGGACTCATCCTAAAGGTCTCCCCAGCCTGAACGAATCTGTGGTTCTCAGTTTAACAACAGGAAAAGATTTTTTCTGACAACCGAACGGACAAACAATGCTACAGAGAAAAACAAATTCAAGGCACAATAGGAAAAAGCACAGTGAGAAAAGCTCTGCTGACCATGATGCTCAGAAGTATTGTGAGCACAGCTCTAAGCAGAAACATATTCAGTCCAAAGGCAGCTAAAAACCAGCTCTGCGAGCAGGGAAAAGAAAGAAGGGGAAAAAAAGAAAAAACAAGTGAAATCACACCATCCACATGAGCATCTCTACACTTGGTGCTGATGGAATGAGTCACAAACAACATTTCAAAGTGCCACTTCACAACTGCACGACCAAATTTCACTGTAGAACACCAGACTGCCTCCAAGTCTTCCTTAAAATGCCAGCTAAAGCAGCCAGGACAGCAGGTTTAGTGTGCACAGTTCCTACATCACTCCAGTACATGAAAGCTTTGGATACAAACCTTTGTTTTCAGGTTTAGAAAAACTAGGAGAAGTCTCACTTGGCTTTATATTCTCCTTGTTTCCAGTTGCAGAATTTTGCCTCTGGTCCTGAAGCCTTGTATCTTTAGCTGGAAAAGAAATTGCCAAAGTTATTCTCTTCTGCACAACTCCAACTGACCAAAGAGAGAAGGCAAGAGAGAAACAGGGGAGAGATTTAACCACTTTTAGCTTAAAAAATAAAAACCTTTTAAGTTGCACATTTTCTGCTACCCTGGAGGATCATCCTCCCTCCCTCCCTACCYTACAGTTTTTAAGCCAAATGAAAAAATCCCAATTAAACCCATCCCTCTCATCATAAACAGAACCTTGACTAGGTTGAACAAGGTATAAACTTAGAGCCAATTCTTTTCAGCAGCTCTTCATACAGAATGCTACAAAGATTTGAGAGTTCTTAGACATTTCACTGTGCTCCTGAATGGTTTTTTTCCCCCCCATTCCTTTTTTCTATGTTCAAAATTGTCTTTAAAACCAGGGGCCTGCATTTCTTTAACACAGAAAAGAGGCAAAAACTCAGTTTGCAAAAACAAATCCTCAGTTAAGTCAGACACCTGACTAAGCCCATATTCCTTAAGGGCACAAAGAATTAAGCACAAAGACTTCCCAAAAAGCCTCTCTCCAGCCTTAGTTTAAAGCTGCCACCATGAGGAATGGGGAACTCCCAGTCAAATTTAATGCATCCCAAGTTTTTCCACCATTCAGAAAGCAGCTCTGCTCTCGCACAGGCACATTCCTTGTCAAGGATAAGGGAAAGGGAGCGTTTTCCAGGGAGTGAGGGCCACCTACCTTCGTTGGAAGGGGTAACTGCTCTGTTGGATGCAGGGCTGGCAGGTGTAGGAGAGGCAGCTGGAACAGGCATGGCAACAGATTCAGTGGGAATAGTACCAGGCTGAGGAGAAGGCAGAGCTGGTCCCATGGGAGTGCTGCTCTGCCTTGGAGACCTAGGCCTGTGTGTTTTAGGGGATAATCTCGGAACTAGAAACAAACAGGAAAAAGCAGTTATAGGATGAGCTTCCCGGGCTGCTCAGCACTTTTAAAATGGCTAAAAACATGCTTTGAAACACTTTGTGGAATATTATATAGTAACTGAAAGCCTGTTTTACCTTGCAGGGACATCTCCTAGTTCCTTACAACGCAGCATTTCAGATAAGTGGGGTGATTTCTCTGCAGATTGTCCCCCAAAATATATCACTGCCCTCTAGTCCCACCAAGACTCTGCAAAATGCTTCCCCAGTCCCCAGCAGCACAACTACAACAGCTCACATTAACCCAGTTTCAGGCAGAACACAAAAGGTGGTCAGGTCTCCACACAAACAGATGTAAAACATTTTTTTAAGAGGGCTGAAAAAACACATCCATTTTACAGCGTCCTCTTTTGGAGGTTTGCCAGCTGGAAAAAAAACAACACAGCCTATTGAAAAAAAAGAGTGGTTTAGGTATATTTTTGCTCCTCTGTTAAAGCAGCAAGGAAAGTTGTATGTTCTTTGAGTAAGTTGTACCTCCTGCTTCCTGCTCATCCCACTTGTGCTTTTTATCACATATGAACTTGTAGGGAGTGAGGAGAAAGGCAGGTAAGTGGTTTAACAGTCCTACTTGCATGTTAATAATATATAAACAGGGAAGGTGAATCACAAATAATGCCAGAATACAAGAGTTTAAGTCTTTTCCACAAGGCAACAGGTCTGTGTGGGTCTAATTTATACCTTCTTTCTGAAAAATGTGTTTCCACTACACCCCTCTAGAATTCTGCACTGCTAAAAAATACCCCAAAATGACCAAACTGTTGCTCACTTGCCCTCTGATTCAAGGAAACACCCAGCTCCTGACAGCCCCCTAAAACATGGCCTCAACTCAAAAGCTCCACCCTAGGCCTGTGTCTCAAGACTGAGCTTTAAATTTTAAATCATATTAAAAAAAGGTTAACTAATTAAAAAAAAAGACTCACTACAACTGCTCCTACAGTAGCCAAGAACAAAGTCACCACTTAAAATCCATGTAATTTTTAAAGGAAAAACACATCCAACCTCACTTGAGTATCATTTAATCTTTCAACACCAACCTTCCTCTACCCAAACACCTCTGTAAACCACAACCCAGCCATGCTGCCACTAAMCAAATTCAGGGATGCAGTGGCAAGTCTCTAACTTCCCCTGACTCCTCCAATAACTCTCCTGAAAATCAATCCTTTCAACAACTAAATCCCACAGTTTTCCTTCCTTCCTCTTCACACAGCCCCTGACTGCAGTTAGGACAACACTGCACTCACCAACCTGGGAACATCCTTCTCCCACTCCAACCTTAGAGCAGTATTTGATTATTCAGAGCCTGAATTGTCTGGAAAGGCAGGATTCTGCTGAGCATTCCCACTCTAAGGATCCCCCTGCAAGCCATCTGCAATAAGCCAAGCTTTACCTACCCCCACTGACAACTGATGACCACGTCCCACCTGAAGGGCTGCCTCGTGCCACTGCAGCAGTAGATGCTTCCCCAGGTGCATTATGAGATACAAATTCTAAGCCACTTGAAATTGTACCCCTACCAGTAGAGACTCTGTGACCTCGAGGGTGCCGTTGAGCCTTTGGAGACATCCGGGGAGGCCCTGAGGGAAAAAAGACAACCCCACACAATAAGTGCTTAATGTTCACCACAGACAACCCAAGCATCTCTTCTTAAAACTCTCAATAGATCAATCGAGTCAAGCAATTGGCACTGATAKCACAACTAGAACCAGGGATCAGCAGATCAGAAAAGCCAAGCCATTGGTTCAGCCAGGCTGCCAACASCCATCACCTCCCCAGGGCAGCTCCTGGATGTTCGGAGGCTTTATCAGCACTGAAAAGGTGTGCGAGTCCTGGATTGAAAATATGTCAATCCAAGCATCCAACCACTGCTCAGGGCAAGCCAAGCCATAAAGGTCAGTGGTGCAGCTCTCCCTGGATAAGCAGAGTTCGAGGCTATCAACCATTTTCCAGAAAATAAAAAATTCCCAATGCTTTTGTCAGTGATCCCAACCATTTATAGTCACCACTGGCTGACCAATGCTCTTGGGCAATTTCAGCAGAGCATTCTCTGCACCCAGGCTGAATTGCCTGCAGCAGGTCACAATTCATTTACAAGTCAGCAAAATTGCAACTAAACAAGGGATTGTTATCCCAAGGTTCAAGTCATGCATGTTTAACACCAGCAGCCAAAGTCATAAGTGAACACAGGAATTCTGCACAGCCTGTACAGCTGCCACGCCATAGTTATGCTCAAGTCTAAGCAGCAATACAGTTTCTAYATCCTAATAAACATTTTCTTTACAAGATTAGACTCAAATGTTGATATTTCAAAAGCAAAAACTGTGTGTGAACAGAATCTGGCTGATTGCAGTTCATTTTTCATTAGGTCARTAACAGGAAAAGTTCAGATAATGGCTTTTGGGTTTCACATAAAGTTCTAAAATACCAAGTACCTCTACTTTAAATATCAGCCTCTATTTTAACCATGAATCTCAAGTACACTTCAATGCAAATTTCATACAGGTGAGTATTTTAAAGAATACACAATTCCCAGGAATAATCTYGCAGTAGTAGGAATTAAACATCGTAAGCATGTTCACTGCATATGCCTGACAAACCAACACAAGTGCTAAAAAATCATTCAATTTGCAGGTGGATTCTCAGATTTACTCCATAAAAAACCACAATAATGGACAGTAGGCCAGACAGAGGTGGCT